>JARWKJ010000020.1:25300081-25900081 GCA_029959095.1 Rhinichthys osculus
ATAAAAAAATAATATTTAACAGTGTATAACTACATTATGTTTTGTGTTCTGGTACTTCTGTGTTTGATTAGTAATCCTGCATAAAAATTAGGGATATTCTTTTTAATTTATCAGTATTAGTCAATATTGAATATTATATATATATATATATATATATAAATAAAATGCCAACATGTATTAAAAGAGAGCTTAATACTAATAATAATAACTATTTGTGTTGCTAAAAGTTACTCACCAGAGTTAACTTTCTACAGGGAATGCATGTCTATAAATTGCAGCAGTGTGCAATGCATCATATCATGAACAAGATGAACGATTATCAATGCACAAATCAAAAAATGCTGACAGTTTCTTACACTGTTTTCCACAAATCATTTTTTTTATTATATTGCTTTATGTGGACAGAGACAAATCCTTTAGAAGAGTGAAATCACTCACAGTAGCATTAACTTCTCTGTCTTGCCCACACTCAACTACAGCATCTCACAGGAGACTGAGTCACCAACTCTCATTCAAAATGAATGATTTCAGGACGCGGCGTCCCTGCTGATTGCTGTCAGCGTGAATGCTCCTTAAGACATTGAAAAGCCCTGCATTAGACAACTGAACTGACATGAAAGTTTAACACCTGTTGTACAAAATGTCCTGTGCTTGTTCTGTTATTTAGGGAATCATCTTCTGATTAGTTATTTGTTAGCTGTCATCTTTATTAAATGTCTGTCCCAGACAGCAACAGTGTCGGCCCAGATCCGGCCCACATCTGGTACATGTTGAATCCACATGTAGGATTTGAACAACATGAAGGTGAGTAAATACTATCTCTTTAAGGCTTGCATGATCAGCTACCTGCCCTGGTACTTGGCATTTAACGTGTCTTGTGCACTTTATTGTAAGTCACTTTGGCAGGAAGGCATATGCTGAGAATATAAATATAATATGCAAGTTGAACAGATTCTCTGCATGTGCCAGAGAGGAAAATACTGCAGCAAACACAAGGTCAGTTTAAGCTTCTGGCCTGTAAAGGGACATTGCGAACACTTGCAAATCTTTTTCAGATGTCAATGAACAATGGAGGGAAATGTGAGCATTATCTCTGAAAATGTGTCACTAAATTATACGGAGATCAATCCTGAGTAATTTTCCCCAGGGATTGGGAATGTTATGATTTGTGTCAAGCACACTCAAAATCAGATCGAACTGATGTTTGTTGTGGGAGATAGTTGAGGGAGATTGTTTATTGATAGTATGTTTAATGACTTACAGACTAAAGCACATGTAAAACAATATCTAGCACATGAGCTGTGTTATTCAATATTACATTTAAGGTTAATATATTTTAAATGTACTAAATTGCAACTTCATCATTACAAATGTCTATTTACGAATATATTTATCACATACAAGTTTCAATAAAAATGACATTCAAGTAAATTGTAGTTTACCAAAAATGCTTGTAGGTACATACAGCTGTACACTTTAACCATATTTCAAAGACAATAGAAGTAACTATAAAGTAACTGCATTTAATATGAATTTCAACCATAAAACATTTTCAACTAATTGCAAATAACATGCAATTAGGTGTCCGAAAACATTCAATTTGCACTTAAATATGTTCTTTTGAAGTATATTATTTCTGTAATAAGTAGTCTTTTTAAAAGTGTGCTCCTTTCACAAAGGAAATAATAATGTACAGATGATGTACAAAATAATAGATCAGAATTTATTTGATCCAGAAAGGGTTTATTTTGTGATAATGACCAGATTATTGTAAGTTATCCCGTTTTACTCATTAAGTTGGCCATGGAACATTGATTTGAGCTGTAATTATATTATTACTTGAGAAGAAAAGACCATAGAGTGCTAGAAAAGACAGTGTTGGAGACCGGTTGCCGGGGTGACGGTCAAACGTTCAGGTTAGCAGGCCTTGTTAAATATTTGATCGCCAAATGAAGAGAGTCATGTAATGATTTTATAAATAGGCCTATGTTCAGATATTTCTAACTATACAGTTAAAGCATACAGTAGGCCTACATAACATTTTCTGCCTCATTATCTTAATTTAGTTCATTAATGTGACTTATGTTATGCAGTAAATCTACTTTGAACAAAAGACACTGTTTATTTTGTACAGACTGGAATATAAGGGTCTTAATCACTTTTATTGTGATCAAGGTAAATTGATGCAAATAATTTAATCATTTTCTTTTGGCAGCTTGTTTTACATATTTTCTCAAGTGTCTATAATCCTTAGAGTCATTTATTATAGTTGATAATTTAATGTTTACCTGCAGATTGTATATTATACATAAATGTTCGCCTATTTGGTCTCTACAAGAACAGTTAATGCCACTAGAAGCAGAGTTGTACTACAATAATAATAATAAAAATAATAAAGGCTAGTTCTAGTTTTAGACTACTAATGGCTGTGCATTTTCAGAACAGTAATTACTGAAATAAAGGGTTCTCTTCTTAATTGTTCCACTGACTCATACTGAATCAAACTGAAACAATTTAACACAGTTGAAAATAAAATCTTTGTATTATCCCCTTAATTGGAAAGTCTTTTAATTTTAAAAAAGTAATTTCAGTACTTTTTGTTAATTTAAGATGTTTAACACAATGAATCGTGATTTTGAGAAAAAAACATAAAAAATGTCTAGATTAAGTAATAATGTCATTTGTCAATGTCGGAGACCACGGGGACGAAGAAAAGCCAGTGAAACAAACAAAAACTTGCTGAATGCAAGAGAGTAATTTCCCTGAGCAGATTTTATTGTGGAGAATTCTTGTCTTCTGTGAGACAAGTTTTATTTGATTTGAAGAAAGAAGGAAAACAGGCCAATGCTTGGAGAATCCTTCCTGTCTCCTACAATATTTCAAGCACTGCTGATGCATTATTACATTTCAAATGGTACCATCTTTTTGTTATTTGTTCTGGATTTTTTTACTAACAATATACACATGGTATTTTCTGATTCAGTCAAAGAGTTAAACATCAGAGCTCTGTTCCAAAACCTTACTGCCATCTAAACTGGGAATTGCAATCTAAAGCCACCATTGTGTAGTCTCCGACATTCGTATACGATTGTCGCATTACGTCCCCTATGATGACAGTCGCACAGAACTTTCAATCTTGTGGTGAAGCAGCCCTCCAAAGACTGAGTCGCATTTGGCTTTGAAAGCCAGTCTTACTATTTCAGCAGGTAATTGCTGTGTGCAGAAACCGCATTTTCAGAACAGCTGTAATTGCTTGAATGCAAGGTTTTTTTTTTCTTCAAAATCATTTCGCTGACTCATAATGAATCAAATTCAATCAATTTACATTACCATGGTTGGAGAGAAAAACTTTTAAGATTTTTTTTTAATCCCCTTAATGTCTAGTATCAGTACATTTATGTCAAGGGCAGTTGCTCGGCTGGTGCAATCAATCAGTCAAGCTGGAATAAACCACACGCAATGCTTTCAATGTGTCCCGGGACGTCATCCACTACCACCCTCCTCATTCATTTTTTATAAACATCAATCTTCTTAGTATTCCTCAATATCAATTCATTGTAAACATAACAAGAAAAAAAAAATGATAAAAGAATGCCTGTTTTCCCATTCATTTTTTGTAAAAATTGTATAGGGTTGCTAACGACTCGAAGTGTGTTACAGTGTATTTTTCTGCACAACAATAATTGAATCTTTGATGACTGAATAAGTCCAATTGACCTTTGTTCCACAAGGTGGCAATGCCCGATACACAATGATGAAGCATGTAAATGTACCGAACTCGTATCGAACCGTGACGCCAAAACCGAGGTAAGTACCGAACCATGAATTCTGTGTACCGTTTCACCGCATGCAGTATATCTTTTTATTTTTTTATGAAGACCAAACATAATCCGTCCTGCAGCTTTGCTGTGTTCCAGAAAAGAAAACCAAGTTGCCTTAGGGTAGCCATCTTTAGATGTACTTTTGGGGCTGGTGCTTTTGATGAGAAAAGAGGGACTCTCTCCATCTTGCTGGGAGGAAAGAGCTAAATATACAACCAAACTTTTGTGCAAAGCAATATATTTCAGTTCTTTTAACATAATATTCACAACTTAAGATGTTGTATTATGCTTCCTCATGGGTTTAAATGCATTATGCAAGCGTTTAAAAAACGACTAAATATAAGCCGAAACCATGGTAGTAATGAAAGTGCTGTTCGCAATTACAGCTGGAGTCCTACAGAGGGTGAATGACATGAATGCTAGTTTTTCCCCTCGCTGTTTTTTGCCCATTAGGATTCTAGAGGTATTTTGAAGTCTGTCAGTAATGTGAAACAATGCATCCGTAATCAAGGACATACGACTTGAATGGACGCCATTCAAAAGAGCTCTCCCGCATTGTATCGTGGTGATTAGGAGACGCTAGCCGAATTCAATTTGAGTTTCTTTTCCACAGTATGTGACACTTCTCCAGGAGATAAAAATGACGGGGCTGTGTGGCGCTTTGTGTATTCCCTGGATTCGCTAATTGCAGCGACCCTCTCTGCCTGGAGACGGCCGAGCAATTAAAAGTTTATCGCTGAGTAATCGTTTCGCAGACCTCAACTTTAATGACATTGGATGTTAAAAGCCAGTCCAACCGTGTAAAATCACTCAAAGCAGACCCTCATGCTAATTCGCCTTTGGCTAAGCCACACCCTAGAATGTAGATTGACCAATCACAGCGCAGCCAAGAACGAGCTCCCACAGAGGTCCGACACTTTTTCACAGCGCTCCATTGACTTTAACACAGGCGTCTCATATTTTTGGTCTCGGCAGGCTATTATTACCGTCGTAGTTTTATCAAAAATATGGTTGAACGTTGTGCCTGGGGCATTTGTAACACATACGCGTTTCCCAGAGAGGTTGGATCGGGGGATGTCCGTTTTTTTCCCTTCCCAAACCGAAGTCAAATCCTGACAAGTGTCGTCTAGCACACGCTGCTAATAAATACAACGTTATACTCGCGTAGTCCGTTTGCTTTGTAATAACGATTATAGAAGTGAATAGAGACCTACCCAGCTTTGCATGAACAGATATTGTTAGTCCCAGCCTCCGTCTCGATTAGTAGGATATGCGGTGGTTCATTTTTTGACTGTGACCGGTATGCTTTTGCCTCTATTTGGATGCCTTGTTGTTCCTTGCGTTTCACCTGTATGTCGTGAATATATCCTTCGAACGTGTATTGCAGCCCCTTTTGCCTACTTCTATCGGACACTTTATTTGCTGCTTTATAAAAGTTTGATAAAATTTCAGCTGGAAGAGCTGTCACAGCATAAGCCATGTTGATACCAGAGCCCAGATGAAGTTTGTTTGTCGGACGTAGCAACAGTAACTACGGGGGGCGGGGCTTAGCCAAAGGCGAATTACCTCTGCCTCAGAAACGGCGTTCATCGAAAAACACATCACGACTCCGTTCACCTCTGACTTTTTTCCCTCCCAAGTCAATTTATTTACGACATCTGATGTGATGTTTAGCTAGTTTGAGGGTAGTAACACAATGTTAGAATGAGTTTTTTTTTTTTCCTAGATTTCTTTTGATTTTTTTTTTTTTTTTTTAAATGTCACCTGCTGTATGTTTCTTTAGCAGAAATAAATTAGGGGTGAATTAACTAAGAATTAATTGCGCTGTTGGTAGCATTTATTTGCATGCATTGTTTGTGATTATTTTTAGCACCTAACAGGATTTCAAGCCAGGTAACCTACTAACATGCTCCAAAAAAAACACAAAAAAACACACAATTTGTGCATTTAATACCTAAATTAGTGAATGATGCATGATTTCTCCAAAATATTAAATGAAAGTGTAACAACTGTTTGGTGAATGTGCTTTTTTATTAAGACAATCGTAGGGCTAGGAGACTATTCCATTGACCCAGAGGTGTTGGGAATGAGCTAGTAGTGGCGATTTATTCAACCCATTGACTCCGTTCACCTGATTTGTTCAGTCATGTATTCGGAGACGGATTGTTTAGATATCATAGCCTCATTCAGACTATCAGTCCAAATCCGATTTTTGTGCATATCCGATTGAAATCCAATCAGATTTACAGTAGCAAGTTTGACTGGCAAAAAAAAAAAAATCTTTTTACAAATGTCATTTCGAGCTACATTCATATGTGGTTTAAAATTCTATTCAAATCTCATTTCTGGAAATCTGTTTCAGTCTGCCTCCATGTTGCGGTTGTTCTTGGCGTATACATTCCAATGCAGCGTCATTGCCCAACACTGTACAAAATTATATGATCAATAAGTTAGGACAACATATGTTTTTACATTGCTTAAACTCCTCAAAATAAGCAATTCTCAACTTATTTTTTAAAGTTATACAAGATTCAACTCATTTTTTTAAAGTCAGTTAAATGTCATTTAAGTTGAAATGACTTAAACATCCAAGTTGATAGTACTTAAATTCAAGGCAGCAACTTTTTACAGTGATATTTATAAATTCACATTAGCCTAAAGCATTAACTAATGTTAATGAATTCAAACTTACTGTATAGCATTACTAATTTGTTCAAAAACACAGTTCACAACTAAAACACAATAACAGCACTGATTTAAAATATATATTTCAAAAGAAAAAGCCGCTAAATGATATCTTGGCAACTGTACCATTAATAATAACAAAGTAAAGTACTTTATATCATTCCAAACGTCTGGAATTTAAATGATCTAGACATTTGTCAGTTACGTAGCTGCACTGCAGTATATAAATCAGCGAGTTCTAAAGATTCATCATATGGCAAGTGTGTTTTAACAAGCCTGCCGCTTTTTGTGCAGATAAATCTACTTACCAACACGAAATGCCAAAGACTCGATTCAATAATGGACAAGCCTTTTTTTTCTTCACGCCAGTGGAAGAGTAGAAGAGTGATAATAACTATGAAATGGATGCTGGGATGAAAGTCCTAACGAGGGAGTGCGGATTGGACTCCGGGTTCTGACTTCAAACTGCAGCACATTGATTTTCCTGCAAATGTGCTCAATTACAGAATGCCCGCTTTCACTGGTCTTGACATAGGTACCATGGAAACGAACGGAGAATTGAACATGAGAGGAGTCCCACTAGCTTTATCTTTATTGTACTAATACTGTTATTATCTCAAGAAGCACTGTGACAAGTATTATGAGGATAGTGGTGACATTGACACTGCTGGACAACAGTTATTTGAAGGGTTTATATAACGTTGGGGGACATTTTATCATTTTATTATTGTTTGATGCATATAAGCATTATTCAAAAACATTTTTTTTCTCAAAACTCTCATGCTCATCAAGACTGCATTTACTTTATCAAAAAGACAGTAAAAACTGTAATATTGTGAAAAATTTGTATAATTTTAAATAACTATTTTGTATTTTAATATAATGTAAAATGTAATTAATTCCTGTTAAGGCAAAGCTGAATTTTCAGCATCGTTACTACAGTCTTCACCGTCACATGATCCTTCAGAAATCAGTCTAATATGATGATTAAAGAAACAGGGGCATTGGAATCTCGTCTCAGGTTTCTCATTTGTCGTTAAATGATGGGAGAAACTGTCAGCAAAAGACTTTAATAATTTAAAAACACACATTTATTTAGAAACAAAATCCAGATGTCCTGATAATCATTTGCACTCTTTGCATGAACGTATAATTATCATCAAATCTCAACAAGTATGACTGTGCTGTCATGATGCATCACACCATTAAAAATATATATAATGATAAAAACAATTCGCTAAATGTGTTAAATAGCTCGATGGTGTTCATTTTTTAACTAATCTAATTAATTATAAATACAATAACATGTTCTAGGAACCTCAAAGGATTTGCATACATTTGCACGTTTCTTAAGTTGGCAGGGTTGTTGGATGTAACACAAATTCAAAAGTTGACTTTTGAGAGGTATCAGGTCTGATGTAAACTGACAACTCTATATTTTTGATTTCCCCGAACTGTCAATCTCGTTGCTAAGTTTAGCCTGAACCCCCCCTCACCCTCTGCATGAGAGACAGAGGTGTTACATGATCGATGTACGATGTAGGGCGAAGGCCTTTCACAAACAGATCTCTGAGCTAAGCTTTTGGATATTTCGTTTGTAGATCTGATAGACGGTCCCAGCTGTGATCGCGACTCTCTGGGATGAGAGGTGGGGATTAGTCAGACTTCGTAAGAGTTATAAGTTAACAGCCGGCCAATCGTCACCCCTTCCTTGAGGATATCATAAAGACAGATGCCTTTTCTAAATGACACCCTGTCAGAGCAGTGAAACATACACAGCTGATTGAAAATTGCCTTCCTGTCACACTTTGCATTTAATCACCTCAGTATGTCGCTCGGGTTACAGGCACGAGATGATTTTTATTGGGAGAGACGAAGAGTCGGGTTCCCTCAGGGCGACCTGCGGTTAGGCAGTCTTGCTCAAGGGCACAGTTGAGGTAGGGGAACTCCAGAATTTTGCATTTTTTGTTACCACCACTGTTTGGTTGGCTACGGCATTCAGGTCTTTCCACATGACAGAAACAGAAAATCCAAGTGGAAATATGCAAAGAAAGGAGAATCGCTAGAATAATCACGTTGCTGTCCGACAGGCATCAAAGCAAAACGCCCTAAGACATTATGTCTTCGTTTCGGCCTGTATAAGATATGCAGCTCATTAAAACTACAATAGGCTCCTCTTATAGCATTGATGTCACATTTTCATCAGCCATAAAGAAGAAAAGTAAGAGCTGTCAGGGTGTGTTGAACATGTGGGACTGTTTCTTTAGATTACGCAGTCGTGTTTGACGCAGTAGCTTTTTCCCGAGGGAGTGCCGGAGTAGCCATCGACAAACACAGTGAGGAGAGAAACACATTACTGGAGTAGAGCACTAAAAATGAAAAACCTGTCATTATTTATTCACCCTCGTGTCGTTCCAAATCTGTATGCTGTTAGTTTTGTCGTCCAAATATTTACACTGTTTTGTTTCACACAACAAACGATTCACAGTCCATACAATTATGTGCCATGTTTCATGTCTTCTACAGTGTGTTCAAGGTCAGTTTATGTGCTTTCTGGGAATTGAACCCACAACCTTCCCCTCTAAATCTCTATCTTTTTTTCATTCTCCATATTCGAACGATATTAAACTCTTGTTTTTCAGTTTGTTAAAGCCATGATTCAGCAAATAAAAACTAAAATATTTAGAATTAAGCAAGTAAGCATACAAATAATTGACGAAAAGGAGAACAGACAATGACACGTATGTTTAGTCAGATAGATCTCAGGAATCTCAGACTGATAATATGAATGGTAACTCTGGTAAATGTTAACATTTGGAAAATACCTTAAATTGTTTGCTTTTTCGGGCCCGCTTTTTTCTTCCCCCATCTCTGTCCGAAGCGAGCTGCGAGCCATCTTTTGATGAATTTTTCAATCTCTCCATCTGATGCACTGGAAGTAGGGTCTACTTGCATTTCTTCGCACAGATAAAAAATAAATAAAAAAAGATCAATGTGCAATACTATAGACTGTTACCAATCCAGTTTCTTTCAACGTCAACAAAAGCCATATTTACACTCCAAAGGTGGAACAGAAGTTGCATCTGACATGGCATTTATGCTTATTTACACGGGCTATTTGATGTTCATGTACATGTACAAAAAAAAATGCATAATGCAAAAAAAAAAAAAAAAAATTAGAGGGTGAAGCTACAATATCAACACAAACTCATTGTTACATTTTTAGTGATCATTACTGTCGATTGATAGAATGTTTCTGTAAAAAAGCATGTCATTCTGGCTACAGACAAAGCAATAAGAACAGTTTATGAATGTACTAGAAAATGAAGACTTCACTTTGATTAGTTTAGTAGCTGGTGTCCTGCAGAGTGTAGCTCCAGAACACCTGCCTGGAAGTTTTTCGTAATCCTGCAGACTTTGATTAGCAGATTCAGGTGTGTTTAATTACGGTTGGAACTAAATTCTAGCGCTATGTCAGCCAATTGAACTCACGATTATAGCTTCATTATAAATAAACATTACTTCGATAGTATATGTGTAAAATGGTTTGTTAAAATGAAATTATGTGGGATTGCCAAAGGTTTACTCACCACACTAGCAAGAAGTTCTGCTGGTCTTTGGCACAAAAATCCCTCCGGGTGTCGTCACTAGATGTCGCAGCTAGTGCGCATGTCTTGAAACTCGTCTAGCAGAAATAATGTTAAAGTTCCCTTAACCACTTTAAGCTTGTTTCATTATATGAATTAAATAATTAATTTACACATTTAGGGTACGTTTACAATGACAACAGATATGCTTAAATCTGCGAAAATGAATAAGAAACCCTGTATTATGCTGCCAGGCCATTAGATGGCGATGGAACACTATAGACTGAACACGTCGTTATACGCATGTGCGTTATCGTCTTCAGAGATCGTGTTTTTGTTGTTTACATGTACATGGAGACCGTTTTCAAAAACGTGCACTTTCAAAACCCATTTTCAAAACTTTGTGTTTTCAGGCACCCATAAAGCCATTGTCTTATAAACGAATGGCTAAAACGCACAAAAAGTTTAACAATTTTAGTTGAAAACAGTGTTGTGTAAGCAGCCCCTTAAGCCAGGGACACACATTTAACGACTGTATGGCTGATTATGAATGATACTTACGACTGATCATGCCCAAACGCGCCGAGTCGCGTTCAGTTGGTGTTTAAAATCTGCTTCAGTCGTTGGAAACAGTCTGTAAGTGTGTTCAGTTCAGTCTTAGAATGTTTAGCTAGTCATTAAGTGTGTCCCTATTAGTTGAAAAAAGACAGAATGTGGACAAAAGGAAAAAATATGAATATGAATTAAAATAAAAGATACACTCATTAAAACATAACGTTGATAAAGGATATTTTAAGGTTAGGGGTCACTTACCACATTGTAAAAGGAGACCCACCCCCAGCACTCAACCTAAACTGGGCCGGGTCTGTATATGGCTATGTCTCACCCAAAATCAGACCAGCCCTTATGGCGCATAATCGGGCCGAATGTGGTAAATGTGCTGTGTCTCAGCGCAAATTGGGCCAAATCCGCACATCCAAAGTCTAGCCAAGTCTGTAACCATTACTGGACCAGAGCTGGCTCACTCTTTTGGTGAGCCGCTGCCAGAACATGGCCGAGTGAGCCGACATTCAGTCGCAATTGGCCCGAATCCGCTGGCTGCTTACAAAAAAAATAAAAATACAAGAAACATGGTATTTGTTCTTGCTCGTTTTAGGGCAAATGCTGTAGATTATCAGGCAACTCCACGGCAGTCTAATCTCGCTGTCCTGCGCAGGAACTGCTAAAAGCAGGCCATGAACTCCTGTGAGGTGCCGTCCCGGGGTGCTCCGCTCAGCTCGATGGTGTCTTGTCATTGTGTCAGAAAAATTACAGATGTGTCGGAGATGGGTGACTCACAGTTCAGTGTTGCAAAAAGTCTTTTACAGCAGTTGGATGTTTTAAAATGAAGGAATATTGGACCGAGAAAGAGAGAGAGAGGTGCTAGAGCTATTTATATGCACCCTGTCGAGGTCTGCTCTTCCTTCCCTGTCTTTAAAGGTCAGGCTCATTAAAGATGCGCGCCATGTATTGGATCTGCAGTGCCGAAGTATTGCAGCCACTCAAAAAGAGCGTTTATTGATATAGTACAGTGTGTAATAAAATAATTTCTTTGTGTTGCCATCCTTGCTCATTCACACCAATGATTTGCATGGTATGAGTTTGACGCCTCGGATTATGTCTTTTTGAAAACGTTATTTTACTAATGGAATGAACTTGGATAATCCTTTCCCACTGATTCACTGTCATCCCAGCCGATTTTCTACAGCATATAATCTATTTAACTGGATTTAATGACCCTCAAAATTGGGTTCATTGACCATTTCTTGGAATGCTTAGGGAATGGATAATACTAGTAATCCTTAATAGTCTTAACAAAATCAATTTCGAATAGTTTAATGGACCAGTTTGGTCTGCAACATATTTTTTTAGGCTTTTTATTTGAATCTGCATTAGCATGCATTTCGCATGATATTTTAAAGGGACAGGTCACCCAAAAATGAATATTCAAGTTGTTTCTTCAAAATATCTTCTTTTGTGTTCAGCAGAAGAAAGAAACTTGGAACAACTTGAGGTTGAGTAAATGATGACAATGATGATTGTTGGGTGAACTATCCCTTTAACCATCATTTAGCTATAGTGTATGGCCTAAAAACAATATGCTGAAACTATCTGGGTTAAATTGCCATTCATTTGTAAAGATTTAACAAATTTTGGTAACACTTAAAACTACAGTGAATGGATCCAATTGAGACTTAATTGCTGATGATAACAACAACGCAAAAAAATATCCAATTCAGCGAGTGTATTGACTAGTTTTCCAGGTAAAATGTCGAAAAATTCTTGAAACGAGATAAATTTACTTGAGAAGCAACTCTGCATAAGATATTACAACAATTTTTTAAAGATAATGTATCTTTAAAATGTGTATTTTGTCTTATTTCTTAGACTTGTTTCACTAATTTTAAGTATAAACAAAATGCACTAATATTTAAGATACAAATTAAAAGTCCAAATATCTTATGCATTGTTGCTTCTCTGGTAAATTTAAACCGTTTTAAGAATATTTACATATTTTTACTGTAAAACATACATTCATATATTTGTAGGGGTATTATTTGAACAGTTGAAGCAGCTGCAGTTACAGTTACAGTTAGAGAAGTCAACACTTTCATAAAATTTTGAGTTTGCACCGTATAATCACAAATTTGACAAAGACGTGCCTGGATGAAGCTCATAATTATGGTAATTCTGACATGATGTGAACACACCATTACTCACCAAACCTGTTAATAACTCTTTTTTTACTCGCGGGTGTGAGGCTGTTTTTCCCCGTCTCTTGTTCCTCGTCGTCATTTATTCTTGAACGTTCCAGTTGCCTGATCCGTACCTGCCTCACCCCCCTTCCACTGGAGCGGTGCTATATCATTCTGTCGTTTCAATAAATAAATTAGTTCCAGTCAAATTATTCTCTAACTTATCCATGTAAGAGCTTTTGTACTATTTGGGTGCTTCAGTACATCACAGAAAGTGGATAAAGCAAGCAATAATTCAAGAGCACTGTACCTGGTCTAATGATGTCGCTTTGCTTTCTGTCCTTGAAAAATGAGGTAAATAGGGGCTTTATAGGGGCTTTATGCTTTAAAAGTGTTGCTGTTTGGATTTAAATAGGCAAGTGTTAAAGAGTTCGGATCATTATTGCAGTGATTATTATGTTTCTAGCATGTTTGGC
Organism: Rhinichthys osculus; assembly: GCA_029959095.1. NCBI lineage: Eukaryota > Metazoa > Chordata > Actinopteri > Cypriniformes > Leuciscidae > Rhinichthys > Rhinichthys osculus. The sequence goes on from JARWKJ010000020.1 coordinate 25,313,386, forward strand.
AACAGTTCTCATTTCTTACCATGTTGGAAGAAACATCATGGCCATACCAGGATGATAATGTCAGGATTCATCAGCTCAAATAGTGAAAGAATGGTTGTGAGGAGCATGGAGAATCATTTTCACACATGAACTGGCACCTCTGAGTCCAGATCTTAAGCTCATCGAAAGACTTTGGGATGTGCTGGAGGACTTTACAGAGTGCTGGACTCTTGCATTGACAATACAAGATCTTGACCAAAAATTTATGCACCTTTTGATGGAAATAAATGTTGTGATGTTATTTCCATCAAGAGGTGCATAATTTTTTTTTACCTAAACATGGTTGAAACAATACAGCACTTTTTAGAGTGTGTGTGGTTCGGGTATTCTGTTTGTGATGTCCCCACAAGGATGGTAATGGACATTTTTTGGTCCCCATGAGAAAAAACTAAATTATGTTTTTTTGAAAATGTAAAAATGTATTTCTGTGAGTTTTGCAGACCAGATTATCTGAGCATGTGCAGTGAAAACCGCACTGTAAAATATCAATAATTTATGACAACACATGTTTTTTATATTGATTCTCATCAAAATAATTTAAGCAATTTTCAATTTGGTTTATAAGTTATACAAGCTTCAACTCATTTAAGTCAGTTTAATGCAATTTAAGATGAAATTACTGAAACATCCAAGTTGGTTGTACTTAATTTAAGGCAGCAACTTTTTTTACAGTGAATAGACAGGAAAAAAACGGCTTGTTGCTACTTTATTTAAAAAACATCAAGTTATTCTTCTGAAAAATGGTAGTTTTCGCTATTTTGTGTTAATTATTCCTTAAAGGTTGGTATTTACTGCTCTCTGGATTTATTGAGATTAATCCTAAACAACACCAGCTAATCACTGGTTACCATTGTTGTCATTTGTAAAATACCTAATTTCTTTCATAAAGAGAAACTAAGCCATTTTACGGACTAAAGCTTATGCCAACAGAGCATGCATCAGTGATCAAAGTGTTTTAGTTTCAAAATAAGCTCTGCTCCTATCAGGACCAAACAGAGTGTCTTCTCAGGAAAATGAATGCTCCATTCAAAGCCTCTTTGAAAGTAATTACATTTTTTGATTTGCAAATGAGCCTGTTTTTTTTTGTTTTTTATTTTTTAACAAAGTATGGTTGGTTTTAATTATGAATCATGTTTTCAAAAACAGAAAATTCTGAATGAAGGCTAGACTAACCCATGGACATACTGTAAAAGTAGCACTATATTACTATATTATTGAATATACTGGGGCTTTAGTACTATATTTATCACAAGAAGTGATGTATTCTCATTCCCTAAGCTTTGGTTCTCTTCGATCAATTGCTCTGACCTTTACAGTATATTGACTGAATCTATTGTGTAATGACAGTTTTAGAAGGTTAATTTTTGGCTAAGCTTGCAGGATGCAAATAAGAATAAAGAAAGAAAGAAAGAAAGAATAGAAAAAGATGACAAACACATAAGAGTCACAGTTAGATACTTAGTTTTTTGTTTGTTTGTTTGTTTGTTTGTTTGTTTGTTTGTTTGCTTGTACATTCATTCATTTTAATCTTTAATTTAATTTTAAATTAAATTTTAATTTCTAATGTAATTGTATTTCAATTTTTTATTTAGTTTTTAGATGTTTTTAATACATAAATAATTGTATAAAACTTTATTATCTATTTTTTATCTATGAATTTATCTGGTTATGTTTTAATTAATTTTAGTGTCTTTAACAGCTCTTATTTAATTAATATGATACATATTAAAAAAAGTGAAATGAACAGTTAAAATTCACTAAAATTAATAAATACATAATAAATGTATAGATAGAACATAGATAACACAATTTTATAAATGTATTTATTTATTAAAAACATTCAAATGAAAATAATTTAAAAATATTATAACATTTTTATAAAAATCACTCATATATATATATGAGGCCTATATACATATATGTACACTCACCGGCCACTTTATTAGGTACCCCATGCTAGTAACGGGTTGGACCCCCTTTTGCCTTCAGAACTGCCTCAATTCTTCGTGGCATAGATTCAACAAGGTGCTGGAAGCATTCCTCAGGGACTTTGGTCCATATTGACATGATGGCATCACACAGTTGCCGCAGATTTGTCGGCTGCACATCCATGATGCGAATCTCCCGTTCCACCACATCCCAAAGATGCTCTATTGGGTTGAGATCTGGTGACTGTGGAGGCCATTTTAGTACAGTGAATTCATTGTCATGTTCAAGAAACCAATTTGAAATGATTAGAGCTTTGTGACATGGTGGAAGTAGCCATCAGAGGATGGGTACATGGTGGCCATAAAGGGATGGACATGGTCAGAAACAATGCTCAGGTAGGCCGTGGCATTTAAACGATGCCCAATTGACACTAAGGGGCCTAAAGTGTGCCAGGAAAACATCCCCCACACCATTACACCACCACCACCAGCCTGCACAGTGGTAACAAGGCATGATGGTTCCATGTTCTCATTCTGTTTACGCCAAATTCTGACTCTAACATCTGAATGTCTCAACAGAAATCGAGACTCATCAGACCAGGCAACATTTTTCCAGTCTTCAACTGTTCAATTTTGGTGAGCTCTTGCAAATTGTAGCCTCTTTTTCCTATTTGTAGTGGAGATGAGTGGTACCCGGTGGAGTCTTCTGCTGTTGTAGCCCATCCGCCTCAAGGTTGTGCGTGTTGTGGCTTCACAAATGCTTTGCTGCATACCTCGGTTGTAACGAGTGGTTATTTCAGTCACTGTTGCCCTTCTATCAGCTCGAACCAGTCTGGCCATTCTCCTCTGACCTCTGGCATCAACAAGGCATTTCCGCCCACAGAACTGCCGCTCACTGGATGTTTTTTCTTTTTCGGACCATTCTCTGTAAACCCTAGAGATGGTTGTGCGTGAAAATCCCAGTAGATTAGCAGTTTCTGAAATACTCAGACCAGCCCTTCTGGCACCAACAATCATGCCACGTTCAAAGTCACTCAAATCAACTTTCTTCCCCATACTGATGCTCGGTTTGAACTGCAGGAGATTGTCTTGACCAGTGATGGGAATAACGGCGTTATAAATAACGCCGTTACTAACGGCATTACTTTTTCCAGTAACGAGTAATCTAATTGATTACTCTTCTCATCTTAATAACGCCGTTACCGATACTGCCAAAAAATGCGGCGCGTTACTATAACTGATGAAGCTGTTTTTTTCATCAGACCAACTAGATCTCCGAGCGAGAGGCAAATACTTTTTTTACTGTTCTTCCTTGGTTAGTGGGCACAGCACGAGACAAGCGCATACATGCTGACGATTGGCTGAGGTAGAGTAAAATGTCATTGTAAGCCAATCAGAGGTAGAGTTGGGCGGGTGTTCTAAAGCACACATAGTAGTGATGGGCATTCGGCTCTTTTGACTCAGCTCACTGAAAAGAGCCGGCTCTTTTGGCTCACAAACGGCTCTTTAAATGACTTTGACTATAATATTTCAATTTTTATTACATAATTATTTAATTTCTATAGGCTAAATTAGTAAGAGTCGGCTCTTCAGATATGCGAGCCAGCTATCGACGTTCACCTAAAAGAGTCGGCTCATTCGCGAATCACGAACGAGTCGATCCATCATCACTAACGCTCATTCGCGAACGACCCATCATCACTAACAGCTAACGCTCATGAATTGCGAACGACCCATCATAACGCATAGTCGGACAGGACACACAACGAACAACACAAGCCAGTCAGTCAACGAGAGACAGGTATGCCGACGAGCCCAAATAATCCAAAAGTAGCCTTCTCTAAATGGTATTGCTTATGTTAAGTTTTCATTTCCGTCCGTCATGTCCATGCACAATATGTTGCGATCATCCATCCACTAAAGAACAATCCAGATACAATTTCTCAGTGTTATTTATTTGTTAGTTTTCATCTCAATGCGCTGGCATAACATCAGTGCACGAGGGAGCAGCAGCAAGGAAGGAACACAAGCTGAGTCAAAATAAAAGTCCCCATTTGTTCACACATGCGCACAATGAACTCTTGCACATTTTTAGTATACAACCGTCAATACTCAATAGCATAAAGTAAAAACAAAATAACAGTAAGAAACATAAAATAATATAGTTAATGAGAACATATAACTCCACAGCTTAACAAGCTTAATTTAATTTTGCCCAGTTGTGGCCTGTTGAGGGGCAATAAATATCAAAAGTTCCAAAACATCTATTGTGTTATTTGCATTGATCCACTATATAAACATAATATCTACATACATGGCATTTGATTGGAGGCTAGTCTCACTTTGTCCACCGGCAACATTTTTTTTAGATGTGTGTACAATGTTTCATGTTTCTGTTAATAATGTATTGTATTAAGTGTCCATTTCATTATAAAATTCAGATTTATCATAAATAATTGAACATGCACATGTGTTTTAAGTTCTGTTAAATGTAGAGGTGGGGTCACATTTGAGCATTTAAAATGTAATTTTACTTGAAAGTAACGCAATAGTTACTTTCTTAAAGGGATACTCCACCAGTTTTTCTTATTAAACTATGTTATTCCCTTAACTAAGACGAGTTGATACATACCTCTCTCGTCTCAGTGCGTGCACTATATCGCTCTGTATTGCCGCAAAACTATGTTAGCACTTAGCTTAGCCCATGCATTTAATATGGGCCAAGCAGAGAAGCGACCAAACACTTCCACGTTTTCCCTATGTAAACACAGTTACTCGAGTAGTGTAACTTGACCTGGGCTGGTGACACAAAATAAACCGTTGCGCTTTTCTAAGCGTTTAAAATTGATGACTATATTGTATGGCGGAATACCATAACAAGTGCTTTTGAGCACTTCGACTTGGCGCAATAATATCTTCACTTGTGAAAAGTCCTCTTACCGGCTCCCGCTTCCTCTCCCCCTCCCTCTGACATTTCCGTCAATACAACCAACGTGACATGCGCCGGTAGTAGTAGTTCGAGCGGAGTAGACGAAGTAACAAGTTGTTGGAAGCTAGTTTGTGTACAATAATGGTTAAAGCGTGCATCGTAAAGGGTTGTGAAAATAAGGAGAATGTAGTGCTGTCATTTTTCACCGAATTCCAACACACCATATACAGCGGAGAGCTTGGTTAGCTGCTTTGAAAAAGAATCCCAAAACACCATTGATGACTCTGAAGAAGTGGCGTGTTTGCTCCGAACATTTCACAAAGGAGGACTATACCTGCACAGGAACACGCCTAAAGGATGAGGCTACACCAACAATATTCAGATCACTTACAGAAAGCCCGTGGTCTTTCGCCAGCTCCGGTCTGTTCTGGATCATATCTTTCTTGCCTCTCACGGTCCATAAGAGCTAATTCCTCCTCCGTGTACTCGGGTTCAAACAGATATGGCTCTGGCCTGGGTCTTCTACAAAGAAGTCATAATCATCTACAAAGTCCGCCATTGCAAATGATCTGCAGTTTGCTTATAGCACAGGTAGTAAAAGTCACGTTGGTTGTATTGACGGAAATGTCAGAGGGAGGGGGAGAGGAAGCGGGAGCCGGTAAGAGGACTTTTCACAAGTGAAGATATTATTGCGCCAAGTCGAAGTGCTCAAAAGCACTTGTTATGGTATTCCGCCATACAATATAGTCATCAATTTTAAACGCTTAGAAAAGCGCAACGGTTTATTTTGTGTCACCAGCCCAGGTCAAGTTACACTACTCGAGTAACTGTGTTTACATAGGGAAAACGTGGAAGTGTTTGGTCGCTTCTCTGCTTGGCCCATATTTAATGCATGGGCTAAGCTAAGTGCTAACATAGTTTTGCGGCAATACAGAGCGATATAGTGCACGCACTGAGACGAGAGAGGTATGTATCAACTCGTCTTAGTTAAGGGAATAACATAGTTTAATAAGAAAAACTGGTGGAGTATCCCTTTAAGTAACTAGTTACTTTTAAAATTTGTAACTGAGTAACTAATTTAGTTACTTTTTGGAAGAAGTAACTAGTAACTGTAACTAATTACTTTTTAAAAGTAACTTGCCCAACACTGGTCTTGACCATGTCTACATGCCTAAATGCACTGAGTTGCCGCCATGTGATTGGCTGCTTAGAAATTAAGTGTTAACGAGCAGTTGGACAGGTGTACCTAATAAAGTGGCCGGTGAGTGTATTTCACATTTCAGGAGTTGTCTAATGTGTATTTATTTATTTATTTTAATTTTTAATTACATTTTATTTTCATTTTTATTTTCATTTTAAAACATTTTTATCAATCAAATAAGAATAAATTATTTTTTAAATTTTATTTATCCATTTCACTTATTTATTTATTTATTTTCATTTTTAATTGAATTTCATTTTATTGTAAAATATATTTTTTTTTTGAATAAAATAATTTATACATTTTTATTTATATATTTTCTATCATCTTATCCATTAATGCATTTAGTTTAATGTTTCAGCAGGTTTTTAACTGAATGAGAATATTTTTTTAATTTCTGTTTATCTATTTATTTATTTCATATATTCTGTTTATCTATTTATTTATTTCATATATATATATATATATATATATATATATACATAAAGGCTTATCTATATATATATATATATATATACATAATCTGAGCAACCTCAATAAGTGGTTGTATTTTTACGAGTAGTAATACTGTAATGTCAAAGGCAAAGGGCCTACGATTGAAATGGCAATTTTTGCATAGTCTGTATGAAGGTTATTCTCATCTGATGGTATACTTTTCGCAATACCTTCCTGGGTGCAATAAACAGAGCTGGCTAGCTCAGGTACTACTTCCCACAATTCAATGCTTTTATCACTTCCATTCCAGCATGTAGTCAATGGCAGTCATCCAGGAATGGTTGCAGGTCATGTGCCAGTGATTTAGTATTGAATTTAGCATGTGTTGCACCAACTTGCCTGAGGCTGGGATAAAGTTTGTAAGTAAAGAGAATAGCAAATTATTTTTTGTTTTTATGTGTTGTTTTTAATATATAGTGATTGAAAGAAGGAGGGGGGAGGTGAAGGAGGGGGAGGGGAAGGAGGGGGGAGGGGGTGATTAACCCCAAGTTAGAGCTGTCCCTTGGGATACACATTGTACAAAATACACATTGTCACTGAGAAGAAGCTAATGATGTTTAGTGCTTTTGAAGAGATTACACTCGCTGTCAGAGGGATAAAAACAAGCATGCATTATTACTCATCTGAGTTCACTGAGTCGGTGGTAATTGTGCTCTTAATAAGGAGATCAGAGAGAGCGAGACAGCTAAATATTGAAGACAGCTACTTTCATATTCCAGCTCGTTGCATTAAAATAACCGCAAAACAGGTCGTCATCTGAGAGGGCATTTCCAAAGATGCCTTTTTCATAAATGAACACTTCCGTCAGAGCTTTTTATATTCAGATTACACTGCTACAGTGTTGTTCAGCATGTTTGCGGAGAAAGCTAAGTTTAACAAGCCTTTAAATAATGGAGGTTGCTCAGATCAAGCCGCTACTTCAAATACTTTTTTCAGATGATTATTGTAAACGCGGCATGGAAGACATGAAAGATAGGCTTATTTAAGCTTTGGACATTTTCTGGCAGTCTGGATTTTTATTAAAGAAAATGTGTATGTTGCTATGAGACCATTTGCTGGTTTGTTTTTTTAATGTTAAAAAGCTTAATTTATATTTTGGGTCTTGATATTTTTGTTTCCACTTTTTTTTCAGAATTGCATGATATAAATTTGCAATAGCAAGAAATAAAGTCAGAATTACAAGATATAAACTCGCAATTGCGTGAAAAAGTCAGAATCGCAAGTTATAAAGTAAGAATTGTGAGATATAAAGTCAGAATTGCGAGATATAAACTCACAATTAGGAGAAGTCAGAATTGCGAGAAATAAAGTCAGAATTGAGAGAAATAAAGTTAGAATTGCAAGAAATAAAGTCCGAATTGTGAGAAATAAGTCACAGTTGCAAGAAATAAAGCCAGAATTGTGAGACATAAACTCACAATTATGAGAAAAGTCCGAATTGCGAGATATAAAGTCCGAATTGCAAGAAAAAAGTTTCAATTGCTAGCCTGACTTCGTCATACTCATATTCTAGTCAGAATATGAGTCTGATACTGCTCCATAGGGCTTTGATTATGAGGCGTGTCTTAACCGAACCAGAAAAAAAAAAAAACTCTGCACTCAATTGGATAGACCTACAACCAATCAGAGCAACGCAGTAAGTGACGTATGTTGAGCGACAGTTGTCAACAGAACTGAACGGCACTCACTCTGGAAAAAAATATGTTTAAAAAAAACGAGTGTTAACGACCTTTGCCGGTGTTGCAAAAAGAATTTAAGGATTCAAGGAGTACTTGCAAACTCGAACAATATTTTTGAAATAAAAAAGGTGAATGTATTTACGAACAAGTTCTCCATTTAGGATTACGTTAGATCTCGACAATAAAGCCTGCAAATCTGCTCGCATTTGTCGGTCGTGTCTAAATTTCATAACACGGTTGGAGCGCGACTTGACTAATTTTAATAAATGGAGAGACGACAAAAGAGACCAGGATGAAGCAGACTTCATTTGAGTCTTCAGAGAAAAGAGACCGGGACGCTACCCCTTCCAAAACGCCCAGGGCTCTGAAGAAGTTTTGCCCCAATACTTCAACTCCTACCGGTACAAGAACGCGAAAAAGCATGACAGAGGTAATAAGCTTTTTAGTTAATTTTTACCTAAGGAGAAACCACAATGACAACTGGGTTTTCATTGCGTCCCATCTTTTTAGCGACCATCGGAGCCGGCTGATAAATTAAACTTTTGCCGAATCCCGTAGGAAGGACGGCAAACACATCTTAACGATCGACAAATGCATGTATTGCCGTTCTCTGTTTGTCTTTTAAAATTAATGCGCTGTCGATTTCTTCTAAAACAGACGCGATAGTGGAATCTATGCATCTCACGTATCCAGCTGGAGTCATCTTTGTTGTAAACCAGTTCAAACCAAGCGCTCTTTGATGATGTGAGGATTACGTTACTGCAGATCATCTGTCCATCATCGTATAAACCCCGCCCTGGCAATTTGATTGGTCCGAACATTTTTTGACTGATCATAATTACTCCTCAATGGATCGAGTCCAGACCGAACTTCCCGACCAAAAATTGTTGTGGGCGGGGTTCGGGCTGGCAGCCAGGCTATTCAATTCCGAGAAATAAAGCCAGAATTCCGAGATATAAACTCACAATTACGAGAAAAGTCAGAATTGCGAGTTATAAAGTCAGAATTGCAAGAAAAAAGTTTTAATTGTGAGAAATAAAGCCAGAATTGCGAGATATAAACTCACAATTGCGAGAAATAGACAGAATTGCGAGATTTAAAGTCTGAATTGCGAGAAAGTCAAAATTGTGAGAAATAAAGTCAGAATTGTCTCGACACAGTTACAAAAGTGGAGAGGAGGACTCAAGTGCAGCAACGGATGATTTATTAACAAAAGAAAACAAAAACGCAAAGCAAAGACCCACAAGGGTGAAAACACAATAAATGAGACATTAAACAAAACTGAACTTAAAGACCAAATACTGACTCTGAACATGAAGACCATCACACGGACACTGGGAAACATATGACAACGATCCGACAAAGACTGCAAACAAGAGGAGACTTAAAAAAGGGAACAAATCAAGAGGGAACAGGTGGAAGAACTCAAACACTAATCAGGTAACAAGGGGGAGGGATCAAACAATAATGAGAGCACATGGCCCAACATAATGACACCCAAGTGCAATACATGACAGGACAGACACATGACATTACCCCCTCCCTACGGAGCGGCTACCAGACGCTCCATCAGGCGGGACGGGAGGGACAGACCAGGGCGGGACGGGAGGGACAGACCAGGGCGGGACGGGAGGGACAGACCAGGGCGGGACGGGAGGGACAGACCAGGGCGGGACGGGAGGGACAGACCAGGGTGGGACGGGAGGGACAGACCAGGGTGGGACGGGAGGGACAAAGCATTTAGTCTTGGGATACCCGGGCGAGAAACAAAGTCCATCGGGCGGCCAGGGTGAAACACAAAGTCCATCGGGCGGCCAGGGTGAAACACAAAGTCCATCGGGCGGCCAGGGCGGTGAAGACCCCTCGGGCGGCCAGGGCGGTGAAGACCCCTCGGGCGGCCAGGGCGGTGAAGACCCCTCGGGCGGCCAGGGCGGTGAAGACCCCTCGGGCGGCCAGGGCGGTGAAGACCCCTCGGGCGGCCAGGGCGGTGAAGACCCCTCGGGCGGCCAGGGCGGTGAAGACCCCTCGGGCGGCCAGGGCGGTGAAGACCCCTCTGGCAGCCAGGGCGGTGAAGACCCCTCGGGCGGCCAGGGCGGTGACACCGGCTCAGGTACAGCGGACACCGGATCAGGTACAGCGGACCCCGGCTCAGGTACAGCGGACCCCGGCTCAGGTACAGCGGACACCGGCTCAGGTACAGCGGACACCGGCTCAGGTACAGCGGACACCGGCTCAGGTACAGCGGACCCCGGCTCAGGTACAGCGGACCCCGGCTCAGGTACAGCGGACACCGGCTCAGGTACAGTGGACACCGGCTCAGGTACAGCGGACACCGGCTCAGGTACAGCGGACACCGGCTCAGGTACAGCGGGCACTGGCTCCGCCTCCGGCTCAGGAACAGCAGACCCTGGCTCTGCCTCCGGCTCTGGAACTGGCACTGGCTCTGCCTCCGGCTCTGGAACGGGCACTGGCTCTGCTTCCGGCTCTGGAACGGGCACTGGCTCTGCTTCCGGCTCTGGAACGGGCACTGGCTCTGCTTCCGGCTCTGGAACGGGCACTGGCTCTGCCTCCGGCTCTGGAACGGGCACTGGCTCTGCTTCCGGCTCTGGAACGGGCACTGGCTCTGCTTCCGGCTCTGGAACGGGCACTGGCTCTGCTTCCGGCTCTGGAACGGGCACTGGTTCTGCTTCCGGCTCTGGAACGGGCACTGGCTCTGCCTCCGGCTCTGGAACGGGCACTGGCTCAGGCCGTGGAACACACACTGGCTCCGGCCCTGGAACACACACTGGCTCCGGCCCTGGAACAGCAAACACGGGCATGTCCAGGATCCGAGCCAGACGCTCCAGATAGTCTAGGTCCATGAAGACAGATGGCACGTGAACAGTCTCTGACTGGGCAGACGGAGCGTGAACAGTCTCTGACTGGGCAGACGGGACGTGAACCGCCTCTCGCTGTGCGGAGGGGACGTGAACAGTCTCTCGCTGGGCAGACGTAACGTGAACAGTCTCTCGCTGGGCGGACGGGCGTTTCCTCCTCCTTTTCCGTCCGTGACGGCGAGAAGTAGGCTCTGAGCTGTCCCTCACTGGCCCAGGATCGAAGGAGGGCCAGGATGGAGAGTGGCGTTGAACCTCTTCTCGACCCTCTCTTCCTCCTCTACGACATCCACGGGTGCCCGAGAACCCGGCCAGACACTCCGACTTCTCTCTTTGATTAACCGTAAAAGCGAGGGCCTGAAAAATATTCATTCTGCCGGATTCGTTAGAGGACGGAGTCATTCCATCATGACAGATAGTGGAAAACTGGGTCGATCCAAATGTAGCGATTGTGTAGTCTGGACAATCCAAGTTATCGTCGTCCATACACGCGTCATCATCCATCCAGTCATCATCATCCATGCTGCTGAGTCCTTAAAGGGTCGGATCGTTCTGTCACGACACAGTTACAAAAGTGGAGAGGAGGACTCAAGTGCAGCAACGGATGATTTATTAACAAAAGAAAACAAAAACGCAAAGCAAAGACCCACAAGAGTGAAAACACAATAAATGAGACATTAAACAAAACTGAACTTAAAGACCAAATACTGACTCTGAACATGAAGACCATCACACGGACACTGGGAAACATATGACAACAATCCGACAAAGACTGCAAACAAGAGACGACTTAAAAAAGGGAACAAATCAAGAGGGAACAGGTGGAAGAACTCAAACACTAATCAGGTAACAAGGGGGAGGGATCAAACAATAATGAGAGCACATGGCCCAACATAACAATGACACCCAAGTGCAATACATGACAGGACAGACACGTGACAAGAATTGCAAGATATAAACTAGAAATTGCTAGAAATAAAGTCAGAATTGTGAATTATAGAGTCAGAATTGCGAGAAAAAAGTCCAAATTGTGAGACATAAAGTCAGAATTGCAAGATATAAACTAGAAATTGCTAGAAATAAAGTCAGAATCGTGAATTATAGAGTCAGAATTGCGAGAAAAAAGTCCAAATTGCGAGAAATAAAGTCAGAATTGTGAATTATAGAGTCAGAATTGCGAGAAAAATGTCCAAATTGTGAGAAATAAAGTCAGAATTGCAAGATATAAACTCGCAATTGCGAGAAATAAAGTCAGAATTGCAAGATATAAACTTGCAATTGCGAGAAATAAAGTCAGAATTGTAAATTATAGAGTCAGAATTGCAAGAAAAAAGTCAGAATTGTGAGAAAAAAGTCAGAATTGTGAGAAATAGTCCTGGTTTCACAGACAGGGCTTAGATTAAGCCAGATTTGACTTTTATTAACGTGCCTTAAGAAAAAAAAACATTACTGGTGTGTGTCTTGAGACAAAACAATGGCTCTGACATAAGATATGTCAGTCCAAGTTGCGTTCAGTTAAAACAGCTCAAACATATATTTTTAATCTTAAAAATATGATTGATTTCTTATGTTTGCAAATCAATGTTTGAATAAAAGCCTAAATCCAATCTGTCCATGTTTAATCTGTGATTGAGTCTCTTCAGAAAATTTGGAATAAACCACATGCAGTTTTATGATCTCCTTATGAATTTTTTGAAGCGTCAAAGTGGTGGTTGCGTAGCTGTCAATGGAGGGACAGAAAACTCTCAGATTTCTTCAAAAATATCTGAAGATGAACGAAAGTCTTACAGGTTTGGAACGACATGAGGGTGAGTAAATGTTGACAGAATTAAATTTTTTGGGTGAACGAACCCTTTAAGCCTTGTCTGTGAAACCAGGGTTAAAAGTTAAAGGCTTTATTTCTGTAACCCTTAACTAATGTTCCCAGAACATTACAGAGTATAGTATTTTGGTTTTAAAATTCTTTCCAGGTTAACAAACAGAGAGCATTAAATGTAATTAATCAAAAATCAGAAGCTCTTCATTCACAAACAAGATGCTTAATTAATGTATGTTCTTATACATTCTGATATACCCATTTAGTGTAAGCCTATGTGATTTGTTCCATTTTTTCCTCCACGCCAGGCAAAAAACATCACAATCACTTAGAAAAGTAATAGCACACTTCTGAACATTGTTCGCAATTTGAGATCAGAAGCTTAGGCAAAGCGGGATGAGTTATGCACTTAAGTTTAATACTCGGCGATAGGGGTTAATTCAAGTGCTCTAAGTATGAGCTATCTCAATAGTGATTCTTGCCTCGGCAAGCAGCACTAATTAAAATGTCTATGAGCTATAGTCTCACCCCTATTGCTCTGTGCATATATGTCGAGTGTGTCTGTGAGGGTTTGAGGGGTGGGGTTAGCATCTCACTGTAGATATGTCCTGTCGGTACGAATTAAGCTCGGCTCAGAGCTGCCTGTCAGTGTTAACCCATGGCTTTCTCATAATTAATCACAGAGAGGGACAGATCCATACCTCCATTTAAATGGCAGGACTGGAGCAGATGTCAGAAGACATTATTCAAAAATAGACATCGCAATAAATCACCCTGGCTCTAGATTGGGAGCATGGATAGCTGTGTTCTGCACCTCTGCAAAACTGAGTCAGCCTATATTCTGGATATGGATCATCTGTAGTGCTACGTTTACTTGTGCGGAGGCTAATGTGGAAAATCATACAATATAGGAAAGAAAAATCTCAATTGGTTTTACAGTTATATTCACATTTCAGTTACACTGTAAAAATTATATGATCAGTAAGTTATGACAACATGTTTTTACATTGCTTTAACCCATCAAAATAAGTTAAAACAATTAAGTTATACAAGATTCCACTCATTTTTTTTAAAGTCAGTTTAATGTAATTTAAGTTTAAATTACTCAAATACCCCAGTTGATTGTACTTAACAAATTTAAGGCAGCAACTTTTTTTTTTTTTTACAGTGATTCATTTGGGCATATTTCAGTTATAATATCCATTATGCTTACATATGATTAAAAAAACATATTTGCAGCTATAATAGAGCAAATTGTGCAGGAAACCTTCTAACTTTAGAGGATTAAACAGCAGGGTCCAAATATTCATTTTCTAATGATTTTAGATATAAAAAGCAATGAGTTAAAGCAATGTAAAAATATATGTTGTCCTAACTTATTGATCATATATATATATATATATATATATATATATATATACACTACCGTTCAAAAGTTTGGGGTCGGTACGATTTTAAATACTTTTAAAAGAATTCTCTTCTGCTAACCATTGCTGCGCTTATTTGATTAAAAATATAACAAAAATCAGTTATAGTATTAAATATTATTATTCCAGTGTAAATCAGCTGTTTTCTGTGTGAATATATAGTAAAGTGTAATTTATTCCTGTGATCAAAGCTGAATTTTCAGCATCACCAGTGTCAGTGTCTTCAGTGTCAAATGATCCTTCACAAATCAGTATAATATGAGGATTTGATGCTCAAGAAACATTTATTATTATTATCAATGTTGAAACAGTTGTTGGTCTGTCAGTTGTACAGTTTTTTTGTTTTGTTTTTAGGATTCTTTGATGAATAGGAAGTTCAAAAGAACAGCATTTGTTTGAAATAGAATCTTTTGTAACATTATAAATGTCTTTACTGTCCTTGATAAATAAAAGTATTGATTTCTTTCCTCCAAAAAATACAAATAAAATTCTCACTGACCCCAAACTTTTGAACGGTAGTGTATATATTGGTCCTGTAAAGCTGCTTTACAACATTAAAGCGCTATATAAATATAAAAGTGACTTGACATGTACTGTACGTTATTACGTGTGAGGACAACTCAACAGAAAAACTTGTTTTTTTGTCATTTAAAGCCACACTATGCAAGAATTGTACCTTAAAGCTCCAGTCGGCAAGTCTGGCAGATTAAGTGGATTTAGGAAATTTTTGAATGTTTACAACTCTCATGCCCCTCCCCCACTATCAACGGAAACCCTCCCACCGAGTTCATGCTCGTCAGTGCGTGTGCACCAGATTTTCAGTGAACGCCAGGGCTCTCAAGTGTCACGCATTGAGCGTGACAGTCACTCATTTCGGTCTTTTGACACGCTCTCCCGCCACACATTGTATTTCTCACACTGAAAAACTATTTGTAATATATTTAATATGCCGCAGCCGCCGCGCCGCTCTCACTGTGGAACCGGCATGAATCAAGCGCGTTTCCTCTGGTGTTGTTCGTCGAGCTACACAATAGCCAATCAGAAAATAGCACTATTGTATCTGGGTAAGATTTAACGCAACAACCAATGACAAAAATGTATCCAACCCCCCGTCGGCTGGGTGTCACTCTTACCTGTCTTCAAAACTTGAGAGCCCTGGAACGCGCCCGTCGCATCAGCATCCATCAACACCATGGAGTATTTGGAGGTATGCTGTCCTGGCTAATGTACCGATAGATTGCAATTGCTAACGTCATTTATACTCTAAATGAGCTTACTTGATTTTCCGCCATCACTCTTCGTTACTGCGCGAACTTCCGCGAACTTCAGGCGTGTGCATGTGATTGTAACGTGCGCGAGGGGTGGCGTGTGCCCGATCTGTGATTGACAGTCAGATCTCACACCCCCCTGCGCTGATTGGACATGATGAACCGGGAGCTGTGGATTTTTGCAAAACAAATAACAAGCTCCAGGTGGAGTTAGAAGCTCGGGTTTTTTTCTAAAACCACTTTATTTATGTTGTTCTGTCAGATTATAGTGTCGATTTCGCTGAATATGATCAAAAAAATGTTGCCGACGGCAGCTTTAATATAACAGCTTCAAAGTCATTTCGGTGGTAAACAAACTCATAGTAGGGCGAATCATCCTGGTAGTAAAGCTTGGGGGGGACGCCACTGGAAAAACCAGCAATGCAAGTTTGAGAGGAGCGCCCCCGACAAATCTCGCGAGAATCACAACATGCTTTACGGCAACGACGTCACACACATCAACAACAACATATGAAGCACGAAGACACTTGCGCGCATTTCAGACGTGATACTCGACGATGGAAAAAGCAAAGAAAACGCGGTCGGAAGAGACTAGGAAAAGGAAAAGAGATGAGCCTCTCTGCTCAACCCGTAAATAAATGCATCAATCCGCAAGTTTTGTTTGAGTTCTTTAATGGTCTAGTGGTAGATCTTTTGCCAAGCGTGTCAGAGGTTACAGGTTCTACGTTTTTTCTCTCTCATCAAAACTGAATATGTTCATCAGTGGTTACAGTCTATATCAAGCAGGGACACGTTTTTGTGCATTTTATTTTGTGATTTCACCGGAATGAACTGCGATAGATTGAAGAGCGCGTCCGAGTGAAGACTGCGCGAGCCACAGAGAACACTGTATCCATGACACTGATAGCAGCGGACACGAGCGCTCAGCTTGAGTTCAAAAACACATTTTAGCGCTAGATCTCTTATTTAATGCAAAAAATGCACACTATGCAAGATTTGTACCTTAATATAACAGCTTCAAAGGGGTATCAGGCTGTGAGTGCAGAAACCAGTTTATGGCAGAGACGCTCTGCGTGAGTGGTATTTACGACAGTAACGTTAAATACAAGTACTCCACAGCGACTCTAGGGGTCGCTGTTTGACAAAAACAGAATTCCTGCATAGTGTGCCTTTAACTGTTTTTATCTAATAACATTCGATTAGGACAGCTAACTTAACCCTTTCATGCATGAATTATGATAACCACAGTCAGGATTTTTTTTCCCTATGTGTTTTTATTGCTCTTAGGGCATGAAAAACAAGATTTGATTAGTTTTTTTTTTTTAACAAAATTTTCAAAGAGATTTTCAGATGTCCACTTCAGTGGACAGCATGCATTTATGGTTTAAACTGAAGCGATACGGTATTAAACATAATACAATAATCAAACAGATAAAGTATGTGTTTTTAACAAACTAATCAATACAATTATATCAAATCATGTGAAAACTATAATATATATATAAAAAGTATAAATCCGAAATATTGCAAAGGCAATTTAACTTCATACAAGTTGCACTTTGTGTATATTTGATATCAGAACATGAAGACGTGATTCCATCAGAATATTCTACAGCCTGTCAAGGTACAACTGTGGAAACCACTCAGATGTTCCCTCCAGTGTGCCAGAGTATGTCAATTTACCTTTATTAGCTGATAATTCTGATTATGTTCAAGATGGACACATTTCTAGCATAGCCCTCTTCTGAGAAAACCTAGCGATACGTTTTTTCAATCTCATCTGAAATGAGCAGTGTTGGGGCAGGCATAACGCATTCAGATTACTTTTTTGATGTTAAGTAATGTTACTTTAGTAAAATTACTTTACTCGTAACATTAAAACAAATCTGATTATGTAATGCATGTTCCTTGTAACGTAACATGCATTACATAATCAGATTTGTTTTAATGTTACGAGTAAAGTAATGTACAAGTAACATGCATTACCTAATCAGATTACTTTTTGATCTAACAAGTAATTAATTACAAGTAATGTGCATTACGTAATCAGATTACTTTTTGTTGTTACGAGTAAAGAAACGCATTACAATAACGTGCATTACGAAATCAGATTACTTTTTGATCTAACAAGTAAAGTAATGCATTACAGGTAACATGCATTAAGTAATCAGATTACTTTTTGATGTTACAAGTAAATAAATGCATTACAAGCAACATTCATTGCGTAAACAGATAACTTTTTGATCTAAGAAGAAATGCATTACGTAATTAGATTACTTTTTTGATGAAATGAGTAAAGCAATGCATTACAAGTCACATAAATTATGTAATTACATAACTTTTGTCGATGTCAGTGAAAATTACATTCTAATAATACAAATACATTTATTTACAGTCAAAAAAAGTCACTGCAGATTAAGTATTTTCAAAAACAATATTCACAGTTTAAGTATGAATTATAGCTGAAATATAGCCATTGATACATGAGGTCCACTAGTGGACAGGTGATTAATCAGATTTTTCTCCCAATCTAAAATCAAAACTGGGAAAATTTTACTGTGATATGACTCATTAGATATTGCTTGATGCTGCAATATTTTTTTGACTTAGAAGAGTCTCCCAGGATAGAAGGAATGGGTGGATATTCCGGAGCAACTTGGCATGTCTGACTGACCATTGGCCGTCTTGGTTTGGAGGGTGAAAAAATCTAAACACAATGGCTTACAACTTGGTTGCAATGTATAGGATGATGCACCAGGGTCCACTGAAGAGATTGATGTGCAACTTTGCAAATTCAAGAAAATGCTTTTTAAATAGCTGTCCACTGTAGTGACCACTATGCGTGAAAGGGTTTTAAAACATGACTTCTTTTGGCATGAGACTGTAGATCCAGAAACAGGAAAATACTGGAATCGTGTAATTTTTAAAAAACCTTTTTTAGGAATTTTTAGAATTGATAGGAGATCGTTTAAATGGAGATCACGATTAATTGGAATATCAGTAAAATTTTTTTTACATATGCAGCCCTGAAGACAAACATTTTCATCGAAAATTAATTTTAGAGCTCATTCAGCATAGTGAACATTTATATCAGTTGTTTCTCCCGAGCGATATTAGAAGAAACATCTGTGACAAAAGGCAGAATCTAATTGAGGTAATATCCATTGATATTAAATCAAATATATCTGAGAACTCAATTTCTCATCTAACAATTTTTGTATTGCAAGTAAAAAAAAAGGGCACATTTTCAGAAGAAAATTATGTAATCCTATCAATTCGGCCATTTAGACATGCAGACTTGGCAGTTTCCAAATGTGAAGAGACACCTGGCATCTTGGGAAAAAGCCTGCGACACACTTGAATCTTTTCTCATCTCACTTAGCACTTGTTTGGTAGTGTCATCACACAGTCAAAATGCAAAATATCTGATAAGTGAGAATGTTGCGAATTCATCCAACAAAAAAATAAAAAAATCATTTCAGGAGAAAGATTTCACTTCTGCAGCAAGAAGACTCACTCTCTTGCTATTAAAAAATCATGGCTCGTGTCAGTGGAGACTCTTTCAAAGGCCTTATTCAGCATAGCATGAATAATTCATCACAAGACAGAGACACAGATTTCTCAAAACAGTGAAGACAGGATTTAATACCCCATGATTTTGCAAACTCAAAGCATCACTTTGACCGTGGCATAATGAGGGTAACCTCTAAAAATAACTCCTGAAGTCTAACTACTGGCAGACAAGTCATGACGTCGAAATATGTGGAGGAAATATCATGCGTTTGCATTAAATGATTCCAAAGAGATGAGGCCTATGATGAAGCAATATATATTGCATGATATTGAAATAAAACATATGTATTTGGCTTGTAAATCACCTAATTTCTTAAATTGTCCTGCTTTAATAATCAAGATTTGATATCTGAAAACTGTTTCCTCTCCAGAATACAGCTAAATGTAATTATTTATTTTTTGATTCAGAAAGGAAATCATATGGGGTTCATTCTGAGCTTTGTATCAATAACTGTTTTTCTCTATGACGGTGACATCTCTTGGTAACTTTTTGCGGGCTGGAACCCTTCAGGATTGATTTATTAGGAAACGAGGGGTTGCAGGATAAGCCATCTGCCCCGTGGAGTGAGCATTTTGGCCCTGCTGCCATTCATCACTTCCAGACAGATTACAGATGTTGAGATCAGAGGAGGTCTGGAGCTCAATAAACCTGGAGAGTGGGGTGTGGGGCACGAGAATGGCTCTGAATTTCACGGTTCTGAGAATAACTGTACCTACTGTTCCCTTACAGTATAGACTATCGAGTGTCTTTTCACTTAGTGAGTTATGAATGAACCCAAACAAATATAGAAGTGGAAACATTCAGCCCGATCTCACGGCAATTCGTATGAATTTTACGAGGTGGCTAATTCATACGACCTCACTCGTACAAATTCGTACGATTTTTGCTAATTCGTACATATTTTACGAGTTACCAAATTCCTATGAATTTGTATGAATGACCTACCCCTGACCCCGCCCCTAGACCTACCCATCACGTGGGTTTAGACAAATCGTACAAATTCGTAGGAGTGAGGTCGTATGAATTAGTACGAATTAGCCACCTTTTAATCACTCGTACGAATTCATACGAATTGGTCGTGAGATAGCGTTGAAACATTTTTAGTGCAAGAGCTGTCACTCGTAAACTCACTAGCCAATGAGAACCTTTAACTGTCTTTAAGGACCATCCACTCGAGAGGTTAGTGCCACAATTTCAAACAGAAATGTGTACAAGTAAAAATGTTGCATTGTATATTGTGATGTGTGTAAAAAAAAAAAAAGTTCTGTCGTTGAAAAGTAACATTCAATACTTCTAATTCGAGATCAAATTTAATCCCTAATGTCATTCCATTCTAACAAATCCAGGGCCATGAAAATATTCCATGTCAAAAGCACAGAGTGGCATTTTCTCAGAAATATGTGTAAGCTGACAGGCCACATATGTGCACAAGCTGTATGCCGTGTGCTTATAACCACTCATTACAGCCTTTTACTCAGTGACATGAGATATGTGGGTGAACAGAGCTATTAGAGAAAATTATTAACCCCAATTTAACTGAAACTCTGAAGCTGAACAAAGTTTTGTGGAAATGTTGCAGAAACTTCCTAGCTGCGTTTCCTGATATAAAATGGTGCAGTGTTGTTGCAAATATGAAATAAAAAGAAAATTATATGACTACATTGCCGTTATGCGGATAGACAGACGGACGGACGGACGGACGGACGGACGGACGGACGGACGGACGGACGGACGGACGGACGGACGGACGGACGGACGGACGGACGGACGGACGGACGGACGGACGGACGGACGGACGGACGGACGGACGGACGGACAGACAGACAGATAGATAGATAGATAGATAGATAGATAGATAGATAGATAGATAGATAGATAGATAGATAGATAGATGATCAAATAGATAGACAGGCAGAGACACGGACGGGATATTCAGATTGATATATTGATAGATGGACAGATGGATGGATGGATGCTACCAGAGCTCTGGAGTATTGTCTTCTCACACGGTTGCTCAGCTTTTGTTTGGCATTCTCCACTGAGCTGGCAGATGTCGATCTGTGATTACAGATGCCTGTTGCTTTGATTTCTGGCAAGCAAACACTGCAGAAATATCAAATGATAATGATTCATTAAGCCAACATTTGTGCAACTTTGAAAGCCTGGAATTCAGCCAAACAGGAAACGCAAATTCCAAGAAAGTTTTCCCACATAGCAGTCATCCTTAGAAATGTAACAGGACAATGGCCTATAATTGTCTTTGGAGGATCCTTACCTGGCAACATAATAACATTCATAAGAATGATTTAATATTTCTGGCCTTGAATGCATGAACATATTTCCTTGCATAAAAGCTGCAGAAAAAAACTTGGTATTTTGGAATTTGGGTGTAAATGATTGGTTTCTTTATTCCTGCAAATCACAATTTGCCCACCTGTTTTATTATTATTCAATGACATTTTCAGGCTGAATTATGTATTATATAATTCTTCCTTTGAAGCCGATTACATATGCACACTCGTTCTCAACAGCAAATGGCTCAAAATAATCAGTTATCCTCATTAATTTAAACCGCAGTCTTCCTAAACATGGATTCCCACCACATGTGGGAGTCTAACAGTGATACATTATTAACTGTTGTTGATATTATATGAATGATAATAGAGAGCATTCTTACAACCACGACTGTTTGAACCTGTGATCGGTTGGCGTACATCGCTCTTCGAGGCTATTTTTATAGTGAACTCTCCGTAAGAGGTTGGTGATATTTTCCATCATTACTGGGCTCCCCTAGGACATGCTGTTTAATTTTTTATGCCAGACTGAATACTGGATGCACATTATTAAAATATGGATCACCATTCTGTTCCCAGAATGCACCTCGGCTCTGTAACACTGAAGCTGCTGCTTGAAAATAACACAAAAAATAATGCTCTTCCTTGTTTCATTAAAGCTAACAGGGAAAAATGCTGCTTCTAATGATGGTGTCATGAAGCGTCAACATAAGTGCTAACTGTATTTGTACAAGTGTGGATCATGTCCAAGTAATTAGGTGTTTTTGAAGAGGCACTGACAGGCCACCTGAAAGAGATCATTTATTTCTTTGAGCGTTTCGACAACTTTAAGTCCTATTATGTCAAAGATTTTTTTTTGTTGTTGTTGTTATCTGAAGATCACTTCAAATCTTGACTTTTTTTTTCAGCTTTTCAACTGGCTTTTCTTATAATGATTTACTGTCATTTCCAGGATGGCCAGCAATTTTCCCTTAATTACATGTTTACTGAAAATAATATACTTGTTTACCAAGGAGACAAAGGTTTCAGTCAAGAGCGTGTGAATAAATAAGACGTGATGTGCTGTATGCAGAAAATAAGAACAATTCAATTAAGGTGAACGTCACTTGTGAACTGAAGATTTTATAGTGCATTGTTTTAATCAAATTCTAATTCTGCCAAATTATGCAGAGAATGTGAAAACTTAATTTTATTTATTTATGAAATGCTATCTATGCAATTGTGCATTTCCATTAGAGAATATTTCTTATGGACCACTTCTTTTTATGGACTTTATTGATATTTTTATGGTGATTTTACATGCTTTTTTTTAATATTGAAAGCTCTAGTTCTTCCATAATGCACACTGCACTCTGTGATTAGTATCACTAGTTGAGAAAAAGACTGAGGCTTTGAATTGATCTGATGATCCCCTCTGAAATCACATCTGGAGGATTCTACTTATAATGCTGTTTGACATTTGTGAAAGCACAATTGGTTATTCATGGTCATGATAGCAAAAGGATGGAGGAGGAAGTGTAATAATGATAGAGTCTAACTGCCCTATACTATGGCCACTGTAACGCCATATCCATTCTTTTGGAGAAGGGGGATTCTTAATGTCATATGAACCTGTAAGCTCCATGGAAATCCCATCACAGATTTGTCTTCTGGCATGATCAACACTAAGTAAATGTGGAAAAATTATGTATGAGTTAATCCTTCTGAAAATGTCAGTGGTGTTCGACAGTGTAAAACAAGGTATTGTGGGTGGTTGCCAGGGTGTTGCTGTGCAGTTGCAGTTTTCTAAGGACCCAAGACAAGAAGAGATTGAGTTCCTTTCACTCACTTACTCACGCACACACACGCATACACATATTAATATTAATATTATACGGATGTGTTCACTCAGTAACTCTTAGTTTCTGGCATTTATAAATATGATGTGCTACTAAAGAGGAAGGAGGTCCTTCACCAAGTAAGATCTTAAATTTGTCATTTCCATGGAGTGACTGGAACTATGGTGTATTTATATATGATACATGATAAGGAATAATCTGCTGTATTTGTCTGTACAGTGAGCTTCTTAAGGATGTGTATTTGTCACAGTGAGGAGGGAAGTGTGCCTCCGTCTCAACTGCTCCTGATCTATATTCATTACAGATCCGCTCTTCTTTAGGTAACCACGTCCTCTTATGTCGTCCTCTTTCTATGGCCAGCTGGTGGTCACCAAGTCTGTACTTAGTTAATAAATGTCTGTATGTTATATTCCTTACTGAGATGAAAAAGTCAGCCAAACTGTACTCTCTGTTTAGTCTAAGATAACGTTGCAGACGACTTTGCTCTTTGGTTTGTGCTTTCCAATGCTGCATGTATTTCTCTTTCTCTTGATTCATAATCTCTTTATTTCTTGCAGGTTTTTCAGGGGCAGTGATATTGAACGCTTTGTCAGTTCGGACACCATCACACAAAGATTACTTTTCTGAGCACTCAATTCTTGTGTTTTTAGTGGTTTAAATTGAAGAGCGTCTTCAGAAATGGATTTTAAGTTAACACAGAAGGCCTAGTTCAGCGCTACATTATTTTGTTGGGTGTGTTTCTGTGGACATGAAGGATGTTTCTCCAGAACTCTACATGTAGTCCTGCTAAAAGATCTTTGTGGCAAACATTATGGCTGTAGTTTCTCGCTGAGCCCCAGACCTCACTTCCATATAAGGCAATAGGCAGTATGACACAATCAAAAATCTTTGTCCAAAATTCTAAATGGAATGTTTATTTAGAATAATTTCATTCGTATGGCGTGTGGTTTTTACAAGTAATGTTTCAATTGCCAAATTGAAATTTCCAAAGGGTGTTAAAACCAGACCAAGATTATATTGTAAAGAGTGTTGAAGTGTGGTGATGTTTACAGGAAATATATGTTTATGTTCCAGATTTCAGTTTTTTGTCTCTGAAATATCCTAATCTTAGTTTTTTGGATGTTGACTTCTAAGATCCAGTCATGGCAGTATTATTTAAAATGTCTAGGCTTTTTCTGGAGATCTCCTGGTGTTTTAGACAGAATTAGTAAGTCGTCTGCATACAGTAAATATTTGACTTCTGAGTCCAATAGTCGTAGTCCTGGACTCTCTGATCTGCCAATTCATTAATATAGATGTTAAATAAATTCGGGCTGAGGCAGCCCTGTCTAACCTCTTCGCTGTTGAGAAAAATATCCTTTTCCTTGTTGTCCAATTGTCGAAAAACGCCAAAGGGGCCAAGCATCAACATCTGACGACTTGGGAGTGAGAACGTGTTGTTTACTTCCACAAACAGCAATGTTACACACTGCATGAAAGGTAATTCGAAAAAGCATAATAGGGGCACTTTAACAAGCAACATGATTTTAGATATCATATAAGTCTGTAGCGCACACATAAAAACATCATCAAAACCAAAACCAAAGAGGTCTAGAAAATATGGAAAAACGCTGTTGGTACAATTAATGTCAATTTCCAGCTTAAATATGTTTATCAACCAGTTTTCAGGTTTTAGTTGCTTATAACTCTATATTAAATCTAAACAGTCATGTTTTGATGGGAACGTCTGTGTATTCACTAATTGCCTCTGAAGCACTGCCAATCACTGGGAGGTCCAGCACAGCTATAGCTGCGGTTTCTTCACAAAAGCCCAGCAGCCCGACTTGCTTTGACAAGTTAGTAAGCATTCTCTCCTCCAGCACTCCTTCTCCTTGTCTCTCCATCTCCGAAAACAACAGCAGGGAGTGGACCACGGGGTCAGGCGTCCTCCAATCATCTAAAACATGGCCATGCCCACCCGCCACTCATCTCTCCAAGTCTGCAGCCTGCCATGAGAGGGTTGAACGAAGAAAGCGAGACAGCTTGTCCTCCAGGAATAGCATCGCATCGAAGCCCGACACTCCCGTGTCTGAAGCACTGACGCAAGACTGTCAGATCCTCACGGCTGGTCTTCCTCTACGGGTCCTGCGCTTGGAGATACAGAATGACAGAGAGCGTCACGTCTCGCTTCAAGTTAATGTTGACAAGGTGGACGGCCAGCGCTGGACTGCTGGAGGCTTCACACATGGTTCAGATCCACAACCTTTCATTATTGCCTCGGGCTACATTTCTTTTTAAAAATCGTTTGTTTACGACATGAAAGTCATCTCTGGCTGAAGACTTCATGGCGGGAATGCAATCGCAGCTTAATACGACTAAGTATATGAGTGGTCGGTTCATCAAAGGGGAAGAGTATTGATTTGGCATATACTGCTGGTGGAAACCACGTTAGAGGAGTAGGTAAATTCAGGGGAAAGTTACTGCATACATTTGCAGTCCTTTATTTATTTATTGTGAAGGGCCACACAATTTGACCACCTTTTTTTTCTTGTTTCCAGTACTATATTTTTCTGGAAAATAAGTTGCTTCTGACTATAAGTCACAAAGGGGGAAAAAATGTTGAGAGGAAAGAGTTCCTTTTCCTTGTTGAGAGGGAACAAAACCAATAAGTCCAATTTTATTATTACATTCAGAAATAATGTTAAAAAATTTACATAAAATACATTATATAAAACATTGTAAAAACTATAATCAGTATTTTTGTTCCCCTCAATCCACAACAAATCCATTACATGTAATAGTATTCAGACCAGAAATGAAAAAGTATAAAACAAATATAAATTATAGTGGAATTAATTGCAAACAAAATTTATTAATAAAGGCATACAAATAAACTTGTGTGCAAACCGGTTTGCATGTTTTGTGTAGAGACTTTTCAGATGAATAAAACACTTTTATTCCAGAAAATAATGGTAATCCATACATTATCTACATTGTATTTACATGTTGGAATAAAACAATGTTAAAAAGGTTAATATTTAACTGAATTCTATAATGCGGTGATGGGTAAAAAATATGAGATGGGAAGATGATGATTTTAATGATGAAACTCTAAACTTCTCAGTGAACACATAACTTTTGCGGAAAAAGACAACATTTCGTGGCGGAACGCAAGCAAACGCAAGAGCATTTAAATATATTTATTTTGTAACTCTGCCAATGTTTGCCCCTGCTACATGATTTTACTGCACAGGAATTTACTTGTGTAGAGGAAACCGTAGTAACCGGTCCTACTCGAACCACTCTGAGCGGGATTCTCTTGAGGCCAGCAAAGTGAGGTTTACATCCACAGCTCTTCCTAGCTTGCCTCCGTTACACACACCCCCTAAACCTCACTCCCATTTGGGTCACGGCATCAAATATATCTGGTCCTACTTGATCCGCTCTGAGCGGGATTTCAAAACGGTGTCTCTGGCATGGGAGACGGGTACTCTAAAAGGATTGCGAGAGACTGCTGCTAGTGCACCTCTTGAGGCCAGGGGAGTGAGGTTTACACACACAGCTCTTACTAGCTTACTGGCTCGTTCCCACAGAACCCATTTATGCACTGAAAAATGTGAGATGCAGGCAGTGGAATTGGGGAAAAACGCAAGGTCTCTAGATGGGTTTTTTACAAGTTGAACTGATTTTAACTTGAGCGCCGCGTTTTTAGAACACTGTGTAATGCGCGAGACGCTGCAAAAGACAAGAGAGCAACGGTCCGTCCGTCTAGCACGTGTTTACATAGAAAAACAATGGAAAAGTAGCGCATTGGAATGGAAAAACGTGTTCTGTGTGAATGGCCCCTAACATCCCTTGAAGTTGCTATGGGTATATTTAAACAACAACGATCTAAAAATGGAAAAGTTTTTTTTTTTTTTTTTTTTTTTACGATGCCCGTTCACACAGATCCGTGATAATGACTAAAATCGCTGTATTCTGCTGCCAGGCCAGTAGATGGTGATGTCACTTTGTAAATAAACACTACACGCCTATACTGAAAACGTAATATGCATGTGCATGACGTCAACGTTTTCAGAAATTTGCGTTTTTATAGTTTA
This sequence comes from Rhinichthys osculus, assembly GCA_029959095.1. Classification (NCBI taxonomy): domain Eukaryota; kingdom Metazoa; phylum Chordata; class Actinopteri; order Cypriniformes; family Leuciscidae; genus Rhinichthys; species Rhinichthys osculus. The sequence goes on from JARWKJ010000020.1 coordinate 25,340,826, forward strand.
CATAGAGACAATAACAGTATTGTTTTCAAAAACTTGCACTTTAAATCCCGTTTTCAAGAGTTTGCATTTTCGGGCCCCCAAAACGCTGTTGTCGTGTAAACGAAAGGTTTCAGTTTTTTGTTGAAAATGGTTTTGTGTATACCCCCCCTAAATGAGTACTAAATGAGCAAGTTTTATTCTTCAGCAACAGTTTAAAACATACAAAATCAATTGTACAGCCAACATTGACAATTAAAACTAAATTACTGTATGAACAATATTAAATTGCTTTTAAAAGAATTCAGCCTCTGCATAACGAAGAAAAAAACAGTGTTGTTCATGTGCACTCATCTCTTTAAAATTTCAACATGTTGGCAGCATAATACTAGCTGGTTTTGCTTAGTATAAGAATTTTGATCTCTGCTGCCTCTATGATTGCTTCATAATTTATGGTCATAAATTATTACATACTCTGGGCCAGTAGATCGTTTCAAGTATGCATCATGGTTGTGAACGTAACAAAAACAAACAGAACAGATCTATAGTATAGACCACTGGAAAAGCAGACCACTGTGGATGAAAATCTGAAAATCAAAAGAACTGCCTTAAAGGGATAGTTCAACCAAAAATGAAAATTACCCCATTATTTACTCACCCTCGAGCCTTCAGATGTGTATATGACTTTCTTCTTTCAGACGAATAAAATCGGAGTTAAAATAAAAAATGTCCTGGCTCTTCCAAGCTTTATAATGGGAGTGAATGGAAGATGAGATTTTGAAGCCCAAAAAAGGGCATCCATCCATATAAAAGTAAATCCATATAGCTCCGGGGGTTAATAAAGGCCTTCTGAAGTGAAAAGCAATGTTTGTGTAAGAAAAATATCCATATTTATAACTTTATCAACTAAAATAACTAGCTTCCGACAATCGGCCCTACAAAAGAGTAACCCTTGACCTGACACATGACGTATTGACGAACGCGAAAGTGCAGAGGATAGAGCAAAACAAAACACCGGTTACGAATTAGAAGAAGTCTAAAACGAGAATTTTTAAAGAGAAATGTCGGAGGAGCTTGAGTTTGTTGCCTAGCCCCTTTTGTCTGAACTGCGAAAGGCGTCAAAGCGTACGCTACTCCTACATACATTGTCATGGGTTACTCTTTTGGCGTAAGTCGACTTGCATAGGCCGTCTGCCGGAAGCTAGTTATTTTAGTTGATCAAGTTATAAATATGGATATTTTTCTTACACAACCGCATCGCTTCACTTCAGAAGGCCTTTATTAACCCCCGGTGGATGGATACATGGATGGATGCCCTTTTTTGGGCTTCAAAATCTCGTCCTCCATTCACTGCTATTATAAAGCTTGGAAGAGGCAGGATATTTTTTATGATAACTCTGATTTTATTCGGCTGAAAGAAGAAAGTCATATACACCTAAGGCTTGAGGGTGAGTAAATCATGGGGTAATTTTCATTTTTGGGTGACCTATCCCTTTAATTCTTTGAGACAGATTCAACAAGGTGCTGGAAACATTCCTCAGAGATTTTGGTCCATATTGACATGATAACATCAAGCAGATGCTGCAGATTGTTGCATTATATGTGTGTGTGTGTGTGTGTGTGTGTGTGTGTGTGTGTGTGTGTGCGCGCTGTTCCAATTCAGTTTGTGGCTTTGAGAAGTTCCTCGCAAACACAACAGACCTGAATCACTTGAAGTGCAGTGAATTTCTGTCTAACACCATTTTTTTCAGCTCTCTATAAATATCCCTGGAGTCTAGCATGACAGTGACGGTGACGCACACGGTGTATCATCAAATGTCTCCCTCGCACACCACTGCCAGCTTAAATTTTGTCAAGGTGTTCACAAGCCTTCGGCCAGCGTTCCCTCTTGCTCTAGTTTACTCTCAGCTACACTAGACATCAAAAACCCTTCCTCCAATCCGAAATATCTGGATTCTGTGGACGGCTCAGCATGTGTTGAATAGTTGCATGCATCAGTTTACCCCTGCTGGTAGATGTTGCAACTGCACCATTTGGTTTCTAGTGCTGCAGTTAAAAAAAAAGATATACTGTATAACACTAATATTTCATATTAATATCGTAGATGATTTACCAGTAGCCAAGTTATTTTTGGTGAGCTCTTAACGGGATGAAAATTTTCATTTTTAAAGTCACCATTTACCCACCCTCATGCCATTCCAAACCTGTATCAAGCTAATTTTAAGTGAAGCACTTTTCACAATATGCATAGTTTCAAAGCAGCTTTACAGACAATCATGATGTTAATGTTTATATATTAATATTGTCATGCCTTATAGTGTCACTGGTGGCTGGTGCAAGGAAGTGCACGACAAACGAGAATACAGGAAATAGTCTTTATGAGACTAACTAGTAGTCTCGGTATAACTTTCGTTCTTCTGCAGATCACAAAAGAGTGTTTTAATTTGAACTGATTTTGTCCATATGTAATGGTAGTCAATGGGGTCCAAAACAATCCCCCTTTTCCCTTTTGTGTGAATGAAATTGAATTATTTAGTCACATGACATTTAAAGCTTGTCTGATTGGCTCGGAAAGTTGTGTTGAATGAATGGGAGTCGTACGTTTCCAGGAAATTATAAACCTTGTTGCTCTTTGCAGTGTGTTTGCACAAAACATACAGACTAATTTTACTTAAAACATAATGTTTTATTTTGGTAATTGTTGTTTTTTTAGATTTCAATATGACATGATGGTAGAAACAGAACAACTTAATGGAGCATGCTGTTTGCATTAGTATTTCTGTATTGCAGTAAGTTATAAATTAAAAAACAATCTTCCTAATGGACACAAACAGTTGTCTCTTTGAAACTGGCCTCTACCTGTGAGTCACTTAAATAACTACGTCAGTCAGGTGGCCATTCATGTCAAAGCTGGCAGTTTTTGCTAGAATAGAAGATGCACTGTGTACCAGACCTTATATGCAAGACTATCATTACATTGTTAGCCTTATGAATTCTTATTTTTATAATTAATTACAAAACCATTATATTTACAGACTTACTATTACGCACACATTGAGACCCATCAGGTCTCTCTGGATTTTCTATACAGGATGTTTAGGTATTTGATATGGGAAAATTTGTTTGTATTTGATATCAGGAAAGCTTTCCACTCCCATCCACATCCACATAAGCTAAACAACGGTGACACATCTAATGAGGAGAGACAAGACAGAGTGATGGAGCAAATGAATCCCTCAAATCCACAACCGCTGAGCATTAACAAATGTCCTGAGGGAAAAGAGAGTACTTATCAACGGTTTATTATTCTCACTGCCAGACAAAAACTGGTTATAAACCACCAATGGGGTGACTGAAAGGGCACGTGGTGGTTGGTCGTTTGTTGCGTCTGACGTAAATGGTGCAGATGTGGGAAAAGGTCAATTGAATGAGGTAGCAAAGCACATTTTGACAGCTTTATTAAAGGGTGTAAATTTAACAGAGAGCCATTATAGACATGACTGGATATTATCATATAGAGACTGTGTCTGTTCCCCGAATTAGGAAACTTCCAAACCCATCTAAGGTTAAAAAATGTAATTGATGTTCAACAAATAAAAAAACGATATAATACAAATGAGCAAATGATAAAACTTGGGTTGCTGAATATTCGATCCCTTACTTCAAAAGCACTTATTGTTAATGATATGATTACAGACTATAACTTAGATGTGCTGTGTTTGACAGAAATTTGGCTAAAACCAAACGATTACATTACTTTAAATGAGTCCACCCCGCAAGATTAAGGTTATAAACATGAGCCTCCTCCGAAAGGCAAAGGGGGAGGCGTTGCGGTAATTTATAGTAATACTTTCAAAATGACTAAGAAGTCTAGTTTCAAATATAATTATTTTGAAGTGTTGGTGCTTAACGTAACAATATATAGTGTAAATGATAAATCACGTTTGAGATTAGTGCTGGCTACTGTATACAGGACACTAGGGCACCATACAGACTTTATCAAAGAATTTGCTGACTTTCTATCAGAGTTAGTATTGGCTGCAGATAAAGTCCTAATTGTTGGTGATTTTAATATACATGTAGATAATGAAAAAGATGCATTGGGATTGGCATTTAAAGACATTCTTAATTCTATTGGAGTTAGACAACTTGTGTCAGGACCTACTCATTGTCGTAATCATACTCTAGATCTAATATTATCACATGGAATAGATGTTGATGCTGTTGAAATTCTGCACCAGAGCGATGACATCTCAGATCATTATCTAGTCTTGTGTATACTTCATTTAGCCAAGGCTGCAAAGCCGACTCCGTGTACCTCCTAACAGTGTTTAATCTGTGTCATAAAACAGATCATCTCTCATTCCTTTTTTCAAGCGTCTCTCTGTCTAATTGATGTCTCAGCCATTTCGTAAATTTTGTCTTGTGCCTGCTGAAGTTGTAGCTGTAATTACAGAATTGACTTGAATCAGGATTGAAATAGGCTACTTATTGATAGCCTACTCACAAAAAAACTAAAGTTTTTGTAAAATAAGTCTTTGGTGTCCCCAGAGTGTATGAAGTTTTAGCTCAAAATAGGCTACGTAGCCGGTACCCCACAGATAATTTTATATAGCATGTTAAAATTGACACTTTTTGAGGAGACTGGATATAATGAGTGACCACCAGATCCATGCACACTGTGAAAAAAATTACGACAGGCAAAACAAAAAGCCGCGTCTTTTTTGACACAGAATAGCCTATTCAAGCCACTGGTACTGTTTGAATCACGAGCAACTAAAACCCATGGATGCTAGCTGCCCCTGCGATCCAAAAGAACGACACGGGTATGATTTTAGTTGAGGCTGTCTTGGTTTCTCGGCTGGGCCATGGCTTAAATCCCCCGTTAAATCCACTCAGCCGCCAGGATTCCCACCATCCGTGCCCGCTGTAGCGTAGCAGCTCTTGCGGGCTCGCGGGAGCGCCTTGAACGCAATGACGCAAGCCGCAGCGACGTTCATGGGGCGTCGCAGTGATTTTATGTTAATATTTTTTTATATGTCGAATAAATTATGAATTACTATTGTTCTGCTTAGTTTGAAGAGAAACATTTTTAAATCTTTATATATTTTTTAATCAGGAAGGGAGTGGGGGGTCAAATGGGGGGTCAAAGCGTTTTTTGGGAGGGTCTTGAGAACCCCCAAGACCCCCCCCTGGCGTCGCCACTGTACAGAATTAGTCAAGTACAGGCCGATCTCGAATCTACCTTTTCTGTCAAAGATACTAGAAAAGGCAGTATCCTCACAACTATGTTCCTTTTAGCAAGAAATGATATCTGCGAGGATTTTCAGTCAGGATTTAGACCGTACCATAGTTCTGAGACAGCTCTCATTAGAGTTACAAATGATTTGCTCTTATCATCCGATCGTGGTTGTATCTCTCTATTAGTGTTACTCGATCCTAGTGCTGCATTTGATACTATTGACCACAACATTCTTTTAAATAGACTCGAAACTGGTGTTGGCATTAGTGGAATTGCATTAGCATGGTTTAAATCATACTTATCTGACCGTTATCAGTTTGTAGCAGTAAATGAAGAGATGTCTTATCGAACACAAGTTCAGTATGGAGTACCACAAGGCTCAGTACTAGGACCGTTGCTGTTCACTCTGTAGATGCTACCCTTGGGAGATATCATTAGGAAGCATGGCATTAGTTTTCACTGTAATTTTGATGATACTCAGCTCTATATTTCTTCACGCCCTGACGAAACTTACCAATTCACAAAATTAACGGAATGCATAGCTGATATATAAAAAAATGGGATGACTAGTAATTTACTACAACTTAATTCTGAAAAAAACTGATATTTTAATTATTGGACAAAAAACTTCCTCACGTAATAATCTAGAAAACTGTCTAACACTTGATGGCTGCTCTGTCAAGTCTTCGTCGTCAGTTAGGAACCTGGCTGTGCTCTTTGATAGCAATCTTTCATTTGAAAGTCACGTTTCTAGCATCTGTAAAACCACATTTTTCCATCTTCAAAGTATATCTAAATTACGTCATTTGCTCTCATTGACAAATGCGGAACAATTAGTTAATGCGTTCATGACTAGATTATTGTAATGCTATTATGGGTGGTTGCCCTGCACGCTTAATAAACAAACTACAGCTGGTCCAAAACGCAGCAGCTCGAGTTCTTACCAGAACCAGGAAGTATGACCATATTAGCCCGATTCTGTCAACACTGCATTGGCTCCCTATTAAACATCGTATAAATTTAAAAATATTGCTGATTACTTACAAAGCACTAAATGGCTTAGCTCCGCAGTACTTGAGTGAGCTTTTAAAACATTATAGTCCTTCACGGCTATTGCGATCTCAAAATTCTGGCCAGTTGATAATACCTAGAATATCAAATTCGCCTGCTGGCGGCAGATCCTTTTCTTATTTAGCACCAAAACTCTGGAACAGTCTTCCTAACATTGTCCGGGAAGCGAACACACTCTGTCAGTTCACATCTAGACTAAAACACATCTCTTTGAACTAGCATACACACTACAAGACTTCTATAATTTAATGTTAGGCTGCATAGATTAGGTCAGCTGGAACCGGGAACACTTCCCTTAAATCATAATGTACTCGTTACATCATAAGAAGAATGGCATCTACGCTAATAGTCTCTCTTTTTATCCCGAGGTTTACCGCAGTCCACCGGATCCAGGCCTTATCCAGATCTGATGAAGGACTTGTGCCTGGATGCGACGACAACGCAGTCCTGAAGTGTCAACTAGTCCCTTCCTGTGAAGGCCTCCCTCCCATCCCTTACCTTTCTACAGATAAAGCGTTGTCGGGATAATTCAGGTTCGCGTGGCTACGCGAAAGTGATAAAAATTCTGTATTATAAATTTTAAGGCCAGACAAGTAGTTTGTTGAGGGTTGTTTTTTTAGGGAAGGACTACATGCCTGCGCTCATATATTCAAACGCGCATACCTATAATGAACTCTTAATACGCATGTGCACGCCATCAGCGTTCTCAGTCCTGTGTATCCCCATTACTATCTCCAGTCCTGTGTGTGTGTGTGTGCGTGCGTGCGTTCCTGTGTGCGTGTGTGTGTGTGTGTGTGTGTGTGTGTGTGTGTGCGTGTGTGCCTGTGTGCGTGCGCCTGTGTGTGTGCATGCCTGTGTGTTGTAAGCAAATATTTAAAAAGCAGGAGGTGCATATATTGCTTTGAAATCCTCCCCAGTAGTCCTCCCAGGATCTACGCTTTATTGGTGTTTGTTTTGAGGGCCTAAAATAGGATGATGCATTGTCTTAGATGTTCCTTTCCCTGGTGTGATGATCACAGAGGTATAATTTCACAAGCCAACAGACAAAAGGCAATCTCCGTGACTGTGAGCCGTTTCTCTAGAATGTTGGTGACCCACACAGTGAGTACATAACACGTGAGTTAGCTTTAAAGGGGTCACATACATTTTAGGTTCACTTAGGACATTTGAAATGTTTTTATTTATTTATGTTTTTTTTTTTTTTTTTTATGACCATTGCCAACACTCTCTCTGACCTTAAGATTTGAAACAGTCTGATATTTACAGCCGCACCTTTAAGAAACATGTTAAATGTGCAACAACCAATGAGTTTGTATATACCTGGAGAAAGCTAATCATTAGCAGTTGGTCAGAATTGTACTTTTGAAGTACAAATATGACCTATATTGATGATGTTTTTTTTGTTTCTTTGGTATATCTTGGTGCACCTTTTGACCGATATAGCCTATTTCCATGGATAGTACTTGTAAAAATGGTTTTGACTTAGACTGATTTTTAACCAGTTTTACTGATTCATTAAAAAATAATTGACTGATTTGGACTGATTTGCTAATGAATCATTCAGACCATGTTTGACTATTATTTTTTCCAGGTCTTTTAAAATTCCCAAATATTTCCAGGTCTTGATTCCCCACAATCCCCTGAGGACTTAAAATGATATACTGCTTGTATGTAGACCTAAATCCAGAAAAGGCCATCTATTTCTTACAGCTCCCCAGTGGTCTTCGAATAGTGACAAACCACCAGGAACTTCCGTTATAGATTTATTTATCTTAGACCGTTCGAAATCGCACCAAACAGACACCAACCTAGTGTAATGATGATAAAGCTGCTGTCGTCTAAGAAGCTGATTTGGATTACCCTTCCGCTTTGTAATCCTGACAACACAAATGAAGAAGCATTCACTTTCCTTCCATGGTTCGAGCTTGCGTTGAGAAGCAAACATTAATTAATCACACTAAAGGTGTGACAACCTCCCTCTGCACCCATTTGAGAAAGGACTACACCTAATTTTACCAATAGCTCAAAAATTCGGCAGCAGACTGTTTCTCTCTCCGCACCTGTCCAAGGAAACGAGAAGTCAATAGAATTGTTCAAACTCTAAGTTGGAGAAGTTTGCTCATTATTTCACTTTTGTTTGACTAGAACGACGAACCAAGTTAAATTAGACCGTTTATGTGGTGCGGGAGAGCACGGGTCATCCTACGGCGTGTGTGGGCTTCAAAGCGTCTCCGTCGCTGGACTCGCAGATGGACGGCGGCGCTGCCATGTGACCTCGACCGAAACAACATTGCAGCTGGCGTAATTAAAGCGTCGCCCTAACCCGCCACATGTTCTGCCTCTGATTTACAGCTAATGACAGTTGAGAGCTCTGGCGAGCTGAAGAATAAAGGTAAAAACTGTTGTAAATGATGAGCCGCGCAGATAATGGGACGGGACAGCGTGGAGAGATGCTCTATTGATCATACGTTCAGTTGGGGTTCTTCTACCTAATTAAGGGCGACCAAGGATTTCACATCTTCCAGGGGCCGCGAGATTTCGCTGTTTATTGGGATATTTATCACAACTGTAGACGGTGCCCTGGGCCGGGCAGGCAAGCCAAATTCGTCACAGGTGTTGTGGTACCCTTACATGGCTAGATTAAGTTGGTCTAACTGGCATCTCTTTGCACAAAGTGTGCAGGCATGGTAAAACTATACCTTTTTATCTCCTAAATACTTTATCCCCAAGTCTTAAATTGTATTACATTTGAGTCAGGACCAGTACATCAACAGTCTCTATTTGCACAAAAAAGGCACAAGTTAGACATTATGGGCCAGATTTAAACAGGACAAATTAGAATGAGAGCGCAATTCCAAAAAAGAGCCGATGGGAGTTCTGGAAAGTTCTGAAAAGATGGAAAGTTCTACTGATGACTTGCAAATTAAAGAACATCATTTCCATAATGACCAACGCAATCTACCAATAACAGCGCAAATTAGCATCTAGTTTAAGACGTGCTTTTTTTCTCTTTTTTTTGAGCAGTAAATAATGGCGCAAACATTAGTAAATCACCTTGCGTGATTCATTTAAATACTCTCCTCCCATAAATTTTGCATCTGAAAGGGAAAATACAAATGCATGCATATGCAATAAAGTCAGCCGCAAAAATAACCCTGGCCATGCCTTTTCAGTGCTGATTTCTCACTGCGTATCTTTAGTAAATCCTGACAGTAGTTTTTTAACTCCAAAAGAGGGTTTGCACTGGCGCAAGCTGTTAGTTCACGAGTTCACACTTACATACAATTAGAGGGGGTAAAGTTTAATGCGTATTTGGCGTGCTGTCCGGGTGGAGGGCTCCGAGTCCAACCCAGAGTACTCCCCCCATGTAAGTAGTTAGGACTAGAAGTGTGGAGAAGGGGCGGTGGAGGGACGCTGCTAAACTCTCACTGGATTGAGGTGAGACTGCTGAGTCTATATACACACCTCTTATCATTGATTGTTGAGTGCTCTCCACCCGTGTTAATTATCTGAACGTGCTTCTCCCGAACTTTGTTAATAAAACATCAGTAAATCTAGCCCTATCTGTTTTGTGTTGCATTGTTCTTCCAAACCTGCTGTAAAACAGTAGTTAAAGTAGTTATGGCATGGCTAAGCTATCTGGGCTAGTCTGTTTTTCTTGTTTTAGATGGTATTCGGGCATATTGGCCCCCCAGCTAAATCTGCTAAACACCATGAAATTGTAATCAAGGAAGTGTCCAATGCATCAGGTAATGTCTTATTTCTGTATTGTTGATGTACATTTAAATCATATTTTGCTTCTGATCATATGTATAGCGCATCTGTAAAAATGATGGCATTATAATAAATAATAGTGACAATCTATTTACTATTATTGCTGTTGTTGTTAATTTTAATTTAGCATTGAGCATTGCTACAGATGCATACTGTAGTACATATGATTAGATGAAAAATAATCATAGGTAAATGTATTATTTTTGATGTGTTGTTGTTGTTAATATTATTATAAATAATAATAATATATAATAATAATAATACATATAGGCCTATTACTACACGTAATAATTTCTAAATAATTATGTCAAGCTTGCCTTGAAATAATTAATTATTTATGAAATAATACAAAATTGTAATAAATAGTGTATATATACACTGCTTTTCAAAGGTTTGGTTATTTTTTTAGTTTTTTTAATAAGTCTCATATTTTCACCAAGACTGCATTTATTTGACCAAAAACACAGTAAAAACTGTAATATTGTGAAAATATTACTACAATTTTCAAATAACTATTTTATTGGAATATATTTTAAAAAGTAATTTATTCCTGTGATCAAAGCTGAATTTTCACCATCATTACTCCAGTCTTCAGTGTCACATGATCCTTCCGAAATCATTCTAATATGCTCTAATATTATTATTTTTTTATTATTATCAATGTTGAAAAAAGTTGTGCTAAGTAATATTTTTGAAGATCAACATTTTTTAATCAAGATTATTTGAAGGTTGAATAGAACAGCATTGGAGTAGATTTGAAATAGAAATGTCTTATAATATTATATGTTTTTTTAATAAACTTTTTATCAATTTAAGGCATCCTTGCAAAATGAAAATATACATTTCTCCTTTTTTTATCTTACTGATCCCAAACTTTTGAACAGTAGTAAGTTTCTGTTAAAATCTCATCCATTTTATTGTGGATCTCGCAGTGATTTGTGGTGATGTGTAGCTTTTACGCTTCTAGGGTGAAAGACCTCAATCTGGCTTGCCATAATGCAATGTGACTCTGGTCACATGTGTAAGACCAGCAAACCACTTTAGGCTGTTTTAGTGTTTTGTTTTTCAGCAGAGTTTGTGTCATGCTTGAAGCTGAAGATATTACCACAAAAAAAAAAAAAATGGTTGTACAATTTAAATATAACATGTTGACTCCCAGAGATATTTATTATGTGAAAACGTTCCTGATCATTAGTCAAACTCAAAAACTAAAAGCAAGCATGGAAGAACAGCAGCATTGTCTCCTTTGGGTTGAATTCTTGAGTAGTACTCACAAGCTATGTGAATTTTCAACACAATGCTTCCGAAAAGGTGATATTCAGCAACTAGTGAAGAGCTCATTACCTCAACCCCAGTGTTTCAGGCCATAGTCATGAATAATGAGGCCATTATGGAGATGTAACCCCATGGATCGGAAATGGCCTTTAAACCTTTAAATCCTTCTGCTGAAATTGTGTTCTCCGCTGTTTTGTCAGGCTAGGTTTGCGTGCTTTACATTGCAACAAGGAATCATGATGGACACTAAAATGTGATAGATTGAATGCAGTTTTTTTTACGGTTTTATGTTGCCGAAAGAACGATTTATTGGAAACTCTCTTCTGTGCGTCAACATTTGATGTTTTCATGATGTTGTTACTTAGCCGCCTTTAGATTTTTTTTCAAGAAATTAACACATTATTAAAAAAAATAATAATATTATTTTAATTCAGGCCTATTTAACTTTAACATATTTGTTTAAATGAATAGATTTAAGAAAAAATATTTGTGTTCCAAACCCATGGGTGTTATTTTTTTCCACAGGAAAACAAAAGTAGGATTTTTAATGGAATCTTTTCAGAGCTTTTTTCTATATACAAACAGTTCAGAGTGACCATGACTGTTAAGCTCCAAAGAGGGAATAAAAACACAGACTAAAAGCACCATAAAAATAGTCCAAATGACTCATTCAACAGCTTTGTGTGCAGAACAAACCAATATTTATATCTAGTTCCACTGGATGTTTTAAATTATTAAATGAGTGAGTAATGACATTAAGGTGAATTACTTCTTTAATCTTATATTTTAGTTCAATATAAATTGAAAATAAATAAAAAATATAGCTGCAAGCAGTAATTAAGGGGCCAAGCACCACAGAGGCAGAATGAGGACCTGAAATACAAGGCAACGAGCATCAAACCAACTGCAAAAATGAGTAAAGACTAGGGATGCACGATATATCGGCCACCATATATCGGTATCGGCCGATATATGTTAATTTTCAATGTTATCGACCCGATAAGAAAATTTGCCCGATATATTAAAGCCGATAAATAATGTATTATTTCCTTCAGCTAAGACACTTCAGATGCGCACTGCACTGTTCACCATGATGTGATTGGAATCACTTCAACAAATTAAAATACAGTTAAGTGCAACATGTGCGGCGCAAGTCTGTCATATAGACTACATAAAATTATAATGAGAACATTATAATTGTGTGCTTGGTACATGGCTTTAATGGTGAGACTTGTTTCTGTAATCAGGCTCTCAAAAAATATTTACAAATTTGGATTAAGATTTATCGGCCAATTTATTGGTTATCGGCTTTTAAATATAAATAATTATCGGTGTCAGACACATTTTTTAAATCTGTGCATCCCTAGTAAAGATATTTGGAGACTATTTTAAGGAAAATGGTTGAAAGCCCATAAATACAATCACTTGAAATGTGACATAATTACTTATTACTTTTGACCAATAAGTGGAACTGACACCACATTGATCTGGTGTGCTCAGTGTTGGGTGACAATCAATCACACACATAAAGTTTGGTGTCAATGTATCAAATCTTTACAGACACGCAGCCTCAGATGTTTGGCATTATGTCATCAAATTTGTTGATGCGGCATATGAAAACGGTTTCATCTATCAACGCGAAATCCATACGTTTTTGCTGGTATGGGCTGAATATCTCGCATTTGGTGAAAATTGGACAAACGGTCTTGGAGGACTTAAAAAAAATTAAGTTTTTAAAGAAAATCAAAATGGTGGACAAGAACTATGGCCAAATTGGTCTCTATGTTCTCTGCATGACCCAGGGAATGTAATAAGACCAATATCATTACAATACACATGCTGCACCGAATCTAAATAGAGCATTTTTGACACTTGACCGAAACTTTCCAGGTATCCTTAGGTCATGGCTGTCATAACACACACCACAGGGCCGTTTACACAACCCCGTTTTGACATCGCCAACTACTGGCCTGGCATGAATAATACAGCGTTTTCGCAGATCCATGTGAACAGGGATCGTTTTGACAACGTTGTCGTCTGTATGCAAAAAAATGCAATGGAATAACTTTTCCGTTTTTAGCAAATCGCTGTCATGTAACCGTACCCCAAGTTTGGTCTGAATACACTGAAGCGTTGTGGAGATATAGCCTGACGTCCATTTTGGCATGCTCTTCAATCGGCAGTTATTCGAGAATGGTTTGACGAATCAACTTGAATTCCATGTTTTAGGGTCGGCATGGTTAAGATGATCTTGTTAAATTTTAGTGAAAATCCGAGCATCAGGTCAAGAAGGAGTTTGAATTTATTTACGGTAAAGTTATTGGCATGAATGTGAGTGCAACTTTGGGCAGTTGGTGGCGCTAGAGGGATTGAGTTAGAGACTTCAAAATTGCTGTAGGCTTCCATAGACTCAAGAGCATAAGAAAAAGAACACTAACGGATACATTAGGTGCCTACACCTTCAGTGCTTGGCCCATAATTGATATCCATTTTGATATCTATTTTTCCGTATTTGATAATGTTTTCAGTTTTATCATGTTTTATCATGTTAAAATCCGTTCTAAAGGATTTCTCAGATTTTTCCTCCAAAATCAATGCTGAAAATATGAAACATAGGCTGCAGCAGTATTCTGGCTTTACTCTTATGAAGTTCTAAATTGGCTTGCAGATCAAAAATAATTAAAGTAATAATCTAGACCACAGGTGACTGCAACCTAATCATTAAAGAGAATTTGATATGAATATAACATTTACGTTATGCTCGGTGGGCCACCAGCTCTGACTCTGATTATTTCCATTTTTTTATTAAAACTTTTCACGGTCATTAAATTCCAAGTGTAGCCTAAGTAATTCAACACCAACAACAACAACAACAAAATGTATGTACATCTAATTAATGCTGTTTACAACATTTAACCTTTAAGAATTGCCATTGGTCTACGTCACATATCTCCAGGTAAACGGGGTCACCGAGATTTTTAGAAATGTCTCTGGTGGAGGTTTTCTGTCCAGCTTCTCATTATCTTTAAGGCTCCTCTCACTTCACTGCATTGCTCATTACCGCACACAGGAAGCAGAAGCTGACTAACTCTTAACTGTGTCTAAATGGTGCTTGCTTTTTACTGTCTGAGGCAGAGGTGCAAAGCTGTGGTAAGATAATTAGCCACCTGTTTTTTGACACCATCTGGCACTTTTCTAGGGTTTTTAATCATTAAAGAGAACAGAGTGTATGGTCCATATGCGCCTATATAAGTGGATGTGCAGAATACAGCGTAAAAATGCTTTAAAAACCTAATTTATGTGAAGATTGTTATTGTTTATTGTAAATGTTGTGCTGGAAATGGAATATTTTATCAGCACACAATATTGGCATGGAAATGATCTTATTTAAAGAGCAAATTTACGCAAGTAGACAGGGTGCCGCAATACCACATTATACATAATGTATTATAGTGAAGTAGTTTATTGCTTAACTTATATGTATTTATTTTTTGTCGAGATGCCATATTAATTCCCAGTGCAAACATGAGCTTTTTGATGACCTGCAAATAAGGGCTTTATCAATATTTTATTATGCCGCTCCTAGGATTACTTGATTTTGATTGGTCAGTCGCAGCATACAGTGGTAGGATATTAATATTCGCCATTGGCAGGCACTTTTGCAGAGAACCGTAACCGGTGTACTTTCTTGCATGGATTGCTGCGTTCACGCCACGTCGTAATTACGAGTTGACAACACATGACGTTCTACTATGAGCGGAATTATGTGTTTCTATGGCAAAACGGAGCTCTCAGATTCACAAGTTGTAAGAGTTCTACGAGAACGTGAACACTTTTTATCCCAATTTGTGTATTTATGCTCTGTTCTATGCTGTTTTGTAGTAGTGTGAGTAGCGTGTTTATACTGAAATCTCCAAAAGGAAAAAGTGCACTTTAAATACCCGGATGATTCACTTAATTAACCGAAAAAACAAAGTGTGGAATGTTGGACACTTCATGCACTCAACTGTTGTAGATTTAGTTGCGTAGCGGAGGGGCTATCAGATTCTGACGTTGAATGACAAAATAACCTTATAAAATTCATACACTACACGGTTGAGTATACACAGTGTATATGTGTGGCATTTGGGACACAACCAGAATCTCGTAATTATGGTAATTCAAACATTGATTGAACCCACCTTATAACTACTGCAGACTCGTTTCATACAAACACGTTGAGCGCTATCTTGAGTCTCAGTTAGGCCTATAGATTGTGGTGAAAATTCAGAATACAGAATACAAACCCTTGTTTTTAGCGACACCGGTGGCTGTTAAGTGAACTGCCTCCAGCAACTTACTGCTTGTGTTTGTGCTCGCAATTGTGCACAAGTAAAGTACAAGAGACTGAATGTGATTCAATACCCAAATATACTCACGCCGAAGTTCTTTTCCAATCTTTGCTTAAAGGTTAAAGAAGTTGGAAATACCTTTGCAACGATATACTGCTAACAGACATCCAGATGCCGTCCATGCTACTAAAGATGAATGTAAATATGTGCCGCGTGCTTTCCTCTCAATGACAAAATTAACACACAACAAAAAGGGTTAGACAGCGGTTAGAAAACAGCAGTTGATAAAGCATCTGATCAAAGATTATAGCGATGTGGATATGTTTGCACCAGCTCTGCAAATCACCGGCATCATGTCGGCAGACAAGGTAATTAAAATTACACTGTTATGATAATTAGATTATAAAGTATATTTGAGACTATACAGATCTGGCTATGTGAGACTGTAGTTTGAATTAATCCATTTTTGCATGACACATTGCCATTACAGTACAGAATAGGTCTTTCGGCATTATCCTGAACATTGTATAAGCATTCTTTCACAAGTCTTTCACATAAAAATCAGTCTACAGACAACCTAGGAAGTCGGGGAAGGTCTCGTTTTTTAAGTTTCATTACAAGCTGTTCACACATTGGCAATGAAAAAGCAATTAATAATACACAAAAACTCTTACATATAACCCCTTTAAGTTTTAATATTAATGTAATATTGTCTATATACGCCTATTGTTTTGTTCGTCGTGATGGACTGTTTTTTTTTTCTTAAAGTCCCACTCCGATCATATTTTGAGCTATTTTTAAACATTCCCAGTGGTCTTTAAATTATGATTATGCAATTTTTAGCCAAAATCACAAAACCTGTGCCGTTTTCTGGGACTTCGCTTCAGCAGAGCGGCAGTAGCTCATTAGCAATTCGCCTCTGCGTTGTGGGCGGAGCCGTTGGCACGGAGACGACCCTCCCCCTGCCCGTTGCTGAGAGCTCTGTCTCTCCCGCTAGCTTACACCCCCAATACCGGTGGGGCAACAGTATTATATACACGTTAATTATTATTATCCGAAGTTAATCAAAGTTATCACCGATCACCGATCATTATTTCACTCCAAGACGTCGCGTGTGGAGACGCCCAGTGGAGTTACTACGTCACAACTCCAGTCGATTTTAGCCAGCATTTTAGCGTCTGCTACTGATTCACAGCCATTTGAATGTAGAAATACTCAGAAATACAACTTTGAGCTGATTTTTCTCAAGATATGTCCTCTAACATCAGAAAAATGCCACAAGAACATGTTAACACCTAGAAAAACATTATTTTCATCGGAGTGGGTCTTTAACAGAAACTTAAAGATATTTTTTTTTTATAATTTCAACTCAATCAATATTTAATTTCCATGCAATTATTTATTTGGCGAGTAGCCGTACACATAGACTACAGCAGCACTTCAAAGTAAACAGTTTTTACATTCTATAAAGGTTCATTAGAATCACATTCGTCATATAGGGCCCTATTTTAACGATCTGAAACGCAAGTGTCAAAGCGCAAAGCGCAAGTAACTTTGTGGGCGGATCCCGGCGCTGTTGCTATTTTCCCGGCGGGATAAATGCCTCTTGCGCCTGGCGCAAATCTAAAAGGGGTTGGTCTGAAGTAGCTTCATTATTCATAGGTGTGGTTTGGGCGTAACGTGAAATAAACCAATCAGAGCGTCATCTCACATTCCCTTTAAGAGCAGGCGCGCTTGTTCTAAAGCGGATTCCTATTATAACGGCGGATTTGCCAGGCGCGCGCCAGGAGCGGTTCATAGCCGAGGAGAGCAACGTTCTCGTCAGGGCCGTAAAACACAGAGAAGTGACATTGGGGATGGAGAAACCCACCCAAATTAACTTCTGTTAAACAGGCGTATGATAATTTGGGTAAATGTGTAAGCTACATGTATGCTTTTATAATAAATTGCCTATCTATCTATCTATCTATCTATCTATCTATCAATCGTAATAATGTATGATTTGCAAAAATGAAAACTGCTGCTTAGATGAGAGAATCAAAGTGTATGCGCGTTGTGCACACGCTACATTGATTATGGCCAAGCATGCGCCCTTAAAATAGCATAATGAACAACGCGCAACGCGCCACTGACTTTAGACTATTTTTTTCTGGTCAGTGGCGCATTTGTTACATAGAACAGCAAAATAGCATGAGGGAAAGTTTGCGCCGGAACACGCCTCCTCTTTGCGCTGAACCGCCCCGGGTTGCGCAAGTGTATTTCTTAGTTAACCGACGTGTGTCTGTGGAGGGAAAAGCCCGCTTTGCGTGGGTGCAAAATAGGAATGATACATGCGTCAGTGTACAAAGTCATTTGCGCCGAGTGCAAGATAGGGCCCATAGTGTTTTACATCATAATGCATGGTCTTACCTTCAGTATAACAACCACTTTATCCTGAGCCAGTACAAAAGGCACAGAGTTCAAAGGGAAGGGTTCTCTGAGGTCAGATGAAACCACTTCACAATCTTGCATCAATGAACTTTTGGACATTTTTAAGTATTTTTAACTTAAAATTGCAAGATACATAGCTGGCCTGGAGGTTTGGTACCGTCATTAAGCAAAATATAGGCCAAAATATTAGATATATATTGGAAATAAGTATTTTTCATAGGACATTTGAAATTCTAACTAGCTTGCTAGAAACAGGGCTCATAATCTAAGTTTCTAACGTAACACATGGTGCATATAAAAGAGAGTAGACTCATTTGTACATTCAGTATGTATGTGAATCATTAGCATTAGTTCAAATGTTAATACCTATATTCATAACACTTATGGAGCCAATCTAATAGACATAGACCACATGTTCCGATATTAATGATAAATCACATGATGAATCAGCTAATGATGTTTACTGCCTAGATGTGTGAAGGGTCCTCATGATAGTTTAATATCATGTACAAAATGGTCCAGTCGATCCTGCTAAAACTGAATATTTCTAATAATAATTCTGGCCCTTTGAATTTGGAGGCTAAAAACATTTAGTCTTGATTTTGAATAATGCGTATCTTTTTAACGTGCATTTGTCTTGATAATTCGTATCGAATGCAAATTTAGGGCCACTGTACAGATATGATGCTTTTTTATTATTATTGGCTATAGCAGTTGGTTTACACATCTGCAAAAATATATCTCAGCATTCTATAAATCAAATCTAAACCAAAATAAGCCCTACAAAGCTTTCAGAAGGGCAGCCGGACATTTTTACAACACTTTATATTGTTGAGAGAGTATGACTCTGAGATCAAGAACCATGAAAGACAAATGGAAGGAGACAGAGCAAACCATTTAAAATTTCAAGGGCAGCAGAGAAAGGCAATTTAGGTTCTTTTGTCATTACCAATGCATGAAGCAAGCAGGGTGCTTCCAGGATACATCGTCCATGTTTTACAACAGTGTCAAACTAATTGGCACTGGAGTATTGTCTGGCATTTGCAGCAAGGATACATATTTTACGTTGCTTATTCAGCCTGGAATTAGCCGGCGCTCAGGATGGGTGCCAGAAACTTTGCAGGGCGCCACATCTGATAACCTTTACCTAGATAATGGTTCACCTTTTGTTAGAACAGCTCGAACGTTCCTACCAAAGCTATTTCCAATTTTAAAAGAGGCCAGAGAAAACAATCCAGGTTAGAAAGGGGGAAGAACACAGAAGGGCTGGCTGGGATACGCGGCTGATATGACTTATCTGACAGCTGTGCAATGATGTATCGAACGAATGCTGTGATAAAGGTAGCTACGCTCAATATTTGAGTTCTCTGCAACCAGGCTGAACTGCAAGGTAAAAAATTGAGGCTATATTCAAATGTCAGCAAAATCATCCCGAGCTGTGACAGCAGGATTAAGCACAATATACTTTATGGAAATTGGCTTCATTTTTTTGTTTATTTTTGACATATAGACCTACGCTGCGCTCCAAAACCTAGTGAGCTGTCTGTATGCTGCCTCATTTTGGCCGAATTCCAAGACTGCGTCACATATATCCGTTATATGGACAAGGCAATCCCAAAGAATACACTGCAGTGAGCTCTGTGGGGGAAAAAAAGTTAAAGATGAGTCATTATAAAACCTGTAATTTGCTCAATAGTTAGACACTGAAAAAAAAATTGTGTAGAAAAAAGTTCACTGTGAAATTTATTAGAAATATCTAAAAACCGACAAGTAACACATTGAATTAAATGTGCATTTTTGAAGTAGAAAGACTGAAATGGGGTTTTCTTGTAAAACGTACTTGGTGGTATCCACTTGTTCTGTTTTTTATTTTGTGCCATTTGTTTGAGCATTTGACATGTAATTGTGTAATTATCCTCATGTTAAAGCAGATATTGCCATCATAATTTAGGTTATATGTGGATAATTCTGCATATTTGTAATTTGTGGTCCTTGAAAAAAATCTACAATAGAATAAAAACAGTTCTTTTGAATTTGTCAAGAATTACAGATGACGGACCGATTTAAGAGTCAGGAGGAGTAACTGCGAAAATATGATGTCTACTCTGATCTCGTTTTCAAATAATGATGCAGCAATCAACACTCAAAATCAGGATTAAAAGTTTAATAAGGAAACATAAAATAAGATAAAAAATCACTTCTAATATTTCTAAGTAAAATATAATGAAAACACTCCGAGTATGATATTCTTAGCCTAAAGATAATTAAAGTTGGTTGAAAGATCTCTCTTTGAAAAGACAGGTTGCAAATGAGCAAGGTCTGATTCCAGAGGTATAGACTGACCTGTGCAGAAACTGATCTCCATATTATAATAACATTATATTCGTTTACCACTTTATTCTGAGACATTCGAGCATTTGTGGTCTGTCTTTCAGAAACTTACAACTTACTATCTAAACAGCAAGTTCAAGTCAATCAGCTATATTTGAGGCATAAAGATTAATAAAAGAAAAGTATTAAACATGCATTTCAAATGATAATAATGGTAAACACATCAAAATGATAGTAATGAGAAACACATTAAAATTATAATAACGATTTCTTAAAATATGATGATTACATTTGATTAAATACAATGATTAAATGATAAAACATGTTTTATCATTTACTTCTGTTTTAACATTTGCTTATGTTTTATCATTTACTTAAGATATATATATATTTTTTCTTTTTCTGCTTCATCAGTAGTCAAGTCATTTTTGTAATAAGAACAAAAACGAGATAACATCTCAAAGGCATCGTAGCCATTTTGCTAACTAACAACAGCTTGCCCTCTGTCCAAAATCCTGCATTATAAAGACACGTCAGAAATCCTTTATGTAAAAAAATAAACATGATGGTTTATGATTGACTAAAACAGTGGGATTCTCTCACCTGATTCCTTTTTCCTATTTTCAGAGCCTAGCGCTGTCACTCATCCAGAAATCCTGGCAAAGGATTTCAACACAGCAAATGGTCCAAAAAAAATTTCAGTGCAGACATTTGGATCCCAAAGTATACCACAGTTAATCTTATATCGCTGCTTATTTTTTCAGTTTGGCCACAAAATACGAATAAGTTTATATATATAATATGTTAAAACACACTGTATCGCACAATCATTGGATGAAAGTAAAAAAGGTGACAAATGTCAAGCAGTGTTTTGTCCAATGTCACCTGTTCCCCTTTCATTACCGCTTAGCGTGTCGCAGCCACGCTGTGATTAGAGCGTTTGCATTTGCCCCATGCCGTGACCACAAATCTGCCAGAGAACGTTCTGCCGAGCCGAGCCTGTCGGAGAATAATGCTCAAGCTGCGAGGGGGAGGAGGGAACGAGTCCGAATGAATTACCTGAGCCCTTGAAGAAGGAGGGGGGAGGGGGGAGGGGGAGAGCCACTGACTTCATCAATCAATCACAATCAACTAATTGCAGGGCTGGCACATTCAAATCATAGCGCAGCTGGAGGTTAATGAAAATTGCACCTTGCTGTGACATAACATCTGATCTTGTTAAATAAGAGCGTGGAGCACGAGTCGGGTAGAGGATAGAAGAAAATCCTAACTGTCTGTCAAAGAGGGACCAGACCTTCTACACAACGCCTTCCGAGTTTAATCAGCCTGACAAACCTTTTCAATTCTGCCAGTCGCGAGTCGCTGAAGTCGAGCGGAAGGAAGGGAGCCGCTGACCTTGGAAAGGCTGCGTGTGCGGCTGTACGTCTACGTGCGCTCAACGCTGAGCCGTTTGAGGTTCGACTTGCAAGGATTTCAGCTGGAACTGAGGGGAAGGGTTGTGTGTGTGTTGTCGAAGCCGGATTTCCCCAGGGAGGCAAAATATCTGGAGGCGTACACGGTACATACTGCACACTGAATGCAGCGAGACAGCTCGAGAAGAATGGAGGCAGGATGAGCTGAAAAGATGTTGTCAAGAGGAAGAATGTGGCATTGAGTAAATGAATGGCTTGTGGCTCATTTGATCGTGCTCCTTTTGCAAGTGCTTTAACTAAACCGATCCCTTTTGAACATTTTCATACATCACATTTCTTTGGTGTAGCCTCCATATATTGCTATAGTGTTTGGGATTGACAACTACATTTGGGCGTTTCATCAAATATGGGCGTTTTTGGCTCTGTGGACTTTCAGAGAATATTTTCACACTTTTTGAATGGGTTTACCAAAGTATATCTTCATTTTAAGAGACATTGGTATTTACCTTGATTTTCCTTTTCATTCCATCGCACAGAATGAATTCATTCATTGCATCTCAAGAATGCTCTTCACTTGTCTTTTTGGTAAACAAGTAGAGTAGATTTTGGAGAGAAAAAACTTGAAGTTGAAGAAACACCCATATTGACTCTTGAATTGTTCAGTTTATACGACAGCTTACAGAAACAAATGTGAAAGCAATATCAGTCTCTTCTTCTTTTCTCACTGTAGCCATAAATAATGCAACCAAGGCTCAGTGGAAAAATGTGCTTGTGGCGACATTTCTGCAATATGATATTATGCTCATTCTTGCTCGTTGCGTCGCACTTTCAAAGTTAAATGTCCAGTGAATGGCACTAAAATCTGTGAACGTGAACGTATCAATGTTATATTACGTTGGTTGGTGTATATCATGGCAGTTCGAAAATTAAATGACACTAAAAGATTTGAACGTACGCTAAACCCTACCCTAAACCTAACCAATTTTGTGTATAGGTATTTTTGTAGTTTTGCAAAAAGTGTAGGTAGAGGTGTGTTTTTCCACAGAACCTGATTCCCCAAGTACAACATGTTCATAGATCAACATCTTTGTTGATCCTGGAACAACATTCCATTCAACCAATCAGATTGGAGGGAAAAAAGTTTACAGTTTATGTCCAGTTTACGCTCAATGTTAGGTGCTTCCACATCAGTGTTATTCACCTATCATTCCCTCTGATTTTAGGGACAAGTTATGGGTAGGGTTAGGTTTAGGGGTAGGAGTAGGGTAAGGACATATTTTTCAGACAGGAATGTTGTTCCAGGATCAACCACATATGTCGACCCAGGAACAAGTCTAACTTGGCAAAATAAGGATGTGCCGTTTTTCCAACGAATCCTGTGTTAAATAATAACTGGGCTTTTATTAGCACTTTAGCTGCTGTGTGAACATGGTTAGCCACGTTGAAGGAGGCTTTCATATCCATTAAAAATGCCATTTTCTGTGACTCCCTGAATCAAGCATCACTCTAAATGCACTACCAGTTGTCGTAATATCAATAATTAACCGTTTCTAAGGATTTCCCAGGTAACGTCAATATTGTTTTGTAAACTGACCGTTATTTAATGCCCCAATTACGGATGGTTAATGCATTTTTGGGATAGTCGGCATGGGCGATGATGGTATTTACGATGCCATTAAGTGCCTCTGTAATTCCATCATTAAGCTGTTCATTATGTAAAGACTGTGGTTTAATCTCTTAGGGGGCTCCAATCACCACTGAGCTCTATTAAACCCTGCCGCCCAGTGATTGCCACGGACTAGGCCTCAGTCGATGATAGGCTCCAAATGTCCCAGCACAATGCCATCATCACTAACTGCACAAAAAGGGAACAAGATTGCGAAATGTTGCGTAGGTCATATCAAGTGCACGGCTGAAATTAGAAGCTGTTTGCGAGTACAAAGTTCATGCAATTTAATTCAGTATTCTCCATGCCTTGGGTTGCTCGAGCTTGTGTCGCAAGTATTTTGTACTATCAGACTTCATACAGCTCTATGCTTGCGCTGAGATTTTTGTCACAAGGGAATCTTTTGTACTTCACTTTTGAACCTGAGCCATAAAGCAGTAGGATTTGTGTGAGGGAGACATGTGATATTTCAAACGCAGCATTTGTTTTCTCCAGGCCTTTTGAACAAATGGAAGCCTTGTTCCACAACAGTATCCTAAGATGACTTCGAGCCATATTCTAATACTGAGTCAGAAATATTGCAAGTTTGAAAAAGTGAATTTCTCATTTTATGAATTTTTTTATGCCATGCTCAAATAAATATTTTAGTTATGCTTATATCTAATGCTTTAAAAAATGGCATTGTTGGTTTGTTTTAGTTTGCCTACTACAGAATTCAGTTTTCTGTCAGAATCCGGAAACTCCTGTCTGGTCTTTGTTTTTACATCCCTGCTTGTTGTCTGGTATTTCATGTGATTTCGCTCTCTCTGTCTTGTCCATCTCTCTGGTTGGATTTATTCTGTGCTGTTATTGTGGTTTCCTTCCCTTTTTTTTTCTTCTTGAGATGGGTATGCTGTAGATCTTTAGCCAATGATTACCGAGCTTTTGGGGTTTGTTCCCCTGTTTTGAAGTAATATTGTTTTGAACAAGTCATAATATTGACTACCGATCTCATAAATACAGTAAGAGTTGCACGGGTTCCCTGAAGAGGAGAATGCAATCCCAGAATGCATTGCGACTTGCTCAGTGTTTAAAGAATAAAGTTTTAGTGGAAGAACAATCTTAATTCTCACTTTAATCTTCACTAATCATAGTTTTGATTAGAATGCATCACATCTGGTCTGGTGGTTGCGCAAGTTCTAGACGGCAAAGTTCAAATATTTCAACACAAAACAAAGCAAACTACTGAAGATGGCAACAGTAGACGCCCGAATTGACAAGCACTTCTGTGAGGGGGTAAAGAAATCCACACAACTCTAGTTTGAATGAGTACAAAGACATTTTTAGAGAAATAGCGCAGACAATTGACAGAGATGAAACTTTGTGTCGAACAATTCTGTTCGCGAATGCTATCAAATGAAGTACTGTATAAAATGCAATGCGTTCAGCTTTACACATAAGCTAGTGTTCGCGTTAAAACTAAAGTAACCTTTCGGCATTAGAAGGAGTTTGTATTATCAAGCTTTATACAGCTGGATGCTTGTGCGGTTTTTGTCACAAGGGAATCTTTTGCACTATTCCGAATCCGAGCCATAAAGTGGTTTGTGAGATTTCAAACGCAGCCTTTGTTTTCCACAGTCCTTTTGAAGAATGTAGCAAGCGGGTATAAGCAAAGGCAAAAAGCAAATGCCATCGCTATCTTAGTAAGATTAGGAATTTGACGCTCAGGGTAAAGAAATTTTCGGCAATTTCATCTCTTTTTATGTTATCTGTGCTACTGCTTGTTTTGGGCTGTCCGTCAGTCAGATACGAGACAGCTGTCAAAGGATGAAGATACCGACACTTTTTTCCAAGTATTGGCAGCAGATTCAGGCGACACACTGCTCCCCAGAGCCTTCAGACTGTCAGGTTTCTTTCTCTTTGGTTTCCAGTCCTTAGTTCCTTTTCTGACACTGCTTTTATACCTGTATCCTGCTGCCATCCTTTCACTTTTGCCTTGGTTAGAGTAAAGCAGATAATGTACTGCTTCAAACTTTGGAGAGTGTCTGTATGTGAGGGTATTTGCAAGGTTTGCAGATCTCCAGCGCATGATGAACTGAGATTGAGTGCTATGACTGCTGTAATTTGTTTACTTCAAAATGGAGGCCCAAAACTGTGGAATAAGCACAATAGATCTATAGATGTTAAAAATGGGGTTTCAAGTCATGCATAGTGCATACTACCCACTTTACTTTGTTCAAGGTGAAATAGAGTGCATTAAAGCCCACCCACTTTTTTAGCAACCATTTATTTATTTCATAGGGATTTCAAAAAAGTCTTGGTTAAAGCGTTTTTAAGCCAAGCTAACCAGCAATGAGGAGAATCGCAACATTATGAAGTTTGATTTGAAGCAAAAAAGTATTTAAAAATAGGATAAAAATGCAAAGGAGACTGTATATATATATATATACGGGGACAGTTGCAACAGGGGATGGTTGCAACATGTAATTGTTCTCCAATCAGAAACAAGCTAGAGTGATGACACTCACACTGCACATGCTCAGCTGGATGCCCCGCCTTCCAGAGAAAATATCGAGGAGACTTCTGAGCTGCTCCAGGATTTATTGACGAAAAACTATTTTTGAGATATGAAAGTATTTTTTTTCTTGAGCTTTATTTTTTGTTAAACTGTTGTCACTGTTTTTGTTATTGAGCTCAAACTTATATAGTTTAAATGAGTGATAGCCTATGTTAACTTTAAGCTAGTATGGTTAGCATGTATCAAGGTAGCCTTGTTTAGCTAGCACATGAGGTTTTATTGAACTGATTGAACTGATGGTTGCAACAACTGTTGCAACTGTCCCCGTACAATGCATAAATAAATAAACAGACCACAAAAATGATAATATTATTATAGTATTTCCCTCACTAAAGCCGTTAAGTACACAGTATATACAGTATATATATATATATATATATATATATATGTAGTTTATTGCAATATATGTATATATTTAAATATTAAATCTCATCTTTGATCACCAAAATTACATGAATTTAACTCTATACCCTTGCCTCATTTAGTATACGCGTACTCGTGAATATGCAAACTAACCGCCTCCACTCACTCACACTAGCTCAGAGACTAGGTTTGATTGGTTACAAGGTAGTTTGTGATGTCAAAAACATCATGGGTAATGTTAGCCTGGCTAACGCCAGACCCAATTCTCGTTGAGACTTGGGTCTGGGAACCACATGTTCATTTTCTCGTATTTGAGGCGTGGTTTACGAATGCCCAGAGCTGTTTATTGGGTGCTAAGAATGTCTATCAAATGCGCCTGTACGTACCTCATAGCCAATCGTTTCGATTATACCAGATGACGTATGTAGAGCGACAGAAATTAGACGAGGGAGACGATGATGGCCGATGGGTCAGATATTTATGTGTAGCCTACACGATGGCGTGTATCTAACGGCCGTTTCACACCGCATGCGTGAGCGGCGCGTATTTTTTTCGGCGTGCATGTTAAGCAATGAGTGCATTCACACCGGGAGCAGCGCGTGAGCGTCGAGCAGGAGCGGCGCGTGAGCAGCAGTGAAGCAGGGGTTTCGAATCTGTTTTTTGCTGCATTGCTCACGCTAAATTAAAGTGAAAGCACACTTTTGATGGACAAAAATAAATGTGATTTCACACAAAAATTGCCCAAAATGCACAGAATTAGCATGTCTAGTCAGTTTTAACAAGAACTTGAGTAGGCAAATAAAAGAAAATAAAGACTCTAAAATATTCATAGAAGATTTACCTGGTAAAAACTTGTTTTTAATTACCGGTATTCAGTTTGGGTGAAAGTTGTGTATTATATAAATAAATAAAAATAAAAGTAAACTAGCCAGAAAATATTATATATTGGGTTCTTTTAGTTCATGTAACGTTAACACACAGACAGCTACAGGCTAGCACAACCCAAATCAAACTCGAGTGTGTGGTTTATTTGTGTGTTTTGTTTTTTATCCGCCGAGTTGCGGTCTTGTAAACATCGAAAGTATGACTGAAACTAAGAGATTGGAGCCATTTTCTGGGTTGTTTTGTTGTATTACATTTAACTTATATGCGAATGTTGTACACCTCCCCATTACAAACTTTCAAGACTATCAATGTTATAAAATGACCAACTTCTAAAAACAAATGTATTGTTGTCTTTGTAAAGAATTGCTCGCTTATATATAATGCCGAAGTCATATTTCAATGTCTTTGGAAAACAAGAAAAAACACAAAATGACTTAAGCAATTATGCTATGAGGCTAACGATATGTAGCTTTGGAGCCGCTGCTGTGACACTGTACAAACGCTTCCAGTGTGAATACTCTCGCGCGTCTGCAGCTGCAGTGACGATGTAGTTACGCTGACGCGCTGCTCAAATGCCGCTCACGCTTGCGGTGTGAAACCTATGTGTGAAACGGCCGTAAGGCTGCATCGAAAGGTAACTTCGCGTCTGCTGCCATGTTTGATCCATAGGTATAAACAAACTGCTTCGGTGTGTCGCATAGACGCGTCATCGTCTTGCTGCTCCCTCCCCGTTCTGTGATTGGTTCCCTAAATGAGGCGAAAATTTGGTCCATGGTATCCATACTGCCTTTCAGCGTGAATAAAATCGCGCTGCGGGAAGGCAGTATGGGGAAACCCAGACTAGGGTAATGTCGTTTTTCACCATGAATTCCGCTGTTAAACACGAGTTGATGTAATGCAGACTGACAGCTTCAGCAGAAGCAAATACCATCAAGTAACAACCTCATAGCTCAGTAGGGCTAACTTTAACAGTTTATTAGTTATTGTTAACAATCTATTTCCCTATGGAGAAAATGAATGGAGTTTTTACTTCCGGAACCTGACTGTTGCACACTACTGAGATGCGAAAAATGCAAAAAATTTGTGTATAGTTTTAGAGAGTTCAAATTCAAAGTTCAAATTGTGTATAGCACAATTAAAAACAACCACAGTTGACCAAAGTGCTTAACAATGTCAGGAAACACACAAATACACAAATAAACAAAAAAAACAAACACAGTAGAGAATGTCACAGTAGCAAAACTGAAAGCTAAGGAGTAACTAGAAAAGTAACTGTGCAAATCATTGTATCCTTGGAAGAGTAATAAAATAACGTAATAAATAAACTAGCAAGACCATGATACTCAACAAGCAAGTAAACCGGTCCAGACTAGAACTAACAAAAAAACAGTCTGGGCCAACATGGAAATTTACATGCTAATCTTGTTTTTCAAGATTTCACATCTCATGGAGCTCTTATCAAAATATCCAAACATGTAGGCTCTTTTTATTCCAAACAAAAAACAAACAATAACTAGCCTACTATGCTAAGCTAACTCGGTAGAGTTAACAGACTGCACATGCATGGTGTGGTGTGTATTGAAGGTGAAATGAATCAAATCCTGTTCTATTAGCCATAACTCGACTAAGACATTGCCAATGTCATGGGATTCATACATTACCAGAGATCAAACATACTGATATTATCAGGGTTCTCGAGTTTTATCAAAAGCTTGGAGTGAGATCACATGCGGTTAGGGGAGGGGCCCTAATGAAGCCCCGCCTCCCAATTTTACCCATTGTTCATAATTAACCAGCACAAATTGAAATGATAACAATTGGTAAATCTGATAAATGACAGAGCAATTCGTCACATCAAATATAGCCTACTCTTTAATGTTATATTTCAAAATTACAAATATACAAAAATTACAAAAATATAACAAATTGCTCCAAACAGTTTGGAAAAACAAATCTTTTTGCATTTTGAATGTGTCAAAATGGTATAATGATTTATTGTGTGGTGGGACATTGTGAACAAATGGACATATTAGAGTATTAAGGTGTGTTTGTGTTTGTGTGTGTGTGTGTGTAGTTACACAAATATCTTTTTGCTTTTTCCCTGACATCTTTGAAAAATAAAAATGCAATGGCAATGATTAATGTATGTTTTGACAGGATATAAAATATTACCCAGAGTACTCTGCTTTAATACATGTAGCCTTAATGTAACTATAAAGACTATTAATACAGTATAATATATAATTTAAAATAAAACGAAGAAATACATCTTCATTCATTCCCATACCCACTAACATTTCCCTTATAGTTTCAGGTAATGTAAGCTAGCCAAACTGAGCCAAAGCTTCTGGCCTGGTTGAAAAGTAGTTGTAGAGTTTTTGACTACATCAATAATAATGTATACGATGGGCTATATATTAAATGTTCTAGCCTAAAAATGTTAGACTAGCTTTCTTCCCTTCTCCATCACGACACGTTTGCGCAATGTTGTTGGTTACCTAGTAACGAACAGTGCAGATGCTCTTGGTACTCTATTACCCCTTTTCCACCAACAAGAACTGGGTGCTGGTTCAGAGCCAGAGCTGGTTCGGAGTTGGTTCGACTGACAAGCTTACTAAGAACCGGTTTGCCTTTCCACCGGCTAGAGAGCCACAACAGAGCCAGATCTTACGTCACTGCATACGTCTCATGTTGCCCAGCAACGCTAGTGCGGTAGCGCCAAACACAAACACGCCAGGCTTGTTCGAGATGCATCGGCTTCTCGCAGATCGATCGCCGCATGACATCAAAGCACTGCGAAAGTGATCCAAAAGCACAAGGAGTCGTATGATCTCCACACACTCCCGCAGCTCCGATCGGTCCGCGCCGCTCCGATGCATCTCCAACAAGCCATCAACAATAACGGACGTTGCGTTACTATGGAGGCTCATGGGTTTGCAAAAATACATCGGAATCCAACGCGTTTGTGCAGCTCGCCGTAACTTACATAGACGGATATTATAATCAAGCTGCTATTAGCTCGACTAGCTGCTATTTAAAAATGGCGGTCACAAGTTTCTATTCGTCTTGTTGGTCACGGTAACCCCGCCCCCTGCCCCTGACGCAAGCGGTTCTTACTTGGCTCTGTTCTAGACCAGCAATGATTTGGTGCTACTTAAGAACCACTTTTCCTGGTTCGGAGCTGGTGCTTTGCGTGTGGAAAAACAAAGAACCGAATTGAAACTAGGCTCTGGCTCCGAACCAGCACCAGCTCTGCCTTGGTGGAAAAGGGGTATATGTTCCCATATTCGACCTTTTACCAGGAATCTGGGTGTAATTTTTGACAGTGCTTTTAAATTTGACAAACAAATTAGTTCAGTTGTTAAAACTAGCTTCTTCCACTTGAGACTTCTGGCGAAGGTCAAGCCATACATGCTACGTAAAGACTTTGAAACAGTCATACATGCTTTTATTACGTCGCGATTAGACTACTGTAACTCTTTGTATGCCGGATTGGAGCACTCATCCTTTCGACGGCTACAGTTAGTGCAGAACGCAGCAGCTCGACTTTTAACCGGGACCAAAAAACGTGAACATATTTCTCCCGTATTGGCCTCATTACACTGGCTTCCTGTTTGTTTTAGAATTAAATTTAAAATTACATTAATTGTTTTTAAAATTCTAAGTGGGTTGTCACCTTCATATTTATCAGAGCTTCTACATGTCCACACACCTGTCAAAGTACTGAGATCATCCGACCAGATGCTTCTCGATGTGCCCAGATCTAGGCAAAACAACAGAGGTGACAGAGCGTTTGCAGTGGCTGCTCCTAATATTTGGAATATTCTGCCAATTTTTGTAAGGAAAGCACAGACTATTGAAATATTCAAGTCCTTGCTAAGACGCATTATTATGCTTTGGCCTTCAATTCTAGCTGAGCTCTGATATCTTGACCTGTGGGTCATTTCTGTTTGTACTTTGTGTGATATTGTCTGTTTAATAATTTGTTTTGTTTCTTTGTTGGATCTTGTGAAGCACTTTGGTCAATTACGATTGTTTTAAATGTGCTATATAAATAAAATTGAACTGAACTGAACTGAACGAACGTACGGTGGCCGAGAATGTTCCGTCAACTTCTGTGTGTTCGCGCATCTATGTTGCCTATACGAACGCAATCTGGCCGAGATACGTGCTGGCGGCAGGAAACTTCACTTTGTGTGCCTGCGCCTCGTATACAACGTTATATATAAAGCTTGCAGGACAACTTGGTTGGCATTGCCTTTTCAGCGTGAGAAATACACAGTGTGGCGTGTGAGCGTGTGAACTGGTTGAATAGCGTGTGTCTCACGGCCAATGCGTGAGACTTGAGAACCCTGATATTATCTATACCTTGAGTGTTCTGTAGGCGTAGTCGCTTTGGAAAACACCTTCTGCCACATGCATAAATGTATTGTAAACAGTATACTTTCCAACTTATTTCTCTGTCAATAGCTATTAATGTCAAACACTGGATAGTTGAGGCATGTTTGTTGATTTTCTGCTTTTGTGTTTATATGGTGGAACCTGAGCTGAAACGGTCTTGTTTGCTGGCCTGTCTCGTCACATTTAGCTTGTTTAGGATTAGGCCATATCTCTACTGCAAACTGAATAAGACAGCTTGGTTACGAGGACCTGACCAGTTTTTGTCAGCAAAGCTGTGATGCTTACCTAAAGACGATATGCATGTGCACTGTAGATGGGCTTATCAGTTTATCATTTTTATATCTGGTGCACTGGATATGACAGATGTTCAGATAATTCTTCTGTCAGTTTTGTTCCACTTGCTGAAAACCATGTGCCGGTTTAAAAATATGTTGATCTTTTAGTAATCTAAATACATTAAAATACCTTAAGTCTTGCTTACTGTATAGGCTACAATGGGCTACAAGCCTCCCTCTCTCTCTCTCTCTCTCTCTCTCTCTCTCTCTCTCTCTGCATTAGTAGTTATACACAAATGCATCAATGCTCAATACACAAATGCTCTCTCTCTCTCTCTCTCTCTCTCTCTCTCTCTCTCTGCATTAGTAGTTATACACAAATGCATTGTGTTTAACTACTATACACAATGCATTTACTAAGCGCTATATACCATATGGAGTTAGTAGTTTTAGTTAACCACTAACACTGATTTGTCTAAATAAAAAGGTCATGTTACGTTTGTTGCAAAATTCAAGATGCATGATATATCGTTAAAATATCAGTTTTCAGCTAATATTAGAGGTTTTTACTTATTATCTGTTAATATTGGATATTAAATTGTTCATGCTCATTTTCTTGATTTTTACATCATCAAACACTCAAAGTTATTATTAAAATCAAAAGTTGTATCTGTTAATATTATTTAATGGACCCGAGCAGACATGAACTAACAATGAACAGTTGTATTTGTATTAACCAACGTTAACTAAGATGAATGAATTCTGTAACACATGTATTGCCCAATGTTAATGCATTAACTAATGTTAACAAATGGGACCTTTTTTGTAAAGTGTTACCACGTAATCTCAAAATCAATACATTTTTCATACTGTGTACATTCATATAAACTGTATAAGCATTTTAATGTAATATGTATTGCTTTTCTGTTACTGTGCCTTCCTATAATAAAATATATGCGCATCAACAAACAGATGTTTAGGAAAGTGCTGTTGTGGTTTATGTTTTTGGGAGAAAGATCTAATTTTCAATGCATACATGATTCTCACTCAGTATTTCTTCTTATCTGCCTTACAGCCGTCATTACATATGAGAGCAACCGACGCCTCTGCCAATATTGTCCTGATTTTTTTGTTTGTTTAGTTTGTTTACTCCGATAACAGCTCTCCAATTTTCCCACCGAGACGTGCTTATCGTAGCCAGGTTGCTTGCAGATGAGGTAAAGCAGGGAGAGAGAGATCAAATATTGCTCTAAGATCTCCAGCGGCCACATCCACTAATTACAAAACATCTTACCAGGGCTGCATTGAAACACTAACAAACGGATTACGAAACGGCGAGCCAAACAGATGAAAGTTTCAAATCCCCATTATGTCACAATTACATTTGGTGAAAGTAAAAAAAAAGCTAGAAAGAATTCAGGTCTGCGGAATGGCCGCTGTATCGAGGATAAAGTAGCCGTCTCTATACTGGAATTAGATAAGATCGGCAAAGCTTTCCATTAGGTCCGTATGGACTGCAAGAGATAGTGCGCAACGTCGCCAGCTGAGGAAAAACCAAAGCCAGCCTTACCGGAGGCAAGCAATAAGCGATTGCAAGAGGATTGGAAAGAGCACGGGAGCTCATCCAAAGGAGGCAGTGCAATTTGCGATCCTCAAGAACCCTCTCTAAATTGAACCTCATCTCCGACTGCAAATGTCAAATTATAGCGATATCCTCTCATCTGCACAGCTTCTTTTTCATGTCCAAGTATAGCGTGCGGCCCCTCGCGCTCCCTCTCTCCTTGTTTCCCTCTCTTTGTCAAGAGCAGCCTTTTTTGGGTCTTTGTTCTTTCTGGTTCAAAAAACCTCAGCCCCACTGAGCATCAGTAGGGATTGCTCCCAGCCAAATCAAACTTTTTTTGAAAAAAAGAGAAAAAAAACTCTCCTTTGTCCTGAGAGACATGCCCACATGCATTCTGAGTAAAATCCACAACATGTTACAGCAAGTAAACAAGCATGCATGCTTTTGATTGGAGACACCCTGATGAATTTATGAAGACAGATGGAAAATAAAAAGTCTTGCTGAACTACATCAATAAAAAAAGAATTGGAGAAGAAGCTTAATAAAACTGAAAACTCAATGCACTCCTCGCAAAAGAGATTAAGATAGTATAGGCTCAATGACAAAAACATTCCCTATAGCATTAGTTAAAGCATTAAAGGATAATTCCGGTATTTAACACTTTGAGTCTATTTTCTAGTTTGTTTTGGATGAACTAGAGTGGTGGACTTAGAAATGTTGACGATGGGTCCTGTCTCGACTTTTTGACTATTTTAGAATCGCCTCTGAGCGCTTCAGAGTGGATGTCTATGGGCATGCACAAACATGTCCTTAAAACAACCCTTAACGTTCGTTTTCAAAACTGCGCAACTCACCGAGTGGTTAGTGGTGTTCGTTGATGATTAAAAACAAAAATAACGGCGCAATGTATGCTTTCAATCCGTGTTATTTGCTATAGTGGAACTATTTTTTCAGATACCTCACAACCGCATATAAACTTCCGCTCGATATTTGAGTCTGAAGCGTTAGCACACTCCCGGCCACTTGATGGCGACAACCACTTTGCCGCAGTTGCTCAGCTCACGCTAGCCTTCTGAGAGACGGAGAACCGAGCGAAAAGACTACAACCAAATGTAAACAGACACCTTTCCGTTTCCGGTAGCGCAGGATTATCAACGAGCACTGAGTCCTCCAGCAGACATCAATGCGATTTTAAAAAATGGCAAATAAAACAAGACAGAAACTGTATTTCGCTACGCTACTTGTTTTGGAACATCAACAAACACCACTAACCACTCGGTGAGTTGCACAGTTTTGAAAACGAACGTTAAGGGTTGTTTTAAGGACATGTTTGAGCATAGACATCCACTCTGAAGCGCTCAGAGGCGATTCTAAAATAGTCAAAAAGTCGAGACAGGGCCCATCGTCAACATTTCTAAGTCCACCACTCTAGTTCATCCAAAACAAACTAGAAAATAGACTCAAAGTGTTAAATACCGGAATTATCCTTTAACTAGTCATAACTAATATAGCACTAACAAATTATCATGATAAGTGGTAACTGAAAAATCATCAAAAATGCACTAAGTCATTAGAAATGGAATATTTGTATTTATGTTTATGTACTATTATACCATATACCAACAAAAGAAGACACCAATAGTTCAGGAGGGAGGTGAAAGCAGTCTTGGGGGAGGGATGGAGGGCCAGGCCCATGAAGGGGGACAGGACCAAGACATGGCAATGGCGGGCCTGGGCCGTGGAGCGTGGGAGGCGGTGGCAGTTCAGGAAGCCAAGCATGATCCGACAGTTCAGGGGGCCCCCCCCCCCAAAAAACATTCTCTTGGGTGGAGCTATGGGGTCGTGGCCTGGAGTGGGCTCACGGGCTGGAGTCCCCTTTGGACGCAGGTCAGAAATCTCTGGCGTGGCGGCTATCTTAGCAAAGGGCTCTGGCGTGGCGGCCATCTTAGCAGAGGGCTCTGGCGTGGCGGCCATCTTAGCAGAGGGCTCTGGCGTGGCGGCCATCTTAGCAGAGGGCTCTGGTGTGGCGGCCATCTTAGCAGAGGGCTCTGGTGTGGCGGCCATCTTAGCAGAGGGCTCTGGTGTGGCGGCCATCTTAGCAGAGGGCTCTGGTGTGGCGGCCATCTTAGCAGAGGGCTCTGGCGTGGCGGCCATCTTAGCAGAGGGCTCTGGTGTGGCGGCCATCTTAGCAGAGGGCTCTGGTGTGGCGGCCATCTTAGCAGAGGGCTCTGGTGTGGCGGCCATCTTAGCAGAGGGCTCTGCTGTGGCGGCCATCTTGGCAGAGGGCTCTGGCATGGCGGCCATGCTGGGACTTGACTCTGGAGTGGCGGTGTGGTGAAGTGTTGATTCCCAGCTTAGGACCCAAGCAATCCGATTGGTTCGATGCTCGTTTTATGGGTAATCGCTTTAGTGCCTGGTTACAAATCAGATATCACTTTATTATATATGACGTTTGAACTACATTATAATGACCATTAATGTCTTTTAACTTATATGTTTCATATACTAGTATATAACCGAAGCTATAGATTGTGAAATTAAACATTTCTCGTTCTTAGTGTTTTTTTAATTAGCTTAGATAGTAGCATAGCATGCAGCTATCCAAAATTATTAGAGATAGTGTCTTTTATTGCTCTAGAGTCCAGTGAATTTTCCCCCCAGGTAGCTTTGAGCGAATGAATTAGTTCAAACCCACCCGAAAAATGTCCTTCAGGGAGATGTTATTAAAGTCCACCTGGTGAGAGAGTTCACTGAAGTCCTCCACATAGTCCTCTATGGTGCGGTCTCCTTGAAGGAGTCGCAGGAGGCAAACTGCTGGGTCAAGTATTCTATAACATTGATCCACTGGAGGCAAGTTTGCAGAACCCAAGTTCAGTTTAATATTATTCAAAACAAGATCAAACATAAAACATACAAAACCACACCTAGTGGTTACACAAAACACTTGACAAAGACACATGGCAAACATGAGGGCTTAAAGGCACACTGTGGAACTTTTCAACCTTTATAATATATTACCAAAACCCATTGAGATGGTACATTGACTTACAATAGGTTGAATGACACGTCTGCCGAAGCCTGAAGGTGTCTGTATCGCTTTTACTAGCACTATGTAACTTCGGGTTTCGGGTAGGAACCCGAGCACAAAAAGAACTACAAAATTCGACCGCTTTACGTTATACGTCACTTCCCCCACCACCCCAACTTCCTCAAATTCTAACGTGAGAGCTCAACTCGCGTTTGATTGCCGGCGTCTGTATGTTGTCGTCATGGCTGAATCAACAGCTACTTGGAAGAAAGCGAAGAAAGCAAAGATTTTGTCAGAGGAGACCAAAAAAAGAAAAAGGGAGAGTTTAAAATAAACATCGGCATAAAAGTGTATATATAATGTAATATTTACTGCGAATTCGTGTAACAAAACTGATATAAGTCACAACATACTGCCGTATACAAATGTAAATGTAAATGTTTTTTTTCCTTTCAGCTCATATATGTTTGTATTTGTGTAAAAGGAAAAACAAACTGAAGACTACAAAAAACGGAAATATGTAACGTTAGTGAGTTATATCAGTTTTGTTACACGATTTCCCGACTACTCGATTTCATCTCCAACCCATTGCAAAGAGATCCTGAAGACG
The DNA here is from genome assembly GCA_029959095.1 of Rhinichthys osculus. Classification (NCBI taxonomy): domain Eukaryota; kingdom Metazoa; phylum Chordata; class Actinopteri; order Cypriniformes; family Leuciscidae; genus Rhinichthys; species Rhinichthys osculus. Next base: position 25,378,014 of record JARWKJ010000020.1, read on the forward strand.
TTAATTGTTTGCTTCAGGTGTGTTTGATTAGGGTTGGAGATGAACTGTGCAGGACAGACGATCGGCAGGAGCAGGATTGGGCAACCCTTGTCAATGTGACTTACCTGATCAGACATTGTTTTCTGCGTATGCTACTTTTATTCAATTTATTTTCTTTATAGAATTTATATTATTAATCTTATATTTATATAAGTCTGCACACACATAAAGACACGGGAGGTTGACCGGTTGACTGTTTGTTGACTTTTGCGACAATGCTGCGGCGCTTGTGGCCTCTAGGGGCACTAGACGTGAAAATTACAGGTCGAGCGCACCCTAGTGGCCAAAAATTCCACAGTGTGCCTTTAAAAACAGACTAAACGAGACACACATGTGAACATGATTTAGACAATTAGCCTACCTGACTACCTGACACAGTTTTGCTAAGAAATATTAGTTATGTAACATGTAATTAATACGATTTAGTGATTTACAGAAAAAGGTGCCCAGTTTTCTGATGTCCTAAAGTTGTCATTTTATTATAACGTTATGATGGTTGCTCATTAGCCCTCACAGCTTCACAGCTCAGGAAGTAGTAAAAAATTTCAGCACTTGTAATCTTTCACAATGTGTGACAGACAAACTTCTGCAAAACCTTCTCCTGAACCTCGGACGTTTGTGTCCTACAAAACCAAATCTCCTCAGCCCTGATAAGCACAGCCTGTGGAGTTTGGTACTGTGCACACAACTGTGTCCAAACCAATTACCACTGAGCTCCACATCCCCTCTCCCCAGAAGGCACGATCTCACTGAGTGTTTTTCTAATAGAGACAAGCTGTCCTGATACTCCAGCTATCCTATTTTGAGTTGCTATGGATGACAAACCTCACAAATGCAAAATCAAGTTTACAAACGTCAAGTTTACAAAAAGTACAAGATGGGAGTAAAATTTTATAATTATACAAACATTTTTTGTGACATATTAGTTCAGTCATGAAACTAATAAAAAAGGACCCAGGCTAATATCACTGACATCATTAATACATGGCACAAGCTGATTGGCCTCTGCTGATCCTGCAGCAAATTAGATTGTTTGCTCAACGTTTAAATACCCAGGTTCAGTATTTGCTGTAAGTTCATCTGAAATCCTCCACCTCCCCCAGCTCACCTGCCTAAATATGCTAAGGGATTTATGTATTTCTATTTATGGAGCAGCATATCTTACATACAGCAGCATGTCTATGTATCTATTTGTAGGAGCAAGTCCATACTTGCAGCAGCAATAATCAAAAACAGCAGCAGCAATAAACAAAAGCAGCAGCAGCAATAATCAGCAGCAGCAGCAATAAACAAAAGCAGCAGCAGCAATAATCAGCAGCAGCGGCTATAAACAGCAGCAGCAGCAATAATCAGCAGCAGCGGCTATAAACAGCAGCAGCAATAATCAAAAACAGCAGCAGCAATAATCAGCAGCAATAAACAAAAGCAGCAGCAGCAATAATCAGCAGCAGCAACAATAAACAAAAGCAGCAGCAGCAATAATCAGCAGCAGCAGCAATAATCAGCAGCAGCAGCAATAATCAGTAGCAGCAATAATCAGCGGCAATAAACAAAAGCAGCAGCAGCAATAATCAGCAGCAGCAGCAATAAACAGAAGCAGCGGCTATAAACAGCAGCAGCAGCAATAATCAGCAGCAGCAATAATCAGCAGCAATAAACAAAAGCAGCAGCAGGAGCAGCAATAATCAGCAGCAATAAACAAAAGCAGCAGTAGCAGTAAAAATCAGCAGCAATAATCAGCAGCAGCAATAAACAAAAGCAGCAGCAGCACTAATTATACACTAATAATAATAATCAACAGCATGCAGCAGCAGCAACCCCAATAATCAACGGCAGCAATGTGAAAGATCCACCGAGACCAATTACATTAACGTTGCCATATACAATAACATGCTTAAACCATTCAGTGTTACTACCTGTCAAAAGTTTGGATTAATTATGATTTTTTGTCTTGGGTGTGTTTCAGGATTCTTTGATGAACTGATGAAAGTTCAAAAGAAGAGCATTTATTTGAAATAGAAACCTTTTGTAACATTATAAATGTCTTTACTGCACATTTGATCAATTCAACGTGTCCTTGCATAATAAAAGTATTAATTTAAAAAAAGTACCTCCAACTTTTGATTTGTAGTGTATCACAGTTTCCACAAAAATATTGGGCAGCACAGCTGTTTCCAACATTGAAATTTCAAATGTAACATTTAAACATGTCATAAATAGATATTTTGATAATGTATATAATAATGAGTTATATTGCTGTTTGGTCACAGTCGAAAGAAATAAATTGTTAGTCACGGTCTTTTCTCATTCCCCTGGTCTCAAACGTGTTAATGAAAATGCGATAAAATGCAATTTGCACACCAAACATCATTACATTTTGAGGGCAAATATCTAATTTCAAGGGTATCATTCCTTTTCTCCCCTGAACATGCTTGTACAAATTAATGTTATCTATTTTTGATTGTTTTGTAACTACCGTTCCCAGGATCCATTCCTTGGGGAAATTGAAATAGGCACACGACCACAGCCAGAATCCCAGATAAGGAATTTTTGGTGCCCATGGCCATCGGTGTTCAATTTCTGCAAGAAGAAGCCGTAATCAAATTCTTATCAAACACACTCCAGGGCTTAAAGACACTGGCAATCACTGACAGGGAAAATGAGATGGATGTGACACCATTTGTCACATTACTTCAGACGTGGTAAAAGATACACGTGAAATAACATGCAGAGATTACTGAGCCAAACTATATAACCAACTTATACTTATTAAGAGCTGTTTAAATATATGACTCACTATCACAGGTTGTTGTTTTTTACACAAAAATAAAAAGTTGATATTTATTCATACTCATATCTATCTATCTATCTATCTATCTATCTATCTATCTATCTATCTATTTACTTTTGCAGTTGTATCGACATAATTCGAAAAGAGGGAAAAAATATTTTCATTATTATTATTATTAATGTAAATATAATTTAATGAGGCTGTTTAGTTATTAATATTACTGTTTATTTACATTTATTTAATTAAGACCTTTACATTTATTTAATTAAGACCAATTTAATGTAACTAAAAGTTACGAGCATTTTTCATACTTAGGATGATTTAATAAAGGCTATGTATGTATGTATGTATATATATATATATATTTATAATTTATTTATGGGGTATTTATACTGACATAATTGTTTAAGAACCTTTCATTTAGTTGTATTTAAATAACTGGAGTTGTACTACAAAAGGCTTTAAGACCTTTTTAGGATAATTTAATAAGGACTTTTTATTTATCTATACGTATTAAAATGTATTGTTATTTATTTTTATATACGGTAACACTTTAGAATACGGTTCCTTCGTTAATGAATAACTACACAGGAACAAATGAGTAACACAATATTAACAATCTAGTAACTACTATTAACTAACAAGAAATTCTGATTAACAAATTAGTAAGTAACAGCGCACAGATGAAAGTGGTTGTTCACTATTAACTAATCAATAACTACTTTTTTTTAATGCTTCCCAGAGAACTACTGTAAGAATCATGCTAACTAACTAGTAATTACTCAAGTGTTACTACATACTTCTAAAGGAATTAATAATTATTTTAAGCTTTTGAGGTTGTTGGTGAAGTTTTAGATAGTAATTCCCATAGAAGTATGTAGTAACACTTGAGTAACTACTAGTTACCATGATCTTCACTTTAGAATACGGATCCAAATAATTAGTCATTCCTTTAGAAGTATGCATGGAGTAACACTTGAGTCATTACTAGTTAGTTATCATGGATTCATGATTCTTACATGAAAAGCCAATCCTAAAGTGTAGAATCTTCTAATCCTTCACAAGATATTTGCACACACGTATATGAGGTAGGAGACATTAATAAAATCTTCTTTTTTTGCGAGGTATAGGTCAAATAATAAAATCACTGTATATGGTATTTGGATGGCCGATAACTCAATATGCCGTCACCGTGACTCTGGCCAATTTTCTGGCATCCCTCTGGACTGGCATTGAATCACTACAGAACAAGTGCTGACAACTGCATTTAAAAAGCCATTTCTTTAAAATTATTCAGTTGATAAATAGTTCTCTATGAGAGAGCATAGGCTAATTATTTTCCAAATCATAAGTCTGCTATGCTATTACATATTGATAAACCTTGTGTATTTGTTTACAGCAGTTATTAATGTTAATGTAGTGCTAGTCATTTGTCCTGCATTAGTTATTGATTAGTTTTACTTATACTTATAATATTATAAGAAAACATGGCATTAATTTCCACTGTTATGCTGATGACACTCAATTATATATTTCATCACGGCCAGATGAAAACACTAACTCATCAAAATTGACAGAGTGTCTTAAAGATATAAAATGCTGGATGACGCATAATTTCCTGCTACTAAATCCAGATAAAACGGAGGTATTACTTGTTGGTCCAAAAAACTATCCACAAAACCACTTACAATACAAATTTAATATAGAAGGATGTCCTGTTACTTTATCCTCCACTGTAAAAGACCTGGGTGTTATACTAGACCGCAACTTGTCTTTCGATAATCATATTTCATATGTTACAAGAACAGCCTTTTTCCATCTTAGAAACATTGCTAAATTACGTAACATGCTATCTGTTTCCGATGCAGAAAAGTTAGTTCATGCATTCATGACCTCGAGACTAGATTACTGTAATGCTTTATTAGCTGGTTGTCCTGCATCCTCAATAAACAAGCTACAGTTAGTCCAAAATGCAGCCGCTAGAGTTCTTACTAGGTCAAGAAAATATGATCATATAACACCGATTTTATCATCTCTACACTGGTTACCTATTAAGTTCCGTATCAATTACAAAGTACTATTACTGACCTATAAAGCCCTAAATGGTTAAGCTCCTGTGTATTTAATGGACCTTCTATCGCCCTACAATCCATCGCGTTCTTTAAGATCCCTAAATTCGAGGCTTCTAGTCATTCCTAGGATATCTAAGTCCACTAAAGGAGGGAGGGCATTCTCACATTTAGCTCCTAAACTCTGGAATAGCCTTCCTGATATTGTTCGAGGCTCTGACTCGCTGTCCCAGTTTAAAACTAGATTAAAGACGCATCTCTTTAGCCAAGCATTTACATAATGCTTACCTTTTATACCACTGCTGAATCAGATCAAATGCATTTAATACTATAAAACTTGAAGAGACTGTAGGTTATCTGTATAGGTTGCATAGTATTTGCAGTCATTACGTTCCTGTGTATATTGCATGAATGACGGGTGGTTGGGCAGATATTGTGTTGCGGTAGGTAGTATGCCATACGGAACCGTTGTCCACTGAAACTGCCTATTCACGCACCAGTGGGGCTCAACAGCCTTAGGCCCCGTCCACACTACTGCGTTTTCGTTTAAAAACGGAGACCTTTTGCTACGTTTGCACCTCCCATCCACACTAAAACGGCAAAAACGGAGATCCAAAACGGAGAAGTTTAGAAACGCTGCCGATCCGTTTTTCGTTTTGAATCTCCGGAGGGCGTTTTAGTGTAGACGGGTCCAAACGGAGGACTTTAGAAACGATGACGTAGTAGAGGCTCACGCTCGGCACTATGATTGGGTGTCATCAGTCATGGCGTATATCTTTGCTAGCAGCTGTTGTACAAGTAAATTCTGCATTTTACAACGCTATAACTGCCTACATGCGCCGGAGTCAAGCTATTATTCGAGCGATCTGTGACAATTCCCGTGTGCAGCGGCGGCGTTGACCGTACATGGAGCGTCGGTTTGGGGTTAACCCAGAGCATGGTGGGATAATTTTATCAATGAAGTTGTGTTTACACCGGCACGCGCATGCCCAGTGTTGGTGAATGGTCACGTGATCCGCGTTTTCAGTCGTTTTAATGTGGACGGAGATCAATTCTAATACGCAGCTAAAACGCTGGTGTGGACGGAGATCGTATTCGTTTTAATTATCCGTTTCTAAACTAAAACGCAGTAGTGTGGATGGGGCCTTAGTCAACGGGTTGGCGCGTATGGTTGGGTTGCGGAGAGATTGTGAGATTGTGGTTAGGTCTCAGCAGCAGGAGGGATGTAGAGGTCAGTAAGCTGGGCTGAGTTGAGTGGGGGACGGAGGGGGGTGACTCTGGGACGCAAGAGTCACTGTCTTCATGTTTTATCATTTACGACTGTGCTATGGAAATCATCATTATGAACAGCAGCTACGCTAATTATTTTCCCTTTGCTTTTCTGCTGTTATCTCGGGACGCGAGTCCCGAGAAAATGGCGTTCGTCAGCTCCAGTTTGTATCCAGCCTCTCACGGAGACTTCAGATGCTCCAATCACAAAGCCTGTGAAGTGACGACTCAACACGGGCGATATGGACTCTCTATGGTGGACGGCACTGATCCTCAACTACTCGTCTTAAGACCGGCGTGATTACTTGGACTTCCAAAAAAATACTCTAAATGTTCCGATCCAATCTGACTTGTAATGCTGCCCGAATCATGCACTGTTCCTTCGTTGGCCAGAGGAGAACTGGCCCCCCGACTGAGTCTGGTTTCTCCCAAGGTTTTTTTCTCCATTCTGTCACCTGATGGAGTTTTGGTTCCTTGCCACTGTTGCCTTGGCTTTTGGCTTGCTTAGTTGGGGACATTTAATATTCAATAATATTATTGATCTGCCTTACTTAAGGTGGACATTGACGCAATTTCTTTTAGAAACAAACTTTGTTATATTGTTTTCATGTTATCACTGTGAAGCGCTTTGATACAATCTGTATTGTAAAAAGCGCTATATAAATAAAGGTGACTTGACTTGACTTGACTAGTTTTGCATGAACTATTAATCTTCTTCAGTAGTTCTCTCTGGGAAGCATTAAAAAAATAGTAGTATTAATTAGTTAATAGTGAACTACCACTTTCATCTGTTTGTTGTTACTTACTAATTTGTTAATCAGAATTTCTTGTTAGTTAATAGTAGTTACTAGATTGTTAATATTGTGTTACTCATTTGTTCCTGTGTAGTTATTCATTAACGAAGGAACCGTATTCTAAAGTGTTACCTTATATACTAGGGATTTTAACTCTTGTATAGCCAATTGATTAAGACTTTTTCCATTTATAGAATGGGATCTTTGTGTTTGTTTGTTTTTTATTTGTTTATATTAATATAATTGGAGTGTTTCATTTGTTTTCTATTTGTTTATATTAATTTAATGGGAGTTTTTCATTTGTTTTATATTTGTTTATATTAATTTGATGAGGGCTTTGTATTTCTTTTTTATTTGTTTATTTTAATTTTAAAGAGGGCTTTGTATTTCTTTTTTATTTGTTTATATTAATTTAATGGATGCTTTGTATTTGTTTGTTTTTTGTTTTTATTAATTTAATGTTTGTTTATATTTATGTAGGATTTTCAATACTTACAGACAATTGCTTAAGACATGAGGGCTATTTATATTTATTCTTAGAACAATTTATTTTAAAGCAATATCAGGCTTTGGTGCGAGAAATGAATGTCACAACACGGTATTGTGCGAGCTTTATTCCCCCGGACTGATGAAAAAGTGTTCCCGCTAGACGAGAGCTGAGCTGAGTGATTGTTCTCTCCATCTGTCTGTGGGGGAAGCTCTTCCTGCAGGGTTTATCTGTTCATCAGGACCGGCCAGCACAGATCCACGTTTGCTCTGACCCGCGTCGCACCCAGCCCCGAAAAACCTTGGATAGATCCCTCTCTCTGTCTCTAACCAAAGAGCTCCCTTTCTGACAGCCCAGATTAAGTTAAAGAGACATCTGAGCCCAAATCCAGGCAAGTAGGTCTCTGTATTTAAGGTGTCCCTTGTTTCATCAGGCAGAGCGGAAGGAAAGGAACCTCTGGTGAGAGGTAATGAGCACTGGCTGTTTATCAATAAAGTGAAGAGGGTTATGTGGCAGAACGGATAGAGGTGATTACCTCTTCAATTCAACACCGGATGTTTGTCTCTGTTCACCACACCGGAGAGATGGGGGGGGGGGGGGCACATCCTTGACCCTGGTGCACTTTGTGTCTCTCAATTACCAGATCGAGTGTGTAAATAAGAGAAAATGAAAGCCGTCTCACTACAGCAAGCAGAGCGTAGGTGTTTAATGGCAGATTCCTCACATCAGCGAGTCATTACGTTTAGTCATTAAAGTTTGTTTTTTTTCCTTTGCTTTTCTCACTTGAAAACACCAGATGCATTGTGGGGATTCTCACCAAACCGATTAGCGGTTAGAGGTTTGCACGTAGGTACAGCATGTTGAAGCTAATTCTCACTCTCTGTGTTGAGGCAAGAAACAACAGGCAAACAGTTGTTGTTTTTTCATGCACTGCTCAATTTTCAGCTGGTTTGCTTCTATAACATGTCTTATCTCAGACTAGTGGAAAGAAAAGTCAAATACAATGTAATAATACAATGTAATAAATCTAAAATACAGATTTAAGTGTCTGTAGATTTCAATTACTTTACATATCTTTAACCCCGTAATGAGGTAATAGTCAGAAATAAATATATTTTTAAATGAAACCGTTTCTTGAATGTTTTCAGACAAAATATTTTAAAAATAGATATTAAAAAGTTTGCATTGGTGTTTTTTATTTGATACATCAGGCTTTTATTTCTCAATAAGTGAATATTGAGCTCAGACTTGAGGAAGAATAAACCTGAATTTTATTTAAAGGCCCAAACTGAGCAAAAATATGCGATTTGGTGCCGTTTCACTTAAGCAATTTTCGACTTTTTTATAAGTTATACAAGATCCAACACATTTTTTTTAAGTCAGTTTATTGTAATTTAAGTTGAAATTACTTAAACATCCAAGTTGATTGTACTTAAAAAAATTAAGGCAATAGCTTTTTTTTTTACAGTACAATTGCGTTCCGGGGGTCCTCTAAAAATGTTCCGGGCGTAAAATTTGCATTTCGGGAGGTGAGGATTCGCTTTAACCCGCGAGCTATAAAAACAACCCTCGGCAACAGTATAAAAGTAGCCCAATTCTCCGGGAAAACCACAGACTTGGCAACTCTGCTTACATGCAATGCATAAAAATATCAGTTGTCACTCTTTATCTCCCAATGTCTTAGTAAGATGATATTTAAATAGTTTTTATTGTTGGGGACAAGACATATAATGCAGTGCAATACAATACAATGATGTTTGATAGACGGGCAAATAGAGGTCCCTTAAAAGCTTGTATCATATTTGAAACACATTTTAACATGATGTTTTTGCTTTATGGATAATTGGATTAATCAACTGGGGACGTATGGTAAAATTGTAACCCTTTTCACCTGTAGTGTCTTAAATGAGATATTCCTGAAATGATCAGCAAATGAGCCAACGTGGCTTTGATGTGTTCGTCGCTTTGAAGTGCAAGCCATTAATAGCTAGCAATTCTCAATTCACCATTATACAGGGTCCAAAATTCTGCTTAGTGACTTGGTATAGAATTGTAAATATTTCTTATTCATTGAAATTTCTTGTTCGTTAAATCCTTTATGTTCTGTCTGTTTCCAGGATTATCTTGGTTTTGGATCCCAAATGTGGTCCAAGACACACAATTTCATTATCTTACATACTACACTGCTTGCAGCATTATAACGTTGCTAGGCTTGTATGAAATATTGGAATATATGGTTGCCATAGCAACATATTACGTAAACCCCGAAGTGAAATGGTGAGGAAAAATGATTTCATTCATCATTATAGCTTCGGTATAAAGAGGGAAAATAGGCGGCGAATAATTCAGAGAACTGATTTGGACTATACGGGTCACAACAAGTCTTGCAAATGATCAGGTTGTGTTGATCCTTCAGCGCAGGTGAACAAAGTCTCTGTCAAGGAGAATTTCAAGGGTACTTGAGCATGAACCAATGAATAATTAAAACGATTCTCTTATGACGCAAAAGCAAAACATTTTTGTGTGTTGCCAAGGAGGGTCTTCGGAGACAACACAAAATCCACTTTGATACAAGGAAGACTTGCATGTGTTTACTGGTGTTTGGTAAGGAAAGCAGCACTGTTATTTTTTTTCTCACACTTAGGGGTTTGTTCAGACCTGTTGTTTTTCTATTGATGTTTTGCCAGGCAGATGATGAAACGGTCCAAAAAAATCCACAAGACATATCTAGGGTCCATGGTATCATAGAGAGGGGGGTGGGCTTTAAATGTGGCCAGTATACGCAACTACCCAGAACACCCTAGCAACTGTGTAATAGTTAAATATCCAACAGCTCATTACATCGCAGAAGCTAAAAGGGTCAATTTTCCTTTTGTTTTCAGTTAGCCTTTGGTAAGGAAAGGTTTTTTGGGGGGTTGTCCATACTGTAGAATTAAAAGTCAATGAGGTCCGATGTTGTTTGGACTTCTTTCACTTTCCAATGGACACACAAAAAAAGCTGTTTTATTCCAGCTTCATGCATTCTTTTTTAAATCAACACTTGAATCTGAGTAAGTTTAATAAAAAAGCAACATTTTAAAAACAAAAGCTGAGAAAATAGCATTGTTGTTGTTGTTTAAGACTACAACGTGCATACGCAATGCTTTTATGTGTTTTGATCCGGAGATTATGTACCATTTCAGAAGATGTGTAATTGTTTCAAGCTACATTCTAATTTCTTTTTCTTTTTGTGCAGCTTGAGAAGTGAAATTTAATTAGAATATGTCTGATTAGGAAGTGAAATCCCTGGGTAGACTTTGTCTTGGCAGGTACAGTATGGCAGAGAAAGCTGCTTGTGCACTGAGGTCATGGGGGCTCAAACAAATTGGTTGATGGAAATCCAAAGACTTCCTCTTTCATTGACAAATGGATTTGGAAAGCTTGTTGGGGGAAATCGCAGGCAAGATTGGGCTTATCGTCACTGGTTGTCTGTGGCTTGTAGAAAACAACCTACACGAGCGATCCCTGCTGAGATGGATTAGGTTCTGACTGTTTACGCTACATCAACCATTTTCAGAAAAATCATTTAAAGCATTCAATGCTAAGTTAATGCACTCTCTCCAGCCACACTCTCTCTTATCCCCTACATCATTCACTCGTTGAATACTTTCTTTTCATTTTTTCTTTCTTTTTTATTCAGAAATGCCTTTCAGGTGCAAATGGGAACGAGATGTTTTGGTTCTTCAATAATCAAATAAAGGAGCGGCGGACAAAGACAAAGTCCCACTTTATTTGTATCTGAGAAAATCGTTGCGCTTGGACTCTCTCCAACATTTTCTTCCTCCAGCAGCTAGCAAACATTCCCTTGGCATTGCCTTATTGTTCCTTCTTATAGGCTCTTATGGATAAGAAAGTTCTGGGCTACTTTTTTTTTCTCCAATCTAACCTAGATAGCGTTTACCGCTGTACAAACCGGTGGGGGAAGCTAAAATAGTTTGGCTGACCATGCATATATTCAGCCCTTATTCTCATTCAAGCTCCAGCTACGCGGTTTTCCCCTAAGGAATATGGAGCTTAATCAAATTCACAAAAAGGATAAGGCCAGCGCAGTTTTGAAAAAGAAGCTATTTGTTCACAATGTACAATATTTCTCTCAGTACTCCAGTTTGTGCAGCTGTGGCATCTTTTAAGAATCATTTAGCCAGTTCATTTTTTTTTTAATCATTTTTTGCGTAACCCAGGTCCAATTTCAGCCCAAATCCCATCATCTGAAAATATGTCTTGCATCTCTAAAGCACGTTTCAAATATAGGCCATAATTTGATGGGGGTTTTTGACAGGTAATATTGTCTTTTCACTTTGACTTTATTTACTTCAAATTTTTATGTCAAACTATTAATATTTCAGTTTTAAGTTTAAGTGTCCTACTTGTTAGATCCTGCCGTCAACGGCATAAATGTTAGATCCTTCATACTTCATCTCCGGATAAAATAATATAATAATTTCTGAGCAAATATAAAACTGGCTGTATCTCAATAGCAAGCCAGCACTGAACATCTTTGACTCATGAATATTAACTAAGTAATGTGACTGGATTGAGTACCCAGTGATCACACTTCTAGGTAATTAATATTCATGAGCCAACTAGGTGCAAATGAATCTTAAAGGGATAGCTCACCCCAAAATGAAAATGTTCTCATCATTTACTCACCCCCATGCCATCCCAGATATATATATATATATATGTCTTTCTTTCTTCAGCTAAACACAAACAAAGATTTTAGGAAAATAATGAATCTCTATGAGTCCATATAATGCCATTGAATGGCTGCCGCTTTTTGACGCTTGAAAATCCCCAAACATCAGGACGGAAATCCATACGACCCCAGTGAATGAGTCAGTGTCTTCTGAAGCGAAACGAAATGAGTGTGTAAGAATAATAATAATATTTGAAGCTCTTTTTATCATTGCTTCCAGCCAACTGTCCCATAGGTGCGTTCACAAGTTCAGCTTTCTATAAAATGATACCAGTAGCAAGTACGTTTCTTAGGGTACGTTTACACGACAACGAAGTGCTAAAAACGGAAAAGTTACGAAAACGAAGACATTGTCAAAACGATCCCCATTCACACGGATACGCGAAACGACTAAAAACGCTGTATTATTCATGCCAGACCAGTAGTTGGCGATGTCACTTTGTAAAGAAACACTAAATGCCTATAGACTGAACATGTAATACGCATGCGTTTTCACAAATTTGCGTTTTTGTAGTTTACACAGAGATGATAATGGTGCCGTTTTCAATAACTTGCACTTTGAAACCCGTTTTCAAAAGTTTGCGTTTTCAGGACCTCAAAACACTGTTGTCGTGTAAACTGTAAATGAACGGCCACAACGCATAAAATGTTTACTGTTTTTAATTGAAAACAGTGTCGTGTAAACGGCCCCTATAGAAAACACCTATCGCTTCGCTTCAGAAGACTCTGATTCATCCACTGGGGTCGTATGGATTACCGTCACGATCATTGTGTGTGGTTTTTCAAGCGTCAACCAAGCGGCAGCCATTTACACATTATATGGACTCACACAAATGGATTATTTCCTAAAAAAGATTATTTGTGTTTATCTGAAGAGAAAAATACCTTTACATTGAGGATGACATGAGGGCGAGGAAATGTTTAGAGAAATGTCATATTTTGGGGAACTATCCCTTTAAGTTCATTGGGTAAAAAAGCAGACATATTTAATGACACATAATATTTCAGAAATTATTTTATTTTTGGCTAAAGCTATATACATACAACACCCTCTCATGACAATTCATAACTATTTTACATTTTTGGTGAATTGGTGGCAAATTCATATGAATTTGTACGATCTGCTATCGGTAAGGATTAGGGGGGAAAATCGTTGAAAAATCTGGTTTTCATATGAAAGCATACAAATTCCTACAAAATCACCAGCTTGAAAAATAATTACATTTAGTCATGAGATTATAATGTGACATATATATTTGCAACTGTGCCAACCAACCCCAATGCAGGAATGGTTGGCATAGGTTTTGAAGTTGTTGGTTGGCACAATTTTTAAAGGCTTTGGTTGCAAGAGAAAAGCAACAAACACAAAAATGTTTTTCATAATCTTATATGCTTTTTTTGTTGTTTTGTTTTTGGCTGCTTCAGTTGCCTTTTAAATCTCTTTATATAGGCTTTTGAGTTTCATGTTAAAATGTACATGCCATAAATGATGTCAGATTTATCACGGTCTTCCAAATCTTGCAGTGAAATATTACTGGTTTGTGCAAAGTTTTAGTAATTGAATCAATTGGATTATTTCTTTTAATTGAACCATTTAATGTAAATGAAAAAGATAATCATACATGAACATAAAATTGACTGTTTAAAACATGAAAATGTTGTGAATCAGCTGCTTGTATTTCTCTTTAAGTTGATTTGTATTGCATTGGAACTCATTTGATGAGAAACCCTGCAGCATTAAATGATCCGAGCTGACCGAGGGGATCAGATAAATCCTCATGTTCAATAAACGCACGGAAAGCGTCTTTCCCCGAAACGCAATCATCTTAACGGGCACATAAGCGCTGATCCTAATCCGGAATGTTTGCTGCGCCCGCCCCTGAAACGGCCCGGCTGCCAGCTTAATCTGCTATGAAAATCATTGTGACGCCTGACTTCATGTCTCTTTGCCTGGACCAGGGTCATGCGTGTTTATCTTTTTTATTGAACACGCCGTTCACTGTCATCCAACTGACAGGCAGCTAACGGACGGTTTGATTCCACCTGTGATCCTAGAATTACACTGTTACCAAACAATCATTTACTGAATATAAAACATGACAGTTTTATGTGCATCCTAACATGACAGTAACTCAAATCATGAAAAAAAGAAAAAAAAAGAAAAAGAGTTTTTCTGTGCACACAATGAAAGTCTATGGGGTCCTAAGTTGCTTTTTTGGACCCCATTGACTTTCATTGTATGGGCAAAAACAGTTTTTATTACTTTATGTTCAGCAGGTTTTGGTGAATTACCCTCAACAAGAATATCCAATGTCCAAATTTGAAAAATCCAGGTAAATAATTACATAAGAAGCCTTAATGACAAAAAGCCATAGTGTTTACTTTATGGCATAATGATTTCTCATGGTCTCTATGGTCTCATGATTTTGACTTCAGTCATACTAGTTATTACATGTCAAAATTATGACATGACACAACATCTATATTATGAGAAGTCATTATGACATACATCAGAATTATGAGAGAACTTTTTTTCTCAATTTCAACTTTGTCTCAATTTCGATTTATTTCATAATAATGGCATGTTATAATTGCGACTTTTTATGGCATAATTTACAAAAGCATTTTTATCTTATGTGGCTGAAATGGGCTTGCATAGATCTGACATCACCAGTCAGGGATGAAATAATGCCCATAAAAAAATTAATCGATTTTTCGAAAAGATTCATCTCCAGTTCCCATCACATGTAATAGGCCTATCCTATACTTGTGTGGATATTTCTCTTCATCCGAGGCATACTGTACTGTTTTTGACAGTTTACCCATGTCATTTGAGGATATTTCTGGTCTTTGCAAAACTGCACTTGTCAGTTGTCAAATTTTGGGAGTTTTGCATATGGAATATGCTCCAGGGTTATAGTGAGACATTAGTTCACTGGTGAGGTCAAGGAAATCATGATGCATTCCTGTGCTTTTAAATGCATTTCAGAACTGACTACACTTATAGGAGTTATTCTTCAACTACAGGCACTTATATGTCCTAGGGGTTGAATTTTTAAGAGATTTTCAAGTCTTTTTGTTATATGAAGGTCATTTCAAAAACGTTATTTCTCATACCATTTTTTAGCTATTTGTAAAAAAAAAATATATACTTTCTATAAATAAATAAATACCTTTATGCAGCACCATTTGATCAAAAATATAGTAAAAACAGTAATATTGTGAAATATTATTACGGTTTTAAATAACTGTTCTATTGTAATATATTTTAAAATGTAATTTTACGAAACATTTTTTATTATCAATATTGAAACTGATGATAATAATAACAACATAATAATTGTCTTAAATTAATCAATTTATCAAAGTATTAATTTCTTTAAATATATATATTGTTTTAGAATTAATTTTATACATTGTTTTATCCTTGTCCCAATGTAAAAATCCATCATAAAAATATGATTTATTCCAGGTAAGACATGATGATCATCAAAAAAAAGAAAGAAGTGAAATAATCAAAGTTCAGTATTCATTATGTGAAAATTATTTATATAATTTTCCCTTCAAATTATGAATCTTTCTGTCATAACGTCATTTCCATCACGACCAACCATTTATAATTACCCCAATAATCTTTTATTATTATTATTTAGTGAACTGTTACCATGTAACAGTTACAGTGAATAGCATGAGATGTTGTTTTAAGATGAAATATGAGACCTGATATGTGAATAAAATAAATAAAATCAAAGTAAATATGTGAATAGAACATTTTTACTCATACATACTGTACATATATACATATATATATGGCCATAGTCGAAGAAACAAATGCTAATCCAGGGATTACTTTCAGTTCTTCCACATGATAAGCGGCTGAAATCAAATCTGCTGTACACAATGTTGATGTGGTATTTGGAACAAACTCTCGCATTTCAAAGGCTCTTGGCTTTGGTGTAACATGAATCAGGGGCCAAATCCCGAGTGGCTGCAGTAAAGGACCTCTAAAATATAAAACTAAGCCATAGCCGGTGAAGAGTGTCCTCATATTTCATCAATTTTAGATTTATAAAGTCGAAAATTGACGTCCCCCCCGGCACCCAGCAGTCTCAGAACAAGTCTGTGGGCAGTGTGGAGTTTCATCATCCTGACAGAACCTGACACCTCGGCTGTGCACTAGACCACTAGTCTCTTTGCTTCCTCCCTGGGTGAGCAATTACATATGAATACTAGCCCTGGTGTCATTTCTTATGGCTTTCATATCCTTCCCCTCATCACAAGGAATGGCTAGAGTGAGTCAGACCTTCTTCAGTCTAATTAACAAGCTCATTCCTGTCATTCAGGACATGTCAGGACATCAGGTCCTCATATATATATATATATATATATATATATATATTAAAAAAAAAACGTATCACATCAAACAGTTGACCCAAACTGGAAAATACTGTCATTTACTCACCCTCATGTCGTTTCAAATCTTCTTTAAATGAACATAGAGGTGAATTTTTAATATAATATTTATAATATAGCCATGTGATTATAAGTTACTGAAAATGGCAATTTAAGTCATATAAACATTAAATTATGTACTAAAAACCGAAGAGTTTTTTCTTTGTACAACGTTATCAAAACGACCCCTGTTCTTCACACGGATCCGTGAAAACGACTAATAATGCTATGCATGCCAGACAAGTTGGCGATGTCACTTTGTAAATAAAGACTATGCGCCTGCGCACATACGCACTCGTTTAGGCCTATACAGTGCATTTTAGCTGAACGCACATCTATCAATTTTTTGTCCCATTTTCATTCTATGATTCTAATGATGTTAATCTTGATGATACTGTATTATTACTTTGTCTTGTGGGTAAATTTCATCTTCACAAAGCCAGAAACATTCACTGTAGGCTAATCTCAATTTTAGAATGTTCCCCTCTGAAATAATGTTCCCCCCTTTTTTACTTCCTTAAGGAAAATGTCAAAACATTTGAACATAAAAGGTTCGAAAACATATATCATCATTGAGTCTGTTGTAAGGAAGCTTTAATTTAAAAATAAAAAAAGCCTATAGACTAAACACGTACTTACGCGTGTTCATGACGTCACAGTGTTTCACAGATTCGCGTTTTTTTTTAGTTTACACGGATATAAGGGTGTTGTTTTCAAAAACCTTTGCAGGCCACCAAAACGCCGCTGTCGTGTAGATGAACACCCAAAACGCATAAAAAGTCTTCCATTTTTACAATTCTGTCGTGAAGGCCCCCGTTTGTTTTCATTAATCACATGTTCCTTTGTGTGTGAGTTTCCCGCCACTCATCAGTTTCTATGGACACTAATCATCATCACAGCTGTTCATTTAGTTAATCACCATGAGTGTTTCCTCACGTGCACTCGTGTTTGGTCTCGTTTTGCGTTAGTCTGTATTAGGCTACCTGTTGGGTGTGTAATAAACTCTGCATTTTAACTTTATTCCTGACTATCACCTGCACCTGGCCGACAATTTAAGTATAGATATATATACTAAATTTCTTCATGTTTTCTATGATATATTGTTTTAAATAGGAATCAATTAGTATGTGTTCAAATTATTATTATTGTTTTAGTTGGCTAGATTGATATTTTGATAAAATATTCCATCCTGTTTTTTTATCTTGTTTTGTTTGATTTTTGCTTTGCTTTATTGCGTGGTTTTTATTAATGTCTTTATTATTATTTTTATTTTTTTAATAGATGGTTTTTAAGATGTTTATTTTATTTTACAGGAATCTGATCATATAAAATCTTAAAATATGGCTATAATCAATTGTATTTCTGATATACCTTTTTATAGACATCCTCTTAAATTACAGCACTGCCATATTCATGTTTTGAATGTACAGTAACAGAGTTCAGAAGGTTCTTCTTAACAGGAATGACCCAACAGATGACCGAAGATCAGAAAGCCTGCTATCTCTGGCCTCTTCTCTTGCAGCTCTTCATCTTCATTGGCTCATCATCAGGGTGAGTAAGTTGAGGGTGACTTTTTTTTTATCTGCTCAGTGTTTTGTGATTGAACTGAGAAATTGGACTTTGGGCATGTGAGATAACATCAGATAATGTGAAATGGGTTGGTGGGATTCTTATCATGGGAGATTATCCGTTGAAAAGTGCCAAATTCGCTGATGATGCAGACCGTATTCGCTATAGCCATGAGGACCTCTAAATGCACCCGCGGTCAAACACACACTACTATCAAAAGTGAGTATGGCATATTATATTATAATTTTCTTTTTAAAACGATATGGAAATACTTTCCAAGGCATATTCACATTCCGAAAGGGAAATTTATTATAAATGCCATGGTATATGCTTTGGGCAGAAAAGCGCATTTTTGCCCAGAGCTAGCTGTAATTTCAGCACATTTTCATTTAGGATACGCTGTGAGAGCAAAGTCAGAAACATGGCCTTTGAACATAAATCCAAGAAACCAAGAGCTAAGCCACAACCTCATTTAAAACCCTCAGATTTTGCATTTGGCTAGCCCTAAATGTCACCCCCTTCTTTATCTTCTGCATCTTATTTTGTGTGTGGGCAGCAACTCGCTTGCTCAGACAGCTGAAATCCATAACATTCAGATTGCTCTCACTGTTGTGTTCCTATAGCCAAGCAAACTATAGAGTGGAAGCTTTAAAAGCATTCTTTGGTGGTAAGATGTGACCAAAACCAAATATAATGGCCATTAATATGCCATGCTGGGCCGCGGATGGAAATGTTAGCCGATTTATCCTCATGCTTAAGTGCACTCTGGACTGTTTCAAAAAACCTCAATCTATTCCAGGGCTCTTTAAGCCTCGGCTACTCAATTGATTGGTCAGGAGAGAAAGCTGATTGACTTGTCTGAAACATGTTTACTAGATGTGTTCTCAGAGGGGGGTTTAAAATGCACTGAAAAGATGATGAAAAAAATGCTCCGGGCCCCTTTTTCAGAGTTTATTTTGGGTAAACTGTTCCGTCACCAACAGAATATGTTTCATTATGTTTGGAATATAAATGAGAGAACTCTTTCCAACAGTGACGGTGTGTTCTAATACAGAAGAACCATTGCGATTAGGTTTTGTAGACACAGCATTTGTAAACGTAAATGCACATGCCGTGACGCACTGTAGATAAAAAGCCTAACCGTTTCGAAGCTATGAAACTCACTGCTCACAAATGATTGAGACTTAGTCATTCACAAGCCATTCCGACTGACGTTCTGCCTCTTGAAATTGGAAAGTTATCTGCAGAACAATCACAAAAAAAAAAGCTGGAAGAAAGCCAGTAATATTTAAAGTCACGTTTCATTCACTCCTGTCTCGCATGCAAGTAAACCTGCGTTGCTCCATCGCCGTAAGGACCTTATCAATCACGCTCGCTGATTTTAGTTCAGATATTATACATTAGCAGGATTTTGTGGTGATTCAACTCGCATGCACTCATTTCTTTTGACACCGTAATTTCTTTATCATTAGCATATCATGGCCATAGGTGCAGCAGACTAATTACAGACTAGTAATTGCAACACAAGTTGTCGTGTCACATTAACTTTACGTTGTTTCAGAAGATCAGTGAATCAGACAGCCACAACTTTTGTTTCTCCTGACAAAGTCGTTTGTATTGATAACTTTTTTTTCTTTGTTTTTCGAAGGTTGGGTGGGGCATGTTGTCAACCACAGGCTTGCATCTGATATAGAGGAAGTGGATTTCACACATCTTCTATGCGAGTGGCAGTCCAGTGCTGTAAATAATCATTTTTAATATATATTTCATGTGATTGTTGAGGTTAGTGGTGAATGATGTTGTTCTAGAACACAATAGTTGTAAAAAGTAAAGTGTATAATTCAAATATTTTATACTTTTTAATTCTAAGAAATGTGTGTGTTTTTATATATATTAGAGGTGGGCATAGATAAAAATTTTTAATCTAGATTAATCTAGATTAATATTGAAATTAATCTAGATTAATCTAGATTAAAATGGCTCATTTGAATTCTCCCGAAGGCATTCAGAATATGTGTGCTACCCAAATAACAACGCGACTAAAAGTAAGTCTTTGAGAATAGTTTGCCTCGCGTAGGGATGTGCATTTTTGCCAAAAATCCCATTCGACAATCGAGGAGCAAAAGTCGAATATCGTAAAAAAAAAACTAAAAAAAAACGCAATGAAGGGAGGCCAATTTCATCTTTAGCGATTTGTCATCAAACAAACTGTTTATTAATTGAACAAGTAACATGTTTTCGTCCTTTTTTTTTAACATAGTAGGCTAATTGGAAGAAGAAGAAAAACAATACGCACGACAGTCCGTTTTTGCATCGCCAATGCTCGTTAGATCAAAAAATAATGTCATCATATGTCATAAGGATTTTATGTGAACCTGCCTTGTTACTGCAATAGCCTCATTTTTAAACAAATTAGTTTCAATCAATGTAAACTATTCGTGTGATTATGCCACTGCGCAATACACGCGCAATACACACCAGGGACGTGCACGGGAATTTTGAGGGGCAGTTGCTCTGACCTGAAAAAGGGCACCCCCCCCCCCCACACACACACACACACACACACACACACACACAGCTGAGACACATGAGTAAAAAGAGGATTGAATGGAAAAACTCGCTTGTAATAAAAAAAAAAAAACGCTTAGATTTCGGGAAAAAATACAATCCTTTTTTAACCTTTTGGCTTCCCGTACATTCAGTTGTGCTTCTTGCTCGTATTCAGTTGTGATGGTAGGCTACGGGCAACTACACATGATTTGTAGTATAATTGTGTAAAGGGAACAGGAATTCCGGTAGGGAACAGAATCGACTGCTAAACCCAGTGCCGATCCTGACCTCCCCCTGGGGCCCTAAGCAAAATTCTGCTAAGGGGCCTCTACCTGACCCGTGATGTCGTGAGCTATGTAAACCATTTGCCATTGCCACACAGTCACACCTGACACTTCAGTGCTCCCGATACAATCCTCCCTCCTTTAAACAAAACAGTCAAAGAATAAGTACAACAATATAGAACAGAATGAGGTTCAAACAAACAATATTTATTGATTATCAATGAATATCAATGATTATTTTCTATAGAATGTTAACATAACAAGTGAATATTAATGTAAACATAAATAAGAAGAAAAATAATAAATTATAACCCTGAGCTTTGGCTTTTGGGATTAACTTTGGTTCTCTCTACAGCTTGGGTATTTTCGGCATCAGTATGATTTTTTTTTTTTTTATTATGCATGTTGAAGCAATTCTTGATTTATGGTTATTATTTACTGAGGGATGTGCATCAATATTGACCAGTATGTCCAGCTAATCAACATTTTAAATTCAATATAGCCTATAAATCAATAGTCAATCAATGTCAAATTGTCAATACATTGCTTTCTATCTTGCATAATTAGTGCAGTTGTTTAGAGTTTTTAACTACACTGAGACTAGATAATCAGTGTCTTGTTTTATAATGTGTACTTTGATTGGGAGTGCCATCATTCACGTGCATGTATTGTACAGTAAGTCTGGTCTCCACATATTTCTGCTTGAAAAATGCGCGTTTCATTTCGTGCACGCGCATATTAACGCATGATAACACACGCGACGCGGTTATGTTTTTTGAGCTGCAGTAAACAAACGCCGTTGCACTTTGCACTGTCTGCCCAGCTAGGTTAGCAAGACCGAAAAACATCAAACTTTGTTGACATCAAACTTGGAGAGGAGAGAACACAAGTTTACCTGATTGTTGTTCCCGCAATTCACTCTCATGTTTTTTTCTTCTTCCTCTTTTCGTGACCAGAAGGATAGTTTCGCTTCATTTTGTCATGGATGTTGTACACATTAATTGACGCGCTATGACACGAGATGGAGGCGGGGCCTTAAGTAATTCGCGTGCAGTCTATGGTCGCGTGCAGCGCTGTGGCTGCAGCCACGTAAACAGTTTGCCCTTCCGTTACTGACTTTCACTTTCGGTGCACGAATGGAAGTGAATGAGGCTTTGCGATTTTTTGGGGGGGGGTTCTTTTTATCTAGGCCTACATGAAATTCTACATCCATTGTATGATTTAAAAAAAAAATTCTCTCGGAAGGGCAGCCTAAGTCGAGAAGGGCATATGGGCAGTTGCCCGGGCAACCTGAGCAACCCCCCTGTGCACGTCCCTGATACACACACAATGTATTACCTGAATGAAATGAAATCGAATGTATCGTCCTGTGGAATCATTCATTCACAGACAGCTTACGAAGATGTTCAACTAATAAAGATCTTCATCGATGGCAAAAAATATGATGCATTTGCAGATTTGCATTCACTAGACTAGACTGTAGATCGGCCACTTCATCCAACGCTCTTGATGCTCTTAAATCTTCCTGTTTCGACTCCGAGTGTGAATTGAAAGCGCTTCAGACGATTCAGTGCGCGAGGAACTGAACAGATCAACTGATTCGCGAACCGATTTAGACAGATCATCTGACAACTTGTTTGATGAAAACTTTGAACAGAATCGACTCAAAAGAGTGATTCATTTGTAAATGAGCATCGCTCATGCCCAAACAAAGGACACAGCGCGCTTGGAATAAACTCATTTAACAACGTATTGCATTAAAATAAAGTAACGAGAGGAACGTCGCCCAACGTAACAAAGTAAAAGTACACCTTGGGTCCCTGACAGGAAAATACCCTACTGCGCGATCTGTGACAGTAGGCGCGGCGTCATACTACATTAGAATTGTGCGAAAATATAACGATATTCGAAAAAGCTATTTATGATCCCAACCCAACTTTGATTAACGGCGATATTTTTTTTATCGCCCAATAAGAGTCTCACGTTAACGCAGCACGTTAACGCCGATAACGGCCCAGCACTAATATATATATATATATATATTCAATTTCTCATTAATACAATTATCTAATCAACCAATCACATGGCAGTTGCTTCAATGCATTTAGGGGTGTGGTCCTGGTCAAGACAATCTCCTGAACTCCAAACTGAATGTCAGAATGGGAAAGAAAGGTGATTTAAGCAATTTTGAGCGTGGCATGGTTGTTGGTGCCAGACGGGCCGGTCTGAGTATTTCACAATCTGCTCAGTTACTGGGATTTTCACGCACAACCATTTCTAGGGTTTACAAAAAATGGTGTGAAAAGGGAAAAACATCCAGTATGCGGCAGTCCTGTGGGCGAAAATGCCTTGTTGATGCTAGAGGTCAGAGGAGAATGGGCCGACTGATTCAAGCTGATAGAAGAGCAACTTTGACTGAAATAACCACTCGTTACAACCGAGGTATGCAGCAAAGCATTTGTGAAGCCACAACACGCACAACCTTGAGGCGGATGGGCTACAACAGCAGAAGACCCCACCGGGTACCACTCATCTCCACTACAAATAGGAAAAAGAGGCTACAATTTGCAAGAGCTCACCAAAATTGGACAGTTGAAGACTGGAAAAATGTTGCCTGGTCTGATGAGTCTCGATTTCTGTTGAGTCATTCAGATGGTAGAGTCAGAATTTGGCGTAAACAGAATGAGAACATGGATCCATCATGCCTTGTTACCACTGTGCAGGCTGGTGGTGGTGGTGTAATGGTGTGGCGGATGTTTTCTTGGCACACTTTAGGCCCCTTAGTGCCAATTTGGCATCGTTTAAATGCCACGGCCTACCTGAGCATTGTTTCTGACCATGTCCATCCCTTTATGGCCACCATGTACCCATCCTCTGATGGCTACTTCCAGCAGGATAATGCACCATGTCACAAAGCTCGAATAATTTCAAATTGGTTTCTTGAACATGACAATGAGTTCACTGTACTAAAACAGCCCCCACAGTCACCAGATCTCAACCCAATAGAGCATCTTTGGGATGTGGTGGAACGGGAGCTTTGTGCCCCGGATGTGCATCCCACAAATCTCCATCAACTGCAAGATGCTATCCTATCAATATGGGCCAACATTTCTAAAGAATGCTTTCAGCACCTTGTTGAATCAATGTCACGTAGAATCAAGGCAGTTCTGAAGGCGAAAGGGGGTCAAACAGTATTAGTATGGTGTTCCTAATAATCCTTTAGGTGAGTGTATATATATATGTATATGTGTATATATACCTGTGGTTGTGTGTGTGTATATATATATATATATATATACATATATATAATGTACTATCACTAAACAAGACACACCTGTGAACATGTGTTACAAAGTGACCCCCAAAGATCTCCTTTGGGTAGTGTGAGGGTCCGTTTGTGAGAAAAAATAAATGATGGCTCTACCCACAACAGCACTGTCGTACAAGGTGTAATTTATTGACAGCACCAAAGGTATACAAAAAAAAAATGAAACTCCACGAATACTGGGGTGAAGATATATTCCGTGTAACTTCAAAACCCAAAAATACAAAAGTGACAAAGAAACAACAAACTGAAAAACAAAGATGAACAAAATATATATATAAAATATTCACAAAGGGTATCCTCAATATACTCGCTTCAATCAATCGCTCACGGCACCACAGTTGCACGCTCACCTCTGACTTGGTCGACAAGTCCCAATTTGAGTCTGGCCTCCTCCTTTATAGGCCAGACTCCGCCCCCTCTACGGACATACCATTACTTTGGCAATTAAAACAATCTTTCATTAAACTAACTATATGCAAGAGATATAGAGTGTTATAAAGTATATAGCTTTAAACCATTCATCATATAAACCTAATAAACATAACAAACAAAATAATAACACAATAACATATATATCTGACACTATCTCTCTTATTTGTCAGCCCCCTTATAAACCACAAACATGGTTTCACCGGACTCCGAGTGTAGTGCGCCGGCGCGACGCCAACAGTGACGTCATAAGCGTGCGCCACACACCCCATCGGTTTCGCCGGTGCGGCCAGCCAATACGGCTACAACAAACAAATCACAGAATACAAGACACATAACCATGACAAAAATGTGTGTAGGATTGGGTACTATGTATGACCGGATTAATACTACTGCAGGGGATTGTATTACGTGAAACTGTCCATGGGCTATCGGGCTGCGTGTGCACCCGCACCACCGACAGCAGAAAACAGAAAGGAAGAAAAAAAAATCTGTGTGGTGAGTATGTGTGTGCGTTATGCCCAGCGGGATATCTACTTCATCACAACATGATTTGACAATTATATATACTCTATATATACACTGTAATGAGATCTTATCTTTTATGTAATGAATGTTATTCCTTACATTACATTCCTTTAAACATAGATTGTTTATCTCAACTTGGATATAATCTTAAATAATATATTCTTAAATAATGTGTGCATAATCTAATATACATTCACAAGCTATTTAAAGACATCACATCTGTGCCCCACGACTTGGTAAAACAAAATAGCGTGATTGTTGCTATAACTGTATCTACAGTTGAAATGCCCACATTGCAGTAAAAAAAACAACTTCATAACCATAATGTGCTAAATTAATGCTTGACAGTAATTAAAAATGACACCTGGGAGATAAATGGTGTACGGTACATATTACACATTGGGCTTTGTTGCTGGACTATTTATGGGCGAAGCTTCTGACACTGGTAGGTTATGACAGCGAGAGCACAGTAACCAAGGAAACAAGGAAACAGGCCTTCCTTAGCTCAGGTTGCACAAGTGAGGATCGATAAATCACCGTGGCCGGGACAGAGGCTTAAGTCGGGAGAAAGGAGAATAAAGTGCTTTTGTTGGCTTTTCCAGTTTGGCGACCTCGAGATAATCTCCAATTCTTGTGAATTTTCACTTTAAGGGTAGGACAGGATATATCCGGGCCACCGACGTCTGCAAACATTCTTTTATTTTTGGAGATTGAGCCAGCTAGCCACTGTCGGAATCAATATTTATTCAATCCATGCTGTGAGCGCATGGTGCGCAATGATATGCAAAATGTAAAAAAGATTACAATAGGCAAATTCAATCCAGGCTATTGTGACGATTCTGGAATGTGGAAATCCCTCTCAGTATGCTGAGGTTGTCGTGGGGAAGTCAGAGCTCCTGCAGTGTGCAGTTGCTTTTATCACTGTCTTTGGGTTTTTTGGCCTCGGTAAGAACCAAAGGCTGAGACCTGCCAAAATGAGCCTGAACTATCCAACATCAATGCTATTCAGATGAACAACATGTGCTCAGATCAACTGTTCCTTTAAATTATTGATTATCTATCTGTCCTTCTGTCTATCCACCTATCTATCCACCTATCTATCTATCTATCTATCTATCTATCTATCTATCTATCTATCTATCTATCTATCTATCTATCTATCTATCTATCTATCTATCTATCTATCTGTCTGTCTGTCTGTCTGTCTATCTGTCCTTCTGTCTGTCTGTCTGTCCTTCTGTATGTTTATTTCTATCTATCTGTCTGTCTATCTGTCTGTCTGTCTGTCTGTCTGTCTGTCTGTCTGTCTGTCTGTCTGTTTATTTCTATCTATCTATCTGTCTGTCTGTCTTTCTGTATGTTTATTTCTGTCTGTCTGTCTGTCTGTCTGTCCTTCTGTATGTTTATATCTATCTATCTATCTATCTATCTATCTATCTGTCTGTCTGTCTGTCTGTCTTTCTGTATGTTTATTTCTATCTATCTATCTATCTATCTATCTGTCTGTCCTTCTGTATGTTTATTTCTATTTATCTATCTATCTATCTATTTATCTGTCTGTCTGTCTGTCTGTCTTTCTGTATGTTTATTTATATCTATCTCTATCTGTCTGTCTGTCTGTCTGTCTTTCTGTATGTTTATTTCTATCTATCTGTCTATCTATCCACCTGTCGTCTGTCCTTCCTACCTATATCTGTCTGTCTGTCTTTCTGTATGTTTATGTCTATCTGTCTGTCTGTCCTTCTGTATGTTTATTTCTATCTGTCTGTCTGTCCTTCTGTATGTTTATTTCTATCTATCTATCTATATATCTGTCTGTCTGTCCTTCTGTATGTTTATTTATATCTATCTATCTATCTATCTATCTATCTATCTATCTATCTGTCTGTCTGTCTGTCTGTCTGTCTGTCTGTCTGTCTGTCTGTCTGTCTGTCTATCTATCTATCTATCTATCTATCTATCTATCTGTCTGTCTGTCTGTCTGTCTGTCTGTCCTTCTGTATGTTTATTTCTATTTATCTATCTATCTATTTATTTGTCTGTCTGTCTCCCCTTCTGTATGTTTATTTCTATCTATCTATCTATCTAGATATATATTTGTCTGTCGGTCTGTCTGTCTGACTTATTTACATTTATTTTTCTTATTTAAATTTCTTGTTTGCTTCAAATGCTTCATGTAACAATAGAACAGAAGTACAATAGAAGTACACATGTTAAAAATAAATAAATTAACTACATTATACACACTCATATATGATATATATAATAATATATATATATGTATGTATTATAAAAATATGTATTTCAATAACATGTTTTCATTGCTGTTTTTTATTAAAGGAGATTTGGGGCTTAATAAGTATTAAATACTTTCCATGGTAGTGCTGCTATAATACCTGTGCCATTTACATAACACCCTCTTTTCACAAATATACAGTGGTGTAAATGTCAGCATCATCTATTAGAGGACTGAAGTCTGTCAGGCAAAACATGAAATACTTTTATACTGAAAGCCATTTAACTGTTATTTCTTTGCTTAAATTTTACTTACTGGACTGACCAGGGAAAGCACTGGTGTTTTTAAGAGGTGTGTGAATGATAAGTTATAGTTTTTACTTGAAGTTTATAGCTTGACAGCTTGAAATTGTATCACATTATTATTATTATTATTATGTAATTGCACTGAATTGTCTTGTTAAATTCACATTCTATTTTTTATGTTTGAATTCATGCAGTTTACCCATCCTTTTTTTGAGTGCACTTAAAAAACACTCCACAGCACAATTAATTAATGATAAGTTTCAGAATGCCCCTCTATCGTCAGTAAAACAAAACCAAAAAACTGCAGTTTCTGTGCCTTCAGGTAAATTCATGCATCATTCAGATCACTCTGCCCATCTTTACGCCCGACTGTCCTGGTGTCCTTTTTATCGTGGACCTCCCACCATAACGCACATTCATAGCACACAGTCAATGGGGCATGGAAAACTCGTCATTTTGAGACTTTTCTCAGTTCGGTGGTCAGACCGGGGAGGACTATACAACAGGAAGAAGCAGTACCCTGTCAACCGCCACCTGTTACGGCCCACATTTCAGACACTTCCTGAGCCACAGAGCACAGAAGGTAGGTGTCATCGGGTTGTGAAAACACCTCACGTGCCAGCATCAGAAACGCCACATCAGACTCGGGGAAACGGGTGTGATATAATGAGCAGTCCATATTAATGACCCTGGCTCAGTCCTGTTTAATCACAGCCTTGTTAGAGGTGCAATCTGGGGAGCTTACAGTGAGCAATAAAGTTCTTAGGGCTCCCGGGATCCCCCAATGGATTTACATTCGTAGAGAACTATACATGTGAAACTGACTCTCTCGTTTCCTATTTCTTAATTATAAAGTGACCTTGAGCTTTATTTCCGCTACTTTTCTTCTTCTATCCTTCCAAGCGAATGTCCTGTAAATTACATGACTCATTGCTGCCCTCTGACATCTGGTAGGGTATCAAAAAGCAACTGTACTGCGCGTTTCGAAACGCATCCATCCGCACTCATCCATGCTTGAGTATACTTTGAAAGCTGTGCGGACACTACTGTGCGCGAGATGGAGCGGAACGCGGAAAATGAAGTATACCTGGATCTTTAGTGGTGTTTGCTACGGTAAGCATCACAAATACTCCGGGTTAAGTGTTGCATAAAATGTATTTTCCTTAATTTTGTTCATGGTTTTTAAGGAAGAGGGCATGTTGTGTCACTTCTCTGTGTTAGCATCTGGCTAATTTGGTCAGTTTAAACTAACTGACAAATCAAGCCAATCTCTTGAGAAAACTGTTTCATGACATTTCATATGAAAAGCATGATGGTCCAGCCCTAAACCTGCGTAAGCAGAAAGTCATTAAGAGAAAATGAGTTTGTACAAATTTCCACTAATTCGCTAAAACATAAAATAGTTGCGAAATGCCATGAGAGATGGACAGATACATTTACATCAAATACCATAGTTCAATTCGACACACCACCTTTGACAGAAACAATATATGGTTGATATTTTTTCCTTGTTGCACTCGACCAGATCAAAACAGCTGAGACTCACAAATTGAGAATGATCTACTTCAAATAACCCCAACACCTAAAAGCACATAAAAACTGTTGTTGACCACTTTACTTGTCAGTCAGTAGGACTCTTCCTGTCTACAGTAAGTGTGTGGTGCTTGATGAGAATAAGCTGAAACAAGCACGTCTGGCTATGCAAGCTTGTTATTTTGCCCCATAGACAACCATCAAGAACGAGCACTAACATTTTCGTCAGCAAATCTAAAAGTCTGGTTATTATTTTTATTTTTATTGAGCACAAACATCTCTCCATGGTGAGGCAAGACCATTTTCCGTCTGCTCTAAAGCTCAGTTTCTCGATCGAGCTATAAGATAAATATAAAGGAGTTCATTTCCGTCACTGAAAGCAAGGGTGATGAAATCTTAACGATGAATGGCCGCTTTAACAGAATTATCCTGAGCTGATGTCAGCAATCAACAAAACAGAACCATTACATCACTTTTATGAGTCAGCAGTCACAGAAGTCCCTTTCCTGAAGTCAAAGGCTTTGATTAATAATGCTTTGGCTAAATTTCCTCAGGGAGCAATTGAACGGAGGAAATTTAGAGGAAAATTAACAGCACAAGACCGTTGCTCTCCGAAAGATAAGCATTGCGCAATTCATTAGAGGAAAAGGTGCACTGATAAAAATTATTTAGGGTTGAAATAACATTATGGCATTTCAATTTGTATGATAATAGTTTATTAACTAATTCATTATAAAAGCACCCAAATAAGGAAATACAAAGAAATGGCATTATTGTAGGAGCAGATAAGTACTGAACAATTACTGTAAAACGATACATGGAAATTCTGGGACACTTGGCACTTTATTCGACATTGCATTAACAGCACTGCATGACTTTAATCATCTTCTTGTTCCGTCTGTTAACTCCAGAAATATAATATGAATGTCTGAACCTTTAGAGTTTCAGCAGCTAAGGAAGTCTTGTATACCTGAAGAAAGCCATCTGTTAGCATCAAATACTTGTAAAAACCTGATGTTAGCTTTAAAAATGTCTATAATACTCAGAGAAAGCTAACGTTAGCATCAAGGAGGTCTATAATACCTGGAGAAAGTTATCCGTTATCAAGCTATATTATTCCTCAAGAAAGCTACAGTAATTAGTTATCATCAAATGGGCTAACTGAGGAAGATAATTTTTGCATCAAGGATGTCTATTCTCGTATAGCCTACAAAGGTAACATTAGCATCAAGGAGGTCTATAATACCTGAAAAAAGCTATCAGTTATACATCATGGTGGTGTTGAACCTCATGAAAGTCAATTTGTTCAAATAAAATACCAGAGAAAGCTAATGTTAGCATCAATACATACCTGAAAAAAGCTATCTGTTAGTATCAAATGCCTGTAGAAAGACATTGTTAGCATCAAATATGTCTATAATACTCATAGAAAGCTAAAGTTAGCATCAAGCAGATCTATAATACCTAAGAGCAATTTGTCTATTATCATCAAGCTTACATTAGCATCAAGGAGGTCTAGGTGCTGTTAACGTCAAGAATGTGAATATTACCTGGAGACAGCTATCCGTTAGCATCGAGGAGGTCTGCAATTCCTTTAATTAGCATTCCCATTCATATCAGCTGCTCACATATGTGTTTTGTTTTGGCCTCTACCAGTAATGGCTAACTGGACTATGCTAACCAGCCAAACCTTTCTGCTCTTTTAAAGCTCCAGTCTGTAACTTTTTTAAGTTAAAAATAATCCAAAATAATTATGTTAAAAAAAAACTTATTCTGCCAGTGGTCAAAACTATCTGCTTGCCATAGCTAGATTCAAAACGGTTAGCTTGTAATAATGATTTTAATTCCAGTGGTACTGGTGGGTTTCCGTGGGAAATTCGAGCATGTCTTTGCGTCATGACGTCACACCCGTACACATAAAGAAGGAGTTTCAGCTAGCCGGCTATACTGCGCGTGACGAGATGTTTAGATGTATAGGCTTTTCTCGCAGCACTTTACATAATTAAACTTATGGCATCCAGAAAGATCCAAACAACAATCATCAGTGTCAACTGGAGATTCAGCAGTTATAAAACCCAAAAGACTTCGTACTTTGGATTTAAGGTGGCTAGAGAAAGAGAAAGAAACCGTCTCATGCGAACACAAGGATTTAAAGATCGGCGGGGCTTTTAAAAAGTGCGTGAACTCCGTGTTTTGAAGGGGTTCAAAACGGAAGAAGAGACGGCTTTTTTCTGCTGAACAAGTAAGTTAAGACATTTCAATAGTTCAATTGTGTAACAGTACGTTTTCTTAATTCACACAGTTATGGAGTTTCCTTCCCAGCAAACATTTGGACGTGTAATGACCGTTGAAAAGACGTCCGTCCGACGCGTCCCGTCATGGTTGAAAAATAGTTCCAAAATGAAAGTTGAACCGACGTCTTTGACGTCATGGCCGTGAATTCCACGTCTCTTCAGCGCGTCCCTGGACGTCTAAATGTGTCGTCATTTGTGTGTTTAAATGTGTTGCTGCATAATTTAAGTGTATATAAGCCTGCATTTAAAATAATCACACACATATTGTGTAACATCGTGAAAGGCAATCAAGTCTTGAAGTTTACACATCTTGACAAATGTTGTGTTTTCTGTGGAGTTTTGTTATTTTTTATTATTATTTATTTATTTTTTACATGTTTAATTCAAATATGTACATTAAACTAAAGTTACAACTGTTATAAGGAACGTTTTGAGGTTAGTAGCCTAATGGTGTAGTGCCTCTTTAAGAGATGAGTGTGCTGTGGAACATGTGACCGGAGTTCACTGTGTGAAAAGGAAGCGCGATTCATTGAATCTATAATGACTTCAATCCGGTGTGCAGCCACTTGGTGAGCTCTCTTAATTTTAAATGTTTCTTGTCTGCTTTATGATGTACGCTTTATGTTGTCTGCTGTCACCATGCTATGTTGTTGTACTGTGCTTGTGTCCGTTTCACGTTAAAGATAATGCTATGCTCCGGTAGATTTAAACAGTCTAACGTTAGTTGACTGATATATCGCTATGCTTCAAAGTTATAAGTTGACGAGGTAACCGTGAGACAAAGCTAACATTTAGACTTACTTAGAACATCGCTATACTAGACGTGTTGTTTACTTTATTTGAATTTATAAATGTTTGAAGTATGAATCACGGACGGGTATTTAATGCAAGTAATGTTGTTCTTCCTGGTTTGCCGCGGGGTATTCTGGGAACTGTAGTTTAGGTAGGTTTTGGTAAGACTTGAGTATGGTGCATGTTAATGTTGAAGTGTGAAGCGTATACATGAGAATTATGAAAGGATTATTATTATAGTGTATTTATGATTATATATTATTATTGTATAATATATAAAAATATATTATATAATTTGTATTTTGATTAATGTTATTTATTGTTGCTTATTATTATTATTATTATTATTATTATTGGGCTATTGAATTGTGTTTGTACTAGTATACACATGAAAATGTAAATGTTGTATTCTGCTTATCTTCTCAGGTTTATTACCTGGTTATTTATTGGTGAGAAAAAATAAACAAACAAAAGTGAACCAAGAAAAACCTGAGTAATATCCTTTTGTACACTGGGTTGCCCTTTCCGTGGGGAGAACACGGAACAGTAATAAACCAACACGGCCCGAGAGCGTTAAGCCAAGTTTGCCACTACCCTATCAGCATTGACCAGTGAAGGAGCACCAAAAAAGAGAGAGGATCAGGCCGAATAGACCCCTCTGTCAAACAGCGCCTTGGTCAGTGCAGGGAAAGGAAGATGGATTCGGCAGAATTGGTGGCTTTAAAAGGAAAGCGCTCAACAGCACAGAGCTCTTTCAGCAAGAGAGCCAAAAAGCTGTCCCTCACGATAGACCTCCTAGAAAAAAGGGTGCTTATTGACGAGATCAGAGCACTGGGTGTGGACTTTGGAAAGCTGCACGACACTGGACTCGAATATGTTGATGCTCTAGGAGGAGTGGATAGCGACGAAGAAAAAACAGAAAAAGAAGCGGCTCAGGTAGAGGAGAAAATGGCGACGTGTCTTGCCACCTATACTGAAACGCTCCGGCTCGCTAAGGAGACGTTATGGTCTAAATTCGCCTATGTGGAACTTAAATTGTATGCCGATGGTGCAGAGGAAAAATGTACTGAAGTGGAGAACACTGATGTGAAGGAGTTGTCGGAGGATGACTTTCAAGGCCTGAGAGAGGGCCTGGTGGAGAGAATCAAAATGCTTGAGGAGAAGGTGTTTGAATGGGAAAGTCTTGTCCCCGGAGCCAAGACAACAGTGTATAAGCAGCAGCTATACAAGCTGGTCAACAGACTGCATGACTGGGTACGGAGCTGGCAAAAGTTGAAGCGGGTAGAAGAGGTCGACGGGGAAGAAGAGGTTGAAGAAGCAGGTACTAATGAAGAGCATAGCGAGTCTGGCGAGGGTCCCACTAGAGCTGGCATGCAGCCCCAAATCCCCAGTGTAACACCTGTATCTAGTACTGCAGCAGCTGCGTTTCCATATGCACCATCACAGAGCATCCCTGGCCTGCATCCCGGGGCACACGGCTTCAGACCACAGATCAGTCTTGAAAGAACACGCCTGCCCAAGTTCTCGGGAGACATGACCGACTACTATCGGTGGAAGGCTGAGTGGGAAGAGCTGGAACAGCTGGGAAACCCACTGAGAACGGCTGGTGTTACAAGGTTCCACCTCCTGGCAAGTCTCGGCGACAGGGTGAAGAAAGACTTGGTTCTGTCTAGCTGTGCATCGGCGGATGAAATGTTCAGGCGCCTCGACAACCGCTTTGGGAACAAGGCGAAAATCATCCTGAAGATATCCGAGGAGGTTCAGGGCCTACCTTCTGTAAAGGGAGATAACCCTAGGAAAGCAATTGAGCTAATTCAAGCAGTGGAGCGGGCCCTAAGTAACCTTGTGATCCTGGGAGAAGAGGAGGTAATAAAGAACCGTTGGGTAGCGCAGTCCCTTGAATGCAAACTACCAAGTGCTCTGAAGGAGAAATGGATTGCGCACAAGACTGAGCCTGTGAATGGTTTTGCTCCACACAACCACTTCGACTGCTTACTGCGCTTCCTGAAGAGGCAAGAGGTGATCCTGGAGGAGCTAGATCAGCTGGAGGTAGGACTTAGAGAGGGAAGCTCTTCAGTGAAAGGCTCGGCAGACAAGCCAGAAGGAGTCAAGAAAGCCTTCTCCAAAGCTACCTCAGGCCGAAGAGAGTCTCAGTCGAACCCACGCTTAAGCTCGTGCACTGCCTGTACTGATGAGACGCACGCTGGCAGGCTGTTTGCCTGCAAAGCCTTCAGAGAGTTGGATCTCCAGAGGAGGAAAGCTCATCTAAAGACCCATGGGATATGCAATCGGTGCCTGTGCTTCCACATAAAGGATGGCCGTTGCAACCCGAAGTTCCTCTGCAGTAAAATGGACTGTCGCAAAGAAGAGCCTCACCACTATCTGCTCTGCCCCAAGTCCATTGCTCAAGAGAAAGACGTTGGCAGCGAGGTGCAAGGAACCAAAAGGATGGAGAGAAAAGGTCTCGGGCTGACCAGCAAGCAAGAAGAGCTCCTGGCGAAAGTCACTCCGGAATTAAGAGCAGAATTCAGGAAGGCATTTTCCAACAAAGCCTCAACTACGATCTGCACTGCTGGAGGTGGACTGAAAGAGTACCCAGTTATAATGATGTTACTGGAAGTAACAACTAACTCAGGCCAGTTGATAGGCACTCTTATTGACCTTGCCTCTGACACCAACTATATAACAAACAACGCTGCCCAGCGCCTGGGACTGATTGGTGAGCGCATCAAGTTAATTGTCCACGGAATAGGAGGGATGAGAACGACAGTTATAACCAAGAGGTACTCCCTGCGACTAAGAGTGAAGACCATCAAGGGGACGGTAATGGAACACAAACTGCTCTGCTATGGCCTGGAGAGTATTGCGGAGATAAGTCGGCCTGTCACTCCGCAACAACTACAAAAGATCTTTCCTGACGTCACTGCAGAAGAGCTAGTCCGTCCTGAGAAGATCGATCTTCTGATCAGCCACAGGGAGGGTCGTCTAGTTCCACAGCCGTTCAAGTTGGAGGGAGATCTAGTACTCTGGGACGGCCCATTGGGCAAAACTGTTGGTGGTACTCACCCTGATCTCTTTGAGGTGGTTGACCTAATGCTGCACCAGTCTGAGACTCACTTTGCAAGGTCTATGAGAACATCCTCAAGGGTGTACAAGGAGGTTCTTGTGGACACCAAAGACTTGAGTGAGGACCAAATGGAAATGGAAGAAGTGACCCTCAGTAGCACCACTGTCACGAATAAGGAGGTGTTTGAGTGGTTCAGGTGGGATAGTATTGGAGCAGCTTGTGACCCGAAATGTGGGAGCTGCAAGTGCAGCAAGTGCCCTCCGGGAGGCAAAGAGATGACCCTTGGAGAAGAGAGGGACTTAGAAAAGATAAAGGACTGTCTCTCTTATGTGCTAACGGACAAACACAGCGATGCCCCACACTGGGATGCAGCCTACCCATGGAAAGTAAGCCCAGCGATTCTGCCAGATAACCGCCGAGCAGTAGAAGCAACCTTCAAGAACACAGAGGCTCGGCTGGCTAGAGAACCTGTGTGGAAAGCAGCATATGGAGAGCAGATCCGTGAGAAGGTATCAAGAGGAGCAGCCATCGAGCTCACGAAGGAAGTGATCAAAGGCTGGAACGGTCCAATCTGGTACATCAGTCATCTGGTTGCCCCGAATCCTCATTCTAGCTCAACGCCAGTGAGGATAGTCTGGAATAGTAGCCAGGAGTTCAGAGGGTTGAGCCTGAACAACCTCTTGCACAAAGGCCCTGATGTCCTCAACCCGATCCGAGGTGTCCTGCTTAGATTCAGGAGCAGATTGCATGCTGCCCTTGGCGATGTTAAAAAAATGTATAATTCAGTGTGGCTGAAGGACGAGGAGGTCCACCTCCATCGATTCCTCTGGAGGGATAACCCCGAAGATGAAATCGGTGTGTTTGCCGTCGTCAGGGTTAACATCGGCGACAAGCCTGCTGGATGCATCGCTCAGGTTGCCATGAGAGAGACGGCAAACCTGCCTCAGTTTACATCCATGGTTGAAGAGCGCCGGATCCTGACAGAGGACTGCTATGTGGACGACATTTTGACGTCGCATGATGATCTCCAAACTCTGAGTAGGATGACCGAAGGAGTGGAAGAGATCCTAAAAGCAGGAGGCTTCTCCCTCAAGCCCTGGGTTATGACAGGCCAAAGTGGGAGGAGTGGAAAACCCACTGACCCCAGCAAAGTCAGGTCAACAGAGCCCAAGACTCTGATACTCCCCAACCAGATGCGGGACGAAGATAACAGGGCATTGGGATTGGGATATGAACCCGAATCTGACAAACTCCGTGTGCTTACGTCAGTAAACTTTTCAAGGAGGCGAGGAAAGATGAGGACCGGTCTGGATCTACGAGAGGATGAGATCAGAGGCAGCACCCCCGACCCTCTCACCCGACGCATGCTGCTGAGTCAGATCGCAGGGTTCTATGACCCCATCGGTCTGGCCTCACCTGCCAAGCAACGAGGAGTGATGCTCATAAGAGAGTCCTTTCAGGAAGCAGGAAGAGACCATCCCTCCAAGGACACCTGGGACGATCCGCTTTCGCCACATCTTCGAGAAGCTGCAATAAAGCTCTTTGAGCAATATGTGAGGCTTGGCCAACTGAGATTTGACAGGAGTCTCACACCCCTTGGAGCCATAGGTTGCCCAATGGGGATCACGTTTTCCGATGGTAGTGAAGCTTCCTACGGAGCCGTTCTTTACCTACGGTGGGAGACAGAAAATGGAGTCGTAGTGAGGCTAGTTGAATCAAAGGCCAAGCTTACTCCTCTAGACCAGAAAGGTGATGTCATTAAAGCAGAGCTGTGCGGGGCTGTCTTTGCATCCCGCCTGAAGACATACTTCGAGAAGCACTGCTACATCAAGGTCGATCGGTGGATCCATTTTGTCGATAGTCAGACAATCCTGGGAGCCATCCAGAAGGATAGTTATGGCTATCAGACATTTTTTGCAAACCGGATTGGAGAAATCCAAAAGGCCGGATCAGTAGAGAGCTGGAGGTGGGTCGAAGGAAGACAGAACGTCGCCGACCTCATCACAAGAGAGGCATCCACTGAGGAGCTTGCTGAAGGATCAGTCTGGCAGGAAGGCCCAGAATTTTTGAAGTTGCCTGAATCAGTTTGGCCTGTAAAAACTGCCAGAGAGATTAACCACTCTGTTGCTGAGGAGATTGGGGGACTTCGGAGGAAGGCATTCTCGGCACTAGTTACAGCAGGAGCCCAGTCCAGGAAATGGTCAGGCCCAGCCAGTGTAGCACTTGTGCGCCTTGTGGACCCCCGAAGGTTCAGTTCACTGGCACGGTTATGCGGGACCATCGCTTGGGTGAGACAAGCAGTAGAAATCTGGCTAGGTAACAGCCAGGCCCCAGTTCGGTCAAAGTGGGAGGCAAGACCATACCTGTCTGTGGAAAAAAGAGCAACAGCTTTTAAAGATCTAGCTCTCGAAGCTCAAGATGGTGTCGAGTTCCGGGACACAACCCTAGATCGCCTGGTTGTTCAGAAGGAGGAAAAGACAGGACTCTTGCTCTGCGGAGGGAGAATCCAAAGCTGGAATGAGGATAGAGTGGCTGTACCGCTAATCCCATGCCAGTCGTGGCTAGCAACCCTACTGGCCAGGGAGGCACATGAAGAAAATCATGAAGGTGTTGCCTCTACCCTTCTACGGACAAGAAGAAAAGCCTGGATCATGCAGGGACGAAGAACAGTTAAGAAGGCGTTGAACAACTGTGTCATCTGCAGAAAGCGAAGAGCCAAGATGTGTCAGCAAGTAATGAGTGAGCTCCCTCAAGAGCGTACCGAAAGAGCAAGCCCATTCGAGTATACAACCCTCGACCTCTTTGGCCCTTTCGAGGTGAAAGACGCTGTTAAAAGAAGGACAAGTAAGAAGGTCTGGGGTATTGTTTTCTGTTGTATGGCCTCGAGAGCAGTCCATGCGGACCTCACCGATGACCAGTCGGCAGAAAGCTTCCTCCAAGCATTCTCCCGCTTTGTTGCTCTGAGGGGGCATCCAAGGAAACTATGGTCCGACAGGGGCACCAACTTTGTTGGCGCCAAGTCGGCTCTGAGTGAGCTGTATAAAAATCTGGCTTGCTTGCAGGCTACGTCCATAGAAGATGTAGCCGCTAAGAACGGGACTGAGTGGAAGTGGGATTTTCACCCTGCAGACGCACCCCACAGGAACGGAGCTGCGGAGGCTGCTGTGAAGCTTTTGAAGAGGGCGCTCATGAGTCTCGGAGGAGTTACAGAGTCTCTCACATGGGGGGAGCTCCAAACTCTGTTCTATCAGGCAGCCAACCTGACAAACGAACGCCCAATCGATGCCAGAGCTCAAGAACAGGAAGATTCAATCGAGTACTTAACACCCAACTCCCTCATCCTGGGTCGAGCATCGCTTGGAGGAGACACCAGCGGGCTTGACCTAGAAACCCATCCCTGGCGTCGTCTAAGGGCTATTCAAATCGGAGTAGACCGTTTCTGGGCTAAGTGGAGGGAACTAGCAGGCCCAAATCTCTTCATTCGACATAAATGGCACCGGACGGAGAGGAACGTCAAAGTCGGTGATCTCGTCTGGATTGCTGACCCTAATGCTTTGAGAGGTCAGTTTCGTTTGGGTCGGATTCTGACAGCTTATCCTGACAGGAGAGGAATTGTCAGGGATGCTGACATCACAACATGTGCTGGCCTTCCTGTTGCCCTGGTGGGTAGTCGGAAGAAAAGGAGTTCTTCACTGCCCATGACAGTTATCAGAAGAGACGTGAGAAGACTGGTGGTCCTTCTCCCGGTGGAGAAAAAAAACTCATCCACCCTAGCCACCATGACACCCGCATCTTCCTGAAACCGTCTTATTCTGCACATCGGCCTATTCCCTACCTCTGTCACCCTGTCACTGCCCTTACCCCTGTAGGCTGGTTGGTGTAAGCCTAGCGCTGCCACCATGCCCATCACATTGCACATACATGAAGTAAGAGCATGCACATCCCATATTTCGCATACCCTGGCAGGACACCACACACCTGCCAAAGGGATGTGATTGACTTGGACTAAGTTGCTCTTCCATCGATCGTGCCTTAATCAGACACTTACACATAGACATTGTGCAAAGCAAAAAAAAAAAAAAAAAAAAAAAAAACCTTTGTGAAGTGATTTTAGTAAGTTCCCTGGATTATAAGATCAGGAACTTAAGTGGGAGGTGTTGTGTTTTCTGTGGAGTTTTGTTATTTTTTATTATTATTTATTTATTTTTTACATGTTTAATTCAAATATGTACATTAAACTAAAGTTACAACTGTTATAAGGAACGTTTTGAGGTTAGTAGCCTAATGGTGTAGTGCCTCTTTAAGAGATGAGTGTGCTGTGGAACATGTGACCGGAGTTCACTGTGTGAAAAGGAAGCGCGATTCATTGAATCTATAATGACTTCAATCCGGTGTGCAGCCACTTGGTGAGCTCTCTTAATTTTAAATGTTTCTTGTCTGCTTTATGATGTACGCTTTATGTTGTCTGCTGTCACCATGCTATGTTGTTGTACTGTGCTTGTGTCCGTTTCACGTTAAAGATAATGCTATGCTCCGGTAGATTTAAACAGTCTAACGTTAGTTGACTGATATATCGCTATGCTTCAAAGTTATAAGTTGACGAGGTAACCGTGAGACAAAGCTAACATTTAGACTTACTTAGAACATCGCTATACTAGACGTGTTGTTTACTTTATTTGAATTTATAAATGTTTGAAGTATGAATCACGGACGGGTATTTAATGCAAGTAATGTTGTTCTTCCTGGTTTGCCGCGGGGTATTCTGGGAACTGTAGTTTAGGTAGGTTTTGGTAAGACTTGAGTATGGTGCATGTTAATGTTGAAGTGTGAAGCGTATACATGAGAATTATGAAAGGATTATTATTATAGTGTATTTATGATTATATATTATTATTGTATAATATATAAAAATATATTATATAATTTGTATTTTGATTAATGTTATTTATTGTTGCTTATTATTATTATTATTATTATTATTATTGGGCTATTGAATTGTGTTTGTACTAGTATACACATGAAAATGTAAATGTTGTATTCTGCTTATCTTCTCAGGTTTATTACCTGGTTATTTATTGGTGAGAAAAAATAAACAAACAAAAGTGAACCAAGAAAAACCTGAGTAATATCCTTTTGTACACTGGGTTGCCCTTTCCGTGGGGAGAACACGGAACAACAAAGGTTCTAAAAAGGTCCAAAATTGGTCTAGTCAGACGGACCTGACCGTCAATAAAACGTTTTAATCACGTGTACATCACAAACAAGAACACATTATTTGTGGACATAAGAAAAAAAGAAGCATGTTCTGATTTAGCACATTTTATTGATCTTGAAAAGCCAAAATGTATCTTAATATTTTTTCAATGTTTAACATTTGTTAACCAAACTAAAATACCAATTACAAAATACTGAATTATTATATAAAGGGATAGTTCACCCAAAAATGAAAATTCAATGAATAAAGGTATACAGGTTTGAAACATGAGGTTGAGTAAATGATGACAATTTTCATTTTTGGGGAAACTATCCATTTAAAAACACATTGTTTGGCTCAGTTTTTGTATCCACCAGCTGTTCCTGGAGCGTGTTTCAGGTGTTCTGCCATTGCTGCATCAATTTCAGAGTCTGTAGCATTTGGGCTCCACCTCGCAGCATCTAAGGGAAGAGAATATATATATATATTTAAATAAATAAAATTATTATTAAATTAAAATTTGAGGTAAATGATTTGCACTTATTTTCAAAATATTTTTATGGTCTACAGCTAAATTAAAAAAAAAAACATGGAACAACATGAATGAATCATGAATGACACATTAGAAAAAGGTAATCAACATGCATTACATTTTATTTTATTGTATAAAATATGTTCTGCTTTTATTTTTAAAGCAGTTACTGAAAACATACATGTTAAAATCCAGCTAAACATTTCATTCCATTTCAGATAATTTACTTTCTGAAAGAAACTCTCAAAAGGGTACATTAATAAGTTACAGTAATGACTGTATCATTAAACAATATACTTGGTATAACGTTACCGTTGTTGTATACGTTCAAAGTTACTTTTAGCCTACTGGCTAATTTTAGCCAAACTCAGTAAATTTCAGTTGACAATGTGGGCATAATTTCTTTCGGTTCATTCATGTCACACAAGTAAAACTCAAGCACGTTAATCTAATACAAAATGTACTTATCCAACAGTAGATTTTTAATAATATCGACACAACTCCCTCCTCTCCTCGTGTTTGTTCAAAGTTCCAGAATCTATGGGGAGAACGCGTTAACATCTCAGGATTTTGTAATATCGCGAGATCTTTTGTTACTACATCTTGGCAGCACAGTTTATGGTTTGGGCAGGGGGTTTGGGTAGTTACATCCAACTCAGACATAAATGGTGACCGGGTATATTTCTGTTTTACATGTATATACATTCCATAAAAAAATAACAACGAATACATCAGGTACAACACTGCCCTACAAAGGCTAAGAGCAGTATCTTCAATTTTTCACAAATTTTTTTTTTGCACAAATAAAAAGTGCAGGATCTGCTCTACAATCTGTTAAAATTTCATATAGCTACCTATTACATTTCTTCTATAAATTTACATTTTTAGTTGCAGTATTGTATAGAAAAGTAGAGTGAAACCAAGGCAGAATGCAGTATCTGCCCGTACTGCAGTCTGTTTCACTATGATACTGCAGTTTGCCTTTGTGTGGCATGAGTCAGGTTTTATAGCATACTGTATATATAGCTCATATTTCATTTATTGATATATTGATTCCCTGAATGATTAAACTTAAACTGTTTGTAATTACATGTGAAGACCTATCCCAAACTGAAATACAAGCAATACGTTAATGATTGCCATAAAAAAAGCACTTTTTTGATACAATTAAATATATGAATCTAATAACGCGTGTTTTTTGTTTGTTTGTTTTTTGAAAAATAATATTATAATGCTAAAGGAGATGGAAAGTCACAGCTTAGCAGAAAGAATGAAGATGGAGAAAGCGGTCAATAAAAAAATAACAAGAAAAAGGGGGTTTACATAATATGCCACATAATTTTAATATTTTGGTTATAATTAACATATACTGTACTTTTGACAACTATAAGCAGCTGTGTGCAAAGGTTTTGGTGATTTATGATTTATGATATAAGCAAGTGATTATGATCACTTGCTATACTTACTGCTATATGTTATTGTATGGCCATGTAAGTATAAGCAGTAATGCAAAGGCAAAGTGCAGTATAGCCTATAAAACTACCAAATTTTGCCTGACTTTCAAAAAACGAAATGTTTAATATTCACTTCCCTTTGATCTATCTAATTGTACCCTTTGTTGTTCAATTTAATTGGATGCTTATATTTGGTGTAAGAAAAACACAAAAAGCAGTTTTTCTCAGTTTGGCGTTTTTGCTGATACTGCTCTTAGCCTTTGTAGGGCAGAACAGGTTAAAATAATGACTAAAATGCAGTGGCTTTGCAATCACTTGACTATACTGTGCATTTTGTGATTATAATTTATAAAAACAAGATAAAGTAAATATATATTCATTTGTATATAAATCGCGTATTTTATAAAGAATTATAAATCCTGATAATTTTTTTCTGTCTTGCTAGACTAGACGTGCAAAAGACGTCAGTGGACGTATAGTAGGCTATTCACAGCCTGACTAGACGTGTAAAGGACGCCAGTGGACGTCTTCTTCACAACCTCTTAAAAACTTCATGGGCAACTACATTAATTATTGCAGTATTAACCATGCGA
Source organism: Rhinichthys osculus (assembly GCA_029959095.1). Lineage (NCBI taxonomy): Eukaryota > Metazoa > Chordata > Actinopteri > Cypriniformes > Leuciscidae > Rhinichthys > Rhinichthys osculus. The sequence goes on from JARWKJ010000020.1 coordinate 25,421,338, forward strand.
GGATTAAGCGCAGCTTTTGCATATTTAACAAGGATTTCATAGAGGGTCATGATGGACTATAAATGCACGTGTAAAAGACGTCGCCAGGTGACGTCCTCTCACCCGATACCCTAAACATAACTACACGAGCTAAAAGTTAAAATAACAATTATACATGCAACTGTAGACATGTACAAATGTATCTGAATGCCTTTTTAGGAAATGTTCTGTGTTACATTTTTTACCGATTTATGACGTCCTGGCCGCAACTGTTTTTGGCCAGGGACACGACGTTGCCGTCGGACCAATGTTTGCTGGGTTGTGCCTTTCTCGTTTTGCTATTATGGAGAATATGAATTCTGAACTACACAGGTAACCATAAAACACATTAAATTTAACATTAGTCACGCAATGCTGATGTTGTTAGCATGAACAATTTGAGAACAAAGTAGGCTATAATTTGCACGGTTGCTGTAAATCGCGTTGATTAAATCTAACGAAGCTTATCATGTCGAATGCTTTTTCCCCCGTAGTTGGTCAGAACAAAAATGGATGTTACTTACTTGTTCAGAAGACATTTTCTTATGAAAATTCTTATGTTGGTCAAACTTTCAAAAAGTGAATCTGTGATTCTGTATGACAGTATCCATACAGCGCGGTGACTGACAGCACCACTCGCCTCAAAGCACTGTGTTCATCCGCGCTGTTTCATGCCGATTTACAACCCACGTAAAGATGATAATTCCGCGAATCACTGCAGTTACAGATTTCGAACAGAGAGATGGCGACAAAGAGGAAAAGCTACGGACTGCAGCTTTAAATGAATTTGAGTAATTTTCCAGTGATTGTAGAGTGAATAGGCTATGTTAATGCATTCAATTCAAATTCTCAAACTATAACAGCTCCCATGCGACGGCCAGCAGTCAGGCAGTTCATCCCTGTTCAATTATATATTTATTTGATTATGTGCAATGAAGCACATCTGCAGAGGATTACGTGTCGGAAGCCGCTAAATGAAGGGAGATATTTGCCTCTTAAATTACTCTCACGTTGTCTGAGGTCTTATTTTCACATTTAGTGAATCAGAGAACTGAGGACCCATGGCCTTGAGGTTAAGCTTCAGTTTCTTTCTTTCTATCTAAATTTCTTTTTTTTCTTCTTTTTTTACATTGAGGATGCGGGATTGCCGATTGACTAAAGAAACGTTGGTAAAGAAACCATGATGGTGTAACTGTACATTTCCTTTCTACTAACACACACTGATACTATGACAGAAATATATTGGCATAGTTAGAATAGCAAAATATGTGGGAGAGAATATTGTATTGCAATAGGTAGCATTTTGATGTTAATACTAGTGCTGTCACAATTAATTGCAATTAATATTTTTTCATTTTAACGTGTTAAAAGTATTTAACGCAACGCAGCATGTTTTTTTTTTTTTACCATCATCCTTTGGCTATTACATTATATGATCACAATCTAATTTATGCAAATGCTTTTAAACCATTCCAGCGCGATAAGAAACAAGAGAACGCAGTGCAGTATGGAGAGCGTCTGTGAATCTCCTGTCTGTGTGGCTCACACACACACACACACACATCGCTTCAGACAGTGCAAAACACAAAATGACTCCAAAATGCCCGTTTTGTTGAATATCCTCGCAAGCACAGTCTTAAATGAGATTAACTAAGTCTTAAATTAACATAAAGAGTTGAGAAAATGTGTATCAGATCCGTGTGATGTGTGTCTGGTCTTAAAGTGACAGCAGCCTAATAAACCTACTGCTGTCGGTCATTAAAGGATAATTCCGGTATTTAGCACTTTGAGTCTATTTTCTAGTTTGTTTTGGATGAACTAGAGTGGTGGACACAGAAATTTTGACGATGGGTCCTGTCTCCACTTGACTCTTTTAGAATCGCCTCTGACCGCTTCAGAGTGGCTGTCTATGGGCATGCACAAACATGTCCTTAAAACAACCCTTAACGTTCGTTTTCAAAACTGTGCAACTCACCGAGTGGTTAGTGGTGTTTGTTGATGATTAAAAACAAATATATCGGCGCAATGTATGATTTCATTCCGTGTTATTTGCTATAGTGGAACTATTTTTTCAGATACCTCACAACCGCGTATAAACTTCGGCTCAATATTTGAGTCTGAAGCGTTAGCACACTCCCGACCACTTGATGGCGACAACCACTTTGCCGCAGTTGCTCAGCTCACGCTAGCCTTCTGAGAGACGGAGAACCGAGTGAAAAGACTACAACCAAATGTAAACAGACACCTTTCCGTTTCCGGTAGCGCAGTAATATCAACGAGCACTGAGTCCTCCAGCAGAAATGCGATTTTACAAAATGCCAAATAAAAACACGACAGAAACTGTATTTCGCTACGCTACTTATTTTGGAACATCAACTACAACACCACTAACCACTCGGTGAGTTGCACAGTTTTGAAAACGAACGTTAAGGGTTGTTTTAAGGACATGTTTATGCATGCCCATAGACATCCACTCTGAAGCGGTCAGAGGCGATTCTAAAAGAGTCAAAAGTGGAGACAGGACCCATCGTCAACATTTCTGTGTCCACCACTCTAGTTCATCCAAAAAAAACCTAGAAAATAGACTCAAAGTGCTAAATACCGGAATTATCCTTTAAGGATAATCAAAGAACTAAAGAAAAAGAGAAAATCACTCACTTCTCTTGACTAAATAACTTATGTAGCTTTAATTTTAATTTTATTTTTATTTTTATTTATGCAGTGAAGACTGTGAAGTGTTTGGTAACTTTATTCGATTTCTGTATCCTGTTAGACGTATACCTAAAAATCTTAAAGCACTGTTTAAGGTTAAATGGGTCAAAAACAATGATTAGAATCATTTTGATGCATTTTGATACTGTAAAGCCACTTGCTTCCTCTAGCAAAATCTTCTGCTTTTAACACTGTGAATATAAACACACTTCTGATGCGTCTGGAGGGGCTACAGGTGATTTTATGGATTGGTAGTTTTGTACGGCCCCGTCCACAACATGTGCTGGTAAATGGCAAAAAGTCAGAGAACGTGGTTTTAAAATGTGGTTCTCCCACAGGTATGTGTTTCATCCCCAATTTATTTATCTATTTATACAAATGAGATCACTTGTAAAAATGATAATATGATGCTTATAATATATGCAGATGACATGGCACTGGTGGGATGTGTGAAGGACATCCAGTCACAGGACCTTTATTTTCAATTTTGTTAATTTTCTCACAGCCTGGATGGAGGAGGGTTCTTGACAGCTTAATATTAACAAAACCAAAGAAATGTGTTGTGCTAATAATGCATGCACACTTTTTAAGCCTTTGTTACTTAATGGAGAGGAAGTTGAGCAGGTGGGATCTTTTAATCTTTTAAATCCCTGGGTACAGAGATTGACTCCAGTTTACATTTGATAAGCATTCAGACAGTGAGGAAATTGAGGGGTTTTAATATTGAAAAGGACATTCTGATAGTTGTTTATAAATCACTCATTGAATCTGTGCTCACTATTAACATTATATCCTGGTTAAACACTCTTTCTGTGGAATCCAAACAGACTCCTAAGGATTATTAAGAGTGGTGCGGGTTTAATAATCTTAAAGGGGTCCTATAATGCCCTTTTCACAAGATGTAAAATAAGTCTCTGAGTCTATAGTGTGTATGTGAAGTTTTAGCTTAAAATACCCCAGAGATATTTTTTATAGCATGTTAAAATTGTCACTTTTTGAGTGAGAGCAAAAACACGCTGTTTTTGCGTGTGTCCCTTTAAATGCAAATGAGCTGCTTCCCTCAGCACAGAGGGCGGAGCTTCAAGAGATCAATGCCCGGTTGCATAAAGCACCTTAAGTTTTTCCCTTAAGTATGATACTTAAGGGGCGATTTACCCTTACCTAAGAGAACAATTTAAGGGTGTTGCATATAATCTCTTAAACGGTTCTCTTAGGTAAGGGAAACATTTAAGTGTTTCACGACAGCGATCCTGGATTCACGTTATAAAAGTCTGTTGTTGCCATAGATACGCAAAACACTAACATGTCGGAATATCACATGTCAGTCCAGTGACGCTATCACGCAACACCGCGTTAGCTCCGAACGTGGCGGCAGTTTGTGTTGTCCACCGTCTCATGCTTTGGCATTTGTTTAGGTTTTGTGAATGCACTTCTGGCTCTGTGTCTCGAAATACAGCTGAGTATATTTCCATAGCATACCTGTTTTCTTCTGTCATGATTCCTTTTAAAACACAGAATCAGCTCGTTCTCCTGTGAATTTTTTGTCAGCCACACACTCCGTGCGCGCACTGACTTAACGTTGTGATAGTTTACATGCGAGTCGCGTGTAATGACAGACAGACAGCCGTCTAGTTTGATAGCGATGTCAAATATTGCGCGTCGATCAAATCGGTATTCTTGCAACAATTTTTCATGGCTAAATTGGTCCAAAGGGTTCTTCCTATTCCATATGATCTTCAGCTGGTTTCATAAATTCAGCCACGTCGTCTTATTTTTGTCCGCGTTACTCTTAAGGTTACGATTTCCAAACCTTAAGTTATACTTAGGGAAATTACCGTTAAGGGGTTTTATGCAACACTTAACGATTACTTAAGTGAAAAAACAGCATTTAAGGGAAATTCTAAGTGTTTATGACGTTTCAATTAAAAAAACCGTTAAGTAACACTTAAGGGTATTTTTCTGCAACACCCTTAGGTTTAAGGGAAACATAAGGGCGACTTTAAGGGAAAATTACACTTAAGGTGCTTTATGCAACCGGGCACAAGTCTTAGCATCTTCTATTAGCCTACCTCACACAGACACGCATTGAAAATTTCAAAAACGGTTTGCCTTTTATGTTCAAACCAGAGTCGGACAAAGATGGAGAGATTCAAGATGGAGAAGAACTGACAACATGTAGAATGCAACAGGACGTTTCTGAATGGTTAGTTGATGAATTTATGTAGCTGATGTGGAGTTAACTATCTTCTTTAGTCATTGATAAGCATATTCTGTCATGATAATCTACGTTCCTGGGGGTGGGGTTAATATGTAAATTTTGAAGAAGCTTGTTGTAGTCCTTAAAAGTGATTTCTGTAAAAGAAAATATCTCCCTTTGCTTTGAACTTTGAGCGTCGTAACTTTGCAGATGGTGTTTATGCTCAAACAGCAACATTACACACTAACTAAAGTTAAAAAAGTGAAATCATAATCAACCACCCCTTTGAATTGTTGTGTGGTTGTTTCTTGTATTGTTTGTTGAGCCTTTGTCTAAGACAATTTTCTACGCCTGTGGGGATAGACAATAAAGCTTTTTGAAATTTGAATATATTGTATAAAATGCTATTTAAAACGTGATGTGACTTGACTGGATCAGGGGCGGACTGGGACCAAAAAGCGGCCCTGGACTTTCTGGCCCACCACATCCCAAATCATAACACATTGGCCCATTAATGTGCAGAATATTTTTTAACACCACTTAGCATAAAAATATAACAATACAAAAATAAATGCTATTTAAACATTTATTTTAAGTAACACAACATATATTAGGTCATATTTGTAAAACCAAAGGGAAACAAACAGAAGAACACAACATTATGAATTTAAAAATCAAGACAGCATATCAGCTAGTCAGGGGGAGCTAGAGCCATCAGAGCCTGTTGAACTGCTACTCTTCGCGCCAAATGTATAATCTGTTAATTTGAAGCATTTCACAGAATCTACCTCTAATGCTTTTTTTAACCGTCGGCTGAAATTGGTCCTCGTCGGCTTTTTTTCGGCTGATTCGACATGTCGGTGAAAGAGGGAACTCTGATTGGCTGTTCAGCTTAGTGAACGAGTCAGTGCAGTGCACGAGAATAATAGCAAAACAGCGAGCAAAGAAGTCAAAACGACAAAGATAGAAGGCTGTTCTAATGTTACGTCATATTACCTGAGTGTTCCTTGTCGAATATTTAAATATTAACATGAGCGGAGTGGAATAAAGAAAGTGTTTAGCAGGATTGATATTCACGCACTGCTTTGTTTACGGTGTGTATCTCCAGCGTCGGTTTCTCTTTTGGAATGACGAATATTGACGAATTTATCTGCAGAAATAGACAGTTGTCTCATTTACACCCAGGCGCAGAATGCACATTCTAGCTGACAGTCGGCTCAGCTGTAGTTCTCTCGGTGTGTTCAAGTGCAGCTTTTTTCCCGCGACACAGGCGACGCGGCGATGCGAGGCGACAACACAGTCGGCTTTCATCTGATGATCGGCTTTCATAGATCATCGGCATTGGCTTGGTGTGTTTCCAGGACGTGAAAGAGGGGGTGTTTCAAGATACGCAATGGAGTATACCAAACTTAACAGGGAGGGAGGGAATACACTCACATGCATGCACACGAAACACACTCCTTGTCGGCCGCGCCCGCGCGATCGATTCCCTTATCCATTTGCGTAGAAAAGAAATGTAATATCATGATTTCCGTCATTTTATATATATATTTATATATATATATATATATGTGTGTACCGGGCCGGCCCACATTGGCCAGCGGCCCACCGGGAAAAGTCCCGGTGTTCCAGACGGCCAGTCCGCCCCTGACTGGAGTGCTGAATTGCAGAGCTGGTGGTCTTCAACCACTGTACTAAAGGTTGTGACAATTAGCAGACCCCTGAGGTACACAAATCTCGGCATACAGGCTTTAATCATTTTTAGCACCTGTGCCTTTAAGGCCGTGACACGTTAAGCCGCCGTAAAAGAACTAGCGACGACGAAAGCTGACGGTGTTATCGGCTGCTCTTGAACACACCAAAAGGACTTCAGACTACTAAAATTAGAACAGCCTTCTGTCTGTGGCGTCTTGGCTTCTTTGCTCCCTTTCATCACTTTTCCTTTAATTCTCGTGCGCTGACACGTTTGCTAAGCTGAACAGCCAATCAGAGTGATCTCTCTCACAGACGGACGCCGATTCAATATGCTCAATCGAACAGAATATCCCCAACGGGGTCCAACTAGTGGCGAGATGTGGAACAAAACGCAAAACTGTGCCGGCCGACACTCAACAACCTTCGGCTTAGTGTGTCAGGGTCTTTAGGAATCACAAATGGCTTTTCTGGTAAGGAAAAGGGAGTTGGAACAGGAAAGCAAAAGTCTTTGTTGATTTCAACCGTTCACAATGCAAGTGATGTCGCTTGTTATATACAGTGGGCACAAATTTAGAAGTCTACCACTTGTAATTCCATCACAAGAGACTTGGATGTAACTATCAGATGTAAACAGAGTCATGGAGCGCATTCAGGTGACTCAAGTTCAAGTCTGGCTCGTGTTCCTTCCTGATGCTGTTCCCCGCTGAATGAATGGCCAAAAATACGATTTTTTTTTTCTTTTCCAAGTAAGAGATTGAGAAAGTGAGAAGGAGGATGTTCACACCTCCTGCTGAGAGCCTTGTTGTGTGCCAATACTATGAAGGAAGCACACTGAGATCTCTCAGCGGGGACTTCGCACACACTTTCTGTTTGCCTTGTAACTCTGCACATTAGAGAAATAGGCCCATACTTTTACCGAGACAGTATCCAGCTTAAGGTACTTATTACTCAGATGAATCACCGCAAAGAAGACTTTCCAGGAAGCTAATATCTAGTCATTAACATACGTCTGCAAATGAAAAAGATTTTAGCCGACTGCAGTGTCTCCATCCTTGACGGTGGATGTGGCTCCATATTGCAGAGGTGCCAGTGAAGCATGAATTAGCTGAAATGAGGGGCCTTGCTAAGGCACATTAGCTACTACCCCATTGCAATGAGGAGCATTTTGTTATCTTTGGTAGGCCCATTTTCCAGCAAGCACTCAAGCAGACACATTTTCTATTTGTTCATGACTACTTGCCAATCCATTTATCAGACTTTTTTCATTGGGGTCATGCAGTCGGTTAATGTCACATTCATTGAAATGTTAAAAATAATATGTTTTACTGTAGAGATGCACAATATACCGGTACCATATTGGTTATCTGCTCTGATTGTTTATTTATCAGTATATCAGTTGATATTGAATATTTATTTTTGCATGCACTTTTTCATATTTTTACATTTACGTAATTACATTTTTTTTTCATACCGTACATTATAAAGTACATTTACTTGTAGAATTTAAAACACATTTGTAGTTTTTAGATGTTTTATGTTTCATTTTAGACAAATACTTTAGAAAATATACTATCTCATATAATTGTATATTTTATTTTATAGTATATTAATATAGATAGATAGATAGATAGATAGATAGATAGATAGATAGAAATAAGATAGATAGATAGATAGATAGATAGATAGATAGACTCAATTAATTTTGCTGTAAAATACTGTAAAAATAAAATTTTTGCAAGTCTGAATTGATTATAATGGACAAAACAATATATGTAAATTCACCGTTAAATATTGTTAAAAGTTGTAAATGATGATTATCAACCAACTGTTGACTGTTTACGACTGCCAGGCGATAAAGCATATTTAGTACATTAATGTAGGATTTATATAATGCAGTCATAGGTGTGCATTTACAGTCACAAATGTGACTCAAACAATCTGCTTTTAGACCTGCAATAATATGTTTTATAAACGTTGTTGCGTTGTACACAATAGTGATTTAAATGGGTTCTTTAAAGCGGATGCTGTCGCATGAGACCAAGTGAGATTATAGTGCAATAAACAAAATGAAGATGGAAAAAAATTCACAACAGACTGCCAGACTCACACTGTGACATGGCAGCACAGTCGCCTGCAGCTAAATGGAAGAACTTCATTTGCCCTTAACACTGTGGGGAGGAATTAAGACAGAAAGAAAATCAATCTCGACTCTTGTCCTCTGGTAAGGACCAGAATACTCTTAACTGATATCTTGATTGTGTGACTGAATTGTGCGAGAATTACACAGAAAGGGCGAGGGTTTGTTTCAAAGCAGATTTGATTATGACAGTATGTGGATCATTAAAATCATAGCAGTGAACACGTTTTGAGGTTTGCTCAAATATAATGAAATGTAACCTCATAAGTGACAGATTTAAGTTAAATTAACTTAATTCATTGGTGTTGGGACTACATGAATAATTTCTGTTGCATTGACTGAAACTTTTTAGTATAGGGAACCTTTGAATGTTTAATATTCAGATTATGTTTGACATTTAATAGAGTTTCTGTTATGTTTATTTTTGTGATTACCATTTTTCTGAAGAGTAGGCTACATGTTTTTAAGCTAGATGTTCTCAATATCTAGATATCACATATAAAACGCTGGATGGAAACGCCAACATGAGCATAAATCCTAAAAAATGAAAATAAAATACACATTTACCAAATAAATCCATTGAAGTCCAACAAAAAACTCACCTGACTTTGCCTCAACAGTGGATATGATTGGATAACGGTTATTGTTATTGCATTTATGTTGTATTTTATTGCAACACTGGTAGATGGAGGACAGCTTCGGTTTCAGTAGCAAAGCGTCATACACAATATGTGTTCTAAAATCGGCTCAAAATATCAAACATGTTTTAATATCCTCTGACTGGATGGAAGTTATAGTCGGAAGCTAAAAAATGTAATCCCCGCCCATCATACACTATGGGATTTTCTGTGAAATTTGTCAACTCCGACGGACTTTCGGCAAATATTGTCTACTGATCTAGACAGCAAATTGGGGCAAAAATCTGTGCAAAAGTCAATTAAGTTAGACCAACAAGCTTTTTTTTTGTGTGGGTGTCACATGATTTAAGCTATAAATGATTTCAGTACTTTGGAATTAGCATGTTGCTAAGCTAATGCAACACTGCAATACTTGAATGCCTAAAAATACCAATATTAGGTTAAAAAAAAGTCCATTCTGAATGAGATTCAACTCTTATTGTTGATAAACGATTTTAAATTAATTTTAAGCATGTGTAGACCTTTTACCTGCATTCTCGTCCATCATGATGCTTTATGGGACTGCCTTCTCCACGAACAAGCTGCGTCATAAAAGAAGGTAGCTTAGAAGGCAGCATAATTATGCCTACTTTTTGACACAGACCCCTGTGATACATTGCAATGCTTCCCATGTGGGTTTAGAAAATGGGATCAGGAAATATCATGAGCTTGTATCACCCCCAAAAAGCATCAAGACTCAGTGATTCAGAGCATATGTGTTAATAAGACCATGACTCTACATGATGTTGTTTGACTCCCCAAAGCCACATTTCTCTCAAATACTTTCATGTAAATAAACCTGTGATAGCTGAATACTGCAGCCATCACCAAACACTCAAGCAATTAGAGTCAAAGTATACATTTTGATGCTTTAAATATGGATTAAATGTCAGAGTGCTGCACACAAGACAACTTCACAGGAAGCCTTTTAAGATTACAGCCTTTCAGTGATAAGAGAGTCATTACTGGAAAAGGAAAGGAGTTATTATATCTTTCAAAAGTGAGAATGTGCATGCTGTTATTTAAGTCCCGTTTATGATCAAATATTTTGCCGCATTAATTGAAATGTATGTTTTTACTTCCCTAGCAAAAAAAAAAAAAGAGCTATGTAATAGGAAATATAGTTCTGCATCCAGATTGTCTTTAGATCTGAATTCTTCAATATCTTTAAAGGAAGATGTTCACTGTTTCTTTGTCCTTTTCTTCCCTTCTTGTTTTCTCAGTCTGACTCAATTTTGTTACAGCTACCATCCTCTTGTACAGTCTCTCTGAAGCTTGTACAGTCTCTCTGAGCTATAAAACAGAGTAACAGCACAGAGGATTATCAAATTATGTAGAACGTTGCTTCCAGCCAGGACATTTGTCAGCCATCTGCTCTGCTTCTGAGCTGCTGTCTACATTTTACTGTCCATCCAAAAACAAGATCCAAAAACATACTGTATATCAGTGTGAACATTTGAAATCTTTGTTTTTATTAACATGCCGTATACATGTCCCTGCATTTGCCCTCAGTCACTGTCAGCCGGTGTGGGTCAATGCTTGATATAACAACCTGACGAGCGAGCGTGTCACCATGCAATATATTTGTTCATTTTGTTGTGCTACATTACACATTACAAAATCGATGTTTTTTTTTTTTTTATTCCATTGCACTACTTTTCCATTGTTTTTCTATGTAAACGTGCTTGATGGACGTGTTTGACTGTTGAGCTCGTGTCTTGCGCTGCTTGCTACCCCGCGTTCCGGGGGAAAAATAGCATTTAAAGGGTTGGGGTGTGTTGGTTGTGGGGGTAGGGGGGTCATCCTAAGGGGGGAAAAATCGCGTTCCGGGATGTAAAACTCACTTCCTGAGCGGTAATAAAACCTGAGTGTTCTGCTTCCTGAGGGTTAAAAAAAAAAAAAGCGTTGCGGGGTGGTGGGGTTTTCTAAGGTAATAATTCGTATTCCGTGGTGGTGTGGCGCCCTAAGGTAAAAATCGCGTTCCAGGAAGTAAAACTCTAGCCTGACTTCGTCATGCTCATTTTCTAGTCAGAATGTGAGTCTGATACTGATCCATAGGGCTTTGATTATGAGGCGTGTCTTAACCGAACCAGGAAAAAACAACAACTCTGCACTCAATTTGATAGACCTACAAACAATCAGAGCAACGCAATAAGTGACGTATGTTGAGCTACGCATAGTTGTACGCAACTCAACTGCACGCACGCTGGAAGAAGTAGTAAAATAATGAGTGCTGCTTCTTTTACTTGGTCCTCCATGAGTGTGACCAAAGGAGAAACCACAACGACCCCAAGGGGCTTTCATTGCGTCCCATCTTCTTAGCGACCATAAATTAAGCCAGCTGATCAATTAAACTTTTGCCGAATCCCGTGGGAAGGACGGCAAACACATCTTTCCGATAGACAAATGCCTTGATTGCAGTTCTCTGTTCGTCTTTTAAAATTAATGCGCTGTCGATTTCTTTTACAACAGACACGATAGCGGAATCTATACATCTCAATTCTCCAGCTGCAGTCAACTTTGAGGGAAACCAGTTCAACCCAAGCGCTCTTTGACAACGTGATGATTACGTAACTGCAGATCATCTGTCCCTCATTGTATAAAGCCCGCCCTGGCAATTTGATTGGCCCGACGATTTCTGAACCGATCATAATTACTCCTCAATGGATCGAGTCCAGACCGAACTTCCCGACCAAAAAATGTTGTGGGCGGGGTTCGGGCTGGCATCCAGGCTAGTAAAACTCGATTCCTGTGGAGTAAAAAAATGCATTCCAGGGTGGTGGGGCCTGGTACTCCATTCAAACAACCCGCGGCAATAGTGTAAAACTAGCCCAATTCCGAGGGAAAACCGCGGACTTGGCAACACTGATGGCAGTATAATATAGACCGTAACGATAGTGCCACTTCCTTAAAGATTTTGATTTGTCATCTGATTCATTTGATTTTTTTTTTTTAATCTCTTTAGTGTTGTGCTTATCTTAAAACTTTCTTCACTTGTCACTTCACTTCATGTAATTCTGTTAATTCACAGCATTTCTCATTCGCATATGCCTTATCTCTCTCTTCTATATTGTAAGGCACCCATTTTGTTACATTTTGTACTGTCATCACATCTGTAGCATTTCTTCCGGAAGGTAGTCGTTTTCATCTCGTCTTAATGGATAGGTTACCATGGCACTTATTAGGAAACCCTCTGTTGTTCCCATTAAGGTTGGTGAAATGGAATTAAATCCCTGTTAATGCACATCCGAGAACTTAAAGAGCCCCTCTCTCGCTCCTTTTCAATGCGTCACGTAGTAGAACCCACTCAAAGGCAAAACTGTGTCACGTTTATGATCTGTACATCTTCAGATCCTCAAGGGGGTCCTGCGGTGAACAGCCAGTGCACTTAAACAAATGCGGTTTGTTATTTCACAGCTGTCAGTTAGTATGCTGGGCTCTGGCACGTTTTCTTCATTTCATATATAATTTCAGAGATTTGCCCAAAGATAAATGAGCATTACATGTTGTTCTTTGGCAAGCTTGATGTAAAGGGGATTGTAATGGCATGTTACTGTAAGCTTTGTGTGACAGCAGTTTTTGACATTGTGTTTATTTAAAGGGTGTAGGAGGACGTCAGCCCATATGGCCAACACAGACTTTCAGAAATTTCAGATCCACCATGAAAAAATAAACTGTACAAGTCAATGAAATGATGCTGTTTTTTCTGCATAAAATAAATGAATAAAAACATCTAATGTTTCATGATGATCATGTTTTTATTTCTAAAATAAATTCATCTTTTTTGGGAGGCATTAAGTCAAAATGTAAAAGCAAAATTACATTTTGAAATATATTTATATAAATTAAAAGAAATACATGTTTTAGTGCTATTTTAAGTATTTAATTTAATATTTGTGTTTCATTTTATTTCAGGTTTAGTTCAATTAATGAAAAATAATAATGTTTAGTTTTAGTTAAAGATAACACAAGGTCAAGTATTTTAAAATATCAGATTTGATATGAAAATTTGTCCTTTTATGACAAGGTTACTTCAGGGAAAATGTTGTGTGGTTTGACTCCTCAAACCATTCATAATATCCGTTATATATTGGAGTCCAGAATAAATGTTGTGATGTTATTTCCATCAAGAGGTGCATACATTTTTGGTCAAGATCTTGTATTGTAAATGCAAGAGTCCAGCACTCTGTAAAGTCTCCTCCAGCACAATCCCAAAGACTTTTGGGACCACTTTGGGACATCCCAAAGACCAGTTTAAGATCTGGACTCAGAGGTGCCAATTCATGTGTGAAAATGATTCTTCGTGCTCCTCACAACCATTCCTTCACAATTTGAGCCGGACATTGTCATCCTGGAATTATTATTTTATGAGTTTACGACTTTATGGAGTTTGTATTGAAACCGGCTGTTTATAAGTTACGTTTAAACCTGCAGTCCGCAGTTTTTCCTCTTTGTCGCCATCTCTGTTCGAAATCTGCAATTGCAGTCATTCGCGGAACTATCAACTTTACGTGAGTTGTACCTCGGCACAATGTTTTGAGGAGAATGTGCAGCTGTCAATCACCGTGCTGGTGTGGATACTGTCATTCAGAATCACAGATTCTACTTTTTGGAAGTATGACCAACATAAGAATTTTTACCCTAAAATGTCATCTGAACAAGTAAGTAACATCCACTTTTGTTTTTCTGACCAACTAAGGGGAAAAAAGCATAGCAGTAAATCGTGCTGATTAGAACTAACGATCGCTTATCATATCACGTCAAACCGTGCAAATTATACTTTATTCTCAAATTGTTAATGTTAATAACATCAGCATTGCGTGACTACATTTAAAGCCCTTCAGATATTTATCCTTGTTTTCGCATGGGTCCGGTTGCAGTCTCTTTTTCCAAACTCTCAGTCCAAAGACTTTTGCATTTTACAACGGGTGAATCTCCAGTTGGTGATTGTCTTTTGAACCTTTCTGGATCCGCCATCAAATTGATAAGTTTAATTATATCAAGTGCTGTGAGAAAAGGCTATAAATCTCCACCTCCAACATCCTCACACGCAATATAGCTTATACTAGCCGAGACTCTTCTTTATGTGTACAGATGTGACGTCATGACTCAATATAGCTTATACTAGCCGAGACTCTTCTTTATGTGTACAGATGTGACGCCATGACTCAATATAGCTTATACTAGCCGAGACTCCTTCTTTATGTGTACAGATGTGACGTCATGACTCAATATAGCTTATACTAGCCGAGACTCCTTCTTTATGTGTACAGATGTGACGTCATGACTCAATATAGCTTATACTAGCCGAGACTCCTTCTTTATGTGTACAGATGTGACGTCATGACTCAATATAGCTTATACTAGCCGAGTCTCCTTCTTTATGTGTACAGATGTGACGTCATGACTCAATATAGCTTATACTAGCCGAGTCTCCTTCTTTATGTGTACAGATGTGACGTCATGACTCAATATAGCTTATACTAGCCGAGACTCCTTCTTTATGTGTACAGATGTGACGTCATGACTCAATATAGCTTATACTAGCCGAGACTCCTTCTTTATGTGTACAGATGTGACGTCATGACTCAATATAGCTTATACTAGCCGAGACTCTTCTTTATGTGTACAGATGTGACGTCATGACTCAATATAGCTTATACTAGCCGAGACTCCTTCTTTATGTGTACAGATGTGACGTCATGACTCAATATAGCTTATACTAGCCGAGACTCTTCTTTATGTGTACAGATGTGGCGTCATGACTCAATATAGCTTATACTAGCCGAGACTCCTTCTTTATGTGTACAGATGTGACGTAATGACTCAATATAGCTTATACTAGCCGAGTCTCCTTCTTTATGTGTACAGATGTGACGTTATGACTCAATATAGCTTATACTAGCCGAGACTCCTTCTTTATGTGTACAGATGTGACGTAATGACTCAATATAGCTTATACTAGCCGAGACTCCTTCTTCATGTGTACAGATGTGGCGTAATGACTCAATATAGCTTATACTAGCCGAGACTCCTTCTTCATGTGTACAGATGTGACGTCATGACTCAATATAGCTTATACTAGCCGAGACTCTTCTTTATGTGTACAGATGTGACGTCATGACTCAATATAGCTTATACTAGCCGAGACTCCTTCTTTATGTGTACAGATGTGACGTCATGACTCAATATAGCTTATACTAGCCGAGACTCCTTCTTTATGTGTACAGATGTGGCGTAATGACTCAATATAGCTTATACTAGCCGAGACTCCTTCTTTATGTGTACAGATGTGACGTCATGACTCAATATAGCTTATACTAGCCGAGACTCTTCTTTATGTGTACAGATGTGACGCCATGACTCAATATAGCTTATACTAGCCGAGACTCCTTCTTTATGTGTACAGATGTGACGTCATGACTCAATATAGCTTATACTAGCCGAGACTCCTTCTTTATGTGTACAGATGTGACGTCATGACTCAATATAGCTTATACTAGCCGAGACTCTTCTTTATGTGTACAGATGTGACGTCATGACTCAATATAGCTTATACTAGCCGAGACTCCTTCTTTATGTGTACAGATGTGACGTCATGACTCAATATAGCTTATACTAGCCGAGTCTCCTTCTTTATGTGTACAGATGTGACGTCATGACTCAATATAGCTTATACTAGCCGAGTCTCCTTCTTTATGTGTACAGATGTGACGTCATGACTCAATATAGCTTATACTAGCCGAGACTCCTTCTTTATGTGTACAGATGTGGCGTAATGACTCAATATAGCTTATACTAGCCGAGACTCTTCTTTATGTGTACAGATGTGACGTCATGACTCAATATAGCTTATACTAGCCGAGACTCTTCTTTATGTGTACAGATGTGGCGTCATGACTCAATATAGCTTATACTAGCCGAGACTCCTTCTTTATGTGTACAGATGTGACGTAATGACTCAATATAGCTTATACTAGCCGAGTCTCCTTCTTTATGTGTACAGATGTGACGTTATGACTCAATATAGCTTATACTAGCCGAGACTCCTTCTTTATGTGTACAGATGTGACGTAATGACTCAATATAGCTTATACTAGCCGAGACTCCTTCTTCATGTGTACAGATGTGGCGTAATGACTCAATATAGCTTATACTAGCCGAGACTCCTTCTTCATGTGTACAGATGTGACGTCATGACTCAATATAGCTTATACTAGCCGAGACTCTTCTTTATGTGTACAGATGTGACGTCATGACTCAATATAGCTTATACTAGCCGAGACTCCTTCTTTATGTGTACAGATGTGACGTCATGACTCAATATAGCTTATACTAGCCGAGACTCCTTCTTTATGTGTACAGATGTGACGTCATGACTCAATATAGCTTATACTAGCCAAAACTCCTTCTTTATGTGTACAGATGTGGCGTAATGACTCAATATAGCTTATACTAGCCGAGACTCCTTCTTTATGTGTACAGATGTGACGTCATGACTCAATATAGCTTATACTAGCCGAGACTCTTCTTTATGTGTACAGATGTGACGTCATGACTCAATATAGCTTATACTAGCCGAGACTCCTTCTTTATGTGCACAGATGTGACGTCATGACTCAATATAGCTTATACTAGCCGAGACTCCTTCTTTATGTGTACAGATATGACGTCATGACTCAATATAGCTTATACTAGCCGAGACTCTTCTTTATGTGTACAGATGTGACGTCATGACTCAATATAGTTTATACTAGCCGAGACTCTTCTTTATGTGTACAGATGTGGCGTCATGACTCAATATAGCTTATACTAGCCGAGACTCCTTCTTTATGTGTACAGATGTGACGTCATGACTCAATATAGCTTATACTAGCCGAGACTCCTTCTTTATGTGTACAGATGTGACGTCATGACTCAATATAGCTTATACTAGCCGAGACTCCTTCTTTATGTGTACAGATGTGGCGTCATGACTCAATATAGCTTATACTAGCCGAGACTCCTTCTTTATGTGTACAGATGTGACGTAATGACTCAATATAGCTTATACTAGCCGAGTCTCCTTCTTTATGTGTACAGATGTGACGTCATGACTCAATATAGCTTATACTAGCCGAGACTCCTTCTTTATGTGCACAGATGTGACGTCATGACTCAATATAGCTTATACTAGCCGAGACTCCTTCTTTATGTGTACAGATATGACGTCATGACTCAATATAGCTTATACTAGCCGAGACTCTTCTTTATGTGTACAGATGTGACGTCATGACTCAATATAGTTTATACTAGCCGAGACTCTTCTTTATGTGTACAGATGTGGCGTCATGACTCAATATAGCTTATACTAGCCGAGACTCCTTCTTTATGTGTACAGATGTGGCGTCATGACTCAATATAGCTTATACTAGCCGAGACTCCTTCTTTATGTGTACAGATGTGACGTAATGACTCAATATAGCTTATACTAGCCGAGTCTCCTTCTTTATGTGTACAGATGTGACGTAATGACTCAATATAGCTTATACTAGCCGAGACTCCTTCTTTATGTGTACAGATGTGACGTAATGACTCAATATAGCTTATACTAGCCGAGACTCCTTCTTTATGTGTACAGCTGTGACGTCATGACTCAATATAGCTTATACTAGCCGAGACTCTTCTTTATGTGTACAGATGTGACGTAATGACTCAATATAGCTTATACTAGCCGAGACTCCTTCTTCATGTGTACAGATGTGACGTCATGACTCAATATAGCTTATACTAGCCGAGACTCCTTCTTTATGTGTACAGATGTGACGTCATGACTCAATATAGCTTATACTAGCCGAGACTCTTCTTTATGTGTACAGATGTGACGTCATGACTCAATATAGCTTATACTAGCCGAGACTCTTCTTTATGTGTACAGATGTGACGTCATGACTCAATATAGCTTATACTAGCCGAGACTCCTTCTTTATGTGTACAGATGTGACGTAATGACTCAATATAGCTTATACTACACATTTTACATTGCTTTAACTCATCAAAATAAGTTAAACAAATTTTAAAGCTCCAGTCCGTAACTTTTTTGGGTTAAAAATTATCCAAAATACATTTTTGAGCAAGTACATAACCAGCCAGTGTTCAAAACTCTCTGCTTGCCGTAGCTCGATTCAAAGCGGTAAGCTTGTAATAATGTTTTTAATTCCAGTGGTACTGGTGGATTTCCACGGGAGATTCGAGCATGTCTTTGCGTCATTACGTCACATCTGTACACATAAAGAAGGAGTCTCGGCTAGTATAAGCTATATTGAGTCATGACGTCACATCTGTACACATAAAGAAGGAGTCTCGGCTAGTATAAGCTATATTGAGTCATTACGTCACATCTGTACACATAAAGAAGAGTCTCGGCTAGTATAAGCTATATTGAGTCATGACGTCACATCTGTACACATAAAGAAGGAGTCTCGGCTAGTATAATCTATATTGAGTCATGACGTCACATCTGTACACATAAAGAAGAGTCTCGGCTAGTATAAGCTATATTGAGTCATGACGTCACATCTGTACACATAAAGAAGGAGTCTCGGCTAGTATAAGCTATATTGAGTCATGACGTCACATCTGTACACATAAAGAAGAGTCTCGGCTAGTATAAGGCTTAAGCTATATTGAGTCATGACGCCACATCTGTACACATAAAGAAGGAGTCTCGGCCTTTCTCAACTGATCTGCTTCAGCACTCAAACACCCGCTTGTCAATGTCAAAATGTTTGAGACCAATCAAAGCATGCAGGATTTTTTGTTCACAGAAGCGCAAGCCGAGCGCTAATCCCAACGCGACGCTTCATTTCAGTTAACGATCATACAGTGTGAGATAAGATGCAAGTAGCTAAAATATACGGCTGGTTTTCGATATAGAAGTTTTAAATGACCAACAGAAATAATCAGTTTGATCAAAGACAGTGGAGATTATAAGCTCAATTTAACAACACAAGCACTCTATTAATATTGCCATTATTATTGTAATATATTTGTATAACGTTTCCTCGAATGTTTTCGACTTTTCACTGTTTGTATCACTCCGCTTGTCTGAGTTTGCGCAACTTGCATCATTAAGCCAGAAGGCGGCGACAAGTGACTGTCTTTATGAGTGAGCAATAGAACCATTAATTAAATGAACAGATTAGTCCAAAAACATTCATTAATTTAGGAAAGAAAAAGTAGCTGAAACTGGAACTGATTCTCATTTTTAAGAATCTGATCAAATACTTCATGCTTTTAAAGCTACTGTTGACCTTTTTTGGCCATCAAAACACCTTAAAATGCTCATGTCGAGATCAGGAAAATCGGGGGGCATGCCCCCCAACCCCCCTAGCAATATAATTTATGGGACCTGGGTATTTAGAAAACCCTACGTACGCCCTGATATGCAAGAATACTAGTGATTCTATATGTTCTATTGTATTCATTATATTCTATATTCTATAGTCTTGCATATTAAATACTAATGCAAGACTAGTCTTACATGTCACTGTTTATAACAAAGAGCGTTCATCCTTTGCTGGGATGCTTAAAAAAATATTGGGGGCATAAATTAAGAGTATACCCACTTCTCCAGGCACCACTACATCACTGGTAGATCTAGTACATAAAATAAAAGTTACATCCTAAAGCACCTACTTTTTGTTATCCTGGAACAGTCTTTTGTATTCATTTCATGTCTCATGTATGTTGTAGTTTACCTTGCTTGTTCATTACAGTTTTCTCATTTCCTAAAAAGTTTCTCACAACATCTCCTTTTGTGTTCCACGGAAGAAATAAAGTCATAGGGGTTCGCAACAACATGAGGTTGAACAAATTATGTCAGAATACATTTTTTAAGTGAACTATCCCCAAACTGTAGTTCACGCGTTACCATTTGAACAGAACGTCTGCAGTCCTCACTATAATCGAATCATTCACACAGGCCGGCTTTAAGCAAACAGAGTGAAATATGTCTTTCCAGGGAAGGCTAGGATTGCAGTACTGAGTGATACCTTTTAAGCTACTTAATTCTTGATGAAAATCGATGCTCATTGGTGTTAGAGCGGAAAATGGATGAAAAGTGAAACCACTGAAACAGAAAAGGCGAGGATGCTAAAATGATACAAGTATCCATCTAGTACTATCTTCAGATTAATAGCTTCATACTGACTGAGAACTTTTGACTTAGGAAATTCTAACCTTTTACGAAATGTTCTGTCTCTCGCCAAAACCATTTCATTGAATATTGAGCTTTTAGCAGGTAATTCTAGTTTTCCTTGCCATTTGTAACAGCCTTTGCAATTACGCAGTAATGAGCAGCTCAAAAAAGGCATTTAATTTCCCTCCATTAAAATTTCTTTCATTGTGTCCTGACACTAAACCTCTTATAAGAGCGATGTTTTGGAAAAGCGTGCCTTTTTAGTTGTCATTTCCACATATAGATCAGGACGGTTATTGAATTCTGTTAGATTGTCATCTCCATTAAAGAATGTGTAGTAGGAAAAAGTATAGCACTTACTTATTGCAAACCCAACACAATATATTTAGAGTTTACCATCATTTGCGATGAATTTAAATGCCCAAAAAACTCTATAATCTTTTATATAGCCTAGTTTTGTGCACACTTAGCATCTTAACATCACACCTTAATCACCAATCTTCGTGTGGTTTTAGCGGTTGCACATACACATCCTGTTTTTGATCATACATACTGTATCTAAAACGATGCAATATAACTGCTAGGCTACAGGCATTTCTAAAATAAATTTATATATATATTTTTTGGGGGGCATAAAGTCAAAATGTAAAAGCAAAATTGCATTTTGAAATATATTTATAAAAATAAAAATAATACATACAGTATTTTGGAATCGGTGCTATTTTAAATATTTTATTGAATATTTGTTTCATTTTATTTCAGGTTTAGTTCAATTAATGAAAATAATGTTTAGTTTTAGTTAAAGATAACAACAATGTCAAGTATCTTAAATATCAGATTTGATATTAAAATTTGTCCTTTCCAAGGTTATCTGAGTCCAGAATAAATGTTGTGATGTAAAAATGAAAAGCTACACACTCCATCGGGTTAGAAGAACTGTTGCCAAACATATAACATGCTAGAAACATAATATTCACTGCAATAATGATCCAATCATAGTCTCTTTTTTTTTGGCCAGGCATTGTACTTTACGTGACCTAATGAAGAAAAGAGGAACATGGCAATAGAAGAAAACAGAAAGCAAACAAATGCAAACTAAGTCCTTGAAAACAAAACAAAAAACACCACAGACTGTGAGACTGGCACATGTTTTAAACTTCCTTTTTTAAAAGTTTTTCTTTTTCTTTATCATGGACACTTGATCATGTCATTGACCCATAAGCTCCCACAGTCAGTAACGGTGAACTTGCGTTGCACTGCCTGGAAATTAATTGCTCTTACATTTGCACCGGTTGCCATAGTAGCAGGGGTGGCATGCTTCTGTTTGAGGAGATACATGAGTGACTGTTAGAGGGTGATGAAACAAGCAAACACACTGGTTCATTATCAGGCAGGATGGAAGGGTAGTGAGTGTAAACTGGGTGTGAGGTTGGCGGTACAGGAAGGGCGGATGCAACACACACATGCATCAAACGTTCAGAGTGCTGACGTTTCACCCACGATACACATGCTGCTGCTAAGAATTGGCATAATGTGAATTTTGTTATTCAGTGAATTCTGTTATCTTGAATATTGTTAATATTTTTTTCTGAAGAAATGCTATATATAATGCTATGTTATAACATAAATAGTAATGAAAGGCAAAATATTGAATGCCATGGCATTTACTGAGTAATCCACTATTAAGCAAACTGACAGGGGCGAGAAAATAACTTTAGAAAGATGGAAGCATCATTATTTTATTTTTCACCATAGGTAGGTCTGTAAGTGAGTTATGTTGTCGTAAGCAATACTTGTTGCATTATATGCCAATGGTGACATTTCAAAAATGGGAAAAAGCACTTTTCATGTTTTGTCCAAAGTTTGCATGCCTGCAACTCAAGAAGTGTTAACGATACATATATACATACATACATACATGACATTTAATATTTTGGCTTTTATCACTTTTGATGTTTGCCTTACTTCAGAAATTAAGGTAAAATCAAAAATTTTAGCCAGGTAAGGGAAGTTTCCACAAATTGGTTGATTTGACACTGAAGGACCCTTTACTCTTCCTCTCAAATAATGAACCTTGCTTATTTTTCTCAAGATAAGGATTTATTAAGTCCACATGTCATGCAAACAAGTAACTATGCTGTCGTTTCCAACCGCACAACTTTGAGATGCTGTTTGCGAATTTTCTTTGGAACTAAATGGTTTTGGTAAACACCGACTTGTTGAACTATGCTGATAGCGACTGAACTTGTGACCATAGTTGGTTTACTATGCTTTGGGAAACCCACCTCTGAGCCGTGTGAAACCTGGGTGGGTGAAATATATTTCGCAACAATTTCAAATAGGGAAAAAAATGTTAAGAAAGGGCTGGTCCAACTCTTCATCTCATTTCCAAAGAGTAATTTATTCTTATAGGTTTCTTTTGAGAAGTTCTCTTAGGGCATGTGCCTCTATCCTTTGATAGCATTACAGTGATCACAGTGTTACTGTACTTCCCCATGAACGCTTGAATGAGATTGGTCTTCACCGCTGGCGCAGTCAATCCGAACAGACCTCAGATAAAAATGAAAGCCGAAGAGAGGAGCCCTTGCTGGCTGTAAAAGGACCAATTAAGAGAATATGCCTTTAGAAAAACGAAAGGGAGAGGGAGCGGGAGAGAGATGGGCTCTTTTTTCATCTTTAATTCATTAATTTGAGGCATGTGGCAGCTTCAGAGCATGTACCCTTTCAAGCTCTCACCAATTATAGATCCCTTTGCTTTCTACATTTCTAGAGGTAAATGTGAGGAGGGAAAGAGGGACTTATCTGTTTTTTCCCTCTGTGACTCTCCTTGCTATGCTAACATAGTATGCTACAAAAACATGTCTATAAAGCCACCATTACCCTTTGACATTGTAGTCCATGGTGCATATCACAGGGTCCGCAGTGCCTAGTGACATTTATAGACCTGACATTGACCTTAACTGATGCAAAACAAGGAGCCTTGAGCGTTTCTTGAAGTATTAGCACATCGGAGCTTGAGCAGTGAAGTGGGTGGATAGAGGCATTCAACCAGTCCAACTGTGAAAAAAGAGTGAGCTGAGAGATGCAGCTCAAGTCGGCATAACAGATATAAGACTTTAGACTCCAGTGGCTGAAACATGATTGATTTTTGTGTGTATGTGTTCCATGATCGTTTAGATGCCACATGCTAATGCTACAAAGCACCCATTCACAAATGGGTGCTTGGAAAGTTTTCAACACCAAGGACAAAATATCTAATTCAGTCATGAAACCCTACAGAGCCCAAACGATAAAACATTGCGCATTTTGTTGCGCATTACTCAGGGTTCAGGCCAAATTCCGAGCTCGGAGCCCTCCCCTCGGACAGCACGCCAAAAAAGCATAACCTTTACTCTATTTAATTGTAAGTGTGAACTTGTGAAACATAGACTGTAAAAAAAGATGGATGACGCCCCTTCCCTCTTTTCCATTGGAGAGAACTGAAGCCGCCAGTGTCCCGATATGGAGCTGACATATTGGAACTTGAGTCTGCGCAGTAGCGTTTTCGGGACCAGTCATGCGCAGTCGTGAGCAGGAAGTAAAGCCGCGAAATCAAGGCCCCGCCCCCACTCTCGTTGAATCAATCGTAAGCACACGCCCTGCACTTTTCTTAAGTGGCCTTGTCTGCTCCGTTCCTCTCCAATGATGTCTGCTGATTGCAGTACCTCGTTAAAATAAGGTAAATACAACTACTAAACACATAGTCAACATTATTAAAAAAAGTCCATTGGTGCTTCAGTGACTACTTTGCACAGAGAACCTGTCAATCACAGCTGTCAATCATGATGTCACAGCACCGTTTTTATAGCATCTAATAACTAACTAAAAACAAACTTATTTTAAAAACAAACACTTGAAATTACATCAACGTGATAGAAACTACAGAAAATGACAGAAACTATCTTTAGAAAAAAGATATGTGAAGTGTAATTGAATTATTTAGTTGGTCTCGCGTCCCGTTGAATAACATGGGGAGGCGGGGTTTATGACCTATACTAGGACCGGTCACTGGGGGGCGATCGAGATGTTTTGGCTTCACTTTTGAGGGCTTGTGCGGCACGCTTGTCGTGAAATGAGCTGTCACTCAAGACTTGCCCTGCGTCCCAATTCGCCTACTTATACTACGCCCTAAAAGTATGTACTCTTTTTGTGAAGAAAAAGTACATACTTTTGAGTGTGTAGCAAAAGAGTAGGCAAGCTTTGGGACATACTACTTCGTCATCTTTAACGGACAGATCTGTCGTGTGCATCCTATCACCGTAAACTGCCCTGCAATCATCTCGTCACAGTTAAAATCCTCCATTCAATCTATTATAACTTCTTACCATTTCGGAGAGAATTGTTGTCGCACGTTCATCTGCCAGTCATGGGTCTTTCATGCGGAAACTCTCCTCATGTGTTTGGAATTTGAATATAATAATGCATTTAAAAGTTAATGGCTAAACGTATCTTTGCAAAAGTTCACAATGCTGCTGCAGATGCAATAATGTGGACAACATTGAATAAATACATTTTCGTCAGGTTAGATACTGATAATTAATCACTCAAACCCCTTTATCTAAACCTCTCTACATAACCGTCGGACTCGCGCGTCCTCCATGTCTGTAGTTTTTGAACACTTTTCATTCGTGTTTGTAGTTCTAACCGAATCCTCGTCCAACGCGCGATGGGTTGTGGGCAATATCAGCCGTTAGAGTGTGCATCGATCTGTACTTCGGATTCTGACCGGATATAGTAGACCATTCGGGTCTCTTTGGGACACTCATTTCAACATACTACGATTTGGGACGTACTAATTCTATTTTCTAATACTATTTAGGACGGATAGTATGCGAATTGGGACGCAGCAAATGTCTTACCACCAAGCAGAGTATGTACGTGCAGTTGCGTGATTTTGCCTAAAGGAAACCTCCAATATCCGCACTATCCCGAACATTACGCATTTTTAAGCCAAATAATCAAGAATTCACTGCGTGTTAAACACAGTGTTAATATAGTTAACAGTCTGGAAGAAAACAAAATACCATGAAGTGTTCTTTTCACACGAAAAATACTAAATTTACAACAACCGCGTGGAAATATTATGTTATATGAAACATAAAATATTTATACATAGGCCTAAATGTAAATACAATAAAAAATAATTAAATAATAGAAAAACAGACAGATGATGTTTATCATTATACTGATTATTCTTCTCAGTCGATTAATTCACCATGTTTATAAAGTGATGATAACGTGATGATGGGAAGTAATGAAGCATGTGAAGCCATAGTTTCCCTCTTTTTGTTTTGCTAATCCTTGTGGATTTGAGAAGATGTAAAGAAGGTAATTGCAAAATCAATAAACCCAAATTTAGGCCATGGATTTTTATTTTATTTTAGTCCATTTTAAATAGCAAGCTAAATTTAATCCTTTTGCGGCAATGGGGGGGGGGGGGACTCAGTTTGCCAGGAAAACACTTAGCGAGATGAAACAGAGCAGCTAGCCGTGTTGCCTGCATGCTTGGTCTGTTATTTCTTTGTAGATTGCACGTGGCAAGGGTGCAGCAGGGGTCAATGCTGGGTGCAGGTAGTACAACATGCTTTTAACTTGACCTCAGCATGCCCAACAGCTGGGTTTATAGCGCACCACTAGCCTTAGCAATTTACTAAAGTGCCCTTTGACTGGAACAGGGCTTAAAGCCAATGTTTATGTGGTATATATGCACAATTTACACAGCAATGACCAAAATGATATGGGCCAGAAAAAAGTAGCATATACAGTAGGTGTACCCTGGGGACGTGCATTGGATCGTGTGGAGAGAGAGAGAATCCCACCTGCTGTACGCTCTCACCAGATGTGGCTATTTAAATGGGTTCTGATCGTGCCAAACGGGAATAACTAATTGTATATTTCAAATGCAAAGCAATTCCACTGAGGGAATTCAGAAGAACTGCGTGAAACAGGATTTTGTATGTCGGTTCCCAGAGGAGGCCAATACATCAGCATGCCAAACACCCCTTACTCCGACTCACATGACACAAAGAAATAAAAAAACAAAAATGAATCCTAAAATAAATAAATAAAACTTTCTTTGCAGTCATATCTACACTCACCTAAAGGATTATTAGGAACACCTGTTCAATTTCTCATTAATGCAATTATCTAATCAACCAATCACATGGCAGTTGCTTCAATGCATTTAGGGGTGTGGTCCTGGTCAAGACAATCTCCTGAACTCCAAACTGAATGTCAGAATGGGAAAGAAAGGTGATTTAAGCAATTTTGAGCGTGGCATGGTTGTTGGTGCCAGACGGGCCGGTCTGAGTATTTCACAATCTGCTCAGTTACTGGGATATTCACGCACAACCATTTCTAGGGTTTACAAAGAATGGTGTGCAAAGGGAAAAACATCCAGTATGCGGCAGTCCTGTGGGCGAAAATGCCTTGTTGATGCTAGAGTTCAGAGGAGAATGGGCCGACTGATTCAAGCTGATAGAAGAGCAACTTTGACTGAAATAACTACTCGTTACAACCGAGGTATGCAGCAAAGCATTTGTGAAGCCACAACACGCACAACCTTGAGGCGGATGGGCTACAACAGCAGAAGGCCCCACCGGGTACCACTCATCTCCACTACAAATAGGAAAAAGAGGCTACAATTTGCAAGAGCTCACCACAATTGGACAGTTGAAGACTGGAAAAATGTTGCCTGGTCTGATGAGTCTCGATTTCTGTTGAGACATTCAGATGGTAAAGTCAGAATTTGGCGTAAACAGAATGAGAACTTGGATCCATCATGCCTTATTACCACTGTGCAGGCTGGTGGTGGTGGTGTAATGGTGTGGGGGATGTTTTCTTGGCACACTTTAGGCCCCTTAGTGCCAATTGGGCAACGTTTAAATGCCACGGCCTACCTGAGCATTGTTCCATGTCCATCCCTTTATGGCCACCATCCTCTGACTTCCAGCAGGATAATGCACCATGTCACAAAACTCGAATCATTTCAAATTGGTTTCTTGAACATGACAATGAGTTCACTGTACTAAAATGGCCCCCACATTCACCAGATCTCAACCCAATAGAGCATCTTTGGGATGTGGTGGAACGGGAGCTTCATGCCCTGGATGTGCATCCCACAAATCTCCATCAACTGCAAGATGCTATCCTATCAATATGGGCCAACATTTCTAAAGAATGCTTTCAGCACCTTGTTGAATCAATGCCACGTGAATTAAGGCAGTTCTGAAGGCGAAAGGGGGTCAAACACAGTATTAGTATGGTGTTCCTAATAATCCTTTAGGTGAGTGTATATCTACTGTGTTTTCTCAAAAAATTGTGGCCATTTAAACTTGCACACAATATAAGATCTACACAACATTTCTTTTCCTCTGTCTGAGCCAAGTCACTCATTTCAACTTTTGAAAGCATTAACGAACCTATAAAGAGACTCAAAGCAAGGAACGAGTACAGTATGTACTTCAGGCTAATACTTCTGGATCTGCTTCTAATAGCTCTCGCGTTGCTTTGGGTGTTTGTGACTTTCGATGAGCGACTGTGTAGTCCTAATAACATTCTGGCCCCAAACGAACCTGCCTCGTGAGATGCTTTATGAGCTCCTTATACAGCAGCGCTTTGCAATGCTCCATTAGTGCTTAGTATAAACTGTACACACTGTCACACAATACAGCAATCCCTGGAAGCTGGTATTCTATGAGGAAGCTCATTAAGCTAGAAGAGGAAAACCTAATGGAAATAAAAGCTAATCTCTCTCATGGTTGTGAATGCTTGGTTTGGGTTCCATTCCACAAAATGCAGCTTGCTCCTCTTTCTCAGTACTTTGCTCCCTGACGATATAGCGTATCTATCTTGAGAAATACATGAGAACGCGATGTGTAGGAGGTATTTTTTCCCTATTAAGTTATGCTCTGGGTTCAGTCAAAATAGGAGTGTGAAAAGCCTCCTCCCAGCAAACAGGATGGAAAATTGCATGGATTTTTTATTTTTTTTTAGGCTCCTAATTTCATTTCTACAAAATTCCACAGTGATCCTGAACTTCAAAGCCACTGGAATTTGCCTAATTTTTCACTTTGAGGGCCGTTACTAATCTGCATAAAGATCTACTATTAGACTCGAGCTGCAGCAGGCCTGTCAGAATTTTGTGCTTATTGAATAAAATGGTGCAAAAATGGTAAGAGTACAAGTACAGTGTGCATAATATTGATAATACAACCTTTGGTTTGATAACACGTTCAATTAAAAATCGACAGTATCAAGTCAAAAATATGTTGAAAGTGAAAAGGTTTCCACATTTAATAATTATATTACTTAATAATATAAAAATTAAAAAGTACACTGTAAAAAATAAAATGCCATTTTTACGGTAAAATACTGGCAGCTGTGGTTGCCAGAACTTTATCGTCAAAAATATGTTATAGACGTTATTGGTTTTACAGACTTAACTTAAAATTTACAGTAATAGCCCGTATTTCATTATCTGATATAATGTTAATTTACCAACCTATTTATGTATTAATATCTGTTTTGTACCATTGTAATACACTGACAAACAACAATCATCACAGCAATGATGAGAGTCACATGATAAATCAATACTCATCACAAGCAGCTCTTCCACAAGAAAGCTAATACTAATATAAAGAAGCTGCACAGTCTCATTCACACAAACACTAAACAGCATCATGGTGACAAATTAATTTTTAAAAATGCAATAAACATTAATTTAACAACATTAAATGTAACATAAAACTCTAATGTACATAACTGATAAGAAAAGAACTGAGAAAACTAAGAAGAAACATAGTTATTTCAACAAAAATACATCAAATGTGAAGTGTCACGCAGGGAATTGTGGGAATGTCAATTTTCGGTTTTTCACTGTAAATTATACAATGAGTTGTTCTTTTTCACTTTCAAAAACTGTAAATTTAACGGTATTTTACAGTAAAATTACATTAAATGTACCGTTAGATCTATCACAGTTATTTACCGTATATAGTAAGGAAACTTTCTGTTAACCAATTAACAGTTTTTCACTGTAACATTTTTACCGTTAAAATCACGATCATTTTTTACAGTGTACGCTTTTTTTTTTGTTGGCTTTTGACTGATGATATAAGAGTTAGAAATTGTGAAAAGTTGAGCATCCTGATATTCCTCTTTATATATATAGATAGATAATAGATAATAGATTTATTGCACAAACCATTGCATTACTCTATTTTTGCACAAACCGTTGCGGGTCCGGCTAAGTAACATTGTATCGAGGCCTTGTATTTGGTTAGCTCTTGCGATATAAGCTCTTTCTTGTGCTTGTTACCACATCAAACCAACAGCTATTTGTGATGCGACACTTCCCGTGCTGCCCGTGCTACAATTTGCATGTTAAAGTCCGCTCGTCTTCTTTCATCTCTGCTCTTGATGTTGAAAGCACAAATGCTGGGAAAGAGCAAACAAAGTACGATGGAGGTCCGGTCAGTCACAACAGCTCAGCCCGAGTGGAATATGAAATGCTCAACATGTTGGAGGTCTCTGCTGATGACAAGTGTGTGTCAGGTGTCATGATATTTTGTGGGCGCTGAAAATGCTTGTGTGCACACGTCCACCGATGAGATACGCATTTGTATTATGTACTGAAAAAAATGAGGTCAACATTTCCGATGATTATTCTTCAAGGACATTTGTAAAACAGCGTCACAATTGTTTGCAAGGTTAATTCTCTTCATCTTCATCAGGCAAAGAAAACAACTGATTCAAGGAGGAGATCCAGTCAGATGATTAAGTCCAATTTTATTTCTTAACAGCAGACAATCAAATTATAAATGAAGAGTAAAATTAATTCATCCATAATCGGGATTAAAAATTTAAAGGGGGGGGGTGAAACACTCAGTTTCACTCAATCTCATGTTAATCTTGAGTACCTATAGAGTAGTATTGCATCCTTCATATCTCCAAAAAGTCTTTAGTTTTAATATATTTATAAAAGAAAGATAGGCTGTACCGAGTCTTTCCGGAAAAACCCGAGCGGGTGGAGGCGTGCCGTGTGGGCGGAGCTAAATAATCACGACACGCGAAGCTTTTGCGTTGAGAGCGTCTGGAAGCTGTGAGTGACATCCGAAAATAAACCATGGCTAACAATCAGATAGTAATCCCATGCAGAACAAGGATCTAAACAATACTAAGGGCTCCTTCATACAGAACGCGTTTTTGCTCACAAAAACGTGAGATGGGCAGTGAAATGGGTGAAAACCATAAGGAGCGTTTTAAAAAAAAAATAGAAATGATTTGAACTTGAGCGCAGTGTTTTTAAAACACCATGTCATGCGCGAGTTTTATAACATTTGTGTGTTGTAAACAGACAGACTCGTGGTTTATGAAGACATGATTTATTTTTACAATAAACAAACTGTCACCTACAGTGGCCAGCTAAACAAATGTATTTAAACACACACCATACATCGCATACTCCATAGATACATTAACTGTATGTGATCATGTTGTTTACTTGCTGTGCTTACACGCCGATAGTTAACAACTCACAGACATTTGAAGCAGTTTTACTCACCGCCTGCGGTTGCAACGCACGACCGTGAACCTTTATCATTGGGACTGCTCCATCTTTAAGTATTATGCTACGTTCACACCGGACGCGAATAGCGTGTCAAATTCGCGTCTACCGCGTCTAGTTTGACGCTTGACCACTTTATGTTAATTCGCGTGTCAATGGCGAAATTGACGCGCGTAAAAACAAAAGTTTGAAGCGAAATTTACGCGCGTCAGAGGCGAAAGTTTCGAAACCCGTCGGCGGCCATCTTTTTAGATGTTTATCGAGCATTAGCATTAGCATTAATCGAGAGAGTCGCCTCTCGTATTTGCTCTGGAGAGCAGAAACAGCTGCGTAGGGTACATCGTCGCTGTACTCGGGTCCACCAGACCCTCCGGAGGGTTTCAGGAGTTTCACCATTTGTTCCAGGAGCTAGGTTTGGTGGACCAAACGGTGAGGACGCTGACGAGGACAGCGTAGGCCGTGTAAAGCCTCGGCCTCGAGTGGTCGCTGCCTGACGAGCCCGCGCTCTACAGCCCGGTGCGAGGTTCACCCTCGCCCGCACATTTTTGATAATAAATGGAGCCAGCCTCCAAAAGTGAAACCTGTCCTGTGATTTTTTTTTTTTATTATACACTATGTGTTTGTTGTTTTTACATTAAAATAATAATGTTTCATATAATCTAAAATAGATATGGAATAAATAGCATTCAATACAAAATTAGTACTATCTCTCATATATTAAAATCGAGTTTTTATGTGAAAGATTTGCTTTGTTTTGCATTAGAACCACACCAGACATTTTAGTAATATTACAAAATAATTTATTAAAATAACAAACTTTCACTTCACCACGTGACAGCAGCAAGCAGGCTCCTGATTGGTTAACACGGCGCGAATTGACGCACAAGTTCAAATTTTTCAACTCGGGCGGCAGACGCGAATTCGCGTCAAAGGCGTGAATGCACAAATAGCACTAACTAAATCATTCGCGCGTAACGCGCTTCCGCACCAGACGCTTCAATTCGCGCCATTCGCGCGAACTTGACGCGCGAATGAGGCGTATTCGCGTCTACCGCGCCGCGCTCTACGCCTCATTCGCGCCGCAGGAATTTTTTACGCGCGTAACGCGTCTTTCCATTGACTTAACATTGAAATCACTCGCGCCTGACGCGCTATTCGCGTCCGGTGTGAACGTAGCATTAGGCGATCTGCAAATCCGGCGTTGAACTGGGCTTTGTTTATAAAACTATTACCGTCGAAATGAAGGGAACAAACAAAAACACTTGCACAACTCCGTTGCTGCTCTGGAAAAACAAAATCCATCCACAGGTCCCTTAACGCTGGGTTCTTTGGAAATTTGTGCAGTGTTGTCTTGCCCTGGCAACCAAAAACACACTTTTTTGGTGCCATTTTTTTAATTGCAGCGCAGCCGAGCCCAGCGCTCTGATGGGCATAGGCGTACTCTCGCACGCACTAGGCTACAGATGCGCGCGCGCCCTTCCGGGAGAAGTGCCCTTAAGACCCGTATAAGGAAATTCCGGCCACTCTGACGTCACATAAGCCCGTATTCGAAAAAAACTTTCCGAAACTTGTGACAAACCGGAAGGAGTATTTTTGGAACAGAATTACTCCATCAAACTTACAACTTCATTTTTGAAACTTTGTCCATGTTTAGCATGGGAATCCAACTCTTTAATAGTGTAAAAAACTCACTATGCATGAAACAGCATTTCACCCCCCCTTTAATAAAGAAACATAAAATGAACAGTTAAAATTACTTCTAATTTTTTCTAAGCAAAATAAAATTAACACACTCTGAGTATTCATCAACAATATCAACAACTTTTATATCAACATGATGAATAATCAGACCTGACATGGTCAATCAGTGAATTAACCAATCAACCAGTGAAATCCCATGAAAAAAAAAAAAAAAACGTTCAAACTTATTAAACTTCCTGAACAAGCTCAAGGTGTTTCAGTTGCGATGCCTGCGACAGATACTACGAGTATCACTTTGTACATCGTATCCGGAATGAAGTCATTTGTCAGTGATGCAAGCTGACAACCGGCGGTAGAGGAACAGACACAGCAATGGCGGTTGCAATAGTTTGACTACGTCTGCAGAATGACCGACATCAGATTACAATACCGATTCCTCTGGAGAACACAACCTTCCCAATGGAAAGCCTAGTCAATGGCACTAAAGAAAACGTGGGTGAGGCAAGTATAGGATACAAGGAACCACCGTATCGACCTCAATCAAGCAAGTTATATCGGCATGGACCGTAAAGCCTGGACAAGCATTGTGCAGCAAGTCCGAAATCCTACGGCACCCACAGCACCGTACTGGTTACGCCGCTAGCTAGCTAGGATCAAGAGAAAGAGACCTGCTCAATACCCGGTACACATTGTAGGATTTTGGGCTGTCTCAGGCCCTGTCCACACTACTGCGTTTTCGTTTAAAAACGGAGACCTTTTGCTACGTTTGCACCTCCCGTCCAGACTAAAACGGAAAAAACGAAGACCTAAAACGGAGAAGTTTAGAAACGCTGCAGCTCCGTTTTGCGTTTTGAATCTCCAAAGGGGGTTTTAGTGAAGACGGGACAAAACGGAGGACTTTAGAAACGATGACGCAGAGGCTCACGCTCGACTCTATGATTGGGTGTCATCAGTCATGACGTATCCTTCCCTGATTCGTCAGCCATCACATGTCAATCCGTTTCCTGTTTACAGCGTCACGCGCATGGCCAGTGTTGGTGAATGGTCACGTGATCCGCGTTTTCAGGCGTTTTAATGTGGACGGAGATCAATTCTAATACGCAGATAAAACGCTGGTGTGGACGGAGATCGTATTCGTTTTAATTCTCCGTTTTTAAACGAAAACGTAGTAGTATGGACGGGGCCTCAGATGAAAGATGACCAATCGTGTCGATTTCTGTGGTCGTGGCTCCTAAACGGTGGTCCTGTGTCGTACAGTGAGAGAGGTTCAAAGACCGCCGTGTCACGGTCTTGCGACCAAAGATTAGTTAAAGATCAATTTTGCATTATTATCCCAAAGTGTGAAAAGTTTTTTATCCCAAACTTTTCCTGTAATGCTTTATTAGCTGGTTGTCCTGCATCCTCAATAAACAAGCTACAGTTAGTGCAAAATGCAGCCGCTAGAGTTCTTACTAGATCAAGAAAATATGATCATATAACACCGATTTTATCATCTCTGCACTGGTTACCTATTAAGTTCCGTATCAATTACAAAGTACTACTTCTGACCTATAAAGCCCTTAATGGTTTAGCTCCTATGTACTTAACGGACCTTCTTTCGCCCTACAATCCACCGCGTTCTCTAAGATCACTAAATTCAAGGCTTCTGGTCATTCCTAGGATATCGAAGTCCACGAAAGGAGGGAGGGCATTCTCGCATTTAGCTCCAAAACTCTGGAATAGCCTTCCCGATACGGTCCGATGCTCTGACTCGCTGACACAGTTTAAAACTAGACTAAAGACGTGTCTCTTTAGTCAAGCATTCACATAATGCTTACCTTTTAGTCCTCTGCTATGCCATACGGAACCGTTTGCCACTGAAACTGCTTAACGCACCAGTGGGGCTCGACAGCCTTATAGACAAACGGGTCGGTCCGTATGGTTGCGGTTGGGTTGCGGAGAGTTTGGGTTGCGGAGAGTTGTGAGATTATGGTTTTCTAACACCTACTCCCGTGTAATGGAAATCATTATGAACATCAGCTATGCTAATTATTTCCCATCTGCCTTTCTGCTGTTATGTTAAAATGGCGTTCGTAGGCTCCAGTTTTGTATCCTGCCTCTCACGGGGATTTCGGATGCCCCAACGCCTGTGATGAGAAGACCAACGCCTGTGAAGAGACGACTCAACGCCTGCGAAGAGACGACTCAACGCCGGCGATATGTTATCCCCTTAATATTACATGATTAACTAAATGTATTTTTTCTAGATACTTCTGATATGCACTTACTGTAAAGCTTCTTTAAAACCCTATGATTGTTAGCCAGAGGAGAACTGGCCCCTGACTAGCCTGGGTTCTCCCAAGGTTTTTTTCTCCATCCAATCTGATGGAGTTTTGGTTCCTTGCCACTGTCGCCTTGCTTTTGGCTTGCTTAGTTGGGGATATTTAATATTCAACAATATTATTGAACTGTGTTGTACTACTTTCATGTTATCACTGTGAAGCTGCTTTGATGCAATCTGTATTGTGAAAAGCGCTATATAAATAAATGTGACTTGACTTGACTTGACTTGTTTGCTGCTACGACCTATACATCTACTGACAAGCCAATCAAAATGCAGCATGAAATGGCGTATTGATCAACGAGACATGGCGCTAAAACTGAAAACTGCTTAGGCTACCTCAAGCTCCATTAGCAAAATGGGTATGCCAAGTTGCCCTCTTTTCCCAAGCCCTAACCGCGTCCATATTCTCCTCTTTCGCTTCCTCCTCTTTTTTTTCAGCGCACATTAAAAACCACAATTGCCAAAGTGTGATTCATCTTGCTCTATTTGTTTACCAGTAGCGCATGCTGATAACGTCATGTATATTCTTCTGTATACTAACTTGCGTCGTATAGCCTACGATTCAATCGGTGTCATCATCGTACAGTCTATGAATATGTGTCGCTGTTACGTTTAACTTTTCCTATGAGCCTTAAAAATGCACTGATGAGACAAAACATTATGGCCAGTCACAGGTGAAGTGAATATCATTGATCATCTCCTAACAAGGCCACATATCAAGGTCTGGAAAGATCGTAATCAATGTGTTGGATGCAGGAGTAAAGAGCAGGAATAAAGATCTGAGCGACTTTGACAAAGGCCAAATTGATATGGCAAGGCGAGTGGGTCAGAGTATCTCTGAAATGACAAGGCTTGTGGGTTGCTCCGGGTCAGCAGTAGTGAGAATTATCAATAGTGATCCGAGGAGGGACAAACCGCAAACCTCCACAGGGTGTTTTTAACTTGAGCGCCTCATTTTCACAGCGCTATATATGCGCAAGACTGCTAAAGGATACCTCTACACTAATCCAGATACATTCTTTTTGTCTACATTTTGGCCTTCCATCCACACTTTAGCAGTGGATGGACCTTCAGCAGTCTATTAGGAGTCTATTATGTGTTTTTAATGGTTCTGTCTCTCATAAATGTTGATAATCTGATTTATTTGCTCTATTCCAAAACTTAATGAGCTGACAATAAGGAGGCAGTATTTTAAGGATGTTTCAAATGGAATCACATAGATCTGTCATAAAGGCAATCCCAGAATGCATTGCAATTAGGTGAGAGAAATGTCATGCCAATTATAAATAGAATGTCAGTGTTAATTATAAATTGACTTCTATTTTATTCAATGAGGCCCCCGGTAAATCTGATTTTATTCAATAAAGTTCTGCAGTTATGACTTCTTTTTTTTTTTAGGCCAATCCAGAAGCTTGAATCACCAAGGTTGCTTCGACAAAAACGCAACAGAATTTTTCCATTGGCTTTTGGATTACACTGCAGAAAATCAGCTATTTGACCAACACAATTTTATGATTCTTACTCGTTCTGTTCATCATGATAATCATCACAAAATAACAACTTTTATGTCATTTGAAGCCTAAATATAATAGCCAGAAGAACTACACCATGGTCGTTTAATCAAAAACTCATTCAAGAAACCCATTGACTTCGTGACGATGGGACCAGAAGTGCTAAAATGCTAACTCTTTTCTTTTTTTAGTCTTGAGGTTTTGGCCTCCCTGCAGAACTCTATTCTTAAGTAGATAAAAATGTTAACAACATGTTAACCTCAAACTGGAATCAACAATGGGTTCAGAACTGGTCAAGCCTATCCCCTATTCCCACTGAAATCTACCTATATTGAGAGCTGTTAAAACTTTTTAGCATGCTTGGGAGCGATGTGTCCATCCGTTGAACCCTATAAAAGCTTTCATTTCTAAAGGCCTTTTGAAGTAGGTTTATTTTAGAACAGTAGCTTAACTTAGCATGGCGCCAGCTATGCCAAGGGCATGGGTTCAATCCCAGGGAACACACATGGAAACAGAAATGTACCTTGAATGCCAATTATCTGCCATGGATCAAATAAGATGTGGCAACACACCAGTGGTAGACTTTTAAGCTTCTGTTTGGAAAGATGCTACATATCCCACAATTATTATTCCTTCCGAGTGCCCTGCATAGAAATTTATGCCATTTGAAACTCACAATGTGAGTCGCGTCTCCCATGCAGAGTGCTATTTGTGTGCCATATCAGAGGACGAGCGAGTTATTATATTCTGATTACACATTACAAACGCATGCAACAGTTAATTGTTCACAATAACACCAAGAACACGCTTTAAGAAAGCCAATTTTCATTTCCGTTAGCATCCTGCCTTAAAAAGTAGCAATAGGCAGTGAGGCAGCTCATTAGGTTTGGAACAGAGCTGGAGAACACAACCCATGCGACTGGAAAGAAATCCGAACTAGAACGATACACTGTGTGCCAAGGAATGCTGTATACTCAAAATAAAAGTTCAATACCTCAGTTTGTGTCTATTGTTTAGACCTTGAGTGCAGCTTTTTGGGTTTAAGCGATCAGTGATTTAAAGTCAGTTATGCTCTTTTTTGCTTTTTGGTACTTAATATTAAGAAATCTCACCCTAAATATATCAGGTTATTAACACGCAGGCTTCTGATCAATCAGTTTGTGGGAAAATCAATCTGTCCAGAATCACCTCTTTCTGACTAATATGCTCACGCTGGTCAGGTACCTGAGCTAATGGCTCCCAAAGCACTTCTGTCAACGAGAAAGCTTCTATTAATTATTCAGTCTCACTAAGGCTCTGAAACCACAGTGATACCTTGCGTGGTATTCACAACAGTCTGGAGCCAGTGCTGACACAGGGCAAGTCAGCTTTTAGTGTATTTCCCCCTGGATTGGATAATTAGAAAAGGGTGAAATTAGACACCTTAGAAAATGTGAAATGTGTTGCAGGCTTGTAGACAACGGGATGGGATTGGGGCTAGTTGTCACACAGAGCAGTTGGGCCACGTTGTTCCAATTTTAAACCATTTGTTAATTATTATTTCTTTTAGTCAAAAACTATTTCATACTTTGCATGAAAAATGAATGGATTTTTTTTAAACGGCATTTATGAAACAAATTGGGAATATAAATCATCATAGTATGAGCTCTAAAATATTGCCTGTTGTTGGTAAGAAATTGCAATTTGTGAGATTTAAAATCTAAGGATTGAGTCAGACTTACTATGTTGCATCAAAAAATGTGCTATTGTGTTCATGTTGTGTTGCAAAACACTTTAGCTGTTATTGAGGTTAGCGTTAGGGTAGTCTACGGGAAAGCTGGTTTCATTGTATGGTTAAGTTTAGTAATAGCACATAAATAAACTACAGCTGTAATTATATGCATGCAGGTATTTTTATAATAGCCTACCCTAAGTAGGCTACAATATGTACCCTACAGAATAAGCGCATTAGATCAAATGATGTAGTAGTTAAAGAGACTTATAAAGTGGGACCAGGGATTTTATAGTAATCACGGAAGGCTTGAAAAGTTTGTAAACAAAACAGAAATCGTTGGTCAAAAGATGTTGGAATCCTGTGAAAGTTCACTTTTTTAAGCACAAAAAAACCCCCGTTTTCACTGGTAGACACTTAATCATATTTGAAATTTTATGAATAGCAATATAAAATAATTCGTCAGAATTTGAATGGTCGTTAGTGTAGTTACGATATCTACCAGCAGGGGCTAACTGTTGACGCTAACCAGCCAAACCGTGGTCCCTTGGCGGGTTAATTCATTCTTCCACTGAGGAGGAGGAATGTGTGGGGGAGTGGGAGTGATTCTAAATGGATCACGTGGTATTCTCCTCTAAGTAGGGAGTGACGTCGCAGGGGCTCAGTCAGTCAGTGAGCGAGCGGCGTCATTTCAACAGCTGCTTCCCCTCCCTCTATCCCATTCCCACCCCACACATCATTTGGAGAAGAGGACAGGCTTTGCTGTTTTCTCCTGCACTTCGGGGTCGTGTTCCGTTATACCAGGCTCGGAGAGGCCTCTTGCAGCCGTTATTCTGTCAGGAAGTACCACCCCGCTCGCGTGCATCCGCTGTTTCCCCCCTACCCGTTACTCCACCGGACATACCTCTTCATAATGACTGCAAACGCGCGACGTAGAATGTGACCGTTTAAGTAATTTCTTTTTTTAATTTTTTATTCTCCGTTCCCGCCTCCCACTGCTGTTTATATTTGTGAAGAAATTACATGCGTTCGCATTAACGGACGAGGAAGTAGCGGTCTCAGGGACAGTACCACAGAAATGCATGGGAGATAAAGCCTAATGTGTACAGTGCCAGACAACAATAGCCCCTGACAGATGGAAGGAGGGGTTGTGCTCCACGAATTCAAGATGGAAAACGAAGGAATGAGCTTAAGTTTTTGTGAGTAACAGTGAAGAGGTGGTTTATCGTCGGGGTTATATATTTTTTTGGCTGAAGGGAATGATGGCGCGTGGTGCGGGTCGACAGACGGCGCGCGCATCCTTCCACTTTGTCACAGAGTGAGGTATGTCTCCAAATATATAGATATCTCAATATAATGTTGTTTTTTCTAAGTCTAATTACTCTTTAGGAGTAACTATCTTAATTATAAACACCATAATGCATACTGAGAAAGAAAAGGATCAGTAATCATTAAGTTGTGTAAACAGAATGAATGTTATTAAAGGACATTGCAGAAAACTTGATTCAAATGCTTGAGCACTGTCAACACCAGAAGTCACACACACAAAAATACAAACACACTTAGCTCTTGCATGTTAATTTGATCGTAGTTTAACCAAGAATATAAATAAATGTTGCATTAAAAGTGACTGCTATGGTACCAGCTGGTAAAGTATAGAAACACCACAGCTGCCTGGTGAGATGGACTTTTGCAAGCTGACCACCACCCATGGCTTGCACTTTTAAGCCTTGGTTATAATAAAAAAAAGATCAGTTGGACTTGGCCCCCGTGCTCCCAAAGTCTTTCTTCCAGTTGCCCAGGTAATAAAAACCTTGAGAACAAAATGTGAATAGTATACTAGCACAAAAAAAAAGCTAAAGTAGGGCCTTTTAATAATTATGCATCAAAAATGTTGCAGTTCATTAAAAGCACTGTAACATTGTTCATTGCAGCGACGCTGGCAGATTGTGACAGTAATGTGCGTGAATCAACAAACCTATTTGCTCTCATGGGAGATGAGACGTCACATTAGTCATATAAGCCATATGACATAAAAACAATTGAAACAACCTGCTGAAGTATGCAAGGGCCAATATGTATGCTGGCATACTCCAAATATCTTGTACAGATTATTCTGCAATAGTGTTGTGTGTGTGTGTTTAATTTGGCCACAGTTCTCTTTTAGCAGAATTTGGGGGGATGGTATTCATCTCAGTCCAAGTTAGATGACACATGCTCTGACTCGAGAATAAAATGCTTTGAGCTTCATCCTCACAATGTGCGATTCATTAAATTCACCTTTCAAAGGAACATTCGCAAACTTCTGAATGAGGTTTATAAAGACCCATGGTATTTGAATAATGGATGCAATTATATTTAAAACGAATATGTCCCAGTAAGAGCCATAGTGAATGGTTTAAGAAAACGTTAAAATATGGTGTCAGATGTAGTATAAATAAACACAGCCGTCAAAGATATGAACAGTGACCGTGAAAATGTAGAACTCATGATAAGTGTTTTCACATGGGACACTCAATGTCAAATTAATCATTTCTCCAGGGAGAATCACTAGTGCATATGGAGATTTATTGAATCTGGTGCGCATTTGTTGTGATTGTACATTGCATTTATTGCCCTCCATTTATTATTTGTTTAATGTCATTCAGAATGACAGTAGTTTAGTTTTACGAATGTTTGCTTCAATCTGTATGCTCAGATTAAGGCAATATGTTTGTTTAACAACACTAAACATATTACTTTACAAAAACATTAATATACAATGCAAATTATTCACAATATTTGGCTCACAAATGGATGTCATTGCAAATGTGAATCCTATTTAGAAAGGCATGCTATGCTACCTTTCACTTATTACTTTGAAACTGACATTTATATGGATAGCCAATAGAAAATTTTCAACAATGCATTGGTTATGAGAAAAATGTTTTGAAAAATCCTAAGCAAAACCCTGTGGGAGCTGTGCGTTAAAAAGCTCCTGCATTTATTATTATATAGTGTACACTGATTGCCGAGTTATGCTGATCTCCATCATCATAATAACTTTGTACTTTGCAGGTGTTTCCTATTAGAAGTCTAATAGCCTCATGTTGCTCTTCTAATTGCTGACCGCTGTGGCCACATCATGCTCTTAATTTACGCAACTGTTTGAAATGAAAACTGAAATGAAAGCAGCTGATTTTAGGAATTCCTCTCTGACGTTAGCAAATACACAATTATTTATTTATTCTCTTGGTCCTCCAAACAAGCATGTGTTAGCTTGACAAAAAAAACAAAAACACATAGCGCCAAGTCAGTGCAGTACGTAGCGTTCTCTAGTGAGGCTCTCATTACAGGATATCAAATGGATGACAAAAGAAACCTTTGGAGCATTTCATTCGCTCTGTTCTGAAGTGTGTTAACCTTTAAAGTAAAGCCAGGCTTAGCCTCTTTCCATCTTACTGTAATTGCCCACGCTGGGTGAGCACATTTGTTTGAAAAGGTTATCATCCTCTGATCCAGTTGTTGCAACAAAACAGGGCACAATCCAAAGAGACAAACATTTAGGTGGTTGGTAGGTAGGTACAATAATAGCGCATGGAACTCTCCACAAATAGGGTACAAAATAGGGCCTGGAATTTATTTATATTTTTCAATAATGATAAATCAGTGAGAAGAGACGATAAAAAATGTTGGTCGTCACTAAATATTAATTGTGCTTTGGTTTATGGTATATGATGTTTGCGCATTTCTGCAACCCTATTACTATGTGTAAACCCAGTTCAAAACCCTAATTTGCACGTTTTTTTAAAACCAATAAACATTACATAAACACTACTAATTGGGGGTGTAATGGTACACAAACATGATGGTTCGGTACGTACCTCGGTTTTTACGTCACAGTTCAGTACGGGTTCGAGAGAGAAAACTAAACACAAAATTACTTTTATCTTTTTTTAACAAATGTGCCTCTGTTTAAAGGGATAGTTCGGCCAAAAATGATATTTAACACATGCATTACTCACCCTCAAGCCGTTCGAGATGCATATGTCAATCTTGTTTCAGACGAACACATTTTCAGTTATTTTAGAAAATGTCTTAGACCCTTCACTGGATATAATGTGAAGCAATGGGGTCCACCTCCTTCAAGTCCCAAAATGTGCATACATCCTTCACAAAAGTAATCCATCCGGCTCCAGGGGGATAAACGAAGGCCTTCAGAGGGTAATCCGTCCGGTTTTGTCGAAAAAATATACATATTTAAAACTTTATAAATGAAAATATCTGACTTCCGGCAACGATCGACGCGCGTTCACGGATGGATTACTTTTGTGAAGAATGTATGCACATTTTGGGACTTGAAGGAGGTGGACCCCATTGCTTCACATTATATTCACTGAAGGGTCTAAGACATTTTCTAAAATAGGCTAACTGAAAATGTGTTCGTCTGAAACAAGATTGACATATGCATCTCGAACTGCTTGAGGGTGAGTAATGCATGTGTTAAATATCATTTTTGGCCGAACTATCCCTTTAAATAAATTCAGTTATAATAAATAGTTATATAATGATCAATGCTCAAATAAAATAAAAACATGCAAATTGCACATATGGCAGGTTTTGCTTTACCTACACAATCTAATAAAGTTAATCCAATTGTAAGTTGTACTGTTTCTTTCAATATACCTTCTAATGTTCATTCATGTTTTTTCGAGCTGTAGCTTGTATTAAAGAGGGAGAGATGACTGAGACGCTACATCGATCTGTCACGTCACATTTAACAATGGTGTTTCATGTATTCAGAGTTGTTTACAGTGTTAAAGAGATGGATTCTCATGCTAAACATGGCCAAAGTTTAAAAAAAAATATTTTGGACGAATAACAGAGAATTTCTGTGCCGAAAATGTTACTTCCGGGTTGGTACAAGTTTCGGCTGTTTTTTTTCCGATCGTGGATCTAATGACATAGACGAGAGTGGAACTCCTTATATGAGCATTTCTCTCGGAAAAGCGCACACGTCGACCAGAGGAGAGCGAGACCGCGCACATCAACGCGCTTCAACAGGAAATCATCGGCAGCGCTGCATAGGATTTGTTCAAGAATGTCTTTAAATACATTTGTTTAGCTGGCCACTGTATGTGTCTGTTTGTTTATTGTAAAACCAAATCATGTCCTCATAAACCACGAGTAAACACACACACATGTTGTAAGTTATTATAACTCGTGCATGACATGGTGTTCTAAAAACACTGCGCTCAAGTTCAAATCATTTCTACTTTTAAAAAACGGCATCAAACTACACTTTCACGACGACATAAAGTGAAAATTAGTCATTTACAAAAGCCGTTAAGCAAATATAAATGATACAGTTCCAGTACACACCACATAGAGACGTCCTGCTGTAGTCGTTGCTGCTGCTGCTCGTCTTCAATGTCAGCCTCGGGATCTGATTCGGGATGAAAAATGTATGGCTGAATCTGATTGTTAGCCATGGTTTGTTTTGGGATGTCACAGCTTCCAGACGCTCTCAACACAAAATCTTTGCGCGCTCATGATTATTTAGCTCCGCCCACACGGCACGCCTCCACCTGCTCGTTTTTTTTTTCCGGAAAGACTCGGTACAGCTTATCTTTCTTTTATAAATATAATAAAACTAAAGAATTTTTGGAGATATGAAGGATGCAATACTACTCTATAGGTACTCAAGATTAACATGAGATTGACTGAAACTGAGTGTTTCACCCCCCCTTTAAGAACATATAATGAATAGGATAATATAGTGCTGTCACGTCTTGTTTTGGTTCATGGTTCATGTCTTGTCATGTCATCCTGCCATGTGTTCCCCATGTGATTGTGTCATGTTGTCATTGGTACATTGTTTTATTGTGCACAGGTGTCCCTTGTCTTGTCATTAGTCTTGTGTGTATTTAAGCACTCATGTTTGCCACTTGTCCTTGTCAAGTAGGCTATTTCTGTAACCTCTGTTGGTAAGTTCCTGTTCTTCTTTTGAGTTTCATGCCATGCTTACTTGGATGGGTTAAATGCAGAGGTCAAATACTTGGCCATCACGTGTCACTTTCACTTTCACTTATGTTTTATGTTTGATCATGTTCGGGAAACAAACTGCACTTGGGTTCTACAACTTGCCCTCCAGTGGACTAACTGTTATAAGTGCATATACAAAATGCTTCTCTCTGGAGTTAATTTCTCTAGTGAACTAACCTGCTGTCAACACTAAATGCCTGAGGTAAATGTAATGCTACGTAACTATACATGTAATTATAAATGTAATGTAACTCAAGAGAATAGAAAGAATAAAACATGAATTTCTAAATCACGACCTCTGCTTTGCCTTTGTAATAATTTTCTTCTATTTTTGTTCACCATTACTGGGCAGAGGTTCTTGAATCTAATAAACCCTGGTGTGAGAAAGCAATGGTTAAGAGAGGAAATTGCTAGCAGGGAGGCC
The DNA here is from genome assembly GCA_029959095.1 of Rhinichthys osculus. NCBI lineage: Eukaryota > Metazoa > Chordata > Actinopteri > Cypriniformes > Leuciscidae > Rhinichthys > Rhinichthys osculus. The sequence continues at coordinate 25,466,256 of JARWKJ010000020.1, forward strand.
TATCCCTCTGGTGCAGTGTTGATAAGTTTAAGGTGGAGGGTGAATAAGGGGTGAGGGCTGTTATCACTCGCAGCTTCTGGCTGCGTTTCCTGCAACACTGCTTGCTGGAGCCTGAAAATTCATTTTGACGGATACTTCCCCTCTCTGGCTGTTAGAGTGCATCTGGGTGGGGAGGTGGCTTCGAGGGCCTCTGAGGCAGCAGTGTTCACACTGAATGCCATGTTGTGCAAACCTGCAATTTAAACTCTCACGCAGGGCAGTAAAAGTTAGCTCATGATATGCAGAGACCCCTGTTAGCAATCTCCCCCACAGTGTTGCCATGCACTTCAAATGTAGGAGTCTGAAAAATCATTACGTTGTTGCTGTAGAGAGAAGGTTTGTGCTGTCAAAAACCTTGCTTATGAAAATCAAAAATGAATTATGAAATAATTAAATTAATGCCACTTGCCAAAATGACTACTACTGTAGCAGTATACGGCTCATAAATGTAATTTAAGATCTTCTGCTATCCATTGTACATTATCCATGTGACACCACCCAGTATTATTCATTGTTTTTCTCTTCTCGTTCTTAGATCGCAGAGACATCAGTCTGAGGAAGCAGTCGTCCTTCAGAAGGAAACTGCCCCAAAGCATGACCGTCTGCCACTGGAGAGGGTCAGAGAATCGCATCCCTGCAACTCTCATGAACAGTTTGTCATCCCCCTCGTAGGTCCACCTGCGGCCCTGAACACACCCATCTGCCAGCTCGGATAACCCTCAGGCTGTTGCCAACACATGTTTGATGTGATTGGTTGTGACCGCCGCGCTTTGCTAAGCAGCCCCACTCTACATCATGCAGTGGCGTCGGCGACACTGCTGCCCCATCAAGATGACCTGGAATGTCAAGCGGTCACTCTTCCGCACACATGTAGCAGGCCTTCTCTCGCTGGCCTCAATCTTCGCCCTGTTTCTCATCTACTGCCACCAGGATTTGCTGCAGGGCCGGAGTTGGTTGCGAGACAACCCTTTGGTTTACACCATGCGGGGTTTGCGCCCCCACAAGGAGCGTGCGAAGGGAAACCAAAGCTCACTGCGTAGCCTCTGGAAAGACAATACTTATGTGCTCCCCAAACCGTCTGTTAACTTCAATTTGAGTTCTCACCAGGCTGAGATTACTGCCCGGGGGATTGTGGGACTGGAGATCTCGCCGAGCGGCAACAACTCAAACACCAACAGCAACACCAAGAGCTTGCACAGGGAAATGGGAGTGGGAGGCCGTCTGGCAGCCCAGCCTTATCACTGGCTGCTTAATGAGCCCTACAAGTGCAACGAAAGCAGTCCCTTCCTGGTTTTGCTAATTGCTGCGGAGCCAAGGCAGTTGGAGGCAAGGAACGCCATCAGACAGACCTGGGGCAACGAGAGCGTGGCCATGGGTTATGGGTTCGTGCGGCTCTTTCTGCTGGGAAGGATACCTAATGCGTATCCTCAGAGCTCCATTGACGAGGAGAGCTTGCAGTACCGTGACATCATCCAGCAGGACTTCTTGGACACCTATTACAACCTTACCATCAAGACGTTAATGGGCATGAGCTGGGTTGCTCGCTATTGCCCAAACGCCCGTTATGTCATGAAGACGGACAGTGACATGTTTGTCAACACAGAATATCTCATCCAAAAGCTGCTAAAGCCAAACATGGCACCTCGACTGAATTACTTCACAGGCTACCTAATGAGAGGCTATGCTCCCAACCGCAACAAGGACAGTAAGTGGTACATGCCGCCAGAGCTGTATTCCAGCGAGAGGTACCCTATCTTTTGCTCCGGGACAGGCTATGTATTCTCGGGGGACATGGCTGCGAAAATCTACAATGCCTCATTGAGTATCCGTCGCCTTCATCTCGAGGATGTGTATGTGGGAATCTGCCTGGCAAAACTGCGGATCGACCCAGTGCCGCCACCAAACGAGTTTCTCTTCAACCACTGGAGAGTGTCGTACTCCAGCTGCAAATACAGTCACCTGATCACCTCTCACCAGTTCCAGCCCAACGAACTCATGAAATACTGGAATCACTTGCAAAGCAACAAGCACAATCCTTGCCTTAACATGGCGAAGGATAGGAGCGGGCGACCGCGCCATAGGAAGTTGCAGTGGGAAGGTCTTCGGTGATTAGCCAGGGCTCAGGGGTGCAGTAGTGTTACCACAGCATGTGCAAATTTCAGCAGTTTATGAGGTAGGGAACAGCACAGTGTTTTTTGGTATTGTCAATTAAAACTATTTTTTTAATTTCAGAGAGCTGTTATGTATTGTAAACCTGTCTTTTTAAAGGGAAGCCAGAGACATTGATGTGTGCAGTATCTAGCATGCACAACAAAAACAAGACGATGGTGATACCACAATTTTCAGGTGCCAATTAACCAAGACATATTAAGAGATTTCTCTTCAAGCTAACACCTGACTGATATTACTAAGGGCCAATTTTATTGGGATCCTCACTGTTTCTGTATACGAAGGAAGAAAAATTGGGAATATCATATGGTGGTGTATCTGTACTGTGACACATTTCTTTGATTCTCAGAGATGTCCATCCTTGACATTATGAGATGATGTTGATTTTTCTATCTACCTAAAACCTGCAAATGGTTTACAGTAACCAAACCAAATTAAAAACGGTATGTATAAAAGATAATATATGAAATTTAATTGCATCATAGTCAGATATGATTAAAATAATATTTTTCAAAGATTTTCATTGACTAAATATACAGGTCTGCCTTGATGAGGGTAAGTTAAAACTATTTATTAAATGTATTTCTTAAACATATTGTCTCGGAGGTGTGGTCATTCAAATAATGTGACATTATTCAAATAATGTATTACTCGGCATGAGCTGAAACCCAATTTTACTATGTGATTATTTAGATTAGACACATTTCGCAATACAACCAAATTGTCACAAATAATGCACTAGTAGGCAATGCAAAACATGAAGAGTTGAACACATCTTTGGTTACTACCTCAGTGACCCCCATGAAATCTGACATGAGACTTTAAATCTGATCATATAAACATTACTTCTGATAATTCACTTCTAATTGACTTTTACAGACAGTTGCACCCTTCATTTGCAAAATTAAAAATGTCTTCGTTGTCAAAATTTGCATAATTCATGCAAATTTCAAAGCATTATGGAGAAATATCAACATTCAAATCACCATTATGTACTCATTAAATTAAAATGAGGCTTGAAAAATCCTAGAATCAGTCCCCAGATGGAACCGAAGACTAATGCGTTAATGATAAAGTAGATCGTGTTGCTCTGGGTCAAAATATATAATTAGTGGGGGGGCTTCACAACACATTAGCAAAGAGTAATCCAATTAAATTGACGCTGGCAATATTTGAAGGGTTTATTTATCATTTTCATTACTCATTTGTCAGTCTAATTTTAATTAACCACATATTCGAGTGACTACGATAAGTGCTAGATGCAGAGTTTGTGCATCATTTACATGTGACTCAAAAGACATTTCCATGTACCCGTCTTACAAGATACGTTTCACAATATAACAATTATTGTGGCTCAAATGAGTAACTTTCCAGTTCTACTAGTCTACTTGGGTTTACCTCCAGTAAATACGACTTTCACAGAGAAAATAGTAACTTATAAATAAAGTAACAAAAATAAGAAGTGCTTAAGACTAAATATTACTTAAAACAGATAATTTGTGAAGTCATATGGACAATGCACACATTTCTACATTAAAATATGACAAGGTAACACTTAAAAAGTGCAAATTTGTCCTGAGTATCGGGAGATTTCCAGGACCTCATTGCTTTAGACCCTAAAAACATCTAAGAATTACTTTCTTGCAAGACAGAAGATAATTCGCACAACAACGTGCAATTCCATTGCAATGCAATCCATTAAATCCTCATATGTTGTTAAGCATTTATCTCCCTCAATTAATAGGAATCAAAGTCGTGGCCAAGGGCGAGAGAATATAAGAAACAGAAGCAGCTTTCATTCCTCCGTGCCCTGTGCAATCACAGAGAAAGATTAGCGCACTTCATCCACAACACTTTGTCCCACTGATTTACCAGAGAGAGAGAGAAACCAAGAGAGAGAAAAAATAACTGGGGGCGAGTGATGAATGAACAGCAAAGAGGCTGTGACTGATCAGTATTGAAAACCTGTGCTGCTCTAAACGTGTGAAAAGTGAACCTGGGAAAAGAACTCTGATGTCCACCATGATGGAGTGGCTCGCCAAAAGCCCGGACCCAGAGACGCGTTTCCAGAAATATAGCGGGTACCAGAGTATGATGAATGTCCCAACTTCGCTGAAAGCCTATAGCACAGCAGCGAGATTGAAGAAGTGATTCACACTGATTTTGCATGGTCATTTTTAGACATACAGACAAAGCAAATTCAGTTCTTTATTCGTGAAAATGTTGACATTGTGAATTATTCAGAAATAACGATCTTGCTCCAAGTGCTGTCAATATCATCGGGTCTAAAAATATTTTTGGCAGATGTTTTGAAGTAACTTCATACCTGAGCCCAGATCATGCCTTGCTGTCATCCATGCTTTTGAGGTGTCGGCTCTTTTCATGTGGAAACGGGCGAGGAATTCGTGATCGCTGTTGGGGCATGTACAACACAGCGCTAAAAACTCTCCTTTGTACTCGCTGAAAAGCAACCACTGTTGAATCACGCAGAGTGGCGTTTCAATAAATAAAGTAACAAGACATGCTGTGTGAGTAAATGTACCTTTTTAACGGAAATATCCTGCAGTTCGGATCGGGTAGAGCGCTTTTCCCTCACAAGGATACCAGACCATGCAAGGTATGGACGGATAAGAACGTCCTGAAGAATTTCAGTCAAGTTAGCTAAAACCACTTTCCTCATTAACTCCGTCATTTTCACTCTGACAGCAAATGGGAGCAACATATGAATATAAAACATTGAATACTAAATTGGAGTCAATGGCTCTCTTTTTCTCTGGATCTAATCATTTATTCAAAAATTCATTCAAATGCAATTGATAGATACAGCGACTTGAATAAACCTCTTTTATGATGAGCATGTTTTTTCCATTTCTGAATTAATATTACATTTTTTTTTAAATTGTGTTGGCCCTAAAAGTGAAGAGAGGTGATAATGTGCAACTGTCCTGATGTTAAAATGAAGAATAACAGCTTCGTTAAAGGAATGGAATTCTTGAAAAGAAAAACTGATTAAGTAGTTTGTATGGAAGCTTGTTTCCGCCACAGAATAAAACATTTTAAAAAGATAATTGCAACTTTTTATCTAACAATTGACAGTTTATATCTCGCAATTCGGACTTTATAACACACAATTGCGTGTTATAAAGTCAGAATTGCAAGGTATAAATATGCAATTCTAAGAAAAGTCTGAATTGCGAGTTTATATCTCACAATTCTGACTTTATAACAGGAAATTGCGACTTTATATCACATAATTGACATGTTTAGTAAACTCGCAATTGTGAGAAAAAAAGTCAGTATTGTGAAATAAAAAGTCGCAATTACCTTTTTTATTTTTCATTCTGTGGTGGAAGCAAGCTTCCATAAGTTTGGGGAAATCTTTTATCATTTCTTTAAAAAAAATTACATTTAAAAAATACCATTAAAACATCTATCTACCTATTAGTCATATCCGATTGAAATGGCCATCTCTTGCCATACGCGAGAGACTGTCCATTATATTTTTGGCAATGATTTTTCCAGGGTAGGTTGCCAGGTCTTTCCTCAAACCTCGCCATTACATGGCTTGGGACACACACACACACATGCTTTCACACCTACAGTACAGACAATGTAACATGTCCAATTCACTTATACTGCATATTTTTGGACGCAGACACATGGAGAACATGCAAACTCCACACAGCAACAACAACACTGTGTCACACAAATACACTCTGAACTTGATACGTTTCAGCTAGATTTCTTTATCATGGACACTCTTATTTGCTATTGACCTTAGGAGATGAGTCATTAGGAGGTGAATAACCTGCAATAGAACTGAGCAAAGTAGGATTACTTTTCTGCTCAACAAATCCATTTCTATTCCATTCTGGAGCCGATATTGTTGTGGATGTTTGCCAAAGTATAACTGTAGTGAGGGAAGATAGTCCTAGACCAGCACTTAAGACCATCTCCTTTAAGGAGCAACACTGCACAATTTCTCTGACCAGTAATGGCTATGTTTTCCAGGAGATGTCCGAATGGAAAAATCAATGTGTTGATCTGTTTTGATGTGTAGAAGCTGAGAAGGACTTGCTTTCCTGATAGGAACACTGCTATAAATGGCTCTTGAAAAAGCTGACAAGGAACAGAACCCCAATGCTATTTTTGACCATGGCAACAACGGCCCATCCTTTATAACCCTCATACCCCTGTATCTGTTAAAACACACAGTAAACAAGCTTTAGATACAACATAATGGCCTCATGTGGCCATTTGTTACTTCTGGCTAAATGACTTGCTGCCTCAGATGATCATTCACACAATATGAACCCTTTATAACCCAATGACAAGCTCACATTGATTACATTTTTTTCATCAAATGTCAGCGACGACTGATGGCTGGCATTTGTTGTAAATATTCCAAACAATGGCCTTCCTCCACAGCGTCCTTCCAGGTTCCAGGGTGACGAAACACAACTGATTATCATGGACGATGTGTACGCCGTTATACGCACAAGAGATCTTCATCAACAGAAAATTATTTGCAATTAGCACAATTAATGGGTGCATATCTTTGTGTAATTTCTCATATCCACCTACTCAGAAGCAATTTTACACAAGATATTAGATAGCTATAAGAGGAGATGTTACATTTAATAATAATAATAATTATAGATATTGACCTTTTATACATTTTTGTGTGCTTACAAAAAAAAACCTTCCATACTGCAACATGAAAAGGCATGCAAGTATATTTCCCAAACGGTCCTTAATTATTCATAAATACTGAGTATTCATAAATATTGAATACATATTCATTTGAATCCGACTCGAACCTTGTGTTTGACATGCATTTTCATTGGAGACTGTTGGTTATGCAACAACAAACATCTTGAAACTGAATCTTGGTTATTTTTTTTATCATGGTTTCATTCAAACCTGACAGATATCCTCACATTTATGTCATTAAAATCACATCTTGACAAGAAACAAGCTATAAAATGCTTGATATTCCGAAGATTATGTGGGCACAGTGGTTCAAACACTTCAAGTTCGCATTAATTTTTTATAGTTTTCGATTGATTTAGTGGTCCACGGAGTCTGTGCCAAAGCGACAAACCCTGACCATTTCTGTTTACAGAGAATTCATAATTTATGTCGTTTAGTATTAATGTGAACTTGAGATCATCATAATCGCTCAAACTCTTTGAGAACACCCAGAACAATCACATGAATGAAAAATCCTCATAATATGTTCATATTTTCCTGACGACACATGTTCCGATACACTCGAATGCTCTGCTTTGAAAACTCCCAAAAGGATGAACCCCTGCTATTCTCAGCTGTCATTTATCTAATTGGAAAGCATATTAATACTAAAAAAAAAAGTGTGCCAACTGATTGCTGGAGGATCGGAAAGCCTCACATCTCACTTCCCATGACACACTGAGACACACATAAGAGTGCACATGGTAACACAGACCCCTCAACAAATTCAAGCTGTCAACTCAAGCAAGACTGCAGGGTTGACTGGTTCCCTAGCATGTGTACTATAACCAGATAGACAGCCAGGATGTCAATCTAGTGTCATGCAGAACTTGAGGAACATCAGGGGTTCCCTTGAGGTCTGTAAAAGGTCTCTAATGTCCACAGCTTTTATTATGCGGTCTAGAAGGATTTCACTTAAGCTTGTTGAGTAGTGAGACGCAGGAACCGTATCGAGAACAGTTCAAACAGGTTCAGTCATGCGCTAAATGTCATAAAAAATTAACTAAATTAATGATTTTCTAAAGAAGGAACTGAAGTGAACAGTGCTTCAACTGTTTGCAGTTTCGGTCATGTTGAATTTTTATCAGCTTTCTTACAACACACTTTCCCCACTACCCTTACAAAAAAAAGTGTGCTATTCGTATACTTCTCTTAAACTTAAAATAAGAAAGTGTACTTTCAGTTCTACTTGTTATGTACTTTTCAGAAATATACTTAGCCCTTGTTAAGTGTATTATGGACATTTTTGTCTCTTTCAGTTTTGTTGTGAAAGAAACAGAAACAGTTTTGGGCACAGGTGTATGTGTATTTTTATTGGAATGTTACCATTTCACCCCCATTTCCTTTAATAAATCTATACACAAAATAGTTACACTCAGAACCTTGAGGACAACAATGTTTTCATTGAAACCCATTAAATTTGCACATTTTTAATCCCAGGGCCATTCAACTATAAAAGGATGCAGTCTTTGTAGGCTTTCATTCTGTAAGGCTTCAAAATTTAAATTTTTACTAGTTTTTACTAGATGGTGGCATTTTCTCAGGTTTGGCCTATATAAAGCAAATACTCGCTTTATTCCTGTTTTCTGTGATTTTTGCTTTTGCATATTATAAAGCCAATTGGATAAATTATGTAGCTATAATTGTGTGGGTGTGTTGGTATGGATGTCAAAGTGTGGTTTGTATGTGTATAATAAAAACAATGTGTGTGTGTGTGTGTGTGTGTGTGTGCGTTTGTGTGCTTTTAATATTTGAGAGAGAAAACCTCTACTGTACTGCAAATCACAAATCCAACCACTGTGTGCACCAGTGTATCTTTGCTGGCATTTACTGGGGGAAACGTGGTATACTGCGTCCAAACTACATTTGACTGAAATCTTTTTTTTAGATTTAGAATTTATGGCTTTGATTTTCTAGCAGTTTTAGAGTTCAACATGTTTCATGAATATATATATTTTTTTTTTACTTTTTTTTTTTTTACTTCAACAATAATCTGCCACTGCCACTTTTTTGCCACCACTGACTGAATTTTCCGGCTATCCATGATTTCACTGTTTTACGGTAAGGGTTTTCACTGATTTATCAGTTTTTTGTTTAAAATGTTGCTTTTTTTAATGAAACTTATGAAGAAATATGAATAAAAAAAGGATGCATGAAGCTAGAAAATTATTATTATTATTATTTTAAATGAAAGGAGTTACAGTTAAAGGTATATTTCAAGTATAAAAAAATTAATACCTAAATTGGGACATAGTAGTATACTCACTTAAAAATGTTGGGTTAAAAATAACCCAAAGTTTTTTACTGTACACTTAATGTGCAATAATAATAATATATAATAAAAATTAAGTATGATGTTATGTTCACTTAAAGAAAACTTACAAGTCTACTTAATACTAAACTAGTAGTTTACTGAGAGTATACCTCAAAGTGTACTTTCATAAACAAAAAAAAAAACAAAAAAATTCTACATGTATTAAAATATTAAACTACTAGTATACTTATAAGTTTACTTGTAGTACAGATTCAGTACAAATTAGAAATGTAGTTGTGATTTAGTCCCAAGCAGTAGACTATTGAAATAGTACACTTACAAGTTTACAACTGGTACATTGATATTAGTATACTTGCAAAAATGCATACAAATCACAATTACATAAATAGTCAATATTGTTCATTATAATTATTTCAGTTTAAAAATGTAAAATTTCCACAGTTTTGAGATTGAAGATTGAAAATGTGGGATATTTAAGGACTATCTTCAAACCATTATTTATTTGTTTGTTCATTTATTTATCCATCCATCTTCTCGAGCAGCATTTATGGCTGTTCCCTCCTCTATAGTAGACACTTTCCTTTCGTTCAATTGTTTTTCCTCAGAATCCCCATTCGTGAGGCGGCTGTCGCAGAAGCACTTGATTAATTTCCTTAATCTACTCCCGGATATAGTCCCACACACACTTAAAGAGCCAATCGCAAGCTCATTCTGGAGTCTGGACCCTTCCCGTTTCTCCATCCCGCACAATTTATTACTATGCACGGCAACCTTTGTTTTGCGAGGTCAGGCTCCAGAGGTGCGAAGCTCGCCATCTTTCCTCTCCATCCTCCCCTCCACTCTTGCAGATAATGAAGTCAACTGTTTGAAAAAGGAAACGGCACCGTTCTTGGTTTTATGATAATTGGCCCATCTGTCTTTCCATAAATAAAGCGGATCAGCTCGATGTGTTTGGTGGGAAGCGGGGCAGGGCGCATCCAGGAATGACAGGGAAAACAAATGACTTCCTCCACTCGGCAAGATTCTTCAAGCATGAACATGGCATTATGTGGAGAACGCGTCAGTGAGAGGCGGCTGCTTTTTGAACACATCTTGCCCTGCGAGTTAGATCACAAAAGCACAATGAGCATTTGAAATGCACATCTGTGGAACAAACAGCTATTCTTGGCTGTTTATCTGAGTGATGCTGGAGAGAGTGGTTTTCATGGGTGGGTGACGGCTTCACATCTCTAAGCCTGAGGGAAGACGGTTGGGTGCAGGTAGCCTTGGAGTAACTGGGCTGTTGCATCGCCATGGTAACCAACCACTGATCTGCCAAGTTGTGGTGGAGGGGAGTGGCAGTGACAGAGAAAGTGACAGACACATCACAGTGCACAGGAGGCGAGGAAGAGTGCGAGGACGACGGATAGAGAGAGCGGTATGTGAAATGGAGACGGACACCTGTGGGAAGAAAAAGGAGAATGTATACATGTGATTCATACACATGTTGACTTGGCAAGTAAATACCGCTGAAGGGGATGTAATTATTGCTCCCCTACAGTGGCTCTGGAATTGCAAAAATTAATTAATTTCATTTATAATACCCATATTCATCCTATATAGAACTTTGGTTCCCAGACTACAATATCTCTTAAAACTTCTGACACTTCCACAATTTTGTCTGAGGTCAAATTTGATTGCAACGGTCATTAGGGGCTTTCACTGGAGGAACCTATAGTTCCTAGTTCCTATTGGCTGAAGTACCCGTTTTTTTTTTTTTTTTTGGAGTGAACCATTTTAGTTCTAGGAACTCTTTTTGAGGAACTAATTTAGCTCCTACTTCAGGGTCTAACCCTGCACTAGTAACTACCAGTGACGTTGGTGTAGCTACACTGATTTGCGGAACACCAAAACCCGCCATTTTGAAAAAAAAACCCGCAACTTTGAGGGGTCCAAGTAAAACATGATTATGTGTTTATGCTCAGCTAGCAACACTGGACATCAAAAGCCGCTTTCCGACGAAGTAGTTATAGGAACTTAGTTATAGGAACTGTCCACTTCTAAACAGTTCTAAGAACTACTCTCCCCAAAACTCGGTTTTGCTGTTTGCGTTCGCACTGGCCAAGTGGCCATAGGAACTGGTAGGAGGGGTAAGGGAGTGACGCAAGCGCGGCGGCGGCGGCGCCACATACAACAACAACAAACCAGCGTGGAGGAGGCTATCGGAATGTTCCTGTTCTGCCTTGCCGGGACCTTAATAACGGAGTACGAACGGCGGCGTTTAAAGATCTTGAGTTTTGTACAGAGAAACACAGAAGACGAAGGCTCCAGCGTAATATGATCTTAAATAATATGATGGAAGAAGATAGAAGAGCAGAGCGCAGGAGACAAACAAAACGTCCGGTAAGTTTAGCAAGCATTAGCAATTAGCTGGTTGAATGGGTTATGTTTGTCTTAAGTTATGAGTTAGCATAGCCTACATAGGCAAATTGCAACAGACAGTGAAGAAAATGTGTTGACAGTGGGCGTGACTTATCAGTTGAACCAATCAACGTAGACCTAGGGAAAGGGAACTAAAAAAGTCCTCGCTCTAGACTAGGTACTGAAAGAGTTATAGGAACTACGGTCCGAGGAACTAAAAAATCCCCAACTTAGTCCGGTCGGAACACGCGAAAAAAAGGGTTATAGGAACCTTAGGTTCTAGGAACTGCAAAAGTCCCTCCGGTCGGAAAGCGGCTAATCTCACGGCATACGCTAATACATTTTCATTACTGTCTACTTACTATGTATAACAGTTCTATCTAATAAAGTATTAGACAGGACTGTTAGACAGATCGAAAACTAATGAACACGGAGAATGCGAGCACTGTTTGTTTGCAGGCTCTGGCGCCTCAGCGCCGTCAAAATAAAAGTCACAACACTCGTCTCATTCGTGGAGGTGGAAAAACAAATTCTTTGTGACATGCAAGATTTGTTGTATTAAAATGTAAATGCAAAAGAAAAGGCATGAGAGTCGGTTGTTTTTGTCAATTTTAAGTTTTCATTTAAAATGTTTGCGATTTTAATATAAGTACATGGTTACATATTTGACCACTTGCTTGAGCAACTTATATAGAAGTAATGCATGGAATAATTGGCTTACGTTGTTGAAATAGTGAGTATGTGTTAAAATAAAAATAGTGAGTACCGGGGTGTTTGTGGTACAGCCGCGGATCAGTTACGCACTGCAAACGCAGCATATAAAGTATTGCGCGTCCTGCTTCTGTACTGTATACACACCGCACACGCATTGCACACGGATTATGTGTGAAACCTGTGGTAAAATGATGGGAACAGACTTTTCTGTGGGGAATTGGCTGAAAATTTAGCCTATTTATCCTAGCTAGCCTCTCCTGCGCTGGCTCAACTCTGTCTCCTTCCCTTCACGTTTTCTGACAGTCGGTAACTTATCGCAATCATAAAAACTAACTCCGGGGTTCTTATTGCTGTTGTTAGAACAGCCATGTATTACACAACACACCATCACGCTGTTTAAAAATAAAAAATACAGTGATAATACCATGGATAATACCGACGCTGCCTCGCTTGTCAATTGACAGACTGACAGTTGGCGTGGTTTCTATGTCAACAATATGGCCGCCGCAAACATTGATGACGCAGATCGAATAACATCTATAACAATAAAATATGCATAATTACTTGTAACTAACACTAAACGAAACCTAATCCTAACCAGTTCTGTGAATTTTGCAAGTGAAATCCAGTCAATTAAAAGTTTTGCTCAACTTTTTTATTCATCACACTATATGCCTAGCTCAATTAACAATGCACAGCCGCAGATGGTAAAACAAAAAAATTTATAAAATATGTAATTAATAGGTAATTTTCATTTGTCATTTAAGTGAAATTACTGAACTTGAATATACGAGCTTGATAATTATCATTCTTGAAGAAAATTTCAGATGGCACGAGTCTTTTGCATCTGAACTCTTCACATTTTGTATTGATCGTGGCAGCAGTTCCATCAAATGATGATAACTGATATGCATGTACCTTTGATGTGCTAATAAATAATGCTATCAGTGGCTGCAATTCATTTTGTTTTGTTTTTTTAAGTCAAAACAACTTATATTTCCTATTAGAGTTTAGCCAAAACTGATATGACTGAAATACTCATTGTTCATCTAAGGCAATATTTAGCCTAGAGGCAGTGCTGAAATGTTAAAGGCGCAATTTGAACTTGCTTGTCATTTAACTCTGATGTGTTTTACTGGGAAAAAAAAAATGTTTTGAAGCCTCGATAAGGAGTTGCTGCAAGGTCAACGCAATTCCTGGCTGAGATAAAGTAGTCAAGCTGTTAGTGGGCAGCAGGAGTCTCTGAAGCCAACTGATAAAAGCTCCAACGCTGAGGATGCTGAACGTCTTGGGTGGAAAGGTATGATAACATAGATGGGCCTTTAGATCACCATTTGGAGGGGAAGTGAAGGGCTGACAAGTCAAGTGGCAGATTGATACGATTGAGAATACATTCAAAGCGTAGTATGAAGACGAGATGGTTTAGCCTAGTACATTTCAGGTCTCAGCTTCCTCCTCCATTTAGGTTTTTTTTGTAGAATTAGGCTACACCAATTCTGTTCAAGATGTGCCTGTCATATATGTGTGTCTGTCCCTTTAACATACTGATGTCATTTTAATTTTCTATTCCATTTCCCATGTTATCTCCGCCTCTTTCCTTTTGGTTTTGTTTTCAATTGGGTAAGTCACCGTTAAAGTACAATGATTTTTAAATTCTAATCTTTGCTTTAAAAGTAAGCATGTGCATTTTTCTCAATTGATGCATTTTTTGAACATTTATTGGATTATTTTAATATGATATTTTATTGAATTTCATCACATGTAACACTACTAGCAAAGTGATTTTTAACCATTTTTGTTCATAAGACATGTTGATTTTGCTCCTTTTTTCTTATTACATTATTTATTATTATTTAGTGAACAGAATTTTTTTATTTTTTTATTACAATTAATTGTGTACTACCTGTCCACTAACTCCAAAGTTATTTGTTTCGAGTTTCGATGCACAACAATTTGTGAAAAACTATTTAAAACATAATCAGAATAATTTTCAGGGAAGAAAAGACTATCACAACTTCTATTTCATGCCGACTTAGAACTGATGTGAAGTAATTTCAAACAAAATCAGGCCGAAACAAAGTTCGTATGGAGTTCGTTTTGGGAGTTTGAAATAATGAACTAACGGCTGGTAAACACCTTTGTACTACCATTGGTCCATGGCGATTACATTATAGGTTGGTGTGCGCTGAGGCTCTGCCTTCTTTCACATCGAAACCTTTTCCAGTTCATTTCTCCTCATGAGTTTGTTGAGGTCAGATGTCTACGAGTGAAAACATAAAATAAGCTAATGTGCATTCTTTTCTCTGACATTAAAGGGATAGTTCACTTTGAAATAAATTTTTGATATGTTTTAGCTTACCTCAAGGGCATCCAAGATGTAGGTGTCTTTTTTTCCGCAGTAGTTTCAATTTTGATATTTTTAGGTCAAACCGTTCTTGTCTGTCAGTCATATAATGCAGGTCTATGGTCACCACCTCAAAGAGCAGGCACTGAGAAGTCCAAATTAAACATGATTTAATGACTCGTAAATGTAAGTACACATTGATGGCCTAAGACACGAAACGAGCGGTTTGTGTGAGAAAACGAACAGTATTTATATCGTTTTTACCTCTTGTAACCACAGCCACGTCCAAGTGATCTGAGGGCGCGGGCGCTTCGGTCTGTGCGTTACAAGAGGTAACAACGATATAAATACTGTTCGTTTTCTCACACAAACCGCTCATTTCGTGTCTTAGGCCATCAATGTATACTTACATTTATGAGTCATTAAATCATGTTTAATTTGGACTTCTCTGTGCATGCTCTTTGAGGTGGTGACCATAGACCAGCATTATATGACTGACAGACAAGAACGGTTTGACCTAAAAATATCAAAATTGAAACTACTGGGGAAACAAAGACACCTACATCTTGGATGCCCTTGAGGTAAGCTAAAATACCAAAAATTAATTTCAAAGTGAACTATCCCTTTAAAGGGTAACGTGTTTACAAAAACTCTTTCAGGTGTATAACAGTTTGGAAAGCTGTTCATTTGAGAGTTATGATACGTGATTTAAGTATAACATGAGTAGCTCTCAGCTGATTAAAACCAGACCATTCTCAGTTGTAACTGAGTTATGGTCTGGCAAAGCGTCATAGACAAATCATTTCCAGAGGGGCGTCACCAACGGACGTCGCGGATAGACCTAAACCCAATCAGAGCGATGAAGGAGATGGCGTATGCAGAGCGGCGAGAAACATCTCCGAGTGTTGTTCTTTGCTCGGTTTTTAACAAAAAGGAAACGTTCAAATCGCTTAAAACAGACGCGATAGCTGATTCGAACGAGTGATGTTCGACGGCGGCATCCATCTTTGTAATGTAGGCTACAAAATCTGCTTCGAAACCCCGGCGCTGTCATCATCGTGTAAAGCCCGCCCCAACGTTTCTGATTGGTGCCGCGATTTTCGGCGGATTGGAAATGAGCTTGAATGAGCTCTTTGCCAGACTAACTTTCAGAGCAAATCTAAATTTGCCGGAAGTTGTCTGGGTTTTCCCAGGCTAGCTCTCAGCCACTTTTGTTTTTACAAAGGTTAGAGACCCGTAGCGTACAGAGTATGCGCAGTTAGAAAAATAGCTGATGACAAAACTTACATCACGCACACTGTACGCATACCCAAACACGTAAAACTGAAGTATACTTTGGGCTTTTATCATCTGAAGATTATGAAGACTAACATTTTATTGAATAATCTGCAACTGACTTTGGAGTAAACAGGGTCAATTTATGAAGTAAACCTAGTCAATTGTGATTGTTGTTTAAGAAGTGGCCTATGTTTTGTCCTCCATCAACTACAGTGTTTCTTGTTTCTTATTTATCCATGCGGAACTCTTGATACACAGAACCAGCCTTATATCTTTTGAAAAGCAGTGAAGCCTCCATGACATATTGCTTTTTCCTCCCAATCAAAATATGATCCACACTTTTTTTCACACCTGGTACTGTCCAATTATAGCAGCGCTACACTCGGATGGAGGTATCTATTTCCCCCAGCCCCTCTTTGGGGTGTATTTCATTTGCCGTCTTGAATGGACACCAGTGGATTACTGCGCTCAAGAAGCTGTGAAATCCCTTCTGAGACCTTGAACAACCAGGATCACTAGTGTGTGCCCTTTCAACAAACGCCACCAAGGGCAAACATCCCTCATGAATACAGAAGAGAAGCCCCCGCCGTACACTACCACTAAAACACACTCCGAGGCCCATTCACTCTATATTACTGTCTTTTTTAAAGTTAACCGTCAAATTAAAATCCCGCTTGAGTCGGTTTCTGATCTCAGCAATATTAAAAATTTAATATTTATCAGCGTTTCTTTTTTTTAAATCAAAGTTATCTCCATTCCTTTGTTTCATCATTTTTGCTGCACGTCTGTTTTTTAAAAGTTATTTCCTTTAATTCACGTTCCTTTATCGTCCTTCAGTGTCTTATATCTTTAATTTCTGTTCTGTTATATTTGATCTCTTTTCTCAGGAGCAAATATATCAAATTCATGGTTCAGCTGTTTTATGTGCTTATTTGAACATGTTCAAAATAGCATTTTAAATAGTTAGACGAATTTTTATATGAGCTGTTATGCAGTGTACTGGAATAATCTGTGCATTAAAGCGCAAGTAATGTGTGAGAATCTGTGAACTTCTTTCTGACCCTTGCTGTAACTTTACTTGCTTGTTAATGTTAATATACTTGATTTATATGCTGATTGACTAAATATTCAAAAGTATTTGGATAATCATTTACCTACACTTCTTATGGCGTCTTTCTCTTTCCTTTATTTTCTTTAACGGTGAACTGATAACTGAAAATTTGAAAAATGTAAAAGCTGGGAAGGCCCGGAAAAGGCATGGAAATGAGTAAATCTTAAAACGACAAAGTCAAATTTTTGTTTTGCGCTAAAATAAAATAAACAGAACTTTTGTGAGTTAAAAATATCAGGTGTAATCGGATGGAATTACAAAGATTCAGAGCACACATACAAATGGAAAATTGTATGGGAACACTGCAACTCGCATCACAAAGAGTACAGTTTATGGATTTATTAATATTTATTATTATCTTTTTACTGTGCCATATAATACATGCGTTATACAGAATCCTACTGGAATTGTTGTGGGCCACCAGATTTAGTAATATTTTAAAAAGGCAAGCAAAAGTCACATTAATCTCTAAATAATAATTTAAAATACAGTATTCCTTTTTCCAGTATTTCCTTTTACGTGGAAATTCTCAGCAATCTGTATAAAAATGATTGAAATTATGTAAGAACAATGTGCAACTTGCTCACAGAGCACAATTTGTGGGTTTATTATTTTTAAATCCGCCACAAAACACATTTTATTAATACTTTCTTAAAAATGTATTAAAGATTCTTAAAAATTCATGGAAAAGTCACATTGTTGCCCGGCTCTAAAATGCGAGCCAAGGGCCAAGCCAAAAATTGCAAAATACGTAATGGTCTTTTAATGGTCTTAACCATTTTAATCACACATCACTGGCCAGGAGATTAGGAAGAATTGCACAAATACTGTAGATAAAGTATCTTCACACTGAATACAGTCTTCCCCAACATGCAGACAGCTTTTTACAGGAAGAAGAGTCAGTGCTGTTCGACTCAATGTTAATGGCTTCAAACGGTTCGAGAGTAGTTGAAAAATGTCTCCCAGTTCGTTTGAGGTCAACGTGAGACCAAATATACAATATAAAGTTCAAATCTGGACTCTGACCAAGCACAAATGTGGTGAAAAATGGCTATTTTTAAAAAGGGGAGGAGCTGTTTGATATGCCCCACCCTCTCTTCCTGTTTCAGTGGAAATTACGTCAAGACGTTGAATAACGCTGCGCGTTTCAATGCACTTTAGTGGGCCTTTAAAAGCTTGAGTAGGCAGGCCATGCGAAAGTGATATTAAGTCAATTATGATGCTGTACACAGAGCGCAATTTGTGGATTTATTATTTTTAATGGTGTCACAAATCATTAAATTAAAAATAGATCCTTTAGGAATTTTGCGCTTTTTAAAAAAAAGAGATTTTAAGGCCTGGAAAAGTCATGGAAATTAGCCATATCCTAAAAAGTCATCTTTCTCCCCATCAGCTAACGTATCCGTCTATAATGTAACAATCTCAAGCATATACCTGTGAAAGTGCAGGTTGTGGCCTTCGAAACAAGCCCTTATGTGACAAAGTGCGGTAACCTTCTCTAACAAAATGCCACAGCTTATTGCCGAGACGAGTCTGTTGTACCTTCTCCGGGAGGAGACGTTAGTTGGCTTTGACAGGAGGGAGGAATCACGGGCAGTTCAGTGAGGCGATGCTCCAGAGATTATTGGAACGGCACCCTCTCCTCCTGTGAACTCAATCGAGGCGTCGTTCCATCACCGCGCCAAATCATTTAAGAGCGAAAGACGGAACTGCCGCAAATGACACGAGGCCGATAAATAAAAAGACGCGCGCGTTTCCTTCGGTGGGAACGGTTTTAATAAGGCAGTGAGTGTAATCAGTGGCTTCACTAGGGCCAGGCATGATTGTCCGCCAGGGACGGTGATTTATGAGGGCAGTTGCAGCAGTGGCTTCTTGCTTGATTACATGGCGGCCCGCAAATGCATGCAGCAAACAGATATTAAATCAGCGGGGCATATTCCGATGACACCGCTCTGAAGGGAGCGTGGGCGAGGGGCGTCTGCTGTGCTCGGTGTGGAAACCTGCTGGGGGTGGGGAATTACGTTTCCAGAGGTCCTGATGAGTTTCGGTGTATGGCAGGTCATTACTTGTCATGAGGCTGTAAATAGTAAGGAGGGTTTCGCCATTATTATGACATGTGGGTTACACGCGGACCCTTGATAATCGATGGGAAAAGGGCGAATGGAAAATATTAAAGGGCCTATGTGCTTTTGCATCATAAAGGCCAATAGGTTTTTGTGTTCATTGAGAAGATGACCTGTAATTAATAATTATGGTGGTTCCCGGAATATTTTATCGTATGTGCCCCCACAGCCATATTAGTAAGATTGTAGGAAGACATGCAGGAAACCAAAATATTATTTTTCATTTGAACTTTAATGTAATTTTGGCATCATTGATATTTATCTTTAATATTAAGTCACTTATGTATAAATATTAAAAACATAATATTAATAATAGTGCTGTCAAATCAAATGTGTGTGTGTGTGTGTGTTCAGCAGTGGCGTGTTACGCAGTCACTCCTAGACACTTTGGCTGGTTAAATTTTATATATAATATACATTTTTCAATTGTAGTCTTTTAAAAAGGTATCTGAAATAATAAACTACGGTAAGTGCAATGTAGTGTTGTAAAAAAAAAAAAAAAACATATCGACAGGGGCGTCATGCAAGCCAAAATTCTGGGGGGGCACAATCTGAGACGTTGCAATTGTTTTCTGACGGGTGATATGGATCATGTTAGGAGGGGTCAGGGGGTTTCTCCCCCTGAAATTTTTTTAATTCTGGCTGCGAAACATACTATTTCAATGCAGTTTGGGAGGGACAGAAATACCTTAACAGAGCTAGCAGCAACCCTACTCTATCTGAGGACTAAGTTAAAGTATATGTGTATCTTATATGTGCATTATAAGATGTTTTGAAGGCCAAAAAAACTCCTAAAGTTGAGCTTTGACTGATAGGCTTTTCATTTTTGTCTGTCAGTGAAGAAAGCAAACATAGGGTCAACTGATAGGTTGATTTATGAATCATTTTCTCAGACGAATTTATTTACTGAAAGCTACTAGGAAAGCTAGGTAGCCTAAATTCATTCACAGTACACATTCATTATTGATCTTATGCCTAATACAGGGCCGTAGACAGGGCTTTATAATCACAGAGGTCCTACATTTGAGGTGGGTAGGGGGTTCAAATTTTTTATTTCTCTGATATGTGCATTTCAAGACGTTTGAAGGCCAAAAAAAGGATAAGAAATAGCTTTAAAACCATGTCAGTGGGCAGATTATTTGTCAATACCTGCTCTCACTTCTTATCCATCACTCTTTCTTTTTCTCTCAGTCTCTTGATCTTGCCTTCCCCTCCTAAAGCTGAGCTTTTTTAATTTACTTAAGGCTACAAATTGTACTATATTAATTATACTGTTTAAGTACAGTTTACTGTTGCAAAAAAGGTGAAAGGTGAACACACTGCTCATCTTCCTTTAACAATAATGAGTATGGAGTTCAGGCCATTAAACTTCACAATAAGCGAAACAATTTTAGGGCCTGTTTAGTGCTGTAATATTTCATATGGAATTCCTCATCCTTGGGGGTTTCAAACCATTTATTGTTGACAAAATAACCATAAGCTGGATAACTGATGCCGTTGTGTAAAAAAAAAAAGTGACAAGAACAGCCTTAATTCTTTTTTGGTTAATTCATAAGGATTAGTGGGTAAAAATCAATTGCCTTTTTCTAGCAAACAGCAATGTGGCATCTTTTGTGAAAAACAGAGATTAGGGAGCAGCATTAAATCACTTGTCATAAAACGTGGGGGAAAGAAAGAAAGAAAGAAAGAAAGAAAGAAAGAAAGAAAGAAAGAAAGAAAGAAAGAAAGAAAGAAAGAAAGAAAGAAAGAAAGAAAGAAAGAAAGAAAGAAGATAACCAGTTCTATGCATTTTTTCAGAATAGAACAGTGCCACCCCATGGATGCAAAACGACAATTCTTTCAGATAAAAAAATAAATAGAAAATCTAACTATGAAGGACAAGGGAGTAGCTACACATTACATATTTATACAAACCACGCTGGTGAAGATGGACCAATAACTACTTTTTGATTTACTGATAAGGCATTTACTAGGCATTACATATGCGAATTTCTAGTTGCATGCCAGATGCCAATTCTTTGAATTAATCATAGCCTGGGTTAAAAAATATATATCTTTTATTGTAGGCATGTCTGACTCTGCAATGAGACAATAAATGGTTCTAGAATGCAATTGGGTTTATGAGCCTCCATGGCCCCCTAGAGGAAAACAAGTGTCTCATTATGTCCAGTGATCAGGACACACTGGTAGAAAAGTGTTCAGACACCCGTGAAGGGCGGAGCCTACAGACGGTGCTTTTTACGTCAGACTAATGTGTTTCCGGTTGAGAGGTACGCGTGTGTTTTGGACTTTGGATGAAAATAGAAGAAACATATTTGTATGTAAAACCACTGCCATTGGGACAGTCTGTTATTTACACAGCGGCGCGTGTCGTTTTACACTCCACGATGTTTACGAGAGGCTGTTTATACAAATACAAGCAGGCTTATCAGATTCTAAGGTCATTATGAGGACAATTAATATTACTTATTTTAACATGATTGCATAACGTTACATTAAATTAAACTAAGATTGAAATCAAGACCGCCATTTTTTTTTTGTCCGTTCTGGACTGTACGAGTTAACCTAACGTACTTTAGGTTAGGTTGTAGTAGGTGTGTGTGTGTATGGTCTTTAAATCCCACTGTATGATCTGATCAGATTACAGTCTAGCTGTGTGATCCTGTTTACTTGTTTCAGTCGGGAATAAGACAACATTTGTTCGAACATGACTGACTTAAAATGCCAGTCTAATTCTCTTGTATTTGCACTAACTGCATTTGCTTTCCTTGTATCTTTAACATGTCTTTTTTACAGACCAGTGATTATAACAAGGTCATCACGTGTGTTAATCTCAGTCTGTCTTTGTGTAAATGGTTGTGTCTTTTCTCTCAGTTTGAACTCATTTCATGTCGTTTATCTAGAATGGGGAACTTCACGTCGTCTGCGCCTGGGTTGTCGAGCACAGCATGTAATCAGTTTGTCCAGGTAAATTAAGCTTGTTTTGGTTTAATGAAAGGAATGGTTCACCACCGAAAATGAAAATGCTGTCTTTGTAACTCACTTATTTCGTACCGAACCCTTATGCGTGTCTTTTCTGTGGAACACTAAAATTCCATGCGTTCCAGATTCGTGAATGAATCATTTAGAACTGTTTTTGTGAACCGGATCTATTAATTCATTGAAAATGTCTGACGAATGTGAATAACAGCTTAAAGGGATAGTACACACAAATAATAATGAAAATTCTGTCATCATTTACTCACACCAATGTCGTTCCAAACCAGAAGAAATTTAGAAGAATTTTGGTAGCCAAACAGTTTTGGTCCCGCCCTATTGACTTCAGTTGAAAATACATTTATACTAACATTATATACCAACATGTGTTGTGTATATATTTGCGCTGCACAATTAAATTAAAATAAAAACGAAATCAATATGGCTAGGTGAGATTTTCAAATCGCAAAGGCTGCAATTTAATTAAATACATATGCGCTGTGTTTCAAAGCTCTTAAAAAAAATTGTGGTTAAATCACTGGAGTCACATGGATTACTTTAATCATGTATTTACTACTTTCTGGGGCTTGAAAGTGGTATTTGCAGAGTAACCAGAGTGGTTGTCAATGGAGGGACAGATAACTCTCAGATTTCACTAAAAAGATCTTAATCTGTTCTGAAGAGTGGAACAAGATTTTTTGGGTGAAGGGATCCTTGCGGTTTCTGACAAAATAAAAGCTGAATGGCTCAATGTTTGAAAATGAAGAAATTAAAGGTGCTCTAAGCGATGTCACGCGTTTTTTAGGCCAAAACATTTTTTGTCACATACAACAAACATCTCCTCACTAACCGCTGGCTGCCTGTCCTCTGAACACACTGTAAAGAAACGCGATCTCTGTAGACAGCCCAGGCTCCACAAACAGCAACAAAAACAAACTGCGGCGACCCGCTCCCCGAAACATAACAAACTGTTCCAGCCAATGACCGACAAGAAGGGTTTGGGGGTGTGGTTTGGGGGGTTAGTGTGTGGATGAGGAGGAGGGAGGGTCTAGCTAGCCTCCGTTTTGTTTGACAATAGTTCGAACATCAACAAGAGGTGACGTCACCCAGGATCGCTTAGAGAACCTTTAAGACAGCCATAAATATTAGCACTGTCATTAGCACTGTATTATATAGTCATAATAATATATAATCACAACATTTTGGGACAAATTGTGCAGCCCTACAAGAAAAGCAAACCTGGAGGTTTTTCCCCTCAAATCGTGCAGACCTAATTATATATCCTATGCCTTAAATATATGTTTTTATTTATTATTAATTTTTTTTCTTCACAGGATGTTGTGTCCAGTAACTGTGTTGTAATATTCTCCAAAACCACATGTCCCTACTGTAAGATGGCAAAGAATGTCTTTAATGAGATAGGAGCTACATATAAAGTTGTTGAATTGGATGAGCACAACGATGGCCGACGTCTCCAGGAGACCTTAGCACAAATAACAGGTGCCAGAACAGTAAGTCCTGCCATTTGTTTATATTTACCAAACCATTCCCATTCCTGGATGCTGATTGGAATTTTGAATGTGATTATATATTGGTAGATATATCGTTTTTGTCAAGATGGTATTGTTGACGATAGGCCTTTTCACTCTTTCAGGTGCCAAGAGTCTTTATTAATGGGCAGTGCATTGGAGGCGGCTCGGATACAAAACAGCTCCACCAACAAGGAAAACTTCTACCTCTTATTGAACAATGTCGTCCATGCTGTTTGAGTACCAGCCCCGAGGGCTCGGGCAATGGTCAATATCAACCTAATCAGTCATAATGTTTTGTAATATATATCTATACTTGTTGGTAACCCTTGAACAGCCCAAATACAGGTTAAGTATTTGTGTCTTAAAATGTATGCTGCTGTAACTGCCTGATTTGACTTTGAGTATTGTTATTTTGCTTTTTTTATTTTTTATTAAATTTTTCTGGGACTCTGGACTTGAGTTACAATACCCATGTATTCATTTATGTACAGTATACATGTATTTTAAATAAAGTATTAATGTTTTATTTTTTTTATTTTTTTCAAAAATGTTTTTTTTTTTTCTCATGTAAGCACACAAACACCCAATGGTTTGGAATAAAGCCTTATTTTACGTCGTAAACTGATTATTGACGACTAGAATTCTGTAGGAATATCAAAACGTCAACCCAGTCACTAGTTTGAAATTGAAAGCCCTGTTATATCCCAACTAGTATTCATTTAGCGTGTTATTTTGACACGATGTGGAGTTTATTACCATTTAAATGCACTATGTTTGTTTAACGGCGGAAATTTCCTTTCTAAATCACTTTTGTAAATGACCTTTTGGAGTCGAAGACACTCCCAGACACACGGAGGCGGAAGCGCGCTTCACGTGTTCAAGGCACCGCATGCATAGATATGAAGCAGAAGAAAGACGCTTGTCGAAAGGAATGCCGGGAAAACTACTGTATGTGTGAATGAGTCTCGTTAGCCTCGTTTAACCGCTACACGAGAACAGTTTTCTTTTTGCAATAAGATATACTTTCAGAAATGGCGGGAAGCGCTGGGGAATGGTGTCTTATGGAAAGCGACCCGGGAGTTTTTACAGAGCTGATAAAGGGCTTTGGTGAGCACTCAATATTTTCTTACATTAGCGGTGCGTCGCTAGTTTTGCTTCAGTTCAGTGATTTTGGTCACCAATATGATTGGTAATCATAGGGTGTGACTGCCTGCCTGCCATGTGGTTCCTGGTTTAAATCCTCTTAATCATATTCATTGAATGAGCTCAGTGTATGAGTCAGCGCTGCACTACACTTGTTAATGAATGCAGAATGACAGCTGCTGCCTCACATGCAAGTCTAATGTCAGTGGTCATGTCTCAAAAAATATTGAGCAACCTACCCAGACGGCATTTGTCAGCATCCTTTACAACTTGCGGTTTTGGATGCGTACGAACATTTGAATTCAGTGTATTCAGGCATCATAGGCACGTTCCGAACATTCGATTCATCTTTTTGTGGGCATCATGTGTTCGAACATTTGATTCAGTATATTTGAGCATCATTTGCATGTTCTGAGCATTCGATTAATCTTTTTTTGTCGGTATTATTGTTTGAATACAAATCTTGAATTCAGTATATTTGGACATTAAGAGCACGCTCCGAACATTCGATCCATATTTTTTGTGGGCATCATATTGTTCGAACATTTGATTCGGTAACGTTATATTTGGGCATCGTTTCCATGTTCTGAGCATTCGATTCATCTTTTTGTCGGTATTATTGCTTGAATACTAACTTGAATTCAGTATGTTTGACCACTATTCGCACGTTCCGAACATTCGATTCATTATTTTTGTTCCCATCATATTGTTCGAACATTTTAATTCAGTATATTTGGGCATCATTTGCATGTTCTGAGCATTTGATTCATCTTTTTGTTGGTATCTTGCTTGAATACGATTATATTTTGTCAGCATTAGTTGCACATGAACACTGAATTTTGTGTTATTTGGGCATCCTTTTGCATTCGCACGTTCCGAACATTCGATTCATATTCGTGTGGGTATTATTGGTTCAATGTGTTTCAGTATACTTAGGCATAATTAGCACATTCCGAATATTCTGTTGATATTTTTTTCTAAACATTATTGGTTGTGTACGAACATTTTAAGTATACAGTATATGGGCATCATTTACACATTCTGAACACAATTCATATTTTTATGGACATTATAGGTGCATTCAAGCATTGATTCTGTACTTTAAGGCAACAATAATTTAATCTTTTTAGGTATTATTGGTTGCATTTGAAAAATTTGTTTCAGTGTATTTGAGCATCATTTGCACATTCCTAACATTGATTTAATTTAAAGGTGTCTCCCTCGTCAACTTGTGATCGATCCACAGGACTTTTGATTCCCCAACATTTGTGCCTTTCAAATGTCATGTGACACTGATTTCTCTGTTTTCATTAGGATGCAAAGGTGCACAAGTGGAGGAGATATGGAGCATGGAGCCAGAAAACTTTGAAAATCTCAAGTAAGCAAATATCCATCAATCTGTTATTATACGCCGTGTTCTTCCAGTGTTCTAACTGCAATTGAATATGCGCGTAAATCATTTCAGGCCCGTTCATGGTCTGATTTTCCTCTTCAAGTGGCAGCCCGGTGAGGAGCCCGCGGGGTCTATTGTTCAAGACTCGAGGCTGGATCAGATCTTCTTTGCCAAGCAGGTGAACAATTATGCGTTTAATCAAATCCAGCTGCCTGTTACCAAATACAAAAAAAGGGATATTTGGACATTTATGAATGCGAACGTGCCATTTCAGGTCATCAATAATGCCTGCGCGACCCAAGCGATCGTCAGCGTGTTGTTGAACTGCACGCATCCTGATATGCTTCTCGGGGAAACGCTGACGGAATTTAAAGAGTTTTCACTCAGTTTTGATGCCGCGGTAAGTTGGCGCGTTTATTTTACTGGATACATTTCATTATTATTGCTTATGAACCTTTTCTTTTTTTGCTTTTTCAAGATGAAGGGTCTTGCTCTCAGTAACTCTGAAGTTATTCGACAAGTTCACAACGGCTTCGCTAGGTTGGTTATTTTTGGCTCTTATGAAACTTTCTCTTTTACTATATGACTGATATCATGTATAATGTTTCTTTTTTTCCCCGTAGACAACAGATGTTTGAGTTCGACGCGAAGTCGTCGGCTAAAGAAGAGGATGCTTTTCACTTTGTGAGCTACGTTCCTGTTAACGGGCGACTGTACGAGTTGGACGGACTTCGGGAAGGACCCATAGACCTTGGTAGACGGAATCGACGTTGAATTGTTCATTTTGCGCAGTTGGTTCATGTTCTTAAATGATTTTGTCTCTTTCTCAGGTGTGTGTAACCAGGACGATTGGATCAACGCTGTACGGCCCGTCATTGAGAAACGAATACAGAAGTAAGCATCAAGCTGAAGTGATTTATTTCGAGACGTTGGTATTTCTACAAAGCTGTTTAAATCATTTGGTTTTTAGATACAGTGAGGGAGAGATTCGATTCAACTTGATGGCCATCGTTTCGGACCGCAAGATGATTTACGAAAAGAAGATCGTTGATCTACAGGCTCAGCTCACAGAAGTAAGACCTTCTGACTGTTAAATATTGGAATGACAGAATGAGGACGCTTGCTTAAAGACGTCCCTGCTGTTCACAGGAAGAGCCGATGGACACAGACCAGAGCGGGAATCATCTGAGCTCCATCCAGACAGAGATCGCCAAGTATCAGCTCCTGATTGAAGAAGAGACCCAAAAACTTAAAAGATACAAAGTATGTACATGGGTTATTATCCTCTAATTTATCCATTCAAATGTTAATTTTGTTTCTAAGTAATATATTTGATAAAATATGGAATTTAAACTTTTAATTAATAATTAATAATAATAATTATTACTGTTATTAATATTAATTAGTAATTATTATTTTCATAATTGATTCTTAAT
Organism: Rhinichthys osculus; assembly: GCA_029959095.1. Lineage (NCBI taxonomy): Eukaryota > Metazoa > Chordata > Actinopteri > Cypriniformes > Leuciscidae > Rhinichthys > Rhinichthys osculus. The sequence continues at coordinate 25,493,941 of JARWKJ010000020.1, forward strand.
TTCTTTTAAGTTTCTTAAATATAAATGTACTCTATAATATAATGATGATAATAATACATTATTATTATTATTATTATTATTATTATTATTATTGTTTTTCCTAATTTATGCTTTACAGTTAATTTGTTTTATGTAAAATGTTATAAAATATCACTTTTCTTTTATTATTTTTGTTGTCTTCCTCACTGGCTCTATAAAACGAAGTTATTTATTTTATAAAGTAGAAAATGCACATTACTTTCTTATAATAATAATAATAATAATTATATTATTATTATGTTTCTTATTGGTTCTTAATTTTTTACTGTTATATTACAAAATATCAAAACTGTATAATGAATGATGAAACATTATTATCATTTTTTTCTTTAATGTTTTTCCTAATTTACTAATTTATTGTCGCTTTTTCTCATTGGCTTTTTAAAAACTTATGCATGTTATAAAATATAAAATACACTATTGTAATATAATAAAAATCATTATTATTATTCACCCTTATTCATCCTTTCAAATATTAATTTTGTTTATAAAATATATAATCATATATAATGTTATAAAATATATAATAACTTTTCTTTCATTATTATTATTATTCCTAAGTGGTTATGTTTGTTCATTTTATTAATAAGTGATATGTCATAAAATAACTATTATTATTGGTACAATGCCACTTAAATTATAAAAATGTTGAAAAAATGCTTGTATTTATTTTTTTAAGATTGAGAACATAAGAAGGAAGCACAACTACCTACCCTTTATAATGGAGTTACTGAAGACATTGGCCGAATATCAGCAGCTGATTCCACTGGTGGAGAAGGTAAGTACAGTCAGAGCCGGTGTGTGTGTGTGGAGTACAGTCAGAGCCTGTGTGTGTGGAGTACAGTCAGAGCCGGTGTGTGTGTGTGGAGTACAGTCAGAGCCTGTGTGTGTGGAGTACAGTCAGAGCCGGTGTGTGTGTGTGGAGTACAGTCAGAGCCTGTGTGTGTGGAGTACAGTCAGAGCCGGTGTGTGTGTGTGGAGTACAGTCAGAGCCGGTGTGTGTGTGGAGTACAGTCAGAGCCGGTGTGTGTGTGTGTGTGTGAAGTACAGTCAGAGCCGGTGTGTGTGTGGAGTACAGTCAGAGCCGGTGTGTGTGTGGAGTACAGTCAGAGCCTGTGTGTGTGTGGAGTACAGTCAGAGCCGGTGTGTGTGTGGAGTACAGTCAGAGCCGGTGTGTGTGTGTGTGTGTGTGGAGTACAGTCAGAGCCGGTGTGTGTGTGTGTGTGGAGTACAGTCAGAGCCGGTGTGTGTGTGGAGTACAGTCAGAGCCGGTGTGTGTGTGGAGTACAGTCAGAGCCTGTGTGTGTGTGGAGTACAGTCAGAGCCGGTGTGTGTGTGGAGTACAGTCAGAGCCGGTGTGTGTGTGTGGAGTACAGTCAGAGCCGGTGTGTGTGTGGAGTACAGTCAGAGCCGGTGTGTGTGATGCTGAATCTCATCACACCACTAGAGGGCACGATTGATGCGTTATTTCGACTTTGCCTTTGAGCTTGCAGTGTTTCCCTCTCTTGGTAATTTGACTGAATGAAACCTTGCGGTTAGTGATGTCATTTGAACAGTACTATGCTAAGAGTAAAGAGTCAACACCTAAGTTAAAAAGCTTAATGTAGTCCTCCAGCAATAGCACCCATATAGTATTGTATAGCCATAATGGTACATTTGCATTTATTCACCCAGTGCATTGTCGGAAAGGCTGTATGACAATCTAGTATTCAAATTCAAAATACTAGGAATTCTACATTTAAATTCAGTTTATTAGAATTAATATGAAAATGTCTTTTTCTTTCTTTCTTTCCTTTGTTTGTTTAGGCAAAGGAAAAACAAAGTGCCAAAAAAATCCAAGAAGCCAAGTAACCCCACATTTGTAGACCCCGTTTAATGTTATGCCACGGAATCACTCGATGTGCTGTTGTCTTCTGTATCCCATAAAAGGAGCGCCTGGAAGTGGAGTCGAGCGTGGTGCTTCATGTCATCTCCTTCATGTCTGCATGCATGTGAAGAGATGTTTAAATAATGTCTTATTTTCATATAAATTTCATTTCAGTAATAGTGTTGTTTCATGCTTTGTTCTTGTTAGCGCACGGTAAAAGATGATAAATGAGTCTTAAATTACTGTAAAATACTGTACAATAAAGCACTAATCTATTATTATTGTTTAATAATTAGGATGGTTATTTTTAATTTAAATTATACACATGTGAAAGGCCTCTTCTGTCAGTATCAAATCTTTAGAGGAAGGTTTTAGGCAAAAGTGAACTGCTTCATGCTCTCGAAGAATTTGTTTGCTTTATATGGCAGCTTCGTGTTTCTCATGTTAGCAAATAGAGCTGTTTTTTGTCCTGATGTTTCCTGTCATCTGGGATGTTTAATTTGGGAATATGACGCAGACTCACATGGGTAGACATGCGGTCAGGCTTGTTACAACTGTAGCAACCAGTGTTGAAACGGTATCTTTATTTCCATGTACCATTCCTCAAAAATATCACATTAACTAATCACTTTTTTTAGTTGACAGTACTGTTTTTGTTTACTTTGACTTTCAAAAATGAAACTACTCTGAGAAATATTCACTGGTGGAGTGATGGGTAATTTCCATGTAATTTGCTTAGTAGCGTTATTTTAGTACTATTTAAATACTAATATAGTATTAATACATTTTTGAAATATTGCAACATTCAGGTTCTAGAAGTAAAACCTCAATTTAATTTCTTCATAGGGAAATTGATATTTAACGATAACTTATAAACCTTTAAAGTCAGCCTTACTGTAAGCTACAAGGTTGTTAACTGATAGTATTTGCTTCTAGCCTTTAGACCACATTTAACAGCAGTATTCCTGGTGAAAACTACATTACCCATAATGCTATACAGAAAATTTAACCAATTTGAAAGGAGCAAAATTTGCCAAACGAGCTCTTTAGCTCCGCCCACTCCCATGATGCACTGCGAATAACGTAATTGATTAAGGCTGCATCCGAAATTGCATACTTCCCTACAAAGTTGGTGAAAAACAGTATGTGACAAAAGAAGTATGTCCGAATCCACAGTACAGTACTCATAAAAAAGATGTGAATGGCAGTGAAGCGATGCAACTGATGCTGGTAGGTCACATGATAATGACAACCTGACGAATGTAGTTCGTCCAGAATACATTCATACTACACACATTCATCTGAAGTGGCGCTGTAGTCCAGGCAAAGTAGCGTTTTACGACAGACTAATTGTAAAATAATTTTTTGCAGCTTAGATCATTTCTATGAGGTGTCCAGAACAACATACTAAAGGTCCTAAGAAATCCTAGTTGAGGAAATGTGTTAAATTCTCATCCGAGATGTGTGCTATGCAGGCAACAATACACCCCAATGGGGCTATTTTTTTCCTTTACTCCTATCAAAATGAAACTTTATACAATGAAAGTACCCATGAAAAGTAAAATTTTTTTGTATTACACGTTTCTTTGAAAATATTAAAAAATATTTTAATATGCAAATGAGCTAATCGAATATGCCCAAATACACCCAAATAGGCTTTATTTTTTCCTTTACTCCTACCACAATAAAACTTTACAAAGTAAAAGTATACATGAAAAGTAACTTTTTTTGTATTACAAGTTTCTTTTGAAATGAATCTGAATATGCACATGAGCTCCACACTTATTGAATATGTCCTAATGTGCATAGGCAGAAACTCCCTTCATATGTATGACAAATCGGCCCAATCTTCATCCAATCATCCTACTGCCAATGGGTGATGGCAATGCTGCTTTTAGACTGGCCTCTAACCTGAAAACTGCTTGGCTTGGTAGCTTGGTATAGTCTTCAGGGGTCACGAAGGCACACAAGCCTCCCCACCACGAAAAGGTAGCAACAACAGGGGAGTTTCTTTTTTCTTTTTCTTTTTTTTTTTTAATCCAGCCTGGATCCTCGACCCCTTCTCTGTGGCTCTTGGTTCTGGCACCCCCTATATCAGTTCCTGGTTTGTTCTTTGCTTAGTACTTCCCCTCTGGGTCATATTCATCTGATAAATCAGGCAACTGTGAGTTTGTGCAGCTAGTACCACGACATTCTCCGCAAATGGCAGTGCAAGGGAGTCCATGATTTTTGCATGTGCATCTCTTTGTGCTGCAATCTTTCTTGCAACTACAGCGGATTACTATATATCGTGCCACAATATATCGCAATACAAAAATGCAACAATACGTATCGTGGATAGTGACAATATGTATCGTGGATAGTCCCAAAAAAAAAATTACTGTGTGAGAAAAATTTCAAGTTTTCAGAGTTTTAGTGTCAGTACTACATTAAACTACTATATATAATGTTGATTATAATGTGTAATAATGCAATGGGGGAATATTTGTGGGTCCTGATAATGCCAAATGTCTGATGTTACCAGTAAAAAGTGGCCGACATTATTTTAAATATATCTAGTCAGTGAAAGAGTGCACGCATATTCATCTAAAATAATTCTGTATTTTCAGCTTCAGAATCATGAATATTTTTATTCTGGTGTCACCATTCTCCTTGGGTTACAAGCACCAAGTCCAAACCTATTCATTTAAACCCACAATGTAATATAAAATTTAGCATTTTAATCAACAATACATTTTTTGTTAACCTTTTATGATATGTCTTGGAGTATCGCAATAATATCGTATCGTGAGTTCAGTATCGTGAAATGTATCGAATCGTGGCATGAGGGTATCGTTACACCCCTACGGATTACATCTAGTATTTCTGGTGGTGCCGCAGCCTGATCGATCATTATTGGCATAAATCTACCATTCAAAACATGCCACCCCCAGTCTTTTTGGTCCATACATTCACTTCCCCCTTTCCACGCCATCATTTGGTAAAAGACCCGAAGACTATGGAAGTTTGCAGCTGTTGACGTTGGAGGGAGAGTTTGAGGTTCCACTGGAGATAAGTTCTGAGTTACTTTATCACAGAATCGCCTGTATCTCAGCATATCCAGTGATTCATCTTTTTCGGCCCCATACAGTGAGCTTTTTCACCTGCTGCAATGATGATGCCTTTTTCCACATTTTCCTGTGACTGGCTGAACACCTTAGCTTGTTCAAGAAAGCTAGTGTCATTCTTTACTTTATTTAGTGCCATTCCCTTTCCTATGCCAAATAGACGAGACGTAGAATCACAGCCTAAAATGGCATGGATAAAGAGGAGATTGTCACACTGGACCAAGTAACTCCTTCGTCTGCTTTATGCACCATATCCGTCTTATTTTTGTTGCTTTCTTTGGTTCTGGTGCCAGAAACAGCTCCTGTGCATTTGACTACACTTGAAAAATCTGACTGACTGAGCTCGAATAGCTTGAAGTTTCAGCGTCAGCGACTTTTTATAGTACTAAATCGCTGTCAATCAGGTTTGATTGTGAAAGGAGTAAAGGAAAAAATAAGCCCATTAGGGTGTATTTTGGGCATATTCGATTAGTATAATGCTCATTTGCATATTCAAATTCATTTTCAAAGAAACTTCAAATACAAAATGTTTTACTTTTCATGTAGACTTTCATTGTGTAAAGTTTTATTGTGGTAGGAGTAAAGGAAAAAATTAAGCCTATTTGGGTGTATTTTGGGCATATTCGATTAGTGTAGCTCATTTGCATATTAAAATTCATTTTCAAAGAAACTTGTAGGCCTAATACATTTTTTTTTTTTTACTTTTCATGGATACTTTCATTGTAAAAAAGTTTTGTTTTGATTTGAGTAAAGGAAAAAATAGCCCCATTGGGGTGTATTGATGGCCTTACTGGCACACATCTCGGATTGATGATAATTTAACATAATTATTTCCTCAACTAGGATTTCTTAGGACTTTTAGTATGTTGTTCTGGACACCTCATAGAAATGATCTATGCTGAAAAAATTATTTTACAATTAATTCTATTTTTGGCTCCAAAATTAGTTACTTTGCCTGGACTACTGTGCAGATCTGAAAAATACCTATGGGATAAAATATGGAAAATTAAGAAAAAAAAAATACTTATGAAACCAGGGCCACTATTAGCTTTTATTTTTATATTTAAATTTTTATGTAGCCTACTTTTGTCAATTTTTTTTAATAGATATCTTTAATATATATCATTATTTTTTATTTTAGTTTTTCATTGCAGTTGTTTGCTAAAGCAACATTTCAAGCAAAAGTATTTCCTCAAATTATTTTTTCACTTTTTTTTGTTTTTCAATTAACAAAACTAACAGTTTTTAATAGTTTAGATTTAAAGCTGAAGTGTACTGTTTTATGTTAAAATATTTTAATCTGCCCGTCATGCAGACAGAGGAGACATCTGAAATATGCTTGTCCAATCATCACTGCTGTTTCGGTTGGTGACGTGCGTATCCATTTCGCGCCACTTTCTCAATTCTCTGTCCCAGAATTTTTTTTTTTTTTTTTTTTTGCCTTACCCTTGCAGCAGTTCTCATGATGTGATGGAAAAACTTCAGTAAGTGTTGTTCGAGAGAGTTGAAAGGGTGCTTTAATAGTGTGCAGCGTTAAAGCAGACACTTAAATCAAGTTTGGCAATAGTTTTGTATTTTTCATCTGTTCTTGCCGCTCCGCGACAGTCGTTTACACAGTGACGTGTAACTTGCGTTTCTTTTTTTGCCTAACTGTTTATTTACATTCTTTCAAACAACCCCAGACCAGCAGTGATGTTAAGATAGCCGTGATAACTGTGTCACGATACAGTCTCGCCCGCAAGAACACACTATCGTGTATTATTGCCGTCATCATAAGTTAGCTGATAACAACAACTTGTAAACCGTCAATAGTGCACAGTTGCTTTCGTATGTAACGTTAGTCGCCATTATTACTTGCTTTATGACGCGCGTGTAGTGTGAAACATCTTACTCTTGCCAAACATAATGTGTAATGTTCCAGTTAGTGTGCAAGTTGTGTACATGTGCAAAAGTTCCTAAATTCCAATCATTTGAGTTAGGCTATCTAACGTTACATGATTAACAGGAATCATGTAGCAACAGCCAAGAAATAATAATAATAATATTTCAAGCTTATTTTTGGACACTCAGTTCACACTGAAAAAATATTACTAGTATTATTATGACGTATCTATAGTTGGGTATTAAATGCACCTTCTATCTTTTTTCTTTACAGCAGTTGTGCTTATATATTCAGTAAGCCTAAAAAACGTCACACTAATATTAATAATATGTTCAGTGGCTACACAGAGAATGTTAGTCACACTGAAAAAATATGTATGTTGTTACATTTATTTTAAATTACATTTGTGTTTATGCATCAAATTACTCCAAAAACGTAATTTGGACACTTAATTCACACTTATAAAAATGATGCATTTAGAAGAATTTAGAATAAATCACACTTAAAGCATTTGCATTTAGTAGTATTATTATTATTAATATTATTTTAATAAACAATACTTGTTTTTAAATAATTATACATCCAGTAACCACAAAAAAGTTTTTTTTGGACATGCACTTGTCTCACTTATTTTTTTTTACATTTTATTATTCGTTTATTTGACTCTTTTGGGGGATTGGTCAACAAGCCGAGTGGCATATGCAAAGAATTGTGGACTAAAAAATTATCAGAACTAGTTTCACCTTTCTAATGCTTTTTTTTTTTTTTTTTTAACTGACTGGTCCCAAGGTGTTTTTTAGTGTGTGTAGAACTAGTCCAGGTCATCGCATTTACTACGGACATGTGCCACTTTAAAAAAAACATATATTTTGCTTGGATAAAACATGTTTTTTTTTAATAAAGGCCACTTGCTTTAACATTCCTATATTTTCTTTCAAGTGTGGTGTAAGTGTCCCAATACATCTTGAAGCCACTCTAGATACGAAGACAAACCATGGGAAGTGAGTTGAGGAAAGCCAGCAGTGTTGTAAATTGTGCAGTCTGTGAACACGTTCTTGGACGGGTCAAACGGACCGAGTGTTTGGTGTCTGTTCAGTGTCCGACCACTGTGAGATCATCTACAGGAAAAGAAGGAACACGGAGGTAAATACGTCCCCGCGTACACCCAAAAAAACATTTAGCTATATCAAATGTGTGCAGGTTTGCCACTGGAACAAAACAAACACGTTAAGTGCAGGATGTTCTGCACTCTATATTTGCTTTAAATGTTTGTCTTTAAGGAGAAGCGAGTTTTGTTATGCAGGTAGGCCTACATCTCATGCCTTAAATGGGAAGATGATAAACGCTTACACACCCTGCATCTCAACTTTACGTGGAAGTGTGCAGTTTGCTGAGAAAATTGCAGTTTGGTTTTAGCTAGTGAGACTAAACTGGTAAAACTGGTTATGGGACATTGAACTGATCAGATAATATGGGCATTTAGGAGGTCTTCTTATCTTTGCAACTTTGCAACTAAAAAAGCTTTAAAGGTGACACAAAAGATAATGGTGTGAGTTTGGGGCGGTGCTGTTTGTTCGTCCAACCAATAGCAGCTCAGGAACATCAATGAAAATGTTTTGCAATCCTGTTTTGCAATGCAAGTGAAATGATACTTCAGCTTAGGAGTAAAATCGCTATCATCAACTAACGTATATTGAGAAAGGACAGTTTGTGTAGAAATAAAAACTTACTGAAAAGTGCATTGATGTTATAGCCAATGTTGTTTAAAGGGGCCATATAATGGTACATGCACTTTTACAAGTTGATTGTACTGAAATGTGTGTTGGCAGTGCCTGTACACAACCATCATATAATGATAAAAATCCATCCAGTGATTTTGTTTTAATCTCCTTATATGTTTTCCCCTGCCTCAAATCAAGCCGTTCGTTTTTGTGACGTCAATAAAACGGACGCCCCTCCCACGATTGTTGACATCATACTCATACAATCATACTCATTGTTGATACTGGAGCACTGTCTATGAGCAGAATGGGGTCTAAGCGAAGTGGTGTTCTGTTCTAGCCTGGTTAAAACCAGACCATTCTCAGTTGTAAGTGAGTTATGGTCTGGCAAAGCGTCATAGACAAATCATTTCCAGAGGGGCGTCACCAACGGACGTCACAAATAGACCTAAACCCAATCAGAGCGATGAAGGAGATGGCGTATGCAGAGCTGCAGAGAAACATCTCCGAGTGTTGTTCTTTGCTCGGTTTTTAACAAAAAGGAAACGTTCAAATCGCTTAAAACAGACGCGATAGCTGATTCGAACAAGTGATGTTCGACAGCGGCATCCATCTTTGTAATGTAGGCTACAAAATCTGCTTCAAAATCCCGGCGCTGTCGTCATCGTGTAAAGCCCGCCCCAACGTTTCTGATTGGTGCCTCGATTTCGGCGGATTGGAAATGGGCTTGAATGAGCTCTTTGCCAGACTAACTTTCAGAGCAAATCTAAATTTGCCGGAAGTTGTCTGGGTTTTCCCAGGCTAGTTCTATTCTATTCTTGGGTGCAATAACGAACACAGCAGTCATTTTAATGTTCCTAAATCCGAACCGCTGAAGACGCAGTGGCTGAGTTTGTTTTTCGAAGGGAATATTCCCCACGAGCAACATCAATGCGTTCATGTTTGCGCAAATCATTTCACACACCAGACTGCTTTATAAACGAGGATCAGTATAAAGCTGGTTTTGCTAAGAAGCTGCTCCTGAAAAAAGGATCGGTACCAACTATTTGTGTTCCTGCTGAACCTCTAGAACAACTGAAGTGAGTGTAACGTTTTATTAACCTTTATATTAATCTTTGCAAATCGCTTGCACGCTTCACAATGAATGCGTCTAAGGTTTACACTCAGGGTACATTACGGCATGTTTTCTAAGACGTTCTCAATATAATTCATAATCCCACGTCTATAATGAACAACGCGTTATGGTTATTGTGTTATTGTGTTACAAACGGTGTATGCACAGCACAGAGAGGCGGGGTGAGCAAAGCTCATTATCATTTAAAGGCATATGCACTGAAACGGCGTGCTGAAAACAGAGCTGTTTTTGACCAAGTAAAATAAGTGTTTTCTTACAATACTAATGAGAATTTGTAATTAAAGTATATTACAAACTTTTAATTTAGACCCTAAAGAATCATATTAGGTTGTACAAAAATGGCATTATTTTTGCCGTAAGAAACTGCAGTAAGAAAAATGGATATTAATTTTGAGATTTGTTAAAGATTATATTTAACAGTATTATTAAATTATTAGTGTTTTTAAGTATTAAAGGGGTCATATAATGCCATTTTTGTAATTTCAGTACAATCAACTTGTAAAAGTGCATGTACCATTATATGACCCCTTTAAAGGGTTCACCCAAAAACAAAAATTCTGTCACCCTCATGTTGTTCCAACCCCGTAAGACTTTCGTTCATCTTCAGAACACAAATTAAGATATTTTTGATGAAATCGGAGAGCTGGCTCACTCCTTCATAGGCTTCTTGGTAATTTCATTCTGACAGGCTTCTCAGTTGTTGCGTGCGTCGTGGCGTTTCGTGAACTCACGTCAGAGGCCCACACAGAAGAAAATGTTAATTGTTGAATAAAGTCTTTATTTTGGGTTTTTATTGCGCATAAATAAATAAACTAAAATCAGCCAATAACACAAATATCTTTTTGCCTGCGTGTTTTATATCAGTCCCCCCAAACATTTTGAAACTGTAAAAAGTGAGGAAACCCGTTGCCTTAAAATGATTAAGTAATAAACTTCATGCGTAATTAAAAAATTAAGTTACGTGAACTTGACAATTCCACAATTTCATTTTTTCAATTACACATGAAGTTTATTTACTTAATCATTTTAAGGCAACGGGTTCCTCACTTTTTTTAAGTTAAGCCAACTGATCACCTTTTACAGTGTAATGGAATGACAAACAAACATATTTTAATCCAAATTTCTTTATTGTTTTTGTTATTATTAGTGTTTTTAAAGAATAACTTTACATGTGTGTTAGATTACAGCAAAGGTAATCTAAATGTAAAAACAAAAAAAAAAATAGGGGAGATCAGCATGTACAATTAAATATGTAATATCTACCGATAAATAAAAAAAAACTCCGATATCAGCCGATAATCATTTATACATCTCTTTATATATACACATTTCTTTTTGCTTGTATCTGTTTTGCTGCAAAATCCAGAAAAGTAGTGATCCAAAGTGCAAAAAATCCACAAAGTAGTACAACTCCAAAACATAGATGCTGCCTCATTGCAGTACTAAGATTTCACCTTAACTATATACAAATCTGTGCAAAATATGCAATATTTAAATACACTGGAATCTTAATGTCACTATAAGAACATGAGCAAGCAGACGCGTCACGCGTGTAGCATTCAAAAATGGACCAGCCATTAGTTTAAATACAACAACTGAAAACATTATTGCTCTCCTGCTGCAATTCTGCATAGTCGACGGTAGAGTTCAGAGTCCAGGAACCGCGGGTACGAGTTGTGCTCCATCAGGAAGTAAACTCGATTCTGGGCTGCTTTGAAACTGGACTGTGTTGGGATCAGAAGGCTTTGGTGGAGGGACTCCTTGGTGTTGAAGTCCAAGTTGATCTAGAGAAGGAAGAATTGAACGAAATGAGAACGTGTGGCACCGCTTGATGAAAAGGAATAAACTTTGCTGGCGTCGATGAAAACTCACCTCCTTCGGAGACCCTGGCTTGACGAATTCTTCGTATATTGTTTTTGCCCTTGATCGGAGTTTTGATCTCGACCTGATCTTTCTGAACTCTTCGCAGGCCAGCCAGAACTCGATATTCTCCTCGCTGTGTTCAGACTTCATGAAGAGGCGCAAAGCAATCAATCCATCTGAAATATGAAAACCGTAATAAGATCAGTTGGCATTAAATAATGTGGTGTATTTCCAAATAATATATATTTATACCAGTCAAAAGTTTGAAAACATTACTATTTTTTAATGTTTTTGAAAGATGTCTCTTATGCTCATGATCAAGCCTGCATTTGATAAAAAATACAGAATTTTTATTTATTTTTATATTGTTAAATATTACTACAAAATAATGTTTTTCTATTTCAATATACTTTAAAATATAATTTATTCCTGTGATGTCAAAGCTGAATTTTCAGCATCATAACTCCAGTCTTCAGTGTCACATGATCCTTCAGAAATCATTCTAATATGCTATTATTAACACTCTGTTATTTTAAATTGTAATAATATTTCACAATATTAAAATTTTCTGTGTTTTTGATCTAATAAATGCAGCCTTGATGAGCATAGAGACTTCCAAAAATATAAAAAATAGTAATGTTTCCAAACTCTCTGTGTGTGTGTGTATATAGTATATATATATATATATATATATATATATATATGTGTGTGTGTGTGTGTGTTACATGTTATATATGTGTGAAGATAAGATTTAGAAATATCAATTACATTTGCTGCTCAACAAGTTGTCCAGAGATTGTGCCCATTGACTAACTTCTTCAGTAGTTGGCCTGTGCGGATATAAAGACATGTAAATTAATTTGAATTTAAATCACATTAAAAATGTAAAAGATTTAATGTTAAATTAAATTATCTATTTAATATTTCATAATTTTTATTAAGTCAATGATCACAATTTATTATATGTACATAGTAATTAACAAAAGCAAATGACCAGTATCTCCATATGCTCACCCGTATGATTTTCTGTGTGGCGCGGTTTGCCGTGATTCTCTCGTGGGAAACTTCTTGAACAGCATTCTTGATGTCCAATTGGTTTTTCTGTTAAACAAAATCAACAAACATTAGCAACCACATGTGTATCGCTCGGCGAAAACCAAATGCAACTTGATAAAATGCACATCTCACTTTATTTCGCTTTGTTCTGTAGTCGTATCAGGGTTGCTGAAGTAGATCAAGGGAATCTTGCTCGAATCTGGTGCGGATTTTCTCATTTTTGCCAATCTATCCATTACTATCAAACGAACTAAAACATGTTGTCTTGAAGTGTGCTGCTTTTATATCCAAGGGCTCTGTGCTGTGGGCGGGGCTTCATCAGCAGGGGAAGCATCTGATTGGTTGCCTTGCATTAGCATTTGAGTGGCCATGTACTTGTGCAAGTCTTGTTGGCAGGAACACTGCAGTTCTTTCTCAAATAATCTTTCATCAAACAAAACTTAATGTTTATTCCAACTGTGTGTGTGTACACTAAACTACTGTATACAGATATAAACTAAAATATAAGGATTGTTTAAAACCTTTTGATCTCATATATCCCATTTCCCATAACTTCCAATTGTCTTTGTAAATATTTCTGATGACGTTTTTTATTATAAAACATGCAAAGTAGTAAAAATAAGGATTAAGTATACGTGCAAGTTTAGAGATGTACAAAACCTGAGTCACTTGTAATGTTACAGGATGTTGTTAACGTAATACCCAACAGAGACAAAAAAGTACTAAACAAACTGGAATGTTCCCAACCCAGATTCCACATGTTTCTATTTATGGAAGGCAGTTTTTTATTTATAGAAACTCTTCTAAAAATAGCTCATGTCTTTGTCACTGTGTTTTAATTACTTTGGATGTGATTCAAACCACAAAACTCTCGTGATCACTGCAGATATCAGGCTAAACTGCTTGATGCATACGTTGAAAGATTTTAGATGATACAGAAACATGCATTTCCTGAAGAAAAAGAGCAGTGGGTCACCTATCATATTTAGATATGCACTAACTCTCGCCAGGTTTTTTAAGGGGGAAAAACAGTGCTTTAAAACCTTCATTCAGAATCAAGGGCCTCGCCAATAAACATATTGTGCTGTGGTGGAAGAGTAAACATCTGTGACAAGATAAGTCGTGTTGGAACCTTGACTTTAAAGTGCTAAATTAGATCAGCATGTTTGCAGCTGACAGACTAGCCGTTTTTAGTCATCCTTGAGCACAAGTGTTTGTGTTCTCTTTTGAGAGTAGAGCTTAATGCATTAGCGTAAGCCTTAAGCATCCATTATTGCAGACGTAGCACTTAATTGTGAGAAATGCAGCACAGAAACTGTAACTTGCATGACAAATTGCATGACTAGATGACTGTAATGACTGCATTTCTCATTTCAGAGAGCAAATCGGTGACATTTTTACAGAACAGGTTTCCTTGCTTCCAAGTAAAAGCTCTTTGAAACATTCTCAAAACATCCTGGATAACATGATCATCTTTGTGTGTGTGTGTGTGTGTGTGTGTGTGTGTGTGTGTGTGTGTGTGTGTGTGTGTGTGTGTGTGTGTGTGTGTGTGTGTGTGTGTGTGTGAACGTGAGTTCTTTTTGCTGCTTTTTGCACTTAAACAGTCAAATACACACAAAATAATGTAAAGACACGTAAACACAGTCAGTTATGGTTTAAGTGAACAAATAGTTGAGAAAGAAAATGCATGTGTTACAGAATGATGGAACCGTGCGCGTCAGATCTTAAAGTGACAGCAGCCTAATATACCTGCTGCCAAATTATGAGATAATATTAAAAATATCTAAATGGCAGTTTTTCCCCAGGGTATCGATGTCAAGATTGTGGCCAGTGAAAATGCCAGTAACTTTGGAAAACCACTAGCCACAGTGGCTGGTGAGTAGGGTTGGGAATTGAAAATCCATTCCAATTGTAAAAATCGAATACTTGAGGTCAGGAATCGAATACTCGTTATAAAATAAAAATTTCGATTCCTGACCATTTCAATATGACTTTATACCATTCAAGCGCGAGACGACACGCGCGCTGTTTTCTGTGCTGCACACACATCCAAAGCGTGCGTTCAGAAAAAGTGATTTTAAACCATTCAGACACCTCGAGCGCTGTTTTCAGTGCTGCGGGCATCTGTAACTATTTTGGATCCGTGCAACTCTTAAAGTGACAGTAGCCTAATATTCCTGCTGCCGTCTCTATAACAACTAGGGATGTCCCGATCCGATCACGCGATCGGAAATCGGGCCTGATCACGTGGTTTCAGACTCGATCGGAATTGGACGTTACCGTTCGATCAGGACTCGGATATATGTAAATTAGGGGTGTAACGGTACATGTATTCGTAATTATTGAACCGTTTCGGTACGAGGCTTCCGGTTCGGTACGCATACAAACCGAACGATTCCTAGGACCATTTTTCCTGCAGACAAAATCCGCGCTGGCGCGATCACCACAACGTTGCGCAACATCAAATGGCAAACGTAATGAAAGCGGAACGAAACTGCGCTTCTCATTATATTGTGCTTCACGGACCATTTATCAGTTCGGACCAGCAACATCTGTGCAGCGCGAGATCAAGCGACACTGTGCTAAGAGATCCAGTGAAGAAAACATTTGAATTCGCCACTGAAGTAATAACATCACTGCGAGATCTAGTGAGAAGCATTCACATTTCTCCGTTATTAACCGTAGATCTCTATTAGATCAAACAGCGCTGACGTGGGAACCAGGAGAAACATTGTGCCGTGAATGAACATGGATTTAATGTTGCACTTCAAAACTCAAATGTTATATAAATATATATTTAAATGTTATTTTTTATGTGATTACCAAAACATTATTTGTTCATCCTTCAAAGATTACCCCCATTTATAAACCTGAAAGTTTCAAGATGTATGAAAACTCAAACTTATTTAAAAATAGTTTTTCTTTTAATAAATAGGAAATTTCTCTGGCATTTCTTTCTTTTTGCTGTATCGTATCGAACCAAACCACAAATTTTGTGAACTGTTTCACCCCTAATGTATATATATATTCTCATTATTTTTTTATACACTTTTAAAACATTTTTATTTTTTGTTTACATGCCTGCCGGGTATTTTAAGTTGAGGTGCTATTTGTTTTTATATTAGACTTTTTCTATATTTACTGTTGCACTAAAGTCCAAAAGTGAAGATTTTATGTTATTTATTACTTGATTGTTCAAGCTACCTCACAGAAGTGCTCTGTTTGTTAACAGAGTTGTTGAATGATAAAATAAGGTGAATTAAATAAAAAATAAGGAACATCCTGGATCTGTTTTTTCTCTCTTCTTTATTCTTTTTTTATGTATTATAAGTATCGGATCGGGACTCGGTATCGGTAGATACTCAAAATTAAATGACTCGGACTCGAGGGCAAAAAAACCTGATCGGGACATCCCTAATAACAACACTAATCAAACTACAAAAGACAAAGAGAAAATTCACTTGTTCTTGACTGAATAACTTTTGTAACTTTATTTGTAATGTATATTTTATTTATAAAGTGCAGTGCTATTTTACATTTGATTACAGTTTCTGGACCTGAATACCTGAAAATCTTAAAACACTGTTTATTTCAATCGTATCTTTGTTCAGTTGTATCTATTTGTTGCGATTGCTAATTTTTTATTTGTTCTTTTTTAATTACAGAGTGTTTATGTATGTTATTTTTAAACCACAGGCAAACGTTCCGTGCGTACGTGTTCTTTAGCCCGTTGAATTTTGTTCATGATATTCAGCTACAATTAAATATTTTGCAATAAGACAAAATGTGAATGATATCTACGTTTTTTATTATTTTTTGATAAGCAGAATCGGAATCAGAATTGTTAAAATTCAAACGATACCCAACCCTATAAATAACTGATTAATATATATATATATATATATACATTGTTATTATAAATTTTTTAATCTATGTGTGTGTGTGTATATATATATATAGGCCTAAATCAGAGTTTCCGCTAGAGAAAAATGGTGTTCCCAACCCACATTCCACATGTTTCTATTTATGGAAGGCAGTGTTTTGTTTATGGAAACTCTTCTAAAAATAGCTCATGTCTTTGTCACTATGTTGTATGTTTTAATTACTTTGGATGTGATTCAAACCACAAAACTCTCGTAATCACTGCAGGCTAAACTGCTTGATGCATAAGTTAAAAGATTTTAGATGATACAGAAACATGCATTTCCTGAAGAAAAAGAGCAGTGGGTCACCTATCATATTTAGATATGCACTGACTCTCACCAGGCTTTTTAAGGGGGAAAAACAGTGCTTTAGGTTTCGTTTTACGGACATGTTTTTGCAGTGAATGCAACCGTATAGAATGCAACATGTTTATTAGCCTAACTTTCAAATAGACGGAAAAAAACATGAACGTCCGATTGGCGTCAATCAACACCAATTGTTTTTTACTATGGTTTCACACACATTCACTTTTTGAAACATTGAGGCACGGATGTACCTAATACAAATAAATAAAACATCTCCAGTTAACTAGCAGATCATTCATTTAGTTCGCTATTAAATAAGAGATCTAGCGCTAAAATCTGTTGTTTTTGAAATCAAGCTGAGCACTCGTGTCCGCTGCTATCAGTTGCATGGGCGACGCGCTGCGCGAGTTGCGCAATCTTCACTCGGACGCGCGTTTCAATCTATCGCCATTGCGGAGACTCTCCTTTTCATTCCGGTGAAATCACAAAAATAAAATGCACACAAACGTGTCCCTGCTTGATATAGGCTGTAACCACTGATGAACATAGGCTATTCAGTTTTGATGAGAGAAAAAAAACCTGTAGCCGACGAGTGCGCGGATTAGAACCACTGATCTCGAGATAATGAGATGTTCCTGATTCACCATCGTCCGTCACGTCCGGCCTCTGAAAAAAGCTTTTAAGGCTAGCCTGCCTGGGCCTGGCCATATTTGAAACGTCTCACTCAATCGTTCGTTGTTTAGGTCTATATTACAGCCGTTTTAGGCGTGCGCTTTATTTGAAATGCAGCATGCGATGTTGTTTAATAATTTTCAAACGGTAGAGCCTGTTCCTTTATAACATAGCCAAAGGTCGGTGTATTTTTGCTTTATACATTTTAGGCTTATTCTCAAATTCATATTGTGTTAGGGGGGCGGGATTATTACGCAATTGTAATCGGACAATTTGACCGGAGAGATTTAATTTAATTTTTTCCCGGCCAATGTATTATATATATATATATATATATAAATCAAAATGTGGGATAATGTCTCATGCATTTAATGTTCCAAAATAGAACACAAATGAAAGAAATGAAAGTTCTCAGTTGAACCTTTTGAATATGCAATATGCATGTGTTAGTCATGATGCACTGTGTAATTCACCTGATCCGTTTCCATTTGAACATGAAATACTGGTTTTCAGCCTTTGGTGCTGGAACGAGAACACATCCCTGAATAGCACAAATAGAGCGGCTTGTTCCTGTCACCAGTGTGACATCAGACCTATGCATGTTTCCATTCATTTAGTCAATGAGATGCAAATATAGATTAGTGCACATGATAAGTGTCAAAGCCTTGTTGTCAGTGCAGTGCTATATAGGATATGGAAAACAGCTTGATTTGCATATGGGACTATTAAAATTCACATGATCAAGTTGAGGTTTACATAGACTTTCAGTACAAGTATGCTGGTTTTGTGTGTGGTTACCAAGAGGTTTCTAAGGTGTTCTGTGTGTTTCAAAGACCTACCGGCCCACCAGGCCTGTGGTTTACCGGCCTAATTCAAAATAGCCCACCTTCAATGATATGTTGGTGTATCTTTCCACATGAAACATCCTCCATTGCTTTATACATGAATAATTTGCCTTTTGCAGCACAATGAGCACTTTTGACCACTTCATATTTGTTATGTCATTACAAATTGTACAGATGAATATCTGCAGCTCATGCAGGGTTTTTTAGTGAACCTCAGCCGATCAGAAGATACGCGTTTTTGGGAAAAAGACACACTAGGAAGACCTAACAAATGAGCTCTCTGCAACTCTGCTCCATATAAAGTCCATTTTTACGAGCCCATCTGTATCGTCCAGCTTTGCAGATGCCAGACCCAGTGTTTTTAAGAGACTTATCGTCTGTTATGGTGTTCAGACTATAAATATCATTGAGCTTCTTAAGTGGTTCACAGTGAGATTGGTGCCAAGTTTCCGTTCAAATAGACGATAGTCCAAAAGTTTTACGCACAAGGTATTTCCCAGCAATGACACATGTGCTGTACTCATGGGGGACTCCAAAAGTACCTTAACATGAAAACAAGATCACTTCCTTTTGGTGAGGATGCATGTTTTTGACATACAAGAGGCAGCTTGCTTGCTTGGTGAACTTGAAATAAACGTCATGCATGGTATTTTGTGTGTGTGTGTGTGTGTGTGGGGGCCTATGTGTGCAAGGACAATTCAGGGAGTAAAAGTACAAAAGTACAGCTGTTCAGTTTGTCCTAAAACAGAATTAAGATTTTTTTTTTGTCATGTCTGTGATTTAGTATTACTTGAACAGACTTTCATATAACGTTCTACAACATAAATTAGACACAAAACCACTGTGTTCTTTGTAAACACACGATGCTAGCAGGCTAACAAGCCACTATTTATGAATTAATTAATACATCAAAGTAATAAATCAACCACGTCCTAGCATGTCCAGCTTGCTAACTAAAACGCAATCTCTGAAAGTCTTCTGACCATGTTTGTAGTGGTTTTCACCCCTCGCAACACACTGTGGTCATCTTTGATCAGCAGTTTTATGCTAGCTATCAGCTCTGTTCCAAAAGCAAAGTGCCTTTTAAGGTAATATGCTGAGTTTCCTAAGTCCTGTGATTGATGGGAAACAACAGTCTATATAGGAAACAACATAGAATGCTCAACACGCTTTTGACGTCAGTCGAGTTTTGTGTTTGCGTGTTGCTAATGCTAAAGGCAGTTTCTGAAATGAAGCTATTGATGCATCAATGAGCTTTGCTTGCTTCTTGGATATGGTGAATTAGCATTCCTGATTGACTGTAAATTGAAATCATGACTGAACGGCTCTATTTTTAAAGCTTTTAAAAATTCATCACAAACTAAATTGGGCATTAGCGTTCTGCGTGAGAAACCATGAAACGAATGGCTAAAGATGTCAGTTCCTAGAAGGAGACACAGTTATCCGGTCACAGTTCTGCTTTGCCCTTGACCAACACATTTAAGTTTCTCCAGCGGGACAGTCCCTGCAATTAGTGTGAAGCGACTACTAAATGGCAAGTCTCACAGAGGAAGGCTTGCGTCACAAACTATGTTCTCAACATTAGGCATGCAATAGCAGAAATGTACGAGTTGCAAGATCTCATGACTTTTTGGTAGCTGGTGCAATGCACACTTCTCTGGCACTTATGAAGTCTTGCTTTCTTAATTCCCTGTTCTGTGGGAACTGAAACTCATCTGTTCCTGTTTCAGAGGTAATTTTTTCACTAAATAGTCATGGGATCTGTCGGCCAAAGGGTTTGAAAAGAATCATTCCTATGTTTTAATTAAACGAGTTGACAGGAGCTGTAAAGTTCACATTTAGTGGTGCTTTTGGTGTTTGATACAATATCGGTAATGGATGTACTGTCTTGTTGACATCTAAACATCCTTAAAACATTGGATAAAAAAACATTTCACAATATATTGACATTATATTTTATATTTCTTATTAACTGTATCAGGAAATATTGGATATTTAATTGTTTCTGTATAGTTTTTAGATTTAGATAGCAATAACTTAGGGATAGTGAAGTTTATCGCAAGATTTGACCCTTTAATGTGTGTTAATTGCATTTAGAGAAATATATATTTATATATCGGCCAGTTATGGGTTAGAATGTGAAATTCATTATAAGCTTATTGTGTCGGCCATAAATATAAATACTTTTATAAATACACTTACCAAGAATAATATGTTTTTATTATTATTATTATTATTATTAATATTATTATTTATTTGTTTATCCTCCAACTAAAACGTAAGATATTTAAGTGGAAACAAGACAAAATACTGAGTAAGAAAAATAGTTTTCAGTAATTCGCAAAAGAAAAGCAAAGGATACTGGGTGAACAATATGAAGATATCACTATGAAGCAAACCAAAGACATAAAAGAAAATGAAAAGTTCAACAGTGTCCAATCTTTATTTTATCGTCCTCAAAAATGACAAAAGTCAACATCCAACCAGTGGCTGCGGCTAATAAATAGTAGTATATCTTCATTTAAATTAAACGTTATAACATTACAAGTAATGCCTACGGTTTTTGTGTGTGGCACACATGCTACAACTGTACTTTTTTTCTTTTTTTTTCAACTTGACCTCTCTAGTAGTTCATTTCTTTCTTTAATGTTATACATCTGTGTGACAATAAGGCACTGATGTTGAAATAGGATAGTCAAGATCCTCTCACAAAAGTGTCCAAACCACCTCAACCAATAGGCTGAGGTAGTTTTTTGTTTCTAAAGTCATTGTTGGACATGGCAAAGCAGTTTATAAAGATCTTCTGGAAGTGCCAGGAAAAGACGATAGTGTTGTCCCCACACTGTAGCTTCGGAAACCACCGGAAGGGCTTGAAGGAGCTGCGTCCTTATCTACACAGGAAGCACCCTCAGTTGAGAAGCACTCCTGGCATTTCAGTAACACGTCGGACTTTTGTTTCTTGTCATTTTGCCTTGATATCAACGGCATGTTCCCAACCATTGCTCCTTTTTGTCTCCTGTTAGTTTCAGAAGTTCCACACGGCGGGGGGCGCGAGCTTTGGGGTTGTGGTCCTGCACACAAACCAGACCTTTCCAGTTTTAGCATTGGTGTGATATATCCACATAGTCATCCTCGAGCATCATCCGAAGCAAGGGACTCGAGGAGGGTCTTGTACATCTCAGATCGTAGAAATCTGGGGTAAGAGTCCCGTTCCATCAGACCGAAAACGATCTTCTGAGCCACGTCGAAACACTCTGCAGTCGGACTCCTCACATTGCTCTTGATTTCCTCCCGTGTGTGATAGTCGATGTTTATCTGCGATGCAAATGAGAGGCATTTACGCTATCCCTACACTGCAAGCAACCGATTATGAGATGTACTGTCCAAATAATGAGAAATTACATTGGAAATATGCTAAATGAAGTCATCAATTTACATTCAGAAGTCAGAGTTCATGCTGTGTAGGGCCCAGAATCAGATCACATTTTTCATTTCTTTAATTTCACATTCAAGCGCTGTTCTTTATATTTGTTTTACATCTGCTATGGATCCTTTCCAGGTGTCGGGATCCTCTGCTGGGGGCCTACAAATTGACTTATAATTTTTATAATATGAAATAATATGAATATTTTTCTAATAATTATAATAATATAATAAATAAAAAAGAATTATATATAAATACATTCAGAATTTGTATCTATTATATGTTAATTAGTAAATTAAATATTTATTGTTCTATTTATTATAATTATTATATAAATAGTAAATGAGCATAATACATAATTTATTATATGTATGATAGTAATAATATTCTAATATTATGCTAAATATTTTATTTATTATACTATTTATAATAATTATTTTATTAAGTTAAGTATTATTACAATAAATAATATAATGATTTATTTATAATATTTATATATATGTTTTTATTTATTATAATATTTATTATAGTTATTATATTAAGGTAATTATTACAATAAATAATATAATGAATTATTCATAATATATATATATATTAAAGATAGATTTTTATTTATTGTATTGCTACTGTATATACAGACAAATATGAATAAAAAGTTATCATTATTTTTAAATATTATATTATTGCTACTGTGTACATATGGTAAGATAAAGATGATTTAGTGTTATTTAACTATAGAAGGCTCTGCAGCACATGGAAAACTATAATTCAACTGAAAGTATATCGCGACACTACAGCACGTCTAGTGTAGACATCCTCACTGGTTATATAGAGATTTACAAGCGTATAGGTACAGGGTGTTGTATGGTTCCTCCTCTACCTCTTTCGGAGATTCTGCTTCGACGAATTGCTCAAAGATTTTCCTCGCCTTCGAGCTCATCTTATGGGACGAAGTTATCTTCTTGTAGTCCTCACAGGTCAACCAGAATTCGATGTTTTCATCGCTGAATTCTGATTTCAGAAAGGTGCGGAATGTGGCCATGCCATCTGGAGGGAAGCAAATGCGGGTGCGCGTCACAACACGAAACCAGCACCTCTTTAATTTACTAGTGTTTTAGTTTACCCTCGCCTCAGCAAACCAATGCCAAAAATAGATATCAGTGCTTTGTAAAAAAAAAAGACTTACATTTGGAACCGAGAAGCCGTTCCAGAGACTGGGACCATTGTTGGGTGTCTTCTAAACTTAGCCTGCTGAGATCAGACGGGTTTGATTAGTTGACCATAACTGGATTAGGAGCAATAACTCTTGTTTGAACTATTTTGGACCTGGTGTCCTTATATGTGTGTCACTTTTTCCTTACCTCTCCGGAGCAGATGAGCTGGTGAACATACACTTTAGTCGGCACATGAGGTTCTTTCCTCTATGGAGAGAAAGTCAGGTTTGTTGTCAGCATTTTATGCTTCACACATCCAAAGCCTACGCTAAAGCATCCTGGGACTCATAATAGATTCCCTTGTGCTGATAGTGGAGTAAAAATGCCTGAAGCTCACACTTACAAGGTCTTGTTTCTCCTGAAGTCGTCTTTGTCCATGTTGACGTCCGTTGGGAGAGGTTGTGGGATTAGGCCAGGCATGGTAGAGCGAGGGCTTATTGCCCAGAAATCCACAGCCGCAGGGTCCTGCTAGTGATCATGCTGCACTTGGTGCTCTACAGGTTTCCCTTCTGCGTATCCGGCTCTGCTTTTTATGCCCTGCGACGGTTGCTAAGGGCTCGTTTCATCAACAGGGAATCGGCGAACCACAGCAAAGAGGAAGCCCCATCGAACCCTCCCCCTCCTCCCAGTCAGTTGCTCGTGTGCGAAAAGCATAGCCTGTTTCTTCATATTTTTAGGCATGTAAATATACACGCTGCTGAAAGACCAGATAAGCAAATTACAACTTTGCATGTTTTGGCTTTTTCAGTAATCTACGGACGTAACAGGGCCAAATTTTAATGGCGCACAAATGAAAATTAGAGTCAAATGAGACGGTTAGGCTGCTTCGTCTGTGTTTGTTTTGCTCTTTAGTAGCATATAGGAGGAATCCTTCTTCAAACATAGAAAATGAGTAACTAGCTTCACCTGCACTAAAAGACAAGAGTTTTACAGCCTGGAGAACTGATGCTGACGTTCTGCAAGATCTTTGGTCCTCTAGTAGTACACTCAAAAAAATGACTCTTTAAACTTACTCAATTTAATTATGGACAGTGGTTCCACACAAGCAAATTATTTTTTATTAACATTAATGGAATTTGTTGAATCTATGTAAGCTCCTTGTGTTGTGACAACACAACTGAATCAGATAGAATCTATGTGAAATAGTAATGTCCAGACAAATCAACGGAATTGCTTCCCTGTAACTGACACAGACTTAACTGAACCGATATAGACTTTCATCGAACCTTCGTACAAGGTTAAAAACTAGTTCAAATGTGGCCATTGTGGACATATTTTCAACATCATTTATGGTCTCATTTAGACAGAATTACTTTGACTATTGCTGTCAGATGATCTTAGTGAGAATTAACAGAAGTTTAGATGTTGATGTTTCATTTGAAGTGTCACCATTGTGGTGATCAGTGTTTGCTTTAGTTGGGCTCTTGGTCCCCTTAATTTTTACTTTAGCTTTTCTGTGGCTGTTGTATCTCTGTGTTTGTATAATGCAGTCAATATTGCAAAGAAAGTCAAGAATAAGTAAGATCAGGTGTTATCAGCTTCATGTTGATGATGAAAGCTTTACAAAACATTCATCTAATGTTGTCAGACACTTTCGCATTTCTAGCCGCCACCATGTGGATCTGCAATACTGGCACCAATAGCATTTTTATGATCACTTATTTAGAGGTGGATAAAAATGATGTGCATACGATGTTCAGAGCAAACATATCATGTTGTCACACACAGACATCAAGATTTTACATATGATTCACAACAATGGTGACAATAAAAAAATGGTCATGCTGCAATGCATGGTGGGTAGCTTTCATAGTTCAAAACTCATCATTGATTCCCAAGCTTTTTTGTTTTGATTGTCACCGTTGTTGTGATTCATATCCAAAATCATGATGTCTGTGTGTGACTACATAATACATTTGCTCAAAACATCATGTGCACATGCTTTTTATATTTTAAAAATATTTCTTATTCTATTGGCACCAATATTGCACTTCCACAAGGTTGGCAATGCCAAACATAAATACAATTTTAAACTCAACATTTGAAACTTGATTTGTGATGATTATGTCATCATCAACATTGAGCTGATTACACCTGGGGGCTGTTCCATAAACCAATATTAGAGTATAAGCCAGGCTTATTTCGGTTAGTCAGGCTTATTTTTGGTAGATTCGGTTTCATAAATCAAACTTAAAAAAGTTCAAACTCAGTTACCCTGGCAACTTATGCTGGGAAACTAGCCTGGTCCAGGGCAGGCTAACTGTCAGGCTAAGCCTCAGTTGTTACACAGATCCTCAACACTGACCGACAAGAACACAATGATATTACCACTGACAGTCTCTAATACCATTATTGGACTTTATTAATACACAGTATACAGAAAATCAACTTAAATAAGGCTACAATATAGACAATATAGACACATAATAAGACGTTTTAAAGTTGTCCGTTTAGGACATGTCATTTTTGTAATAAAGACATTTTAATTAAGGAATGCCTCGGTTATCAGATAATTATTTCTCTACACTGTCTCTCTCTTATATATAATAAAATATAACATTCACATATATCAAACTCTTATAATGAATGACACATAATTCCTAATAGTTATTCAAGTAATATTATTTAAATATCAAATATTCAATATTCAATAAGTAAATAAATAAAATAACAAATAACTAGAAATAAAAGGGAAGGTTACATAAAAATGTAGTTAATGTAGGCCAATATATATTCCTTTATTTTATGGAATATTCTTTGATTTTAGAGTTGCACATATCTTTTCAAAATGTATACATTTGTTCTTAATTGAATGCTATCCTCTCCATAATGTACTTTAGAAACTAAATCTAACCACTCATTTAAAACTGGGGATTCTTGCTTTCTCAAAAAAATTATTGCATTAAAAGCTGTAATTCTCAGCATTCTAAATAAGTATATATCATCTTTATAAAGTAGCATAGGTCCTATACCCAAAACTATATTTTGTATCTTTATATATTTAGTTTCTTAAAAAAAAATATTCCCTGAATTAGGCTACTTCTGTTCAATTTCTTTTTTTGTTATTAGAAGTATAAAATATATGAGTGTAATGAGCTAGAAGTTCACTGCAACTTATCCAACATCCTAAAGAGAAATTATTATAATTAGAAGATATTTCTAGTGTTATAAAATATCGCATATTAATTTTCCAAGCAAAATGTATATTTTAGTCAGAAGAATTATTGCGCTCCTATTTGGCGCGCATGCGCGCAGCAGCGCTCATTCGATATGAAGATTAGCAGCAAAATGGATACATTTGCACGACTTTCTAACATTTACAGATGGAGAATATAACTGTAAAATGTAATTTTTTGCACTGAGGGGGGAAAACATGTCACAAACGCATAAAACAGCACACAATATACGCTGTTTGATGGTGGATCGATTTGATCCACGATCGACCTCTAGGGCTGCTTTAGAAACGCGTACACACGCAATTATCTAGACTAGATAAACCTGGATCAAATTAGTGAGATTGTGTGAACTTCAATTACCTTTTATGGAACCACTTTAACCCCAACTTATTTGTTAGGCTCATTCAAGTCCAGTTTTGGAGTTTAATCCCCGCTTTTCTGAACTTCATTTATGGAACTAACTAACCAGGTCTAACTTTTTCTTGGCTTTCTCTGCCACAACAATTGTGTTATACAAACACACAGTTACAGCAGCCAATGGAAATGTAATGTAAAATTGACAGGGACCAAGTGCCCAACTAAAGCAAACACTGATCACCACAATGGTGACACTTCAAATTAGTGTTGTCAAAAATATCGATATTTCGATAAATATCGATACTGAAATATCTGAACGGTACCAATACTAATTTCCCGAAGTATCGATACTAGCCGAGCAGTCACTTTCACTTCTCTCAAAGGGCGCGTTGACAAACACCACACGTGACGCACTCGTCTCATTCGCTCTGGTTAAATAGCAAAATGAAGTGAATGGAAAGATGGCGAGGGCGGCGCCCCCGCGACCGGCTTTGGTTGATTGATAAAGAACACTGCGAGCGGGCATGTCGGAGAATAGCGCGGACACGCGCAAAAAACACACCGCGAGCGGGCATGTCGGAGTCGGAGAATAGCGTGGACACGCGCTACACACCGCGAGCGGGAATGTCGGAGAATAGCGCGGACACGAGCTACACACCAGAAACGGGCATGTCGGAGAATAGCGCGGACACGCGAGCAGGCTGCGGGCACCCAACAGATTGTTTGACTATCAATAATCCCTCACATCACTCATTTTTTAAAATTATTGTATAGGTGAAAGCAGACTTAAGGAACAGGCTCCAGGGGTAGGCTACTATTTAGCAGCATATGCTCAGCATCAGGGGTGTTTGTTGTTTGGACAGACCTGCCCCCACTGCTAAAAAAAATCCTCAAGGAAACACTGTAACTCTTCTCATTTGAACTTTTCTGAAACATTAACCAAGATGGCCTAATATTGTTGTTGATAAGAGTCTGTGTTGTCTCGTTTTAATTCTTAAAGTTAACATAATCTGACTGAGGAATCTTAGACAAGTAAATATTGTAACTGTGGTCAAATGTAAATTAACTGGTAATTTAACTTTATTCAAAAATTATTATTTAATTCTGCAATTTTCCTTCATTAGCGATTATCATCAATTTGATTACACAGATATTATTAAACTAAACAGCTAGACAATGGCATCTCTGTAATCAATAATGACATGCCTTTAACTGAAAATTGAATGTTTAATCTTATTATTATACATTACTGAGTCTCTATCCTCCAATTTGATACTAAGTGCTTTTTTGTTACAGTATATTTTAATCTTTGATAACAGTAGGTAATAAAAATACATCATGTTAGCTCTGGTCCAATTAAAAATATAAACAAATAGAACTCAGGACATTTTTGTTCATGTAAAATATACCTCATTGTCATGTTCTAGACTTGGTATATTTAGCTTTAAATTAAAAAAATACCCCCTTAATATTGTGGCAGTTTTTTCTCCGTGGTATCGAAAATGGTATCGAATATCGATATTTTTCAAGGTATCGTATCGAAGTTAGAAATTCTAGTATCGTGACAACACTACTTCAAATGAAACAAATATCTAAATATCTAATAATCTAAATATCTAAACTTCTGCTAATTCTCACTAAGATCATCTGACAGCAACAGTCAAAGTAATTCTGTCTAAATGAGACCATAAATGATGTTGAAAATATATCCACAATGGCCACATTTGAACTAGTTTTTAACCTTGTACGAAGGTTCGATGAAAGTCTATATCGGTTCAGTTAAGTCTGTATCAGTTACAGGGAAGCAATTCCATTGATTTGTCTGGACATTACTACTTCACATAGATTCTTTCTGATTCAGTTGTGTTGTCACAACACAAGGAGCTTACATAGATTCAACAAATTCCATTAATGTTAATAAAAAATAATGTGCTTGTATGGAACCACTGTCCATAATTAAATTGAGTAAGTTTAAAGAGTCTTTTTTTTTTAGTGACAGGTTAAGTTAATTAAATGCAATACAATAGTGTTTTGGTGGTAAAAGAAATATATGTGTGTTACTTTAACAAAACATACTTGGGTAAAAATAACAGAGCCACAAAACCATTTTTTTGAGTGTACTTTGGAAAACCATCTATGTTCTGGTGCTTTAAAGAACCCAGAAACAAATGGCGCTTTTCCACTGCATAGTACGGTACGGTTCGGTTCGGTATGGCACGCTTTGGCGCTTTTCCACTGCATAGTACGGTACGGTTCGGTTCGGTACGGCTCACTTGTGGTGCTTTTCCACTGCATGGTCCGGTACGGTACGGCTCGCTTCGGCTCGCTTTAAATGATACCTGGTCTGTTGAGGTTCCAAGCGTACCGTACCGGTACTAAAATGTGACGTAAAACACTGCAGATCACTGATTGGTCAGACAGAATCGTCACTACCAGCGTCATTGGACACTAAACCCGCTAGATTTAAATAACCAGTAGACAACAGCCAACGCGGTAGCATCTGTTTTTTAAACTTTAAAAAGAAATGGTTGAATCGTGGTCAGTGGACGAGGTGCAGACGTTCCTCTCGTTGGTTGCCGAGGAGCGGTTGGTTGGATGGGGCAAAACGGAATGAAAAAGTTTTCCAAGAAGTAGCTCAGCTCTTAGCCGCACACGGCTATCACCGGACCTACAAACAGTGTAGGGACAAAATAACGATCAGTCCCACCCACTTTGAAGAGGTACTAACTGCGGTGGAAAAGCAACCGAGCTAAAGCGAACCGAACCGTGCCGTACCGAGTCGAGTCGTACCACGCAGTGGAAAAGCAAAGCGAGCCGAACCGTACCGCGCCGAGTCGAACCGTACCGAGCCGAACCGAGCCGTACCAGCAGTGGAAAAGCGCCAAAACATGCTGATTTAAAGAACCTGTATTAGATCTTTCAGAAACTCCAAGGAAGCATATGGCCAGAAACATTTCTTGATAAGAAAATAGTTATTTGCTGAACCAACTAAACAAAATAGTGTTTTACTATTACTTATTACTTACTTACATGCATGAATGTTTCGCCAATCATTATTACATATTCAGGTCTTTAGCGACCCGGATCTATATCTAACACGGATGGATCTCTACCTGTCGCGATGATATAAAACTCTCATGATATAAGACTAACAATTACAGAAGAATAAAATAAAGCATATTTTGGAGATTTGAAGGGTTCAGTTTTATGCCATCGTCACTGTCCTGATCAGAGCTCGTTTCCTAGTACATCCAGCAAACATAAAACATATTCTCAACAACTATCATTTTCAACATCTTCAAAATCAATATTTTGATTGCTGACAGCTTCTTCACCAGATCCACCATCAAGTGACACTAATATTTGATTGCGTTCAGTACTTGATCTGCAGTAAATTCGCTGAGCCATTTCAAGTTTTGCTATTCTTTTTTTTCTGCCTGCAGTGACTATGAGAGAAAAAAAAACTTCGTACACATCATTGTGTATCAGACATTGTCACCTTGAGGAATAAAGTTGAGTTGCACGTATTCATCAAAGATTAAATTATTGTTGTGCAGAAAAATATACTTACACTGTTACACGCCTTGGGTCGTTAGAGACCCTATTCAATTTTTACAAAAATGAGCTAAAAAACATACAAAAAAAAAAGTTATGTTATTTATTAATAAAAAGTCACCAACATGCAGGAACCTGCTAGAAAAAATCATATGATATTATAAACCCCAGCAGACAAAAAAGTGTTTTTATGACAAGACAAGATTAGTTCAGGTTGCATGTATCATGTGGTGCAACTCTACAAAAGAAAAAAAACATAATGATATTTGTAAATTAATAATTTATGATATTTGTAAAAAAAAAAAAAAAAAGTCTTATGAACAAAAAAATATAAAAAAAAATTTCTTATTAATATATATATATATATATATATTTTTTACATTACAAGTAACAAAATTATCAAACAAAATTTGCAACACATCAAAGTCATATGGTGCAACCAAAACGCTGGTAAAAAGCATATTTTATGATAGACTCTTGTCTGGACTGTGTAAAGTCAGTATATCTCTGAACTTTTCTGATAATTTGGACTTTTTTTGACAAGACAAAATTAGATTAGGTTGTAAAATGTCTTGTGGTGCCACTCCACAAAAATATGTCATGATATTTATGAATTAATAATTGATGATATTAAAAAATAAAATAAAAGAATAACTAGATAAAAATAGGTATACAAACTTTTTGGGAAATAATTATTGAGTTGTGGACACTTACATGTATTCAAAGTGTATAGAAACTCTATGATTGATGGTTACATCACATGACATCTTTAGTCATTAAATTTAAACTTTTCTTGAAAAAGGTATAAAAGTTTTCGAAACCCAAATGAAAAAGTACATTCTAAAAAACTAGTTTTTTAAAAGATTTCCTGTATCATGGTCACTCATAAATCACGAACCATTTCAATAGACCATTTCTATGTTTTTTATGTGCATTAATCCAGTGACTTTGCTAAGTGTTCTTCTCCATAAGTTTATTCAAAAATGGATCTAGGCAGTGAGAGGTGTTCACATTAGACTCCATGTGTTAATGACAGCGTGTGTAGACATCCTCAAAGTCACCAATTGAGCAATTTTGTGCCTCGGCCCATATCAGCGCCTGAGAACATTACTCATTTCCTTTTAGTTGCCATGGCGACTGTTTTGGGAGCAGATGATGGTCAGATTAGGTGAGAGATTGGTCAGGGTATCATTCTCAACTAAAAATAACAGATAAATATTGGTGAAACGATTTGTCAATAATGGTGCATCCGCTGGATGTTTCAAGAGGGGAGCTTTCATTTAACTGTCGCCTGTGTACAATCATTTCCTTATGTCAGTGTTACCACATGATTTCACATCAGTGTCATTTCTGAATGACAACATTTGTGTTGCGTTGAGATGAGAAATGAATGTATGGGGGAAAATCAAATAATGTATGATTGAATTAGTTGTACACAGTATAAGCAGCAGCAAATAGTGTCCAGAACAATCAATTACTTATACTCCCTCAACTAAAAAAATAACTGTTAGTGTCATTTTCGCCTCTTTTAGTACTATTATCTTTTTCATACATACTTTTTTTTTTTTTTTTTAAATGTCATGATTTTTTCAAGAAGTGAACTTACTTTTTAAGTACAAGCAAGCAAGCAATATCTCCTGCTTTTTTATCACTTTATTTTACATTTTGTCATGTTTGTCAGTAGGAGACGATCTTAAAATGTCAACCCTGTTACCTTTGTGATTTATATTTTATATTATATGAATGTGTAAGGTACAGTGGATGTTTAGAAGTAAATAAAGACATTTTCAATATCTCAATTGTTTCTCTTAAATGGTAGTGAGATTAAATTGAAAACAAATTGAGCTTTCTAGCTGTTGCTTCTCAACTTTTTCTTCTGAGAAATTAAAAAGCGTCTTAATCCAATAAACATGGAATTTTTTCTTCAATATGACAAGGACGGTAATTTCTTAAAACAGTGCTGTCTTTATTATAGAATTGCTTTCCCCAAGAAAGGACATACGCTGAGTGTGATCTATCATGCGTCACACGGCCATTGACATTCTCTGTTTTGGTGGAATTCGAGGTTAGTCAAACAAAGTTATTCTTAGCAGCTCAGAATTGCCTTTTTAAGTCTTGAACCTCAGGATGAAAAAGTTTGTCATGGTGGGGTCAGGCGGTGACATGGATTATTATTGTACTTTATGGCAGCGTCTCTCACTTAAGGCTCGTCTCTGCCTCAGTTCGCTCGGGTCGGACATGTGACCAAAACACAATTCTTCACAGACTATGGAAAACCTCGGTTCTCTGCTCATAATTAGTCAGTGTCTAAATATAGCTAATCTGCTATTTACTGTATGCTTGTGTGTTCTAACCATAAAGATGGCATGACGTTCACTCATACTTTGGACAGATCAAGATATTGAATGCCTGGAAAAAATATATCAAAAAGTTTAATTGTAGGTTGGATCAAAACATTATATCTCATGTAATATGAAAACTGTTTGCACCAATTGTGTGCACTGAATAGTTGATCTACAATTTACTATAGAATTTTTTCTTTGAAAAATCCATATGACTTTAGGTTGTTTTTAGCCTGTTATGATTATAATTACCATTAAAACAGTAGAAATATGACAGTAACAAGGCTGAATCATAACCTAAAAGATTATACAGTGTGTGTGTGTGTGTAAATATATATAGTAACTTTAGGTTATGAGTCAACCCTGTCATATTGTCACTGTTTTAGTAATGAATTTTTGTATTTTTCTTTGTTCCTTAATATTTGAGGAAATAATGACATTAAAATGCCTTTCTAATAAGCATATTGTAATATCATGACCTTGGATACCTTGCTTGTAATGTTGAATTAAACTGTAAAAGTCAACCCTGTTACTCAAGATATTTTCGTATAATCTTTTTTTATTATTATTTATATGAATAAGGTAAAGTGAATGTTTATCCTGTAACTGGTCCCATGTGGTCTCTCAAATATTATGAGGTCATAAAAGTTGTATAATTACTATAAAATAATGAGCAAAATGCTTTTTAAAATATTTTGAAAAGGAGAAACCTTGACACAAAATCTTGAGATGTCACAATACAATTTATCAACACATTTGTCTGATACAGTCTTATAGAAATCTACTTTCAAGATCGACTTTGATAGAAAAGGCACCCGTTTCACACAACAGAACAGTCCATCTGTCAAATAACAGTGGAAATGTACCTTCATTCTAGATCATTTCCTGTAACGGTGACATTTTTATATTTCTCATTCATCTTATCTCTAAACCAATGAAGTTGAGCATCTGCACACCACATACACTTTCTGTTCTCCTCAGTCATTTCCTCTAAACCACGTGCATATGTCCTCTTTCTGTGCGGCTGCTCATTAAGAAACCTTTTTCCAGTGAATAAGCTGTCATCGGTACAGTTGGTCTACTTTGGTTTCCTGGCTGTGTTCCTCAGGTTCTGATAGGCCTCAGATTTGAGGAACCTTGGGCAAGAGTCTTTCTCCATCAGTCTGTATATATGCATCTCAGCTTCATCAAAACAAGTCAGGTCGGGCTTCACCAAAGATCTCTTGATCTTCTCACGAGTGTGATGGTCGATATTGACCTGTGAAAATCATGTAACATTCAGATCTATGAAAGATAAATTCAAGTATATTAGTTGATAATATATATCAACTAATTTAAATGGTGTTTGTTAAGCAAATATAGCAGATGCAAAAATTCAGGGTTTTTTTCTGTTGAACCATTATTAAAGGGTTAGTTCACCCAAAAATTAAAATTATGTCAATAATGACTCACCCTCATGTCGTCCCAATGTCGTATTTTTGATGCTTCAAAACATTCTAACTAACCCACTGATGTCACATGGACTACTTTGATGATGTCTTTATTTCCTTTCTGGACAAGGACAGTATACCGTACATACATTTTCAATGGAGGGACAGAAAACTCTCGGACTAAATCTAAAATATCTTAAACTGTGTTCTGAAGATGAACGGAGGTCTTACGGGCTTGGGACGACATGACGGTGAGTCATTAATGACATAATTTTCATTTTTGGGTGAACTAACCCTTTAATGCATTTTAAAATTTGTGTCAATTAATTTGCAACATATATTGTATTTTAGAAGAAATCTGGTGCCTTGCTCTCTCGGGTTCCTACATCTTTTCAGTTACCATCCCAAATATTCAACTACCATTGCACCTATTAATAAACTTTACTATGATGCAACGGCATTTCAGTCGTAATGCACTGTAACTATTTGGAAAGGCCCTACTCTTTTTAATGCTTTAATAAGTGCACATACTGACCTCTTTTTGAGCCATGGGATGGAGAAACTCTTTGTAAATATCTGCTGCCTTGTTAGAGAGTCTGCCAGATGAAGTCATTCGCTTATATTCCCTGCAGGCAAGCCAAAATTCAATGTTCTCCGCACTAAACTCAGACTGGAGAAATGAACGAAAGGCAGCCAGGTAATCTGTTTGGAGAAGAATGTTAAAAATAAATAAATTATAATATAAACTCTTAAAAATAAAGATTCCAAAATGGGGTTTTCATAATGATGCCAAGAACCATTTCGGGTTCCCTTAAGAACCTTTCAGTCAACAGTTCTTTAAAGAACCATTAATTCTTAGAGTAAAGAACATTTTAATAATATAAGGTTTGTTTGTTCACACTTGGCAGGTTCAGTTAAAATGAAACAAACTTTGGTGCGATTGCTCTATTAGGGTGTCTACATTTGTATTTCGGTTCTCTTGGTTCTTTTGGTCCAGATCAAAAAAAAAAATGATACATTTAGTCCTGGTTCACTTAACATTCACACTGTCATTTCTAACACCGAAACGAAAGATAAAAAAAAAAAAAAAAAAAAACCTTTTATGATGTATATTTTGGGGTCAGTTTACATTCAGTATATTCAGGGGT
This sequence comes from Rhinichthys osculus, assembly GCA_029959095.1. Taxonomy (NCBI): domain Eukaryota; kingdom Metazoa; phylum Chordata; class Actinopteri; order Cypriniformes; family Leuciscidae; genus Rhinichthys; species Rhinichthys osculus. Next base: position 25,529,003 of record JARWKJ010000020.1, read on the forward strand.
CAGTTCGCATTCGCCTTCCGGGGGACCTCCTCAAACGCGGGGCCCGGTGCCATTGCACCGCCCTAAGGACGGCCCTGTGCTTGAGCATTGTCCTTTTTAGGGTCGCATCTTGTGACAACACATCCTGTTTTTGGTTTGTTTACATGGTCCGTGTTGTGTTCACATTTCAGTCGAACTACACCAGAGGACTGGGACCAATCTTTTCAGCAGTCTCAGTCCGCTTGTTTGGTGCGCACCAGGGTTCAGATGGCAGCACTCACACATATTCAATGAACCGCAGTAACAGAGCAGTCACACCAGAGTTCGTTTTAATCGAACCAAACCTGCCAAGTGTAAATAAGTGTGAACGCTGCCGTCTCAAACCTTGGCGCACACCAAACAAGCAGACCAAGAAAGCTGAAAAGGTGGACCTAAGACATCTAAACTAACCAAAAACAGGAAGTGATGTCACAAGATACGACCCAAAAAGGACAGAATGCTCAAGCATATGAGCCCATTACAGTTCGGTACAGGTGTCAGAACTGCTTCTCCTTGCAGCAGATCTTCGTCTATGTGCAACGTAGTAGGAAGTCCTGGTGATGTTCTGACTCCTTTACGTTTTCTAAGCTCTTCAGCTTTATAAGTTCTCAGCTGGTAAAAAATACCACACAAAATACGTCCTTAAAGCCGTTGTTGTTGTTTTTGTATCTTTAGGTTCAGTCTTAAAATGACTGTGTAAACACTATGAGCAGGACTTTTTTCTTTTTGGTCTGGACCAAAAGACCCAAGAGAAGCAAACTACAAGTGTGGACACACACTAAAACACTTTTTTCCACTATAAAGAACCTTGCTTTAGTGTAAGGCAAAGATTCTTCATGGAACCATCAATACTTTATTGATGAACTGTGTGTTGAAGAGTGGTTGGACTAACCTCCATTTTCTAGCAGATCAGCTAGCTTTGGCCCATGTGTCAAACGGTCCTGTCTTAAAAAGATGAAGAAATTAGAACCTAAAATAAAATATTTCTGCCATCCATAGTGATATAAAACACTTTTAAATACATTTGACATATTTTTTTTATTTAAATGACCTGTGGTGCGACATGCTATAGCTACTTTTTTAAATATATTTACCCAGTTTTTTCTTATTTTATGAAGACTACATGGATATTTGTATTGTTTGAACTAAAATTTCTGTAAAATAAATAAATAAAATTGTCAAACCGAAAAAACACACAAAATGATCTATAAAGGCAACAACACTTTCTCCTATAGTATACATTCATATAAGGTTTGACCTAAAAATGTACTTATGCCACTGATGATTTCAGATTTAATTGATCTATACACATATGCATATAAAAATAAACTTACTGATAATGAGAGACTTCAGTCTGTTTCTGAACCAAAACACATCTGATATTGTTTTTCTGCTTTTTTCTGCTCAACAGGACGTCCAGTCTATGGGATGAACAAAATAAGCACTTTTGTATCCATGAAGCATAACGGTCGATTTACGAAGCTTATATATATAGGCTATGCGGAGAGAGAAGTAAAATTATTTACGTCATTGGTTGTTTCTTATTCCGAATGAGATCCTTGAACTCGTAGATCCGAATCTTCGAGAAAAGCAGTTTAGGCATCGTGAGGTGGCGGGAAATATTTATTCAGAATGATCTGTGTTTCATGTTTTTGACAGACTTTTCCCATCTATATACGGTCGCCAGGCAGATAGAATGGGGTGTTTTCATACCTGGACATGTTCACACAAATCTCTGGATGCCATTAACTCTACGAATCTTCCGCCGGTTATCCATGACTCATAAATATCACAATATTAGGTCTGTTTTCATGTTTACTCTTGAATTGGAAACGCATTATGATCATTTTCTTGTTTCTATGACAGCATGACATTTGAAGATTATGTAGCCCTATAAAAATAATGTGATGTTTTTTAGATGAACGAAGTTACTTCTGACTAAAAGTTGACGTGTAAAATATCTAGTAGTTTATGTAGGAGAGTCATTGTTTGTTCTAATGTTTCAAACGTGAACCGGGTCACATCCTGCTAATGTTGTAATAAAAATCTTCAGGGGTTTGCGATTCATTGGTGTACACCTAATCAACAAACACTTTCTTTGAGTTTCATAATCACATCAAACGTCAATAATGGGCTCATTGAGGCGTATCGTTGGTCATGTGGGAGTGGGAAGAATGTGATGACAGTGCTTGGAACATGATTGCTGGGTAAGCTAAACTAACTATGGCACAGTAGCTACAAAATGCACTTCACTTTAAGTCACGCTTTCCCCCAGAACATTAAACAAACAAGTAAATAAATAATAAAAAATGGCACTGTAAAAAATGATATGATCAATAAGTTATAACAACATGTTTTTACATTGCTTTAACTCAAAATAAGTAAAGCAATTTTCAACTTTCAATTTTTTTAAGTCAGTTTAATGAAATTTGAGTTGAAATGACTTAAATATCCAAGTTGATTGTTCTTAAAAAAATAAAGCCGCAACTTTTGTTTTACTGTGTGTAAGGTTGATTGTGTGCATATTTGCAAATTATTTGCAGTGTGATGTCTATCCTCATCTAAAACAATTAAAACTTAAAATAAAAAATAATAATTATAACTAATTAAAATAACTAATTTATTTGTCTGAGGAAAGGCTGTTATATTATTGTTGTTGTTGCTATATGTTAGCATAAGACTATTTAACTTCTGCTCTGTATTGTTTAACCACCAGGTGGCATACATGGCAAAGAAAACACTCAAGGCACAGAAACATTTTATTTGGTCTTACAGATAACATTTTCCAAACACCTAAGGGTGTGTCCATATCAGTTTTGTGAATGCAAAGCATTGGAATGTAAAGATTGCAGAAAGGAAAACTTAAAAAGGAACAATTGATTCATTGTAAATGGCTGCATACATGAATGCTTACAAAAACGATTACACATTTATGGTCAAGCTTAGCTTTTAGTATGTCATAAAATCAAGTCTCATTATATATCGGTGTACAGTACACATACATAATTCTTTCAGAGACCATATTGAAAACCATGAGATTAATTTTCATTGAAACCTGGAAACTAGAAATGCATTCAGCTTTTCACATCAAATGTTGTGCTGAACATCATAGAAGCTTGATAGACTTTTGTATTCCTCATAAATATGTGTATAGTGGAATTAGTATGCTATGCATAATAATGTGAAAACACAACTTAACTTTAAGCTTCCTCTAGAGTTTGACTTTGAAGCTTCGTACTCTTCTAGCCATTATTCTCTGATTGTCTCCCATAGTGACTTTCTGTAACATCCACATCACCTTATGAAGCCGATACAAAGCATACCAGGTGGCCACAATCAGTACTACCCCTGTGACCAAGAGAACAATGTACAAAGCCGTCATGAAGCCACTAAATGGACCGGTCGACGGGACGGTCCACAGGTACACCCAACCACCGCAATGATTGTTGTGAACAATTTCAGGTCCGTTATCCAAAACAATTTTTTCGTAGAACGCCAGATCATTGTTGTAGTCGTTGCCTTGTTTTATGTGATTAGGATCAGAAGTTGGAGAAAAGAGAGAGGCTGTTGTTGCAAAAGTGCTTGTAATTGAAGGTGTAGTTGAAGCCGTAGACGATTGTGAAGATTGTGTTGCAGGAACCTGTGTGGGAATGATGCTTGTAGTCATACCGGTAATCATTGTCTGGAAAACAACCTGACCACATTTGAGCTCTCCATGGGTCAATGTTTGCAGCGAATGGTTTTGTAAGTGGTACGGTTCGTAGCATGCTACTCCTTTCTCCGAGTCATTGATTAGCCTTCGGTTGTCGCGAATCCATTCTGCAATACCTATAATGCTACAATCACACTTCCATTTGTTGCCGCTAAGAGAGAGAACATTCAGCGCCCTTGTGTGTGTGAAAACATCTCCGGGGAGATACTTTAGATGGTTGCAGCTCAAGTCCAATATTTCTAGTCTTGAAGTATTGCAAAAGATTGTTGCTGGGAGAGACTCAAGCTTGTTATCATTAAGCATTAGAATCTGAAGACTAGTCAAATTCGAGAAGAGGTCCGGCTCCAGCGCCCGAAGGTTGTTGTGTTTCAGGGACAGTTTATTCAGGTTGGGCAGGCAACAGAACAGGTCCTTTGGTAGGAAGTTCAACTTGTCGTTCAAGTGTAAATTGAGAAAACGTAGGTTTGTCATGTTAGCAAAAAGGTTCCAAGGGACAGTGACAAGACTAGTATTGTAAAGGTACAATTCTTTGAGCCCCGGCATGTTGCCCATCAGCTGGTCAGGTAGGGAGATCAAGGGGTTCTTGAAGAGGGTGAGCATGGTCAGGTCGGGTAAGTAGTAGAAACTCTCGGCTGGAATATACTGGAGTTGGTTGCCTGACATTGTAAGGTTGAGCAGGGATGGCAAGTGCCAGAAAAGACGCGGAGGAATCTCTCGGATCTGGTTCTTGTGAAGCGATAAAAAACAAAGCTTGCTTAGATGGTCAAATGAACCACTTTCCAGAGTGGCCAACTGGTTGGACGAGAGTACCAGAGATTTGAGTTGACGTAGGTTGTGAAAAAGCGTCTTTGGGAGGTTCCTCAGTTGGTTACCAGCTAAGTTTAGGTAAATCAGCTCAGTCAAGTTCTGGAAGACGCCGGCGTCCAGCTGGGAGATGCGGTTTTTGCTCAAATCCAGCTCTGTTAGTTTGACCAACCCCTCGAAGAGTTCTGAACTAATGGAAACTATTTGGTTATCATCTAGCTGCAGTTGCTCCAAGTTGCTCTGCTCACTAAACACCTTTGGTGGGAAGACCGAGAGTGCGTTTGATGACAATTTGATAGACCGAAACTGTGGAGCACCATAGAAGGCTTCTGGTTGAATTGTGTCAATAGCGCTATGCGTGATCATTACTCGTAGCAGAAGAGAGAACGACTGAAAACTTCGGTCTTTGAGGACCTTTATGTTTGTGTCTTTTAGCAAGAGTAGAAAGGTTGTTTTCGGGTCGAGAGGGGGGATGTCGCTGATGTCTCCAATGCATTTTGCGGCACCCTTAACATAACAAACGCACCCACTGGGACAGTGAGCGCTGAGGGTGAGCTGAGGCAGAAGCGGAAGTAGAATTAACGTGAACCACATACTCTCAAACTGGGGAACATATATAGGTACATGTTAGTATAAGAATCACATATTTGCAAAGCACGTGTCTTCATTAAACAGTTGACCAATAATTATTTTACGGAAAATAAATTGCAGCATATACTTCACTTTGAGATTGTGATTAAAAAGGTTATTCTGATATTCCCTCCCAAAAGACTGACCATGCTTTAAGGGTATAGTTCACCCAAAAATTTAAATTGTATCAATAAAAATGGAAGTCAATGGGGTCCAAAACAACTTTGGAACTGAAGTAAGAAATTCATACAGGTTTGGAATGACAGGACATCTTTTTTTGGGTGAACTATTCTTTATGTTACCAAAACAAATTAATTAGCAATGTTGAACTTACCTCTCGCAAGTATTGAAGACTTGTCTGGATGAAATGGATGCGTTCATGCTTTTAATAACCATCATTTGGAAATAGCTCTTCCCTTTCTACACATATCTTGCTCTGCAGTGCAGCCCACATGGAAGACTGCATCCGTCCTGATGAGTTTTTTTTTTTTTTTTATCAGATTTGCCAGTTGAATGCCGGTAAAATAGTTTAAATGTGCAGTGTTTCATCATGTGCACTTGTAGATGACTTTGTCTTCCAATGTATACGTTTGTTTTTTGTTTAGGTTTTTAAGAAATCTTTAATAACGCAATTTGGGACAATATAGGAGGTTTCCCTATTGAAAAATATAACAGTTCCTTTTTTTTTTTTCTTTTTTTTTTTGAAAAGAAAGTATTCAAATAAAATCAAATAATAAAATAAGATACAATTTTTACCTAATTCTTGTTTGGCCATTTTCAAGTTGATTTAGAATTTCCTTAAAGAGCATTTCTAATTCAATTATTTATGGACATTATTTTATGTCAGTAATCCTCTCTCTTCATATGTTCATATGTGTTGATATGTGTCACATTTGGAAAGTTCAACAAAGTCTCAACACTAGAGGGAGGCAAGAGCTCATATCAGTCAAAGCAGAAGACAATCATTTATTTTGAAATTATTCCAGAAAAAATATTCACTCATGCGTTTAATAATGAACTCAAAGATCACTAAAGAATGAGATGAAAGAGTAACATCAATCAATTTCACTTGATTTTTTATTGATATAGCATTTACATAAAATACATTTTTGTTTTAAGAGTACAGTCTTGAGTACATTATTAAATGAATATCATGATTATCATGACACATTATGAATACATAATTTCATATCTAAAAATGATACATCTTTAAGGCTTTAGATTATTTTGCAGATTTTCTTGCTTCTGGCTCTTCACTTTGAGATCCTCAAACACAGTATTTCCAGAAACAGGCTTAAAAATAAAATAGAAAAAATAAGCATTTACATTTATGCATTTGACAGACACTTTTATCCACTGCATTGAAGATATCATTTTTTTGTGGTCATAAAAAAAGTAACACTCACTATCATCTCTTTTGCTGGTCATCGATCTCTCTTTTTCTATTGCATCTGACACCAATTTTCTTTCTAGATGCAGTTCCTCTTGAAGAACTGCAAGCTAAACGAGGATTTCTCTGACAATTAGCTTTCATAATAATTTTTTTTTATTCATAAATTTCGTCCTCTGTAGATTACTTGTAATTTGTTTTCAGTAATGGACTACAATTTCTATGTTGAAAATGGTATTTAGTAACGTAATCTATTACATTACACATTTTAGGTAATATAATAAGACTACTATTTTACTTTATATTACTTTTGACCTTACATAGATACAATAATTTTGTACTATAGTGATATAACAATGCATTTGTATATCAAACAGATAGTTCACCCAAAAATGAAACTTCTGTTATAATTTACTCACCCTCAAGTTGTTCGAAACCTGTATGAATTTATTTGTTCTGCTGAACAGGTTTGGAACAACATAAGGGTAAATGATGACAGAATTATCATTTTTGGGTGAACTATCCCTTTAAAATAAACTTTTTTCCATTAATTGCACATGAGCAAAATTAAACATACCTCCTGCAGCTCTGTGATTTTTCTGGCCAGCTCGAGTCCTGATATTCATCAAAAACATGTAAGTAAGTGCTGGTTTGTATATTATAAGATGCTTAAAATTAATTTTCAATTTGTCTACATGTTCAGATAATCCTGTTAATTTACCTAGTACATCGTTTTCTTGGACAGGCATGATGTTTTTCCGTAGTAAAAATGCCAAAATCTGATTCTGAATGTCAGAATCGTCCTTTGAATGGAAAACCTGGTTTTCTGTAAAATTGGAAATATGCAGTTTAGCTTCAGCCAATCAAGAACTTCATTTCAATCTGTCATAGTTTAAAAATAGTAATAAAAATAAACTCACCTGGACTTGCGAGGCTTCTTGTGTGAACGTTGAGAGCACCAATCAGAAGTAAAAAAGCAAGACGTGGAAGAAGAAAGACTGAGGGTTTTCTGTCCATGGCACTGAGTAAAAGCTCCTGGTGCGTATTTGCTCCTATACCTGACCGAACGCTCGACTGCTGGAGGCTCGTCTAATGGGATACTTTTAATCAGGCGTGAGAATGTGTCATCGCTGTAAATCAAAGGTGTCCGGGTGTACGGTGTGTCAGAGGGCTATATCTAAAGAGGGTCCGTGACAGCTGGGACGGATGTTCTGATGTGGTCTCAGGGCCAACATCTAGCAATCACTCAGAGGCGGCGTGAGGACAACAGTAAATCACCAGCGCTACGGGGAATCATTCATCTGTGGATGGGAAAATGTTCTTGGCATTCTTCTTTTAATTTTACTAAAAGTAAGTGTGAGTCAGTGACTAGACTAACAAAAACAGTGTAATGATGGATACAGTATAATATGTATGATATAACACGTCTTTCTTCAAATTTGGTGGGTTTTCCTATATGATAGAAATTTGAATTGCACTAAGACTTAAAACTTTGACATCCATAAACATCAATTTCATAATAACAGGCCTATTGTGTAAAAAAAAAAAAAAAATTCAACAACAACCTTTCAACAATTTCCATAACATCAATGACATAACAGTAACTTAAAAATAATTATAATATTTCTTAAAATTAACCATAAATAATATTTCATCAATTAATATACTCTTAAGTTACTCTATATTTACCATGAAAATATTTTTTTAAATAATTTTTTCAAGAAAAACATGATATATATTAGTGTTGTCAATTAATCGATTCTAACATAAGTTTGTTTATATAATATATGTGTGTCTGTGTGTGTGTGTATATATATATATATATATATATATATACCTAGGTGCATATATATATATATATATGCACCTGGTGTGAAGACTGCTTGGCATGAAGAATAGGTCGCTCTCGGGAGCTCAGTGAATTCAAGCGTGGTACCGTGATAGGTCGCCACCTGTGCAATAAGTCCATTCGTGAAATTTCCTCACTACTAAATATTCCACGGCCAACTGTTAGTGGTATTATAACAAAGTGGAAGAAATTGGGAACAACAACCACTCAGCCAAGAAGTGGTAGACTCAAGAGCAGTGGAGACGTGTTCTCTGGAGTGATGAATCACACTTCTCTGTCTGGCAATCCGATGGACGAGTCTGGGTTTGACGGTTGCCAGGAGAACCGTACTTGCCTGACTGCATTGTGCCAAGTGTAAAGTTTGGTGGAGGGGGGATTATGGTGTGGGGTTGTTTTTCAGGGGTTGGGCTCGGCCCCTTAGTTCCAGTGAAAGGAACTCCTAATGCTTCAGGCAGCATACCAAGACATTTTGGACAATTTCATGCTCCCAACTTTGTGAGAACAGTTTGGGAATGGCCCCTTCCTGTTCCAACATGACTGCGCACCAGTCCATAAAGACATGGATGAGCCAGTTTGGTGTGGAGGACTGGCCTGCACAGAGTCCTGACCTCTACCCGATAGAACACCTTTGGGATGAATTAGAGCGGAGACTGCGAGCCAGGCCTTCTCATCCAACATCAACATCAGTGCCTGACCTCACTAAAGCCTTGTTTATACTCGACGCGTCAGCAAGAGCGCGAAGTGCGCGCGGCAAAAATTACGTCATTGCGGTGTGGGCGGTCGTGCGCGTTGGGTGCGCAAGACCCCATTTCGCCTGGCGGTGTGCACGGCACTTTTTGTAACATCGCGCGCGGCGCCGCATCCGAAGATGAACGACTTCGAGCCGAATCTGGCCGAACTGGTATGTCTGTACCACCATGTTTATGATCCTTCTATACACAGATACATTTGCATTGATGGGCGACCATAAAAGCCTCTCATTTTGTGAATAGGAACACATTTACATTAAGCACCCAGTTTGCACTTGTATAAAGTAACTGCTTACATTTAGAAAATAAGCCTACAATAGCAGAAGTAAGCCCTGCTGATGAAATTAAGGTTTAAACACTCTTCAATAAGGCTTCAGTTGTTTAGTTTACATGCAGTGAGAGTACAATAAACCTACTGCATTTAATACTATATGAATCAGCAATTAATAAACTACTAATAAACGGCAAACTACTTCTTCACTGCTGATTCCTGGTGGTTTAGAAGAGAATTACTCCGAGTCGCCCCCTGTCGTTTCACAGAATAGCACAACGGCGAGCGCGTCAAGTATAAACGCCTCGTCCGTTTGGAGAGGTCCGCGCGCAGTCAGTGGAGACTCGCGCTCTTGCGGACGCGTCGAGTATAAACAAGGCTTAATGCGCTTCTAGAAGAATGGTCAAAAATTCCCATAAACACACTCCTAAACCTTGTGGAAAGCCTTCCCAGAAGAGTTGAAGCTGTTATAGCTGCAAGGGGTGGGCCAACTCCGTATTAAAGCCTACGGATTAAGAATGGGATGTAATTTAAGTTCATGTGCATGTAAAGGCAGACGTCCCAAAACTTTTGGCAATATAGTGTGTGTGTGTGTATGTGTTTATATAAAATGTTGGTCTGTATTGCTCATACACAGTGGTTAAATTGGGCCGGGGCGCGGGATGTGGAAGCGCAAAAGTTCCAGAAATGTACAAAAAGTGCCCTGGCCTCGAATGACAAGGTAAGAAAAAAAATAAAACTAAATCAAAATTGAATAACCAAGACTAGGTTGGCCATGTGATTTTTCTCAGGAGATGTTTTGGGCATTTTACTTCAGACACCGGATTATCAACAAACTGCCAAGAGAACTGCTAGCTGGCTACTCAAAATAAACTAGCAATCTATTCAGTCAGCATATTTGTGTTTGATCTGTGTGAATTACAGAAATATAAGACTTGCTAGACCCACTTTTAGCTACCAAGCAACCTTTCCACAAGGATAGATTGATTTTATTTTTGTGACTTGTGCATACCTTGATGTGAAATGACGCAGAGTAGCCTGCGTGTGTGTGTGTGTGTGTGTGTGTGTGCCAGTAAAGAGAGAGGATGGGAGAAGGAAGTTTGTGTGAGCTGGACCTGGTCACCACACACCCAAATCTTCTCAGCTGTTGCTACTGTCATATGCTGCACTGTCTCTCCATGTGGCACATTATGTTTGGCACATTGTATGGGTCACTATATCATAACAAGGTAATGCAATGTGTAATCAAGTGATGACTGATTAACAGTAATGTAAATGCTAAATGTCCTAATACCTGTTGTTACTACAACAATGCAAAGTATATGCTCTTAACTTTGCAGTTTTTCACATATCATCTAAGACTCAATTTCTCCATTTCTTTGCACAACACTCTCCAGAAAGTGCCATTTAATGTTTTTGTTTTGTTTTGTTTTTAATTCGGGGGAGCATACCCCTGGAACCCCCAGGGAGAGTCTCTCTCCCCCCAAACCCATAACAAATCCCAATTTAACCCCTGCTCATACAACAAGATTTTTATAGTTGAAACATCTTGAAATGTGAAATATGACATTTACCGTTATTAAAACTAAATACCGACCATAACTGAGTTAAAAAAAAATAATTCATATAGTTCTAGAACTTTTTCTGACATGAGCAGGTTCAGTGGGTGTGTTACGTTTGTTTGCTCGCGGGCGCGCGCTTCCCTGCGTGTCAGAATGTGAGCGCGTGCTTGCGTGGCATGTCCCGCCCTGCTATCCGTAGCAAACACAACACACACTGCTCAGCTTTTCCTCAGTTTCGTGTGTGCGCGTGTGAGCTCATCTGCTGTGGGCACAGAGGGAGGGACGGACAAGAAACATCGCTTGGCGACATAAACCAATCAGAGCGACACATTAGCGAAGACATCGATCGGATTTATTTATCAATCTGACGGAAACCACCATTAGTCTGTCAAACAATAACCTTCAGAAACCCAGAGAAACATTAAGCGCCGACGACATGGCTGATTTTAGTATTGATAAGAACAACCTGCCTGGCGTAAAAGAGGGTGAGTGAAGATGAAGAAGATGATGGTGCGCGTGCCGAGACATTGTGTGTTTGCGTTAAAATAAACAGGCGAATGGCACGCGCTTGTCAGGCGCAGAGAGAAACGCATTTAAACCTAAACGCACGACACGAGCGCGAGCTTCATTCAGAGATGTCCGTTGAGTCCTGTCAGATTATTCAAAACGTTAAATATGATTACATTGTGTTGAATTATGAATGGCTCAGTCAATTGGTCATCTTTATAACAGGTACGGAAATATTTCCGTCAACAGAGCTATTGTTGTTACTGAGTCGTCAGCGGTGAGAAACGCCATTATTAAAATAACTAATATAGAAAGAGAAAGCGATTGATTTCTGGCCTTTTTTGCCTCAAATATCATATAATAGATGGCGCAGAATGGCTAACATTAGCTTTAGTTGGTGTGGTGTGTATTGGCGGTTAGCAATGTGAATTCTGGCACATGTGTTGAGATTCAGCATGAAAGCTTCTGCATACTGAAGATGACTGGTGCAACACAAGCTGTTGGTGGCTGATCATCTTATTAAAGGAAAAGCTTGCTTTGCAGGATTTCAACCCACTAATTTTAACCTCATTTGATGCTTAGGGAGGATTAATGTGGCAGTATTTACAGACCTTGTCATTTCTGCCCCCAAATCCTGTGCGTGATAGTTTATTATCTGAGGTTCAGAGTCAGTTATTGGTCTAAAAAGTGAAATAAGCAGTTATAGTAATTGGAGACAGAATGTTGTTTTCTAAACTTTCTTTTTATTTGTTTCATATAAAATAAATGATTTCAACTGAAAAATGTTCGAGAAGGTTAAGGGACAGGCCAAATTCACAATTTAAAACAGACTAATTTTCATTCAGATTCAGTTATTGGTCTGAAACCAAAATCCAAATATTAGTATTTTGTAAGCAATTTGGGACAGTTATTAATTTCATATGAAATAAATTATTTTAACCTAAATGCATTCAAAGAGGTTAACCTCTCTAAAGTTGCGGTCACATTTATACTTATATGGTGTAATTCCAATGGCAAAATGCAGTAATTTCAATACGAACAATCTATAAATTTGCATGAGACAAATAATTTCCCTGTTTTGATTTTGTATCGTCACAGTTTAAGTTTAGTCTAGTTTGTTGTCTAGACTACTCTAGTTTGTTAAACTTTTAACTAGGGATGCATCGATACCAGTATCGGTATCAGGCCCGATACTGCGCTCTTGAACTCGTACTCATTAAATAGTTTTTCCCTCTTTTCCACCTCACTTTTAATTTGCTTATGAATGCCCGTGCGGATTAGCTGAATGGTTGAATGGTGGGTTCATTATTATGCAATGAAAAAACAGGTATCGGTACTCTGTATCGGCAAGTACTAAAATCAAAGTATCGGTCGGTATCAGACTCGTTCTGGAAAAAGTGGTATAAGCACACACCTACTTTGAACACAGAATTGTCATGTTGGCCAATAAAAAGCTGCTTAATCTGGAAGTGACCTTTGAGTAAACAGACATTTGGTGTGTTTAAAACAAACTACTTTTCATTCAGATTTAGTTATTGGTATGAAGCTGAAATCCAAAAATCAATTAATCTAGTTAATTAAGGACCAAATGTTGGTTTCTAGTTGTTTATTTAATTTGAATTATTTTCAGTCTAAGACCGCTGAGGAGTAAAACGAACTAGCCTACCCTTTAAACAACATGACGTTGTGTCTCTAATGCTTAAAAAAAAAAGCCATAAACCAAAGTGTCCCATATTCGTGGAAAGTGGCCATTACACACTTTGCATATGTATGAAACTCGTTGGTCACAAGATGTGGCTGTTTTTTTAATCATTGAGCCTATTTATACACCTAGAACCCCAAAAGTATTTTGAAAGACTAGTGAAAATGTGTTTTCTCATTTGGTTTGATTTATTGTATTATATTATCTTTATAAAAATTTGAGTGTTCAACTGTAAAATGTCATTTTATTTAGTGCTGCTCGAGCTGCATAAATGTGTGTGCAAGTTTATACAAAAGTCGATTTGGATATTTTGAAGACGAGTTTGGGAACGACACATTTCTCACTCATGGGTTTCTGTTTGTTTTTCCTTGAAGAATGTCCTTGTGGCTTGCTGTTTTCAGTTGTTACGTGCGTGTGGATTCAGCATTTTGTTGTGTTGCAGCTGCTTTTTGCTCATGGAGGCAGTGTTGGGGATGTTTGCCTGGAAAACTTGCAGGCTTAAAAATTGTGCTGGTTTTGCTGCCTTGCTAAGATCTCATGGGATGATCTCAGTGTTGGTTTCATGTTTGCTTTGGATAGCTTTCAGCTTTTCCTTGTGTAGCTGTTTCTTGTTTGCCAGTCGCTGCTCGGGTGGTGCTTAGTAGTGCTATGAGTATCATCATTTTTAATTGATGTCATATTGTTTGTGTCGCTTTAGGCTGTATTGTATGCTCTAGTAAGGTGTCACATGCTCACATTTATTAAATTACAGTACCGGTACATACAGGTTATTTTGAAGTGGAAGCCAGGTAGGTTTTTTTTGGTAAGAGATACAGATTTTTTTTTTTGGGTGGATACAAATTTATACTTTAATTCAGCAATGATGCGATAAATTGACATTTATAATGTTAAAAAGATTTCTATTCAAAATAAATCCTGGTCTTTTGAACTTTTTACACATCAAAAAATATTAAGCAAAAACAGAGGTTTTCTACATTGATATTAATAAGAAATGTTTCTTAAGCATCAAATCAGCATATTAAAGTAGACTGATTTCTAAAGGATCATGTGACACTAAAGACTGAAAATACAGCTTTGATCACAGGAATAAATTACATTTTAAAATATATTCAAATTGAAAACCGTTATTTTTACAATATTTCTGTTTTTACTGTATTTTTGATCAAATAAATGCAGCCTCAAATTTCACAAAGCACACACTTTTGAACGGTAGTGTAGCCTATATATTTATTATATAAAATGTAAGTATACATTCATTCAGTCGACCAATGAAAATATTGAAAGCAAAAGCTTTTTATCTCAGTTTATCTCATTGTTCAAAAATATAGCTATTGGTTTACCCAGTAGTTTGTAACTGTATCAGCTGCTGCAGTTTTCTCATAACGGTAAGCCATGTATAACCTGAGAAAGATTCCAGTGAAGGGTTTCCAGCACAGGTTCAGCAAATTTGCCATTGAAACTCTTTAAAAAATTAAAAAATAAAAATTAAATTCTTTCTGTTTGTGATCCGATGTGGATTCTGATCACCGTACAAGGTAGAAATATTTATACGCAATGCAAAAGACTATGCACGCTAACCATTACCATAGTTAACATAGTAAATATGAACGCTTGAAGAAATCATACAAATCATAAAAGCTATCACAATCATGTTTTTTATTGTATCTGTTAGTACCCTACGTCTCGTCTCTTTATACCGGACTATCTAAAGCAACCTCTGTTTCTCTGAGTAAAAAAATAACTGTAGCCTACAGAGTCAAGAGTGCTAAAGCTCCTCAGGTCGTATTTTTGGTGGCATATTTGTAGAAATGTATCATTCTTTCTAAATGTGATGTAAATATGTCCTGTAACTAACTACCAAATAAACAGAAACAGCCTCGACTGAATAAGTAAGTCGGTCCTCTTTCTTTTTTGAAATAGACCTAACGGTAAACCATAGGGGTGCACGATTCAGAAAATGTCACGATTCGATTCGATACCGATTTTTTTGTCTCAAGATTCGATTCAAAATCGATTTTCGATTCAAAAACGATTCTCGATTCAAAAAACGATTCGCAGTATATAAATGTAGTTTACTTTTTCCTGTGATTGATTGCAGTAGACACAATTTAAAAGAAAAAAAAAACACAACAAATTAAATGTAGTTTGATATTACTTTATATGACTTCATACAAAAATAAAAACTTCTGCAACTAAAAAGTGCAAAGTGCCAAGCTTTGGCCAGCTTACATTTAATTCAAGTTTAAAATAAAACTTAAATAGAAGCTATTACATTTAGCTTTAAAGTGCTGTAGTCAGATCAAACAAACAATTATGCTAAATGTGGTTTAAGGACTACTTCAGCTACCAGGCTGACTGTTGAAATGTGAACTCGACTGGGCACATTGAACTTCCTAAAAATATGCTAATGTCATAGAACCCTTGCGAAATTATTTTAAATAGATTTAAAAAAGCCACCGCTACTGGTAACATCTATGGTTTAGATTGATTTGTTTAGATCCAGTGAAGTCGTTCATAGGCGTAATTTGCGGGTATCTCCAGTTAACTAGCAGACCATTCACTTAGTTCGCTATTAAATAAGAGATCTGTTGTTTTTGAAATAAAGCTGAGCGCTCGTGTCCGCTGTTATCAGTGTCATGGATACAGTGTTCTCTGTGGCTCGCGCAGTCTTCACTCGGACGCGCTCTTCAATCTATCGCCGTTGTGGAGACTCCGGTAAAATCACAAAATAAAATGCTCACAAACGTGATGAACATATTCGGTTTTGATGAGAGAGAGAAAACACTATACGAGTGCGGTTTAGAACCCGTAACCTCTGACACGCTTGGCAAAAGATCTACAGAACTCAAACATAAGATCTGCGGATCGATGCATTTATTTACGGGTTGAGCAGAGAGGCTGCACAGTTTGACCTGCGGGCGGCAAGAACTTGCAATGTATAATCAGACCGGCCCTCGCAGCCTCGAAACACTACCGGACCAACCGGTAAAAAGTCCCGACTCACCCGATTGCCACTCCACCCGTGCACGCCATTAAAAAAAAATAAATATGAATCGATTTTTGGAATTCTATGAATCGATTCTGAATCGGTAAAGATTGAATCGCGATTCAAATGTGAATCGATTTTTTTGCACACCCCTAGTAAACCACTTTATTTCTGTGTGACTAATGTGCAATTTTGACACTAATTAATTAATTATGATCAATGTATAAATTTTTATTGTAAACCTGTGGTAAAACATTGATTCTTGTGTTTTAAATATTCAAGTAAACAACAAAAATGCCAGCAAACGGTCGCTTTTATCATGTTTGTTTTGCGATCACGCTGTTTCCAGTGATTTTCTTTCTGATTAGTTCTCTGATAAAACTTCCATTTGTTGGTGAAATGGTCGGTTTGTGTGACGTTGTTCCAGAGAGGCGTGTTTTAGTAAAGCGCTGTGGAGCTTCTGGCCCGACAGTGGAAACGCAGTGTGTTTTGGGCTCGGTGCTACAGGCCCGGGGCTTTGCCTTTTAGCCCGGCACGGCCCATGGCTCGCACTGGCCCGACAGTGGAAACGCGTCTATAAGGCTGCGCGATATAACTATAGTCACATTGCAGGATGTGTGATGTCAAGTATAGGGATCGTAGTTGATCCGTGATCCATACAGTTCAGCTGCTCCCCGGATCGGAACGCATGTGATTCGCGGATTAATTGCAAAGACCATCATCATAGAGTGAACGTTTATCATTTGCATGTGCTTTTAAGTCCTGTCAGTTTAGGCATCAAGCGCAAGAAGTCTGGAAGAATTTCAAGAAGGAACCTCTTTGTTTTTTTGCGTGACACAAGAGAATGAACCTCATTGGTTCTCGCACATCAAGCAAACTTGCTTGAGCTTCCGTTTACCACAGCTGATGTGTGGATGAATGTTTAAATGTGAAAAAAGCCTCATCATCAGATCATATTAAGTAATCATGTCTCTTTAGTATAATTACTAAACCGCTTGATTCATATGGATTAGTTTTACGACCTCTTATGAACTTTTTGAAGCGTCAAAGTGGTAGTTGTGTGGACTGCCAATGGAGGGACAGAAATCTCTCAGATTTCATTTAAAATAACTTCATTTGTGATAAACAAAGGTCTTGGAAGGCGTCTATCAGTGAACCGGTCCGACTTGGTACCGAAGTCTGTACTTATAACTAGGGCTGTGTTGAAAAAATCGATTCACCAATTCTGAATCGATTTTCATATTCATTTCTAAAGATCGATCCGTAACTCAGAGGATCGATTTAATAATAGGAACTTTTACTTGCCGCGACTGGGAGATCCCTGTATGCGCATTGAAAGGCTTTCACTGTTACAACAACGGGCTTTGAGTGAGTCATTCGTTCATTCAACGAACACGTTCAAAAAAGCTGATTCATTAAAAGAGATGTAATGAAACAAGGTGTTAATTATTTTTAACGTTGAGTTCCACTTTTCAAGGCTCAGCTGAGCAGCAATGCGTCGCATGGGTAACGCTGAAGCTGATGCTTCACTTATTAGAGACCAATTTGGCATTGATTCAATGCGTACTTGTTTAACATTCAATACACATGCATGAAGTTCAAAACAAGAAGGGTATAGCCTTATAAAAAAACGTGAATATCGCGGTTGCTGCGGTTACTTGCAATCCTCTGCGGTTGACTTGTCAGTGGCGCGGTACTACAAGATTGCGGTAATCGCGACAGCCCTGCTGATATAGGCCTACCTCTGCGTCCTCTGTCGTCTACACCAGTGCAAGGTTGTGAAATCAGTTGTATCAACACTCTGGAAGGGGGATTGTTCTTTACAACCATCAATACTCCATTAATTTGCAGTTAAATGTCTATAATAGCCTATAGTATCAAAATGTTGCAAAACTACAGTCCTGTAATTCAGATAACAGCTGAAAAAAAAAAAACGTATATCTAAATCTCGAAGATCGGATCGGATCGAATCGAATAATGATAATCAATTCAAGATCTTGAGAATCGGAATCGAATCGATTCTTGAAATTTGAATCGAAACCCAGCTCTACTTATAACTAATGATGACAGAATAAAAACCTTTAGTCTTCATGCATACGGAGATGAAGCCCATAGTAGATGCACAGTCGGCACCAAGACGCTTGTTGTCACTAGAACTTTCTTGGTTCCTTCTGCCAAATGTTACTCAGCCGTTATATAGGGCATTAATAATGCTTCACCAACCAGTAGACTAAAAATAATAGTTTGTGAAATGTACATTTTGGTATTGGTTCCTCATTTTAGCGCTATGAATATCCTCTGTTCCGCAGCTTTTTTTGTCCAGGACGCCACTGAAGATGTTAATCGGCAGCAGATGGACGACGTCTTTAATCACAAATCTGCAGCAATGGCTTAATCTTATCCTCTAGTCTTTACATGTCTCTCGCCCAAGCTAAGCATACAAACACAGACTGATGTGAAAATTGATAGGTAAATTAGTATTGTGCAAATTGTTTTAAACATCAATATTAAACCTGTCGCTAAATTCACTCACAACAGTAGCACATTATGGTCTGATTATGGTGTGAAACTGGGTGCGTGTGTTTACACTCAATTCCCTGAAACAGTAATGCAGTTTTTCTTGCAGACTAATGCAAAAGTTGCTGTTATCTGATTCGGGTTATTCAGAGCGTGTATCAGAGGCTTGAGGGAGTTTTTTTTTTTTTTTTAGTCACAAATTAAGTACACGATTTCATTGCTCCTCCACCTGAGTTATGAAACGTGTCTCAGTAGCCGGGAGGCTGCCAGGTGCAGAATCAGGCCTGGATAAGACATAAAAAAGGCAGATAAGATCATGTTAAAGGGCCGACATGGTTTCAGTTTCGCAA
The DNA here is from genome assembly GCA_029959095.1 of Rhinichthys osculus. NCBI lineage: Eukaryota > Metazoa > Chordata > Actinopteri > Cypriniformes > Leuciscidae > Rhinichthys > Rhinichthys osculus. The sequence continues at coordinate 25,548,050 of JARWKJ010000020.1, forward strand.
GATATTTATAACTGATGTGATAATGGTGTGTTGCCCTGCAGTTTTAGACCAACACAGTCACAGACCCCTCCAATAATAATACATTAATATATTAAACTATAGGCTACATGATTCTATATAGTTGTTATTGTATTTTTATTTATTTTTTTGCTATCAATATAGCCTTCACTGCTCTTTTGGAATTAATATTAAATGAATAAATGTATTTGAAGTATACTCTACCATTTACATGTTTGAGGTCTGTAAGATTTTTTTAAAATGTTTTTGAAAGAAGTCTTTAGGGCCGTGACACAGCAAGCCGCTGGTTGGCCGTTGGGCCGTTGGGCCGTTGGTGAGTGTCTGTCAGGCTAGTTTCTGCTGTGTCTTCCACATGTTGGCTCTAGCCAGGCCCCCATCTATGACAGTTCGACCGATTCAGCTTTTTGATTGATCTTTATTTTGAGCTTTTTGAGTCGACGTTGGGGCCGTCTGTGAGACAGAGACTACGATTGGTTGTTTAGTTTAGCGAACGAGTTACTGCGTGTGTCACGGCCTTTATGCGCACCAAGGCTGCATTTATTTGATCAAAAATACAGTTAAAATAACTTAAAATTAGGGATGCAATGATATTTTGGACCAATAGTGCTAATTCTTTATTTTTGAAAGCCGATAACGCATATATTGGCCGAGAAATCTAAATTAAAAATGTTATATAATTTTTGAGAGCTTGGTTACAAAAACAAAATTCTCACCATTAAAACTAGCCATGTCAGTCACAAGCACACAATTATAATGTTTAGGGCTGTCGCGACTCGCGATAACCGCAATATTGCGGTACCGCGCTACTGACAGGCCAACCGCAGAGGAATGCAAGTAACCGCAGCAACCGCCAAACCGCGTTTTCTTTTTTCATAAGGCCACCCTTCGTAGTTCGTACCATGTGTATTGAATGTTAAATAAGTTAATAATGATAACTGTTTATCATGGTGATTTGTACAGAGGCTTCGTGGATTTGGACTTAAGCCTAAACAGACAGTGAATGAGATCGCCTGAGCGCGTGCGATTACCTCTGCGACTGTCTTTGAAGTCAAATCATATATATTTGTGAAAAGGTTGCCGTTTCCAAGGAAAGCGAAATATTTGTCGTATCATCCTTTTAACGTGTAAGGGTATTTACCATGAATGGCGTCAGCACTGGTCAGCATTACACAACAGGGGGAAAGCAGCGAGTCACGCATTGGTCTCTAAAGTGAAGCATTGCTCCAGCTTTGCCCAAAAGTGAAGCATTGCTGGCCAGCTGAGTCTTGAAAAGTGGAGCTCAAAGTAAAAAAAAAAAAAAATTAACGCCTTGTTTCATTACATCTATCATTTAAGGAATCAGCTTTTTTGAACGTTTTCGTTGAATGAACCGTTTAATGGCTCACTCAAAGACAGTCCGTTGGCATAACAATGGAACTGCGCGCTGAGTGACAGTCTTTCAATGCGCAGAGACGCGGTTTAGTTTCGGTTACATTGTTTTTGTGTATGCTGACCACATCATAACACGTATTTATAGCAACAAATAAATATAAATAAATAAATGGCGGTAATACCGCATATCGCGCTATTGAGCCACTCAAAATTACCGCAAGGGAAATTCCTTCACCGCGACAGCCCTAATAATGTTCTCATTATAATTTTATGTAGATTATGTGACAGACTTGTGCTGCACATGTTGCACTTAACTGTATTTTCCTTTTTTGAAGTGATTCTAATCATATTTCAAGCAATTCAAAACCATCATGGCGAACAGTGCGCATCTGAAGTTTCTCAGCTGAAGGAAATAATACATTATTTATCGGCTTTAATATTTTGGCCATATTTTCGGGCCGATAACGATAACATTAAAAATGAACACACATCGGCCGATACCGATATGGTGGCCGATGCATCCCTAATTTAAATATATTTAATTATGTAATTTATTCCTGTATTGTCAAATCATTACTCCAGTGTTCAGTGTCACATGATCCTTCAGAAATCATTCTAATATGCTGATTTGATGCTCAAAAACCATTTCTTAATACATTTATATGTATTATTGTACATAATAATATACATTATACGATCTTGAAAACAGTTGTTCTGCTTTTTTTGTGGAAACCATGATAGTTTTTTACAGGATTGTTTGAAGAATAGAAAGTTCAAGAACAGCATTTATTTGAAATCGAAATTAGGGATGCACCGATGTATTTTTTTTTAAATAAAAAGGTGCCTTTTTTTATTTGAGTGTGATTATTATATAAATAGCAGTTGAATATAATAGTTTGGGCTCTGTTGTTCATTTTAACCTCTAATATCATAGTAATGCACCAAATGAGAGGGTTTCCTCCCTGTATAGTTTACAGCATTAGTTGGGGAGGTTTTTTCCCTTAAGAAAATCTAACTAGTATCGGTATCGGCAGATGTCGGTCTGAATGATCGGAGAACTGAGTATCAGTGCATCTCTAACAGAACTCTTTTGTAACATTATAAATGTCTTTACTGTAAATTCTGATCAATTTAATGCATCCTTGCTGAATAAAACTGTTCATTTCTTCCCTAAACTTTTGAACCTTTGTGTAAATTCAACACTAACTCCCTTTGTTGTACATTCAGATAAATGCTATAACAATGTGTGAGACTGTGTTTACCTAAACCTGTTGTTCTGAGGTTTGCATTGTGGACTTCCTGCATGTTCTGAACCTGTGACGTAACTCTTTGTTAACAGTAAATAATCAGATTTCTATCTCTTTTTGTCCGTGTGCAGTGTGCCGGGACTTTGCCGTGCTGGAAGACCACTGTCTGGCCCACAACCTTCAGGAACAGGAAAGTAAGTCCTTTCATAACCTGTACTTTTTTAACATACATGAACGTTATTGTATGGAATCTTATGACGTGTAATCCTAACGCTGTTTTTTTTTTTTTACACTAAATGAGTCATTCGAAGCCTTTACGGTTTTTCACGTCCTTTTGAGAGCTAGTGCAACATATTAATCACAGTGGAACGAAAAGTCCAAACGTATCTTCCCCTTTTGCTGCAATGTGAGGTTTTACAGCTTCACCACAGATCATATCTATCATATGTGTTTTATTAGCACTCGTGTGTGAGAACGATGCCATGCATGTCGGAGGGCAACTGAAAATCCCTCCCTGAGCTCTTGAGGACACAATGAAGGACCTAGACAAAATGTGGATGGCTGTTAGACAAAGCATCTGATTCGACGTCCTCCAGCTGCGCTTCACAGCCCTCGTGTTTTTGTGAAAGGCTGTAATATTGCAAGGACACTCAAATCAAAAGGAAGTTCCCCTTCCAGGAAGAGTCAGTATCTGTGGCATACAAAAAAAAAAAAAAAATCTTAGAAAGTTTGTAGCCGCAAAAGAATGCTATTGCAGATTCTTTCAACTGTATGGTTTTGGAAAGATCTGAAAACCCCCTCTTTATGTGGGCAGGTGTTAGAAACACAAGTTCTCTCTTGGGGAATTCAATTATTAAAAAAGTCTCCCGGCAAATTCATATTTCTGTGTGATCTGCTGTATCAATACAATAAATGAACCCATGAGAGGTCCTTAAAATACTGACCATTAGACTTTATTTTCTCTACAGTAGAGCAGTTATTTTAGTATTATTTATACAGTAGGCTATTTCTTCGTATTTTGTATTAGCCTTTATTTTTATATTTTCATTTTAAGTTTTAGTAATTTTAGTACTTCAATCTAATTTTTATTTCCACTTGATGTTAAAGCAAAAAAAAAAAAAAAAATACTGTTGGTTTAATATTTTCATATAATTATTTTATTTTAGCTTTATTTTAAATGATTTCATTTCAGATAGTTGCCAAAGCAAGATTTCTAATTAATTTTTTTTTATCTAATATTTATATTATTTTATTGGTAACACTTTACAATAAGGTTCATTAGTTGTATAAGTGCAGTTAATTATTAGTTAAATGTTAACTAATGTTAATTTCAACTTTTACTAATACTATATTAAAATCTTGTTAACATTAGTTGCACTGTGAACAAACAATGAACAGCTGTATTTTTATTAACTAACGTTAACAAAGATGAACAAAAACAGTAACAAATGTATTGCTCATGGTTAGTTCATGTTAGTAAATACATGAATGTTTAATAAATTAATCTTATTGTAAAGTGTTACCATTTTAATCAACGGTTTTAATACTTTGTTACCAATAGCAACACTATAGTAGAGTGTTAAATCAACACTGACGACCTTTCATCAGCTTGCGTCTCGCACATCAACTTTGTTTAGTCGCACTGTCAGATGGTGCTAAACCGACGTCCCAGCTGAAAGAATATCAGTGAATGAAAGCCAGAGAACGACTCGTAATGTTCAAATAGCTCCTCGCAAAACAATGCTGCTGGCTTGACTGACTTGAAGCTATATCTATCACATAAATGTTTCAATTTATGGATTTTTTTTCTTTCTGGTACACGTTCTCAAATATAACGTGTGCTCACAGTCACAGGATCAATAAAAAGTGTTCAGACTTTGGGAAGATGATGCACTGTGTTCGCTAGAATTGCGTCAATGTCTACGATTTACTGCCGTGTCGATGCAGCACATTGACTCGGCCTTGAAACGGCACTGGTTTGATGTTTCCCCTCAAATTGCCATTTCAGAGCATGTGCTCCCAGTTAAGATATATAATATGCAATGACATTATTATATATCATGTAACATGGTGACTAAAAGTTTTGTCTTTTTAATTGTCAGTCCATATATTTTATAAACCTTAGAAAAAAATTGCGCAAAAAAACTCTGTAATTAATTGTTATTATTATTATTATTTGCATTTGTTGTTTTCACTGAATTAGTTGTTTATTTGTTTTAAAAGAAATTGCACAACAAAAACTAATTTATCTTTTTTTTGCATTCTTTTTCCCCACTGAATTACAATTACATTCTAATATTGTCTTTAATTATAATGATTCATTATTGTTATTGCTATCATTTTTTTAAATTATCATCATTATGACTAAACACAGAATATTAAGTAAATAGTAATTTAGTTTGACTTAACCCCTTAAGTGTCTCCCCCCTTTTTTGAATATACATGAAAATGCACATTTCGAACTTAAATGGTTGTAATTCAAGAATGCGTTGGAATATAGACATAAGATTGGTCTTGTTTTAAAGAAGACATTTGGCAGATTTTTGTAGAAGTGAAATAAATTGAGAAAGTAAAACATAAAAAAAGTTATAAAAGTTTGAGTTTATGAAAATGTACAATGTAAATAATTTAATTATTCTTATTTTATATAAAATATATATTTTCAAAATCTGGGCGACTCTAAAACTGCACAAAAAAAAATCAAAGCCAAAAATCTGAACAAGTTGTTTTTCAAATTTTAGGTTGATATCTCAAAAAATGAGCTTTCAGTAAGATTTTGTTTGGGTGCAGTACCAAACTTTTTCACTAGATGACAACCAGACTCCATCACTGTCCATATAAGGGCGCCTCCATTTCCATATGTGTTTTGAGTGATATGAACCATTATTTCCACAATTTTCATACAATTTATGAAGTAGACATCCTATTCAGAAGTAATATGAGAAGTTTGGCAGATTTTGATATGAATTCAACCTCTAAGGAACACATAAAAAGAACAAGTATGTGCGTTATAGCTTCCTGCAACAAATGGTGAATCTATCATTTTTTTCTTTATATTTAAAAAAAAATCAGACCTTTTTTTCTAAAATAATTGAATGGATGCTATCTTTTGAACTCTTGGCATGAAAACAAACTGAGGTTTCTACCCTTCTTTCATGATTTTTCATGTTCATCACTATTTCAAAATAAAGGTCTAAACACGCCTTAGAAGTATGAAAATATTCTTGTTGCAAATTGATAAATTACAGCTCCTCTGTAATTTATTTTGAAAATCAATCACCAAATATGGAGACTAGAGATTGTAAGCTTTCAAATGATATATAGTTTGTCAAGATTAGTTTAGGTTTAGTATAGGACATTACTGTTTTAAAAATGTAATGGATTTGGGCCCACCGGTGGGCCGGTGACACTTAGTGAAAATGCTTTTGTTTTAATTATAAATATAAAAAATATATAATTCATTGAATATAATAATAAATCTGAATTATTTTGACTTAATATTCTGTGTTTAGTTATTATAATTAAAATAATAAAAACCGGAATTATTATTATTATAGTAATTAAATTACTATAACTGCAATAAAAATATTTTATAATTGTATTAAATTTAATGTCATTATTATTATTATTAATAATAATAAATAATAAACCATTTTAAAATTCAAATCTAATTCAGTGATTTGAGATTATTCAGGGAAATTTTTTTTTTTCATTATTAATATTTTTTAAATACTTTTACTTACAATTTAATGTAAATATCAGTCTTTCATGAAAATGCTTTTTCTCGACCAATCATGTGCTTCAGATTTAAGATTTAAGGCAGTCGTGGCCTAATGGATAGAGAGTCAGACTGGTAACCCGAAGGTTCGATTCCAGGACCAGCAGGAAATACTTGAGAAAGGCACCTAACCCCCAATCACTCCCTGGGCGCTACATCATAATGGCTGCCCACTGCTCCGTGTGTGTGTGTGTGCGCAGGGCCGTCGCTAGTGGGGTGAAAGTAGGTGACAATTATAGGGGGCCGCGCAAAATCCAGCAGTTATACTGTATAGGCCCCTGTTGAATGAATAATTCTAATATTTATATTAGTTGTATGCCTAAGATTTAAATGAAAACCACAAAAACATGCAATTTGGTTCAATATTTTTTCCAAATATCTGCTTCGCTTACCTGCCTAAAAATGGTTTAGTCTGACTGAAAAATTAATCAAAACTTTAGATCGGTGACAAACATCAGATGGACCCAACAAAATTGTAAGCCGTGAACAGAACCAATCAGAAGTTAACTTCTGGCTGAAGTTAACGATGAACTTGGTGTAAGAGCAGGAGACTGACTGACTGAAAAATGTCGGGGAAAAGAAAACCTAAATCAGGGAACCAGAGAGTAGTTGAATCCCAGTCGATCAAGACGTTCTTAAAGACAGGTTGTATTGTTATTTCGCCGGGAATAAGAAAACTACCGTCTGCAGCCTGATGAATCCTCTAGGTGTGTGTGTGTGTGTGTGGTGTGGGTGGTGTGTGTGGTGTGTGTCAAATTCTGCATATGGGTTACCATACTTGGCCTTCACATCTCACACACACAAAAAAACTCTTAAACTTTTGAGTCTTGTCTAGCGTCTGTTACATCTAAATGATCTAAAAGGTTTCTCCTCTTTGACTCCTCCAGTCGAGAGCCACCTGGCCTCTAACGTCCACAAGAGCCGCCTGGTGCAGCAGGACCTGCAGGTGGCCAAGCGTCTGCAGGAGGAAGAGGACCTGCGGGCCAAAGTCGAGAGCAAGAGACAACATCGCCGCCTGTGAGTGACTTACTTAATCCTCTTCGTCCCGTGCGAGACATAAAGCTATATGAGACCAGAAAGATGCTGATCATGTAGAGCTTAAAGGTCAGACTGTACTGTGTCTGTTTGTGAAAGAATGTGGAGAGGAAGGTCGTTCTTTCCTCAGACCTTCCCAAACTCTCGGCAGCAGACGTCTAATGTCAGATTGCTTTTGCTGTCTGTTAAGATAAGTAGGTGTACTGACATGAACTTGAGTGTGCACTTGTGCTATCAGTCCTTGATAACTCATGTTGTTTAAAGTTGTGTCTCCACTTTATACACATAATGTGTGGAGTTTAGTTTGGCTCCTGCTGCGCTTTGAGCTTGTGTCTGCACACGGAGGCCTTGTCGTCTCGTAGTACGCTGTCGCAGTAAAATGTTTTGACTTGTGCTCATGTCACATGCGGATAAAGTGTTCCTTCCGGCTGGGCAACGTCTCAAGGCCTCTGAGCTGATAAGAGAGAGAGAGAGAGAGAGAGAGAGAGAGAGAGAGATAGATAGAGGGATAGAGGGATAGAGAGATATGAGACTCATTCCACAGCTCAGACATTGCAGTAGAAGATATTGTTATGAATTTTAGTCATCCATTAGTTTGTTACAAATATACACTACCTGCAAAAGATTTTAGTTTTTAAGAAATTAATACTTTTATTCAGCAAAGAGACATCAAAGTGCTTAACAGTGACAGTAAAAACATTTATAATGTTATTTCAAATAAATGCTGTTCTTTTGAACTTTCCATTCGTAAAAAAAATCCTGAAAAAAACTATCACGGTTTCCACAAAAACATTTAGCAGCACAACTATTAATATTTATAATAATCATAAATGTTTCTTGAGCATCAAATCTGCACATTAGACTGATTTCTGAAGGATCATGTGACACTGAAGACTGGAGTAATGATGCTGAAAATTCAGCTTTGATCACAGGAATAAATTACATTTTAAAATATTTTCCAATAGAAAAATGTTATTTTAAATAGTAATAATATTTCAAAATATTACTGTTTTTATTGTATTTTTAATCCAATAAATGAAGCCTTAGTGAGCAGAGAGACTTCTTTTAAAAGAAGTGTTAGGCCGGATAGTGTAATCAGGGTTTTGTTCAGTTCTACATTATTGAAAATGTTGTGTTGCCAGTCAAACTAATTACATTAACTAGGTTGTAATGGGATTGCTTTACTAAATACTCTCTGAACAGTAATCACATTACTGGTTACTTGGTAATTAATCTCCCAAACTCGTATAAATCTTTACCAGAACAGTACAAGTTAGACACCAGTATTTACAAAACATTAAAGGAAATTTATTTTTTATTCAGTGTTGTTATTGCTAACTAAAACTATTAATAAAAACATTCTGCTAATTGTAATAAAGCTAAAATAAAATATTAATATTAGATGATAAACTTCAATTTCGGATAGTATATTTTCTTTAAAGTTTAAGTACTAAAATTGCTAAAACAAAAAATGATAATTAGATGTATTTAAAAACAACAACAACAACAACACCTAATAAACTTATTACAAACAAAATTACTAAATTAAAATCTAAAATTAAAATGAAAACTAAAAGCTAATTCAACATTAATAAATATTATTATAGTAGTTTATAAATAATACTAGAATAATACTGGTTTTATTGTATAATCCCAAGTTTATTGTGAATATCAGAAAAAAGTTCCGCACATGAAAATAGGCCAAAAAGCTCACAGGATTTTATTGTCCTGAGGCTGCAAAAAAGTGTGAGGTGCGCAAAATGTTTTCGGGTTCAACCCTTCATCAGTGAAGTTTGTTCTGAATAAATGACTCCTTAATCATTACTCAGCAGAATAGTAGATAGTAGACAGCTCTAGATAATAGTGACATGTTTCTTTGTAAGCAATGGCACTCGATGCTGGAGACTGGTCTTCCCTCTCAGACACAGGAAGTGATTTGAGAAGCTCACCGTGTGAAAACTCAAGTGTTTTCTTTCCCTCTGTCCTGTCAGGGAACGCATCGACAATGAAATGGCTCAGGAGATTCAAGAACAACTAGTCCGGCAGGCTGAACAGCTGAGGCAGCAGGAAGAGAAAGATGAGGTGAGAGCAGGCCGCCTTCCAGCCATTCATTTACACACACTCGGGTTGTGTTGGTCATCGGTACGGCACTGATTTAGCCACGCCCACAGCAGTCACGTTACTTCATCGTGATTGTGTTTGTAACGCTTCAGAACTCGCATTCTCTGTGTGTTATTCATCAGTAAGGCATAGACGTAACCACACCCATGTCTGTTACATCATTGCTATTCTTGTTTCGCTACACTCATTCTTTTGAACTTGTGTATATGCGTTCAACTAGGCCATCGCCCGGAAGCTGCAGGAGCGAGAGATGAAAGAGGAGAGAAAACGGCAAAAGCAGATGGAAGAAAACTTTGAAGAGGAGTACTACGAAGACAAAGGTGTGTAGAGCGCCCCCTGGTGGAAGGTGTGCAGTCGGGCAAAGATGAGGTTCGGAGATCAGAAAAGATCTGTAAACACATTTGACTGCTGGGAAATCTGCAGTTGTAGGGTTTTCGCTGAATCAACTGCTCCGCATCAAATATTTGACCACAGTACGAAGTTTGAAATCTGTGCCTTTTCATGATAGCCAGTAAATTTAATAAACAAAAAACAGACAACATGTTTTCATTAGTTGCACACAAAAGCAAACATGCAACACAACCAGTAAAGTCTTATTCAGAAACAAATAACTCTTTCTTGCAATGAATCAGGCGAGACTCACAAGCTATTGTTCTGAGCAGTGTTTTTATTAGCTAAAACTATTAAAAACATTTGTTTATTGAAATAAAGCTGAAATAAAATATGGATATTAGATGTAAACGTGAACTAACAAGAAATAAACTGAAATAAAAATAAATTAAAACCATTCATATAAAAACACAAAACAAAATGAAGAGCACATCAAAATCACAAACAAAAAACTTAACTAAACCATAATCGAAAACTAAAAATATAAGCTAATTCAAAATATGAATCTAAAATATTTTATATGAATAATACTAAAATAACACTGGTTCTGAATCCCGTTACTGAATTACTAACTGAAATAAAGACATTTAATAAACATTTTTAAAAAGTCCAATAAACATGACAGAAAAAAACACAATCACAAAAATGTTTTACGAAAATGGAAACTTCTTTGAAAATGAAAAAAAAAAAAAATCTAATTGAAAATATTAATAAAATTATAATTGTGTATGTAAATAATAATGAATGAAGACGCACACACACACGTATATATATTATCAGGGCTCGACATTAAGCCTTGTCATGTGCTTGTTCTTCGGACAAGTAAATCGGTCATTCAGTAAAAAAAGTTTGCTTGTCTGGAAAAAATTAGATTTTTTTTTTTTGGTGTAAATATATTTTTTCTGAAGCAATATTCTTTCACAATATTGCAGCTTTGACATATTTAAGTCTGCATATTTGTGATCTTTACCCTGAGGGCAAGGGTTTCCCCCCCCCCCCCCCCCCAATCTTATTAAAATGTATGATTCATCTCCCATTTTAAATTCTCAAATTTGATTTAATCAATAAATTCAGTTTATTCATTTACACAAAAAAAAAATAAAAAAAATAACTGCCTTGAATAATATTATGAGACTGTTTGAAATATTTTTTGAAAATACAATTTGAAATGTTGGGGGGGGAATTGTACTTTTAAACATGAAACTAAACCACCAATAGGTGAGTCATTCATTCAAACGATTTGTTCAAACGGCTGATTCATTCAAGAATGAGGCAGTTGTTTGTGAATTGGTCATTGAATCTTTGACTCTGCCGATTGCTGTGAGATGTGCTATGATTTTGCTGTTATCTTTGTTTGGAACTATTTTCGCTGCTGAAACAGAACAAAAACAGTCAATATTTTGCATCTAAAATGTAAGTGACTTTAATATTAACTTGTTTATTGAACTGTTGTATGAAATCAGTGTCAAATTTTCAATCGTGATGGTATTCAGAAAGTGTGCTGCTTAACTGTATCGTGTTATAAATACAAAAACTCCCCGTTTTGAATGTTTACCGCAGTATGTTAACTGAGTTTCTTTGGGTGTGCTGCACTCATTTGTTTTAATTTCTTCTCGAGAGGCTGCGTGAGCCTCAGCGCAACCTTACTGTCAGTACATTATAGCCGACAGCCTATCATTATCCACTATCTATCGCCACTTATACTAAATGTAATTTAAAATCCGAGTCATTCTCACGTTTTGGTGATTTACCTAGTTATTTATTGGCGTTTTAATCAGGCTACTTGTCCAGTCGGGCAAGCAAAATTCTCTTCCACTTGCCCCTTCAAAAAATCCACTTGTCGCGGACAAGCGTTAATGTTGAGCCCTGTATATACATTACAAAAATAAAATAATTGTAATGGTTATTAAAATAAATAATTGCTTAATGTTTTTTTTTTTTACAGTTCTAATATGTTGAATAATTTAAGCATGTAACAAAATAATAAAATGCTAAAAATACTAACAACAAAAAGTTAGAAAAAATACATAGTTTTGTTTTGTATGTAGTTAAGACCAATTATGTCCAAAAGTAGGACATTGAAGCTTTGATATTCCTGCGCAAATTTTGACATGCATTGCGCCTTCCTGTTTCAATTGGTTCGTAGGTACTTATGCTTTAGGAAGCAATTACAGTAATGAACACATTTCATGCATTTCAAGCCCCAAGCACTCCAGATGCTTTCATCTGTTTGTTGAGAAGATAAACAAAATGTCAAATAACTTGACCGCATGTTAGTGTGCAACTTATTTTGTTTAGTAAACATAAGGGATCTGTGGGAAGGTTTTCTTGCCTCAGATCTAAAGCGGCACCAGCAGACCATGTTGCATTCGTAATGGGCAACCATTTAGTGACTAATGCTACAAAACTGGACATGCAAGTTGTTCATGTCAACACTGCATCTGTTAACTCAACCCGCCCTGCATGGCTGCCCTTGCGTGCCAGTGTTTGCATTCAAACTGTTTGCTTTCACGTGTTATGTAATCATTCTCTCATGCAATCATTTGGATGTGTTTAGGGCCTCTTGCTGCTGGTCAGCCAGTATCGTACCCCTAGGGTCTGTTTCCCTTGTTAAACACTCATTCAAACCTTTTATTCATCGGTGCTTAATGAAGAGTGCGTTTCACCAAAACTCCCTAACCCTAGAGGTGAAACTTCAGCACGCAATGCATTTCTTCGTCGTGTTGATATTCTGCTCATAAGAACCCTGCTATGATAAGCACAGATTAGCACCCGCCTACAGGGCACAACATAAAAGATTCAGCATCTTTGTGCAGGAATATCTTTAGCTCTCTCTCTCTCTCGTTCCCTATCGAACCGTGACAGCATAGCTAAGCTCTGTTCTCACACCAGGATGCAAACAATTAGGCCTGTGTTGCGTTTCTGCAGATCGTTTTAGGAGGGTTAACACGAAATTTGCAGTCTAAAAAGTCATAGTCCTGGTTTGTTGGCATTAATCTGAATGAAAATGCACATGGACCTTTTTATAAACACCTACTGTATGCACTTCTCCACCCCCCTGTTGATTTGTTTTTTGTTTTGTAAAATAACCTAACCCACAAACAGACTTTTCTAATGTGCTCAACTGGAGTTGCTATACACAGGATCCAAAATTAACACTCTGCAAATGTCAAATGCACTTTAGACATATCTGCATATGCATATATATATATATATATATATATATATATATATATATATATATATAAATGTTTAGCAAAATAAAGTCAGTCTTCTCCAGCCACTTGACTATGGCATGTGCGACATAGTTAATTTTGGGCCACTGGGTGTAACCTCTTCATTTGAATGGCTTGGCACTACTTGTCAGCAATAGCTTTATTTAACATTTTACATCCTGCATTATCCAGAGTGAACTAACCCTTTTGTACTAACCAGGTTAAGTTTTATTTCCCTCCTTGTTCTGCACTCCACCTTTGCCCTTACTCGCTTTCACGCAGCCGCCAGGAGCCTCCCACACCTTCCACCTGACTTGCAAGAGCCGAATCCCCTTTCCACTTCTCCAGGTTACAGAAAAGAGAAGCATCACAACCACAATCAAATTCTTTCCCCGTACAACTCTCCCGTGCCAGACAGAAAAATAAATCCCCGTAGTCGCTATCCAGAATATGAGCCCGTTGAACACGTCCGAACTAGGCATCCAGAGATTCCAAGCAAGGAAAGGATCCCAGAGTATTACTCACCCGAGCGACGACCGAAATACCCGGAAGATTACTCGAAAGAGAGAAACAGACCTCTCGACCTTGATTACAAAGAACCTCGTAGAAGAAAAAAGCCAGATCAATGGGACGACCTGGAGCCTGCGGTGCGGCAGAAGGAGAAACCTCCCAAGGATTACTCTGCCGGCCAGGATAGGGTTTGGGACAAGGAGAGGAACAGAGATCGAGAAAGGGATGCACAGAGATCCAAGGACAGGCCAAGAGATCGAAACCGGACAAGAAGTCAAGACCGACTGTTTAGCGGAGATGTCAAGCAGATGGACAGGGGTAGAAACGTGGACAGGGAGATGGACAGGAATGGCTACGGACATGCTAGCAGAGACAGACAAAGAGAACGAGGCAGAGATGGGAATAGAGGGAGGCACAAAAGCAGAGAGCAAGAACTGGACGAGCACAGTCTCACCCCAACTAGAGGATTGTCAGAAGACAGCTTGGAGAGGGAGGATCTCAAGAGCAGGCCGAGGCTCCCGTCAGGCCCTAATGAGGTGTTTGAGGAGCCCACTCTCAGAGGCCCTTCAAATGAGGGCCCGTCCCCTGGCCCTTCCTCCAGAGAGAGAGGTATGGACATGGGTCCACGTGTTTGATTGAACCTTCTTGGACTTTGCTGTGCCATCTGGTGGCACTCTGATTTCCTTTTTCCTATCCATTGGTGATTGTGGTTTGTGGGAATCTTGTGCACTAAATCTTGACGGTGGCTACAAACTCGCATTTTTGATCTTTCCTTTTCAATCCCAAAATAAAAATGGCTTCTTGGGCTGCTGTGTGAATAAATGATGAGGCTGAAGTGTAGTTCTGTAGTGTTTTCTTTGGCCTGATATCCTCTAATTCCCCCTGCAGGCCGAAAGGTTAGAGGAGAGTATGGCATGAAGGAAGCAACACATGGATTGGCCAACTTAGACCTACAGGACCAGGAGCTCAAAGACATGGAGGTGGCACGCAGACTACAAGAAGAAGAAATTAAGGTACCTTGAGTGAATCTTTCTCTGTGTGCTTTTAATTATTGGTGATTTGTAATCCAAAAAAGTAACTGCATATCTTTTTTACAGGCTAGTCAAATTGACAAACGAGCCGCTCAAGTTGCTAAAGATGAGGTACGGCATGGGCCACACACACACACATTTGAGGTTGTTGTTACCTCCAAACCTAATTATGTTTTGCGTCTTGCAATGTATTTTAAGGAATTAGCCCGACTGCTATTGGAGGAAGAGAAAAGGGAGTATAAGAGATCGAAAGAGGAGAAGAAGCAAGTGATAGATAGAAGACGACCCGAGGTAGAATACAAGGTAAGCATCGTTGTGTTCTGTCTTCTGGTTTGTTTTTTCACAGCATGAAGGTAATCTTACGGATTTATGAATGAACCGCTCATTTTAAAATCTTCCCAGTCTATGACATTTGTTATGACGTCCACTTTTAAAGCTTTAGACAAAATGTCATAGTTTTTTGTCAACTTTTAGTCAAACTGCAGTCACCGACATTAATTTTGGTAGCTATGTAGTCTTTAGACAAAAAAATTTCATTATAATTTTTCTCCGTAGGCCAATTCAGTTAAGCTTATGAGAAATTTGAATCAAGGTAACAGGCTGTATTGACATTGCACTCTTTAGCAGTAGCACTTGTGCAATTCTACATATCCCTTTTCCTTAGTTCAGTGGGTCTTCATTTTTTTTGAGTGCCGTACCCCCTCTCGTCCACTTAACTGCAGTCACACCTTTTCCATTAAGGGACAATATTTGCCCCCTTTAATCGATGTTTCCAGTTAATTTTTTACCTTTATAAATACCTTTATAAAATAAATAATGCTTTAAATAAAACAATGTTCTATAAATATGCAATGATGGTAAAAACAAAGTGATGCTTTTAAATATTAAATTAAAATCGCCAGTAGGTGGCGGTAAGTCACTGTCTTGACACTCATTCGTTTAAAGCCACAGATTCGCTCGTATGGCTTTCGTTGCAAAATAGAGCAATAAGCCTACTGACAAAACTGTTTTAAATGTAGTACATCACTTAATGTTACCCTTTTGTTTGTTGAACTGTTGTATAAAATCAATGTCATATTTGAAATCGTGTGGATATTTAGGAAACATTGCATTCTTGCTCATAATATGATCAACATTAAAAACACTGCTGGATATCAGCCTGTATTTTGATCGCAGATTTAGTCGCACAAACGGCGCAAGCGGCTCGTGACAACACAGACCGACTGAATGATACTTTAATTTAGGTAGAAAATCTCAAATGAAGATCGCTGAACTCCATCTTACTTGTCTGTGTTTTCAGATCATCCGCGCTTCTTCAGCAGTGTAGAGAGAGCACATGCGCATGGTTGCCAGATACTATTGAAAAGACGGGGTAGAAAACGTGTTCTTTTAACAGAAATCTGGCAACCATAAGCATGAACACTGGTAAAAACAGTCAATGGGTTGTCATCTCCTTTATTCGACAAAAACAAGTGGTTTTGGTCAAGTTTTTATTTTTTTTATGTTAGATAAGGGGTTTGAGTGACTAATAATCAACATTTAAGCTAATTAAAATATTTATGTAATGTTATCCATGTTATATTTCATCTGCAACAACGTGAACTTTTTGTAAAGATCCATTTGGCCATTAACTTTTAAATGCATCGCTGTGCATGAATATGAGGAGAGTCTCCGCATGAAAGACCCGTGACTGCAGATCAACATGCTACTTCATTTCTCTCCGATACAGTAGGAAATGAAAGGAAAATAAATGTGGAGGATTTTATCTTTGACAAGATGATTGACAGGTCTGTTTACGTGACAGGGTGCAACCGTTAAAGATGCTATTTTATGACTTGAAAGTATGTCTCAAAGCTTGTCTACTCTTCTACTACCCACTCAAAAGTATGTACATTTTCTTTACAAAAAGAGTACATACTTTTAGGCCGTAGTATATGTAGGTGAATTGAGACGCAGCATTTGCCTCATTCTTGAATGAATCAGTCGTTTGAACGAATCGTTTAAAGGAAGGAACTTGCTCATTAAGACGGTCACCTGCCGCCACCTACTGGTGGTTTAGTGTTATGTTTAAAAGTATCATTCTTTTCAACGTTTCTTATTTGTATATTAAAAAAAAAAAATCAAACAATCTCATACCATCATATTTTTTCAATGTAAATGATTTAATTTGATCAGCCCTACCTAGGGTAACAGCTCTATGTCTTATTATTCTAATTGAATTTAGTTATCAAATTTAGGAATTTAAAATGAAAGATGAAGCATTAGGGGGAGGGGAAGCCCTTTAAAGGTGCACATATGACAATATGCAGATTTAAATATATCAAAGCTGATTGAACACTGATGGGAATATTGCTTCAGAATAAATTATATTTACAATTTTTTTTTTTTTACCTGAAAAAGCTTTACATGAAAAAGCTAATGTTGAACCCTGCTTTGAGTATTCCATTTGTTTAGGTAAAGCATGTACTCGCTATACTCCTAATTACAAGAAGGAAAAAAAACTGCTCTTAAATTGTGTGTGTGACCTGTATTGCTGTGGAATGGTGCTTAGGGTTAAACGGGCAATATAGTAAATACTGATGCTGCTGAAAATCCCAATATTCCATGTGGGCCTGGTGACCGACACCACTGACATGCTCTCTTCTGCTCCGTCATATTAGCCAGGGCAAGAAGAAGTAGTGCGACCACGCATGCGAGAAGAGGTGCGTAGCAGAGAGGACGAGTACCAGAGAGCGCGGAACCACAAACCTGTGAGGTACTACATCTCTGACTCATTAACACCCATACGCTATCAGAAGTCCTACAAGAGTCTCATGTTCCTCTTGGTTCTTTGTTCCAGGCCGCCTCCTCCCACACAGCACTATGAGAACATAAACCCGAGCTATGCTTATGTGGAGAGCCCGTACACCCCTCGCCCTCCATCAAGACCAGAGGCGGCGTACAAAGGTTCACACTGCACCAGTGCACCTGAGGTATCGCTTCAAATTCGATCGATTTTTTTAATATACGTGTCTTTATCTCTTTCTCTTTTAGGTGCCTACTACAGACAGTGACCATAAGCCTCCACTGCTGCCCAATCACGAGTCCGTTCGGCCCTTTACTTTGTGAATCAATAGAGAAGGAAGCGATTCAGAAACTACTTTGAGTTCATGAGGCTTTCGGCGGAAGCTACTGACACTTTAATTTTATTTTTCCTCCAAGTTTCTCGGCTCATCGCATCAGATGAGCCGTTGTCGTCTCTTCGTGTTGTGAATGAGTCTTTTACCCTGGAGTTCTCGACTACTGGGCGACAGGGACGGTTCCTGTTCGCTTCTCATGTTCCTGTCTTATTGTAGATGACTGGACAGGAAGGGATCTACTGCACAGCTCTTTTAAACATCCCTTTTCTTTTCATCCCTCTCGGCATCTATATTCAAGCCTGGTCTTGATTCCATGTTGCATTGCAGGATACAGCAGAGAATTTTTTGTTTTTTAATTTAATGGAAAAAACATGCTTGAATTGTGCTCTGTATTTATTGATTTATTTCGAGATGATATAGTTTATTTTTGAATTCGTATTATATTGTTTTACATTTTCAACCGATCTATCCCAAAAGACTGGCATAAACCGAAGTGATCAAATTTCTGGAGAACTTTCCAGCCCTGATCACATTTCGACATCTTGATAAGCAGGTTCAGTCTTCAAACCAATCAAATATCAAGGTGAGGTCGTCAATGCTTCTTCATTTGCCCTCCATATCATTTGTGAGAGACTCGTCATGCACACTGCGGGCTCACGTACTGCTAGGGTTGGAGACGCTCAGCCCTTTGGGTGCCTTCGTTATTCAGACATTTCCTGCAGTGTCCGTAGCGATCATCTCATCTACTACTTCATAGGTCTTCAGGACCTGCTAATATGCTCCAGTGTTCAAATGCATGCTGGCTGAATGTGAACTCTGTGGGGTCTATATGAATCTTGTCGTCCGGAAACAAAAAACAAAATGGCCAAAAACACATCTCTACTTCTCAATCTTTTTATATACATGTATTTTTATTTATAATTCAATAACAATCCAAAATACAAGTTTTAAGGCATGTAGTAGCATTGCTATTGGCACAGATGTAAACAGTTTTCTTGCTTGCATCATCATATGCAATTCATGCTGTCTCAGTGTTCGGATTTACAGTGCTTTGCATTTGGTGGCAAACTTACTTTAAGCAGGGACATAAAAACTGACCAGCAAACAAGTGTGACTACGGCAGCGTTTATCTGGCACTTTCCACAAATAGTGTACAAAATAGGGCTTGAAACTCTTGAAAAAAATGTTTATTATGTTTTGAACAATGAAAAGATGAACCTTCAGAAGTTTTACTTTGTTTTTCTTACTTTTTGTTTAACAGTTTAAGCAAACATGTCATCACAGTTTAGGACTCGTCTAAATATAATTTAAAAACAATTTGTTTCGTTTTAGTTCTTTCTTTTTTTTTTTAGCAATTCTTTATTTCTATCAAAGAAAAAGAAAAAACTATGAATATACAATAACTTGCAAATTCAAATAGGTTTAACAGTATTATGTTGCTGTTGTGGGATATACAAAATAATACTAGCTACGTGTAAAATACTTTATCTAGCAAATCTAATAGTTCTCTGTTAAGAACATGGGATGTGTGCATTTATTTCGGAGATAAAGAGCAATTTTGTACCCTATTCATGGAAACTGCTGAATGCACATCACTTTATCAGGGCATTTCCCCCTTACTGATCAATTATTGCTTACATTCCATATTCCTGTCAAAAATGTGTTCTAAAGGGATTACATTCCGCTTCGCTTCTGGGAACGGGAATATGTTTTTGCGGGTTACATGTAGCATCCTGTACAGAGACAACTTAATACAGCAGCTACTTTTGTATCGCATTAGTGCCTATTTAAGACCAGTGTTCGATCGCTAGTGCTGAACGCTCTCATGTTGCGCTCTTGAAAATGATAATGTGCTAGTTTGTGTTGGTGCATTCCAATGAAAGGCATGGCCTGAAATGCGTCCAATAAACTTTTAGGGAAAATATCTTCTGTTGCCATGCGGCTATAGGCTTACAAGGTGATTAAGAACATTTTCTGTAAATTGTATTAATGAATCAGTTTTGAATCACGTTATGTGTGTGTTTTAGTGATGAATGTGCATATATCTCTCTCTTTCAGTGCTGTGTCAATCTAGCGCATATCATGGTGCATATCGCAGTGCGCTGTAGTATTTGAAAAGAACATTGTATGTTACAATTATCATAATAATTGGCTGGATTGGTCTGTGCCAAATGTTTAACATTCAGGGATTTAAAAAAACACAAAAGTATTGCTGTAAAACTGACAATATCCGATGGTCATGTGATCTGTTTGTTCTTGGGGGGAAAAACTAATGGTTTACAAAAGTTTTGCAAACTGAACTTTTCGCACCTGATATGCCATTGTAAATGTTCGTGTATGTGTGTGACTGAGTGACAGGCTTTAGAAGTTTTCAATGTATGGAGACGACGTTCATGCCAGTTTCTTTTACAATCAGCTGCTGCTGGAAACGTTTTGTGACCGGCGAAAGTGTTTGTATCTTGCACATTCTCATAGCTTCCACTGGCCAACTGTAAATACCAAATAAATTACTTTTAAAGGGTATGTTTGTGTCAATTAAATATTTAAAATCCACCATATCTGATTCAAATAAACCGCAATCTCCTGGATATAACCTGACAGAAGGTCTTCTTGTCAATTCAGTAAGAGGTTTTTTTGTCAGTTATTTGCACATCTGTCTATATATATTACTATTTTTTTAAAAAATATATATATATACAGGTCCTTCTCAAAAAATTAGCATATTGTGATAAAGTTCATTATTTTCCATAATGTTATGATAAAAATTAAACTTTCATATATTTTGGATTCATTGCACACCAACTGAAATATTTCAGGTCTTTTATTGTTTTAATACTGATGATTTTGGCATACAGCTCATGAAAACCCCAAATTCCTGTCTAAAAGAAATTAGCATATCTTGAAAAGGGTCTCTAAACAAGCTATTAACCTAATTATCTGAATCAACTAATTAACTCTAAACACCTGCAAAAGATTCCTGAGGCTTTTAAAAACTCCCAGCCTGTTTCATTACTCAAAACCATGGGTAAGACTGCCGACCTGACTGCTGTCCAGAAGTCCATCATTGACACCCTCAAGCAAGAGGGTAAGACAGAAAGAAATTTCTGAACAAATAGGCTGTTCCCAGAGTGCTGTATCAAGGCACCTCAGTGGGAAGTCTGTGGGAAGGAAAAAGTGTGGCAAAAAACGCTGCACAACGAGAAGAGGTGACCGGACCCTGAGGAAGATTGTGGAGAAGGACCGATTCCAGACCTTGGGGGACCTGCGGAAGCAGTGGACTGAGTCTGGAGTAGAAACATCCAGAGCCACCGTGCACAGGCGTGTGCAGGAAATGGGCTACAGGTGCCGCATTCCCCAGGTCAAGCCACTTTTGAACCAGAAACAGTGGCAGAAGCGCCTGACCTGGGCTACAGAGAAGCAGCACTGGACTGTTGCTCAGTTTTGCATGTTGTTGTGTTCTGTGTAGTTGCACTAGAGGGCACTAGTGAGTGCAAGAGAAGAGGAAGGGTAAAGGAGAGGAGAAGGAGAGGAATATGAGAGGTAGTGCGAATAATCATGGTTGATATGAGTTCGTAAAATAAAGAAGTTAATAATCCTACTTACCTCGTCAAATGCGTTGATGTCCTAGAGTTTCTGCTTACTTGCATACTAATACCAACATACAACAATTGGCGACGATGGCGAGTCTTCCCACACCTGCTCCGTTCCTGCCATGTGCTTCTGATCCACCGATACCCTTCTGCACGTGGAAAAGAATCTTCGAGAACTACATGCTGGCTATTAATGCGTCAGGAGATTCCTGGACGGCTGCTCGACGACGCGCAGTTCTTTTACATTGCCTGGGGACAGAAGGACAACGTATTTTCTACACTTTGCCGAATACGGGTACGACTTATGATGACGCAATGTCTGCTTTGGAAGCGCACTTCATTCCGAAAGTCAATGTTGTAGTCGCACGTCACCAGTTCAGACAGAGAGCTCAACGCGCGGATGAAACGATTGCGCAATACACTTCAGCGTTACGAGAATTGGCAGTCAATTGTGCTTATGGTACAGTAGAGGATGAAATGATTCGGGATCAGCTCATCGAGAAAGCGTACGCTGCAACAGTGCGCGAGAAACTTCTACTGGACCAGCCCGCTTCGTTGGAGGCTGCTGTAACTGTTGCGTGCCAGATTGAGCACGCGTTGCACAATGTGAATTTACTTCGAGATACTGCTCCGGTACAGGCGGTGAGTTCAAAGACTGCTCATTATCTATCGACTACACAAGACAGACCTAAAGCTAAACCGAGTAAGTTTACTGCGTCACAGCGTGCTTGCTACAGATGTGGCTCTAATAAGCACTTGGCAAACTCATCTGATTGTCCAGCATCTAAAGCTAAATGTAATTCATGTGGCAAAACAGGACATTTTGCGAAAGTATGCCGTTCGACAACATCTGTTCGCGCGGTTCTGCCCGAAGTACAAATATGTAATATGAACTGTGCAAATTCTGACGACAGGATTAAGTGTTGTGTGCACATTTCTACTGACTCAGGGCAGTCTATGGAGACCGAGTTTGTTGTGGATACAGGCTCTGTAGTCTCGATTTTGCCAGAGTCTTTGTACAGGCATTATTTCAGTACATCTCCACTGTCTGCGCCGAGTGTCCAATTGGTCACGTACATGAGAGGACACATTCCAGTCCTAGGATGTCTCACAGCTAATGTGTCATTGCATGGAGTGTCTGCTACCGTTCCACTCTACATTGTGAAAAACGGATCTGCCTTATTAGGCATGGATGTACTTAAAGCACTGAAATGTACGATTAACCATGACTGTACTGTTTCTGTTTCTACTACCTCTGCTTCAGTTCACAGTGTTGCGAATACTGAGCCCGTGGGGTGTGTGAAAGGCTTCATGCACAAGGTCAGAGCTCATGATGATGCAGTTCCAGTTCAACAAAAACTCCGTCGACTTCCCTTTTCTGTACGCAATGCAGTCTCAGAGGAACTACAATCTCTTCTGAATCAAGGTATTATCGAGCGAATCGATGCTTCTCCCTGGGTTTCGCCCATAGTAGTCACTACAAAGAAAGGAGGAAAAATTAGACTTTGTGTTGATCTTCGTGAACCGAACAAAGCACTACTAGTTGACAAACACCCATTACCCCATATGGATGAGCTGTTGAGTGAGTTGAGGGGTGCAGTTGTATTCTCGACTATTGATCTGACATGCGCGTACCATCAACTACCCTTACATGCTGACAGCCGTGACTTCACTGCCTTCATCACGCATGAGGGTCTTTTCAGATTCTGTCGTGTTCCTTACGGATTAGCTTCTGCTCCTTCAGCATTCCAGAAAATGATGGAGACGGTGCTAAAAGGTGTTCCGGGGGTACGAAACTATCTGGACGATATAATAGTTTACTCTGCTTCACAGATTGAACATGACAAAACTCTTCACACTGTCATTCAAAAATTGACAGATGCTGGTTTGACACTAAACACGCAGAAATGCACATTCAACAAGACTTCCCTCAAATTCCTGGGACATGTGATCTCAAAGGAAGGAATCTTACCAGATACTGCTCACATCGAAGCTATAGCCGATGCTCCTACTCCACACGACGTATCTGCTCTTCGTTCATTCCTTGGATTGATCTCGTGGTACAGTAAATTCTTCCCAAACTTCGCCTCGGAGGTGGAACCATTACGTGCTCTTCTGAGAAATGCCCCTGAAACTTTGTTCGAATGGACTGCAGAAGCAGATCACTGCTTTAACAAAATGAAAGCTGTTCTAGTGGAGAGCCCAGTGCTTGCACTTTTTGACCCTTCTCTTCCTACTATTGTGTCAACTGATGCTTCGGACTATGGTCTTGGTGGAGTACTGACTCAACTCCATGCAGATGGTGTAGAACGCACTGTCGCTTTTGCTTCACGTACACTAAGCGCAGCTGAGAGAAAATACTCTACAGTGGAAAAAGAGGCTTTAGCTTGCGTGTTCGCGGTAGAGAAATGGCGCCCATACTTATGGGGTCATCACTTTACGTTACGTACTGACCACAAAGCATTAACTACTTTGCTGGCTACAAAAGGAATGGGACGTGCTGGAATGAGAGTAGCCAGATGGTCAGCCCGGTTGCTGTGTTTTTCGTACGACATTGAATACCGCCCTGGCGCTCAAAACCAGGCCGCAGATTGCTTATCAAGAATACCCTTACCAGTGATGAATGAGAACATCGAGGAACCAGAAATGGTTGCCGCAGTCCTTTCAGGGTTACAGTCAGTGTCCATGGAGGATTTCACAAAAGCTTCCGAATCTTGTTCTGAGCTGTGTCTACTTAGAACGCAAATACTGAATGGCTGGCCACACAACAAGAAGGATGTAGATCCAGCTCTATCACCATTCTTTTTCATTCGTGATGAACTGTCAGTATACAATGGATTGATCATGCGAGGTGAACATCGTGTTGTTGTTCCTGTTTCCCTTCGTGCGACCCTGGTGAAACTGGCTCACGAAACACACCAAGGTTTGGTCAGAACCAAACAAAGGCTACGTGACCTGTACTGGTGGCCGAAAATGGATTTGTTAGTCAACTCAGTGATTTCAACCTGTCTTACTTGTCAACTCAATGATAAATCTGCAAAGACAGCTCCTGCTCCATTACAACCTGTCGATTTGCCGGCTGGACCTTGGCAAAAACTGGGTCTTGATATCGTCGGGCCTTTCGAACATGCTGCATCAGGTTGTCGTTTCGCAATTTCATTGGTGGACTATTACAGCAAATGGCCAGAAGTTGCTTTTTCTGCACATGTCACTACTGAGGTTGTTTCTTCTTTCTTACATTCTGTGTTTGCACGAGAAGGAAACCCTTTGTTTGTTGTTACGGACAATGGACCTCAGTTTCTATCTTCAGCTTTTTCAGATTTCCTTTCGGAACGTGGCATCAAACACCTGCGCACAAGTGTTTATCACCCACAAGGAAACGGTGCAGTTGAACGCTGGAACAGAGTGCTGAAAGAGTGTATCTTATCCGCGGAACAAATGAGAAAAGCTTGGAGACCGTCAGTAGTTGAGTTTCTTCAGAGTTACCGTGCTACTCCTCATGCTACTACCGGTGTATCCCCATCTGAACTTTTGCATAACCGGAAAATGAGAACGAAGATAGACATTTTTCCTGTGGGGGAGAAGAGTGCCAAATGTGCTGGTGTACGAGAGGCTGTCAAGGAAAGGCAGGAGAAAAGTAAGAAATACACAGACAGGAAGAGGAGAGCCAAACCTGTTTCTTTCAAGGTCGGGGAACAAGTAAGAATCAAGAAGCCAGATCATGTTCCTAAAGGAAGCCCTAAGTATACCTTGCCTGTGTCGATTCGTGAAAAGATCGGACCAAGTACATTCTTGCTTAGCGATGGAAAGAAATGGAATGGACTGAGACTGACTAAATTTCCAGATCAAACTGAAAAAACTGTTCAGGGATCAAATCTGCCTGCTCAAAACCGCTCAATCACTCTCAGGAGGAGTGAAAGAGTTGTTAAACCACCAGGGTGGATGAAAGACTTCATAAAGTAGTGAAGTCAAAAGACAACATGATTGTGAAAAAAAAAAAAAAAATGTTTGAAAACTACATGTACTTGTTCTATTGTGTTAAGGTACTTGGTTTGTATTTAAAATGGCATTTCTAAATAATACTGTCTAGGTTAAGAGAGTTAAATTATGACCTGCAGTAACGTATAATATTCTTGTATGTTAAAAGGTGTTACTATAATTGTTGTCTTAAAACATACTGCCTTACGGGTTAAATACTGAATAAGTCACCTACTGACTTTATGTAAGGGGGGGATGTTGTGTTCTGTGTAGTTGCACTAGAGGGCACTAGTGAGTGCAAGAGAAGAGGAAGGGTAAAGGAGAGGAGAAGGAGAGGAATATGAGAGGTAGTGCGAATAATCATGGTTGATATGAGTTCGTAAAATAAAGAAGTTAATAATCCTACTTACCTCGTCAAATGCGTTGATGTCCTAGAGTTTCTGCTTACTTGCATACTAATACCAACATACAACACATGTCATTCGGAAATCAAGGTGCCAGAGTCTGGAGGAAGACAGGGGAGAAGGAAATGCCTGAAGTCCAGTGTCAAGTACCCACAGTCAGTGATGGTCTGGGGTGCCATGTCAGCTGCTGTTGTTGGTGCACTGTGTTTTATCAAGGGCAGGGTCAATGCAGCTAGCTATCAGGAGATTTTGGAGCACTTCATGCTTCCATCTGCTGAAAAGCTTTATGGAGATGAAGATTTAATTTTTCAGCACGACCTGGCACCTGCTCACAGTGCCAAAACCACTGGTAAATGGTTTACTGACCATGGTATTACTGTGCTCAATTGGCCTGCCAACTCTCCTGACCTGAACCCCATAGAGAATCTGTGGGATATTGTGAAGAGAAAGTTGAGAGACGCAAGACCCAACACTCTGGATGAGCTTAAGGCCGCTATCGAAGCATCCTGGGCCTCCATAACACCTCAGCAGTGCCACAGGCTGATTGCCTCCATGCCACGCCGCATTGAAGCAGTCATTTCTGCAAAAGGATTCCCGACCAAGTATTGACTGAGTGCATAACTGAGCATAATTATTTGAAGGTTGACTTTTTTTTTTGTATTAAAAACACTTCTTTTATTGGTTGGATGAAATATGCTAATTTTTTTAGACCGGAATTTGGGGTTTTCATGAGCTTTATGCCACAATCATCAGAATTAAAACAATAAAAGACCTGCAATATTTCAGTTGGTGTGCAATGAATCTAAAATATATGAAAGTTTAATTTTTATCATTACATTATGGAAAATAATGAACTTTATCACAATATGCTAATTTTTTGAGAAGGACCTGTTTATTAAGAAGATAGAATATAATCACTACCCAAGAAGCCATTTTGCAAAAAAAAAAAAAAAAAAACAGAACAGGAAATGATATCATAGAGGGGCCCCTGACAGACCTACTACAGTTTGTGAATATTTTTTAATTATGTAATTCATTGTAAGGAAATGTTACTTTGTGGATACAACACATTCATTAAGTTAAAACGTGGTGGAAAAATAAGTTTGAAACCATCATAAACATTCATCTTTATTTGTCACTGACCCTTAACAAACAACTCAACCTAAGACAACAGGAAAACGAAAAGCTTTCAAACGAATCGCTATAAATGCTCAAATGCATGATCAAACTCTGGTGTGGTTATTATCTGCATAAAGGCCTCAATTACAAATGAATGAGGAAGTCTAAATGCCAAACAAGTGCCTGTCCAGGGCAGGTTCACCAACATGCCAGAGATGTGCACGGTTACTTGCATGTTAAAACTGCAACTCCTAGTTGTCCGTTGTCACTTTCCTTGCGATCTACTGCCATCCAGCGGCAACCCAAGGTGTTTCTTGTACACATCCATTTATGTGCCATACGTGTGTTGTATTAATTAGACCTTGTTCTCATTAGGATTGTAGATATGACTCCAGATATTTATGGCAAAAAGCTGAATATCTGCAGCGCCCACTACTAGAAACAATGACTGAAATCCTGGTCTCCATCTCAGCCACGATTCCTAGCAATGTGCACTGCAGGTCAAATACTCCCAGTAAACAGGTGTTATGCAACATCTGAAATAAAAAAAAAATGTGTTAATTTTTTACATTTATGCATTTCATCCAGATATCCAATATAGCTACGGTTGTTTCAACCCATGTTTGGGCCAAATATTGACAAACCTGGGTTTATTTTTTTTTTTTTTTTTAAATAATTTAAACCAACCACTGGGTTTAAAATAATAATAATTTAAACCAACGTTGGGTTCAAAAATTAAATAAAATGTAAACCAACCGTTGGGTTTGCCAATGTGACCCAAACATACAATACAATAGCTTAGCAGAAGATGATTGGAACATCAATGGAAAAATCAAAAATCATATTTGGAGGGACAGCGGTTTTCTCCAGTTTGACGACGACAATTAATCTACAGTAAATTTGTGTGTGATAATCATATTCCGTTTGTATGACCTCTAGGGTGTTATATGGAATATTTGTACTTTTAAAAGTGATTTATGACAAATTCAGTGAAACAACAAAGCTAACTGATCAAATTAAAATGATTGATAAATATGCTATAACTAATTTACACACATTTATAGGCCTAGAACATACATTTTCGATATTAAATGCTTGAACATGCGATAAATTTGACTATTACAGAGCCGAATCGCGAGGTAAAAGGTTTTGCCTCCCTTACAATTTGTTGTATTTTTTGGAAGTTTAGCTTTTTCTTTTCTTATCTGATTTAGCAGTGAAAAAACTGTGACACTCAAACCCTGTAACTTGTATTTCCTTCCTTGTGGTATGCTTCCGTCTAGAGTAGACCATATTAAAGTGAGAGCCACATAAATCCATGTATTTTTCCATAGAAAAGAAACGCATTGAGATTAAGAACAAACTCAACCCGTTTTATTTGAACTTAGCGCGTCATCTTAAAACGCAACGCACCGTGAGACGCGACGCAACTACCTAACCGCCAGTCTGAGACGCGCGCGTATGTGTTTAAAAACAGCAAGAACGCGCCATGCGTGAACACCTGGCTCTGTGTATCAAACTAAGGTTTTTTGTAGCCTATCGTATTTAATATCACTTTCAACTATATGTCACTTAAACTGGCTGTCAGTTACTTAAACAGTTCCCCTCCGAATGACAGTTGCTTAACTTACCTGAGAGAAACGCAGCAACGGCGGTCCAAACGCGAGTCTTGTGCTGGAACATCGACATTTACACACCCAATACTCAGCAGTGACAACCTCCAGACAGTTTTAAAGTGTTCACCTCAACAGTGAATCTCCTCGGCGAGTGAAATGTGGAAGCGTTTAGGTGTGTCTGCTCGCAGGTGTGAATGTAGCTCTATTGGCTTTCCTTTAATTCTCGTCATTTACTGTTCTCAGGCCGATAAGCCTGCGGCACATCTTCAGGAAAAACCGGTACAGGTGGTCACATGAGGGTGTGTCGAGTCAGTGCTTATTAAACTCAAACAGGTTGGATATGCGTGTAAAAACTTATTCTGATGAATAAAAAAAAAATAAAAAACATTTCAGACTAGGCTACTTGAAAATAAGTCCACCATTATAGTTTTTCTTTTTGCAGACGGAAGGAAACTCGAGTCCTAAAACTCAAATCTTGAGAGACTATCGAACTCAAGTCCTATTTAAAGCGATGGCTCACCCAAAAATTGTCTTCAATCCCCCAGAGAAACTTGTGTTTGCTCGCAAAACGTTGCGTGTTCTTCGCGAGCGAACGCAGTTTCTTGGGGGAACGGAAAAACTTTGCGAGCAAATCCCCTTTCGTTGCCCCATATGTTCCAAACCTATCACTTTATGAATGTTTTGCTGTGTCAGAGTTTTGGGTGCTTAGACTTTCAGTGGAAGGTCAGAAATCTCTCAGATTTCATTAAAAATATCTTAATTTGTTTCTGAAGATGAAAGAAAGTCTTTTAGGCTACATGAGGATGAGGCCTACTTTATGACAGAATTTTCATTTTCCAGAAAAGTGTCAAATTTGTGGCGCACTTGTTCTACAATGCTTAGAGTCGACAAGTAGGCCTATTAATATGTGATGAAGTGCAAGTATACTGAGAACGGCTCCCTTTAAAAATAAAAGCCCTCATATTCGTTCCACATTGAATAGTGTTGAGTGTATGATATAAAAAGAGAGAAAGCCACAGACATTCCCATAGTACTGTGTCGTTGGGCCTCAGGCTGTCTCTCCTGGAATGACATCTGACAGGTTTGAGAGCCGCAGTCCTAGGGCGCATACTGGGAGTTTTGACATGAACTTGTAACCGATGTTTGGGTATACCCGGTTACACTAATATCTTTAGTAACTTTCAAAAATAAGTCAGTTAGAAACAGTATTATGATAAATGCTTGATAGGTTCTAATGAGAACTGTACAATCAAATTCATTTATTACGGAAGGACCACAAGATGGCACTAGATTCTTTTAGAAAGAAAAAAAACTATTAAACTTCCATGCTAACTTGTGCATTTGTGCCTCAGACATAAATGAAATGAGACTTGTGGAGATTACTTGTGCTATTACTTTTCAACAGAATGAAATCATATAGTATTACAGCAATACATTACCCTGGCTAACGTTAGACCACGTCTCATTGAGATTGAGACGTGGTCTGGGAACCAAATGTTCATTTTCTCGTATTTGAGGCGTGGTTTACAAATGCCCAGAGCCGTTTATTGGGTGCTACGAAGGTCTATCAAATGCGCCTGTACGTACCTCATAGCCAGTCGTTTCAATTATACCAGATGACGTATGTCGAGCGACAGAAATTAGACGAGGAAGAAGACGATGGGTCAGAGATTTATGTGTACACGATGGCGTATGTATCTAAGGCTGCATCGGAAGGTAACTTCGCGTCTGCTGCCATGTTTGATCCATAGGCAGGGGCGTAGCCATCATTTCAAAAGTGAGGGGGACAGAATGTCAAGTTTTTTTCTTCAGACTTTTGTTGACAGGTTTTTGCTTAATTGGTTTAATATGCAATTTATTTTTAAAGCAATAAAACAGAAAGAAAGAAATGCAGATGTTCAGTACTTTATATTGCACATGCAGGGTTTTTGGTTGAAAACGAGGCGGAGGTGGTAAAATCACGGCCATGTATTTAAATTAGATAATAAAATGTTTATTTTTCGTAGATCACCATATAGCCTACTGTGTTACCCACACTATTTTTGTAGGTGGATCTGGGTACTTCTAGATGGGTTCGGGGGCATGCCCCCCCGGAAGAAAATTTTGTCATTTTTAAAGATAAATTAATTAATCTGGTGCACTTTGAGTCCCCCGAATCCACTGTTAAAAATAAATAATCCACCCGTCAACCGCCCAAACATATGATATTCTCTGATTTATATTTGATCATCGCATTACAATTATTAAAATTATCAGTGTTAAACATGATAATATGGTTAAATATCACACTGAAGTAGACTGATTTAAAAATAACATTTAGGTTACTTAGAATAAAAGTTCTTCTTTTGGCAAAATTAAATTTCCTTAAAAGCCTAAACATCTTACTAAACTTTCCAATTGAAAACCTTCAAACTTCAAGCTTTTAAAACTACTTAAAACTTTCTAGTTAGGCTTTTTCCAGAGAACTAAAAGTTTGTCTATAACTTTTTTATCTAAATGTAAAGTGTTACCGAATTATGGTAAACATCATGTAAATGTTACAACGCTGCCTGATTCAAGCAGATCGTGGCTGTTATTGCATGAAAATACAAATTCAGCATTAACAATCACCATGTTTATTCTAATTTGAAGGGCTTTGATAAAATATCTGTGAAAATAAAAGACATTACGAATAAAAAAAGATTGAAAATAGTGCACGTTTTTGCGGGTAGTGAATATTTTCAATTTACAACAAAACTTCTTAATTCAACAAGAGAAATAGGCAGAGTTATTCATCATTGTGCAACACAATTCGGATACCACATGACAACTTACTTACAGTGCTTGACTTTTTCGTGAAAAACGAGTGAAGAGTTTTTGCCGTTTTGAACTGATACTGATGGATTCGGCGCGGGTGCGAGCATGGGCGTGTCGTAGGCTAATGCACGAGTGAATGATTACCATGGAAACGTGAAAGTCACGTAGGCCTATGTAGATAGACTATCCTTGACTCTTTGGATTTTAAATCTCTTTTAAGTCCCCCGCGTAATCTACGCCCATGTCCAATAGGTATAAACAAACTGCTTCGGTGTGTCGCATAGACGCGTCATCGTCGTGCTGCTCCCTCCCCGTTCTGTGATTGGTCCCCTCGCTGAGGCGAAAATCTGGTCCATGGTGAATAAAATCGCGCTGCGCAAAGGCAGCATGGGGAAACCCAGGCTAGCAATACATGACTCCTGAGTCCTGTGATGAAACAAAACAGTAAGGTTCAACGGGGGTAAAAGGCATGGCGGCTTTGATGATTTTATTCCCTTTTCAACCAGAAGATGTGCCCTACGTTCTGACGTACAACCCAGAAGCGTTGCCCTGTTACACTACGTCAACAGCTTAGGAGAATGACATGGAAGAGAAGAGATGGTTGAATAAAGTCGTTATTTTGGGGGGTTTTGTGCGCAAAAAGTATTCTCGTCGCTTGATAAACTTAAGGTTGAGCCACTGTAGTCACTTGGACTATTTTAACGATGTCTTTGTTTTACTTTTCTGTGCTGGCAGATATCAATTACCTAGAAGCCTATGAAGGAGTGAGCCAGCTCTCAGATTTCATCGAAAATATCTTAATTTGTGTTCCGAAGATGAACGAAAGTCTTACGGGGTTGGAACAACATGAGGGTGGGTGAGTAATTATTGACAGAATTTTCATTTTTGGGTGAACTAACCCTTGAACAACCACTTTTGATAATGGCGATCGCAATATTTTTGTTTTGTTTTTGAAATTGAGATTTATAATCTGAAAGCTAAATAAATAATCTTTCCATTGATTTATGGTTAGGATAGGACACTATTTGGCCGAGATACAACTATTTGAAAATCTGGAATCTGAGGGTGCAAAAAAATTTAAACATTGAGAAAATCGCCTTTAAAGTTGTCCATTTATGTTCGTGATTGTGCTGTATTCACTCACAAAAATAAATGTTTTATATATTTACGGTAGGAAATTTACAAAATATCTTGATGGAACATGAACCTTACTTAATATCCTAATTATTTTTAGCTTAAAAGAAAAATCCATAATTTTGACCCATACAAAGTTGTTGGCTATTGCCACAGATATACCCGTGCTACTTATGACTGGTTTTGTGATCCGGGGTCACATATATACTAAGAATATCCTGTACATTTCAGAGCTGAAAACTTCCTTGTTAGTCCAAAAACAGCTTTTATTGTCAGCAAGCCCAGCGAACGACTCGTTGTGGAATGTGCCTATCAATGCTTACTTCACCATTACAACTTTGGCCCCGCCTATTGGCGTGTTTGTTAGATGAGGAGGAAAGAAAAAAGATACAGGATCAACTCCATTAAAATAACACTAGCCTACCTTCCAAAGGATCCTAATGCTAGGAATGTGGTTATTTATTTTCAACAATGTGAATGTCTCAGTTGAGCACTATTTAGGCTATTTGTATTCAGTACATTTCACTCTGGATTCTTTGGTAAATCAGTCGCAATTTTGGCGCAGGCTTTGCAAACAGACTTTTACCAAATGGACTCGAGAGTATCGCCTCAACATGTAGCCTACAGTAAATGTGTTAATTCCACTGATCTATATAATGACTGGATAGCTCATGACGTTCTAAACTGCCACTAGGCAGTGAAGCCACCGGAAGTGTTCGAGCGGCCATCTTACGATTCCCTACCAGCAGAGGGCTCCAACGGCCGTTACACAGAGATAGTAGCTCCGACGGCACTTTTAAGATGACCCGCTGTGCATCAACAAGTGTAAAACGAAGTTCACAAAAGGATCTACAAAAACTGCCCACAGGTTGTTATTTAAGCCCATATATAGTCATTTATATGCACAATTGTCGCTATTTCCGTGTTGTTTAAAATTTGTTTTATAGCCTAGGCTAAGCTACTATGCATTTTTTCACAGACGTATTCAAGTTTAAACCCAATAAACGTACTTGCATTACTTATTATTAATTTAATTAAATGTATACTATATTTTCATGTCAATCCGTGTTCAGTTTGACCACGAACCATGCGCTGTCACTTTATCATTTGACGTCATGAGCTATCCAGTCATTATATAGATCAGTGGTTAATTCTAATGCCTGATCTGTGACCAGTGATTTCTGATATATGTAATGATTCATGTACAGTCAGATGTTCTTTGTCTATGTGTCACTAAATCAAACCAGTGACTAAATGGTCAACTTCACATTGTTTCTTTTAGTAGGATGAAAATAATCTGTTATTTAAACTGTGATTAAATTATATAGAAAGCTATCAAAGAACGCTGGAGCTGTCAATCAAACAGCTCTAGTTTATCAGTGACTGAGTTCTGGACTCTCGCCAAAACTTTACATTGTGTTTGTACTGTTAGTTATGTAAGGGTTAATGCCCGACGAGGTGTCCATTGTCAGGTATTAGGGACTTTAAGCAACAGCTGCGAATGGAACGGCAACGATGACCGGAAGTATGCTGTCAGACCGCCGTAGCCAAGAACGGAAAAATCACTAAGCAACCGTAAACATCACGGCATTCAGTCATTTATTCTGATACAAAAAAATGTCATTTAAAAAAGCAAGAGAAGGATTGCTTTTGGCATTAAATCTATTCAGACAATCTATTGTCAGAAGAGGAGTTTTTACTATTGTATGATGTAAATAAGTCTAAAAACCTAGATTTACCATGTAAACAATACTTGCCTTTTAACCTTGATTACATGGATGAAGACGAATGCTTAAATGAATTTCGTGTCAGAAAATGTGACCTAGCAATTCTGGTAGATGCTCTCGGGATTCCCAATGAAATTGTTTGTGATCAGAGAAGTGTTGTGGGAGGAGTCGAGGCGCTGTGTATGCTCCTTAAAAGGCTGGCATACCCTTGCCGGTACAGTGATATGATGCAAAGGTTTGGTCACAGACAAGTCCCGGTCCTTTGCATGGCCACAAACTCCATGCTGGACTATATATATTCTGCACATCATCACAGGATAACTCAGTGGAATGAAAACATACTGAACCCTGTAGCATTGAGAACATATGCTGACTGCATCCTCCAAATGGGAGCCCCTCTGGAAAATTTCTTACCGGCATGCACTGTTTCAAGTCAGCCGCCGATCGGTCTGCGCAGAGCTGCATGAAGTCGGACAAGCCTAAAGAAAACGTGCAGTGTTGGTGGGTCGCCAGGACAGGTTTGGGAACCACTGCTCTATCACTTTTTAACGGACACCCTGCAGCCAATCAGAATCGAGTGTTCACCCAGACCATGGTATAAGATGATAGCATTTGTTAATGTGCAGATATCGAGTTGCATTGACGAGATCACTGCTTTCATGCGCTCAACATGTCTATGATCGGCTACATGTTCATCTCTTTCATGCCACGATCTAAATACAATGCCATAGATCGAAATATAATGCTACGATCAACACTTTTCATGATTAGTTAACCTTGAGAACTGTAATAAGTAAAAACGTGCTAAAAGTTTCCGAGAGAGTTAAACATGTATCGGTAATATAGCTATTTCATATGCAAAGATGTTAGCCAATCGCAGCAGTGGGCGTTTACACTGAAGTCTTACAGCAGACACGCCCCTTCAAACAGAGCATTCGGATCAGAGGGCTAAAATCAGGGTTGGAAAAATGCCTTTTATTTCTAAATTATGACCATTTTTATGTAAAAATCATGCTAACATTATAAGTGCACCCCAGGAAACATCATAAAGCAATGCAGTTCATGACCCCTTTAAGTTGGGGTGTCCACCTTAGAGATAATCACCATATGTATAATGAAACCATCATATTTAAAAAATATGATATTAATCATGTCATATAATAAAATATCATATTGTTTTTACTACTGTGAAGCTAGTATTTTGTATCAATAATTTGTGCCTTTTGCCCCATGTTGGTTTAACCTGTGTGTGGGGTAAAAGTCCCACCTTGTCACCTCATACATTTAGTCTATATCTGAGATTATTAAACAAACATACCACTTTTATGATTTATTTTCACACAAAATCTGTTGCTCCATAGATGTTCGATACAAACATTTCTTTCTGCAATCAAACTATGGGAGGAGTGAAAAGCACATTTTTCTTAGGGTGTGCCTTTAGCCCTGTTGTACCCATGGTTGTACCCTATGTGTTTGTTCAGTCATCAGCTTGAGGCCTGGAATACATGTTTGTGCAAGAGCCAAGCATACGTTGCTCTGGTGTCGCTGGGACTTTTTATTTCTTTCGGTTTCGATATTTATTATTTACTTCAAAGTGTCCCAAAAACAAGTTTTGTGTTTGAACATAAACATGAAAAAAAAAGCAAAATATTTAAATGGGTATTTATTTTAAGGAGTTTTACAATAATAAAATACATAAAAGGACATTTAAAAAAGTTGTTTAAAAATAATATGATGGAGGTATTGTAAAACGTTCCCCAGGCTATTTTAAAGTGACCTTCACATAACAAAAAGAAAGAAAATGTGAATCTAAAAAACAACCGCTAAAAGTTGTTGACATTAATGACAGAAGCACATATAAATTCATGAGAATGCATGTAAATGAATCATGAAACAGCTTAAGAAATCAAACAGTAATCACTTTTTTTTCAACAGTCACTGTTACTATTTTTGACTTGACTTGCCGACATATTAGTGGCCATCCTCCCACCCAACCACTTGTTTCCAGTTACAATCACACATTAGTGGAAACAATAAATATATCTTTTGGACTGATCTGTGAATAATCAGGTGTGTCTTTGAAACAAATCGTAAGATTTATCATGATGCATTTATCATCAGATGGAATGTGCTGATTTATACAGTTTTCACCTCATTTCAAATGAAACATTATTCATCTCTGTAGCAAGGTTGAAAGTTCAGAGGAGAAGGAGGCGGGAAACGCAACGTTCAATGAAACTTTAATCTCATAAAATAAATAAACACAAAGGAACGTAAAGCGGCAGCCCCCTCACGGTTGACTGCCACATAAAAATACAACATAAATGTCCCAGGCCTGGTCCTCTCTCATCCTGCTTGCCACAATCTCCTTCCTCCTTGATGGTAATACATCAAAATAAACTGCAACTGTTTATTTTAAAGGATGCTTTTATTCCAGAATGACTTATTATAGGCGATTGAACCAACAACCTCCAGTTTTCCAACCCAAAACTTCAACCACTACACCCATGACTAGATGATTCAAGCTAGATTTTTTCCGGAATAAAGCTGCTACTTCCAAAGAAATCTGACCCAATGTCCTGTCCATGAATGTCATGACAATTGATTCACACCCACTCTCCCAATAATAAATAGCAGCCCAGATTACTCAGTTTGCAATGAGATTCAGTAACAGGACAGTGGACACTGCTGACTGTCTTCAAAGAAATCTACTTGTACAGTTGTCTTTCAATTCATCAATGGCTCTTCAGCTCTTCGGATATATTATGTCCATTACTGGACTATGTGGCCTAATTTTGGGCACATTTACAAATGAATGGAAAATCATTGGACACGACAATGACGAAACTGTGTTTGTGGATGAATACGAAGGACTGTGGATGAATTGCAAAATATCCACTTCGTCTATCGTGCAATGCTCAAGTTTCAATTCTCTTCTTCATCAAGCTTGTGAGTATCTGTCCAATGATTTATGGATCCATCTGCTGTTTGACTTCTGAAACAGATGTGTTTTGATTGTTGCTGTGCGTTGCAGTTGAAATTCAGCTGACCCGAGTAATGATGATCATCAGCATGGTCATTTCAAGCCTCGGCGCGCTGGTAGCCGTATTCGGCCTCAGGTACACGAGATGTCTAGACAGGAACACGCAGTTGAAGGACCGAGCTGCCTTCGCAGGGGGAATCCTTTCTGTGTGCAGTGGTGAGTTCAACCCAGATTTGGAAACTGGAATGAAATCTAATTTTCCTTTAAATTGAAACTAGTAAGTAACTTGTATTTCTAGGTTGTTACTTAAAACTTTTTTAGAAACTGTTTACATACTTTTTTTCAGGATTATTTTAAGAATAGAAAGTTCAAAAGAACAGCATTTATTTTAAATAGAAATCTTTTGTACTAATGCAAAAGTCTTTACTGTCACTTTTCGTCAATTAAATGCATCCTTGCTGAAAAACAAACTATATATTTGTCATAATACACTACCTTTTAAAGGTTTGGGGGTTAGTATGATTTTATTTATTATTATTTTTTATTTAAGAGAATATTAATACTTTTATGCAGCAAGGATCCATTAAATTGATCAAAAGTGACAGTAAAGACATTTATAATGTCACAAAAGATACTTTATTTCAAATACGTTCTATTGTTCAAAAAATCCTGCAAAAAAGTGTCATGATTTCCACAAAAACATTAAACAGCGCAGCTGTTTTCAACATTGATAATAAAAAGAAATGTTTCTTGAGCACTAAATGATTTGTGAGGGATCATGTGACTGAAGACTGGAGTAATGATGCTGAAAGCTTTGCATCACAGGAATAAATGACATGTTAACATATATTAAAATAGAAAACCCTTATTTTAAATTGTTAATTTGTTTACCTGTATCTATATTTTACAGTAAAAAGCCTAAATGTATATCTCTGTGAGATAACATAAGAAACGTTTTACAATTTCCTCTGATGTCCCTAACAGTTCAACTTAAGCCTTATGAATATGTGCATTCTTTGTTCTTATCTTTCTAGGTCTGTTTGCTTTGGGCATAACCAGCTGGTTTATGTATAGAATTGTTGATGATTTCTTTCAGGAGGACAAGGAGGATAGGTAGGAGTTGTTTTGTTTCATATTGTTCCTAGTATTCAATGGAGCTTCATGTTGTCATGTCTTTTTGTGAGTCTAATGTATTGATTATGAATACTAACCATCTGTGGGTCTTTGTAGGTATGTGATCGGCAGGTCTCTGATTGGTGCATTTGTTGCATCTTTGCTTTGTTTATTCGGAGGCGTGCTCGTATGCGCCTGCAGTGTAACACACCTACGGTCCAACAAAAATCTCAGCAAGCATCCAGTCTCCAAGATTCCTGGAAAAGACTATGTTTAATAATCCCGAGAACCATCTGGATACCTGAACTTAATCTGAACTGCTGTGTACAGTATGCGCACATTGTGTTAATAGATAAGTATAAATACATTGCATTTAGTTTTCGGTTTATGTCATAATAAAAGCATTTTTTTCATAGCTTTGATGTATTTTTAGTTGTTTGGGATGGGTCTCCACATTCAACTTTGACCTCTGAGTCAGTTAGCTATAAAACAAGAACGCTGTGATTGCTTAATTAACAGTTCAGTGTTGACCACAGAGGAAGTGATGTCATATCCCAGTAACTTTTACTATTTTAAGAAATGTTTACAGAGGAAGATTCTAGGCTTATATAACTTGTAATATGCCAATGCGCCATTTAAAAAGCTTCAGCAATTGACGCTTGTTTGTTAGTTTTTTTATAGTTAATTATTTTTCAACATTTAATGTAATTATTTCAGAATTACACAATAAAAGTTTGCTTTCACCACATGCACTTGTTTTTTATCCCTCCTTATAACTGCGGAATGCTAAGTGTTTTTAGTACTTTTACATTAGCTACATCATCAAAATCCAGAACAATTCACATTTGTGCTAGTTACGAAACGGATACAGTAAAAAGGAAGCAAAAAGGTTGAAGAGCATAGACAGCTGTGCTCTACCTGGTAAACTAAAACTCTGGTACTTTCAGTTTGGTCTACTGCCGAGGTTGCTGTGGCCACTGACCGTGTACGACGTTTCTTTGACAACAGTGGATAAGCTGGAAGCGTTGATAAGTTCATACATCAGGAAATGGTTGGGAGTTCCACGCTGCCTCAGCAGAGTAGGACTTTATAGTAAAGGAATATTGCAGCTGCCAGTCTCTGCTTTAACCGAGGAGTTCAAGTGTGCCAAGGTCAGACTGGAAATGACCTTAGTAGAGTCACGCGACAAATGTGTAAGGGAGGCAGCACCTATGTTAAAAACTGGTAGAAAGTGGTCAGCAAAGAAATCTGTAGTAGAGGCAAAGGCTGCCCTTCAAATTAGGGATATCGTGGGACAGGTACAGCATGGAAGAGGGGGTTTTGGGCTCAGTTTAGCTCCTCCTAAATGGCACAAGGCAGGCCCAGCTCAAAGGAGGAAGCTGGTAGTCAACGAGGTGCGACAGCAGGAGGAGAGGATGAGGTGAATAAAAGCCATTTCCCAGGCCAAACAGGGAGAGTGGATGAGATGGGAGAGTGTGGAACAACGTAAGATGGGCTGGCAAGACCTTTGGTCAATGGAAGAGAGTAGGATCAGTTTCCTTATCAGGTCAACATATGATGTTCTCCCATCACCGCAGAACCTAAACCTCTGGGTAGGAGAGGATCCCTCTTGTCCTTTGTGTTCATCACCTGCCACATTAAGGCACATTTTGACAGGATGTAAGGTGGCTCTTAGCCAAGGTCGGTTTACTTGGCGCCATGACCAAGTACTGCGATGTTTGGCTTTAGAATTAGAAGGCAAGCGTAACATGACCAATAAGTTGCCACCTGTTCTAGTAAAACATTACACGCAGAAGACAATATTCCTCCGCCCAGGCGAGCAACCACCAAGAAAAGGTGTTAACACCAATTCTCGCCCAGGACAACTGGAAGCTGCTAGGGACTGGAAGATCCTGGCTGATCTTGACCAACGGCTTATTTTTCCACCTGAAATTGCCACCACTAACCTACGACCAGATATTGTTTTGTGGTCTGGATCAGCACGCATTGTTCAACTGATAGAGTTAACAGTGCCATGGGAGGATGCGGTAGATGAGGCATATGAGAGGAAGAAACTGCGGTATGCTCATCTGGCCACTGAAGCAGAACAGCGAGGATGGAGAGTCCAGGTTTATCCAGTGGAAGTGGGTTGTCGAGGTTTTGTGGCACACTCTACAACCGGTTCCTCAGAGACATCGGATTCAGCGGCCAAGAGTTGCGTCGCACAGTAAAGAACTTATCTGAAGCAGCAGAAAGGAGCAGCAACTGGCTGTGGTTGAGACAGAAAGATTCTAGCTGGCTGTGTACAGGCCGCCATGCTACGGTTTCGTAGAATTCTTGAAAACTTGAAGAGTCTGTTGGTTTGTTTGTATACGTTCCTGTGGATATTGCGTGAATGACGGGTGGTTGGGCAGATATTGTGTTTTGCGGTAGGTGGTATGCCATACGGAACCGTTGTCCACTGAAACTGCATATTAACGCACCAGTGGGGCTCGACAGCCTTAGTCAAACGGGTTGGCGCGTATGGTCGGGTTGCGGAGACATTGTGAGATTGTGGTTAGGTCTCAGCAGCAGGAGGGATGTAGAGGTCAGTAAGCTGGGCTGAGTTGAGTGGGGGACGGAGGGGGGTGACTCTGGGACGCCAGAGTCACTGTCGAGCCCTCTTGAGGTGTCGTGGGCTAGTCGACGAAACACTGAGGACGGAAGGTGCCCACTTGAAGACCCTAGAGATGTCCCCTACTCGGTTCAATCCAGACGGTTGTCGTGCTGGTCCTGTAGTTGCAGTGCGCTGACGCGCCAAGTACACTGCTGCCGTTAACGCCGGACAGAAGGGGAGTCACACCACCTTATGGAAAGAAGCGTAAATGGATTGAGAAGCATAGTTTACTGTAAAGCTACGTCTTAGTCTTGCTTATCTTGGCGAAAGCCGAGTACAAATCAGCATGAAGTTTTAACATCTACTCTCGTGTAATGGAAATCAAATCAAACAGATAAAATTATCAATATATATAAAGGACAGAGATTACCCAAAAGCTAACCTGAACAAATGAGTCTTCACTTGTCCCCTAAAACTGTCCACATTCTCGGCATACCTAATACTGGTTGGCAAAGCATTCCCTAGTCTAGGTGCCATAGCGGCGAAGGCTCTATCCCCACGTCTTTAAACGAGTGCGTGGCATAGATAATAAGTAAAAAATAGAAGTAAATAAAAGGCTATGGAGACACTTTGCATGTTTAGGTGTGATATGAACATGGGGCGGTTTTCATTCATTTGGAGGGTGCGATGTCTTCATCTGTCAACAATATTGAAATATTGGATTTTCAGGAGAGCTGCAGTATGATTTCAGTCCTCTAGATGGACTTTCTATACTCATCCGGGTCTTTTTTGCCTTCTCTTTTATAAGTAGACCTAGTGCGAATTCGGACACACTCCTTTTGTCACATACTGTTTTTCACCAACTACAAAGTAGGAAAGTATGCGATTTCGGATGCAGCCATTGAGTTGACTCGCTCCTTCTGTCAAAATCAAGGGGTCGAGTAGTAGAGGGTCTGTCCAAATAAACTTCCCTCGCCCACTTGACAAAGTTGAACGCACTTCAAAATGGCGGCTGGAATAATTTTTTTAGCCAATCAGAAGGCTTTTGAGGCGCTTTGCATGTTCAGGCGTGATATGAACACGGGGCGGTTTTCATGAATTCGGAGAGTGCGAAGTCTTCATTGATTTATCATCTGTCAGTAATGTACACTAACACTGCATCTGAAATCATGTACTGAGTATGTACTATATTTGAATTTGAGTTTACTTTGCGACCGTTAAAAAAAGTAAGCTCTGTATAGTATGAATATGGGTACTATGAATGAAATTTGGACGTACTACATCCACCATGTTGTTATGTACTACATCTATTTTTAGAGTTTACACCGAAAAAAAGAGTGACTGACAATTGACAGACAGGAATAATTCAGTTTATGATTGACTGTCACACAATTCTGAACAAAATTCAATGATGTCAAGGCTGTAATGTGATTGGTTATTAAGGCACACGTGATCCACGAGCCACGGACCCTATATCTCCCAATAATAAGACCATCTCTGGTTGTGTCGCTTCACTCAGCTCCTGTTGCCTCAAAGGATAGTAAAGTGTCCATCGAATGTTCACCAGAGATGGTCTCATTATTGGAACCTTCCATTGGAAAAAGCGTAACTGCTAGCTTGGATCATGTGTGCCTTATTAACCAATCACATTGAAGCCTTGACGTCATTGAATTTCGTTCAGAGTTGTGCGACAGTCAGTCACTGTTTGCGAATTCCATAGAAATGATGGAGAAGTGGCATAAACTGAATCATACCTGTCGCGCAATTGTCCGAGATTTCACTTATTTGGAGGAAAATAGATCAATCCAAAATGAACGTTTAAGAGGAAACATGTCAAATGATTAAATGATAAGCTATTTCCTCACAAAAGCGAATTATTCAGCGTAGTGAAGCCTCTCCTCCATTGACATCCATTACAAAATGGCCTTCAGAATCCTGGTGGAAGTGGAAGGTCATCCAGGAATTTCGCCTTCTGTTTTTCGAGTATTCAGACATAGGCCTACTCTTTTGGCGTAGGCTACTGTTTTTCCCATACCATACCATACAGGTCCTTCTCAAAAAATTAGCATATTGTGATAAAGTTAATTATTTTCCATAATGTAATGATAAAATTAAACTTTCATATATTTTAGATTCATTGCACACCAACTGAAATATTTCAGGTCTTTTATTGTTTTAATACTGATGATTTTGGCATACAGCTCATGAAAACCCCAAATTCCTGTCTCAAAAAATGAGCATATCATGTAATGGATCTCTAAACGAGCTATTAACCTAATCATCTGAATCAACTAATTAACTCTAAACACCTGCAAAAGATTCCTGAGGCTTTTAAAAACTCCCAGCCTGTTTCATTACTCAAAACCGCAATCATGGGTAAGACTGCCGACCTGACTGCTGTCCAGAAGGCCATCATTGACACCCTCAAGCAAGAGGGTAAGACAGAAAGAAATTTCTGAACAAATAGGCTGTTCCCAGAGTGCTGTATCAAGGCACCTTAGTGGGAAGTCTGTGGGAAGGAAAAAGTGTGGAAAAAAACGCTGCACAACGAGAGGTGACCGGACCCTGAGGAAGATTGTGGAGAAGGACCGATTCCAGACCTTGGGGGACCTGCGGAAGCAGTGGACTGAGTCTGGAGTAGAAACATCCAGAGCCACCGTGCACAGGCGTGTTCAGGAAATGGGCTACAGGTGCCGCATTCCCCAGGTCAAGCCACTTTTGAACCAGAAACAGCGGCAGAAGCGCCTGACCTGGGCTACAGAGAAGCAGCACTGGACTGTTGCTCAGTTTTGCATGTCATTCGGAAATCAAGGTGCCAGAGTCTGGAGGAAGACTGGGGAGAAGGAAATGCCAAAATGCCTGAAGTCCAGTGTCAAGTACCCACAGTCAGTGATGGTCTGGGGTGCCATGTCAGCTGCTGGTGTTGGTCCACTGTGTTTTATCAAGGACAGGGTCAATGCAGCTAGCTATCAGGAGATTTAGGAGCACTTCATGCTTCCATCTGCTGAAAAGCTTTATGGAGATGAAGATTTAATTTTTCAGCAC
Source organism: Rhinichthys osculus (assembly GCA_029959095.1). NCBI lineage: Eukaryota > Metazoa > Chordata > Actinopteri > Cypriniformes > Leuciscidae > Rhinichthys > Rhinichthys osculus. The sequence continues at coordinate 25,591,965 of JARWKJ010000020.1, forward strand.
GACCTGGCACCTGCTCACAGTGCCAAAACCACTGGTAAATGGTTTACTGACCATGGTATTACTGTGCTCAATTGGCCTGCCAACTCTCCTGACCTGAACCCCATAGAGAATCTGTGGGATATTGTGAAGAGAAAGTTGAGAGACGCAAGACCCAACACTCTGGATGAGCTTAAGGCCGCTATTGAAGCATCCTGGGCCTCCATAACACCTCAGCAGTGCCACAGGCTGATTGGCTCCATGCCACGCCGCATTGAAGCAGTCATTTCTGCAAAAGGATTCCCGACCAAGTATTGACTATTGAGTGTATAACTGAACATAATTATTTGAAGGTTGACCTTTTTTTTGTATTAAAAACACTTCTTTTATTGGTCGGATGAAATATGCTAATTTTTTTAGACAGGAATTTTGGGTTTTCATGAGCTGTTTGCCATCATCAGTATTAAAACAATAAAAGACCTGAAATATTTCAGTTGGTGTGCAATGAATCTAAAATATATGAAAGTTACATTTTTATCATTACATTATGGAAAATAATGAACTTTATCACAATATGCACATTTTTTTAGAAGGACCTGTATGTGCGTCAGCGCCAAACCGTGTAGCGCGGAGAGAGAGCGAGAGAACCCCCCCCCCCCCCCCCCCATTTTTCTTTTCGGAAGTTGGCAACCCTACACGCAGCAAAGCTTTTCATCGCTGGAGGGAGCGAGAGAATCAAAGCTCTTGAAATGAGAGGCTGATCTTCCTTAGTTTGTTTCTGTTTGACAGATAAAACTACCATGGTAAAGCCAAAGGGGGCTAGTGTGGCATAAGTTGTAGAATAATCTTGCTCACGCTTAAAATAGAACTGTATGTTGCTATAGGTTGAGCATCTGATTGTGTATCCCTTACATATAGGCCTAGCACTACTTATTTAAAACGTTTAAAAAATGATCCAACTTTTTACTGAACAATTGAATTAAATGGATTTTGTGATGGGCTGACGTATATTGAATATGATATTTTCAGGAGAGCTGCAGTATGATTTCTGTCCTCTAGAGGGAGACGTTGAAACGGTGAGGATCTTCTCTTGAGGGCTTTGTGAAGATCTCACTGGAAAGTTCTGTCTGTGAATCATCAGTGTATTGTCTCTGTAATAGAGACGCGAGTCTTTTACATTTAAAACACCGTTTAATGTTCTAAAATGTAGAAGCTCTAATATGTCGCTGTTCAATGCATTAAAAGTAAGTCAGCTGGGGGTCGTCAACAATTGTGATTTCCGTCATGTGTGGGCTGAAGGGGAGGGAGGAGTCAGCTCAGAATGGATGGGAGGGACGGGGGTCATTGCTGAAATGTCTCTAGTAATTGGTCATTCATTATGAGTGACAACGAAACTGCCTTGAAGCTTAGAACGGTAGTTCAGCTGTAACTTTCATTAGCCTGTTCCTTGTCCCACACAGGCTCATTGGGATTGTTTATCCATCATTCGGAGCGCATTATTTTGCGCACCATATCACGGAGAAGATGGATGTGAGCCCCAAAATCTACGGCTTTTTGACTTGTATACTCCAGACACTTTTGCTGTCATCGGCCACCCTGGAACCGTTTGACCTGCTTTATGATAACGGATTGGAGGCTTTTCGTAAAGGAGACTATGGCAATGTGGTGCGGTACATGGAGAGCGCGCTGAGCAGTTTCTCTGAAGTGCGCCAGACCAAAATCGGATGCAGACTGAAATGCAGAGACCAGCATCGTTTTGACAGCCTTCTGACTGATAAGTTTTTCGAAGCGATTCTTTATAGGGCGCACTGTCTAAACGAATGCTTTGAGGGAAAACTTGGAGCTCAGTCCATGCATAAAGTCAGTGAGGATGTCTTTCAGGATTTCAGTAGAAGAATTCCCTATAACTACCTGCAGCTTGCGTACAGAAAGGTAGGTACAAGTTTTACAGATGCGACAGACCACGGTTTGTTTAACAGTGAGGTACAATCAGGAACGTTTGAATGAAACGCTTACTGAGCATCATTCGAACGCTCGAGGGGAACATTGTTGTGCATCTAAAGTCGGACGAACGTTCGAACGTTAAATCAAGAATTTCCTTCAATTAAATTTGAGTTAGAACATTGAAAATCGAACATTTTTCGGCGTTATCTGTGTTTGTAGGTTCGAATCAAACCTGTTTTGCGCTATTGTCTATTCTAACCAGTTGTCTATGTAAACTGATCACACGTTTTTAATACACAGCCTTAGTTTTCTATTGGTGAAAGTTTTAAATACAAACGTATTTTGTACTAATACAAAAAAGTAATTTGTAGTACGACATGTTTGTTACGCAATCCTAAGAGCCACCTACAGGGATGGGATGGGATGGGATGGGAAGGGGGAACACACACACAACTTGTCTATAAGTCTGTTCTGGAAGCTTCTTAAACTAATGAAGGTGCTATTTTACAGATATATTGCTGTAATTGTGGTATTTATGTTTTCCAAATTTCTTCCATGTGGTTTTTCATAAAATGTTTGAAATGGTATTTGTTTTTTTCTGAAAAAACTGTCAAGAGACATAGGCTTTCAAACATGACCATATTGTAAATCCAGAGCTTTGATACTTTAATTTATTAAAGGGCTAATTTACCTCAAAATTTTAATTATCCCATAATATACTCGCCCTCAAGCAAATATAGGTGTACTATATGAGTTTCTTCTTTCAGCCAAACACAATTGGAGTTATATTAAAAAACATCCTGGCTCTACCAAGCTTAACAATCGGAGTGAATGGTACGTTGTTTTTTGAAGCCCAAAAAAGCACATCCATCCATCATAAAAGTAATCCAAGGGGGTTAATAAAGGCCTTCTGAAGCAGAGTGATTAATTTTTGTTAGAAAAATATCCATATTTATAACTTTATAAACTATAATCACTGGGTTCCGGAAACGGCCGTACGCGAGTCGAGTTCCGGCCGAAGAGTGGCTTGACCCGACGCATGACGTACAGTATTCACTCCCATTGTAAAGCTTTGAAGAGCCAGGATCTTTTTAAACATAACTGCAATTGTGTTTGGCTGAAAGAAGAAGTCATATACACCTAGGATGGCTTGAGTGCGAGTAAATCATGAGGTAATTTTCATTTTTGGGTGAACTAACCCTTTAAATATAAATAGGCAGAATAGGTTCACATAAAGAAAGGAATACACAGAAGACCCCATAGACAAACCTTCTGCATTTTGTATGTTGGTTGTAACCCTTAAATTCCCCCCCTTAAAATCCTAAAAAGATTGAGATATTTAGAACAGCCCTTATGGCAGTCCAGACGGATGGGAACAGAGCGTGACATTCTGAGAGCAGCGGGCTATTCTAGCCAAATCAGACACGTGCCTTTGCCCGGGGACAGAAAGTGATAAAAAAGAAAAGCGCTAGAACTCAGTAGATGAAGTCGGCACAGTTCTACGATGACCAGGGCGAGAGATCAGACACATTCCTGTCAGCACAGGTCTTTGAATCTCATAAAGAGATGTCTATGTGTGTATATATGGGGTGATATTTGTGAAACATTCCACCGCTCTTTGAAATTTTAACCACACAGCCCTCTTTCCCATCATAATCCTGGCATAAAGAGGCTTTTCGGCCTGGAAGCAGGGGCCACAGACGCCAACTGTTACTTCATTGACAAGCTTGTGTGTTTGTTTTCCTGGGTCAATCAGTATTTATCTAGGCAAATATTTTTCTTAAAGTGTGTTTGCTGTTCTGAAAGGAAAGGCACCAGCTTGTTTTGGGTTATAAATGGAGGAGTTTTGTGCCAGCAGTGACCCCTGTTGCTCTGTCATTGGTTAGTTAGTTTTGAATCAACAAGTCCCATCAGAAAAGGATCAAAGCTCAGCGAGAATGTCCTGTCAGATGTAAAGCGAAATAAAAAGTGCCGCAAACTAATCATGTAAAAGCACATCTTATACTGATTTGAGCTTGCAGGCTCCCATAAAAACAAATTGTACACAGTCTGTAGTCCGATTCAAGCGCAAATGACTCTTCTGAGTCAGTTAAATTGTTTAAAATGACTCACTAACTTGGAATTACCAATTTGAATCTGCCTGACGAATCCTTCACTGAATCAGTAACAGCGGTTAGTGAATCATCTGACTGACTTCCCAAACTTATGATTGTTTTCAGTGATATCTGTCTCGAAATGAAATATTCTTTTACTTAACAACCAATATTTTATGATTATTTTATGCAATAACAGATTTAAAATGGTTTTATCTCAATACAGTACTTACTAAATAATCATAGCACTGCAATAAAAACCTTTATTATTTATAATTAATTCGAATTATTTATGATTAATTCTAATTATTTATAAATATTTGTAATAATAATACAATTGTATTAATTTATTATTATTATTATTATTATTATTTGAGCTGTATCTGTTAAACCAACACATTATTTACTAAATACATTATTTACTAAATCATTTGACAATGCAATAAAAACATTTAATAATAATAATGATAATAATAATAATAATGTAAGACATCATACAGTATTGCTACAGTGTTTTAAATGGTAATTCTTTAAATTAGTTTTATTATTTAAATGTTTTGGGCTAACTGACATAATCCTTAGTCCACAGCAATAAAAACCTGTATTATTCATAATAATGACAACATTATTATTATTATTTAAATCTTTATCTTGGGCTATATCTAACTTGTATGCTTAAAAGCCTATGCATTTCCCGCTTTTATCAGTAGACCAGTTCACCTGTATAATTAAAAGTACACTCTATTTTGTTCTTTTTTATCATTTTTTTTGTGTCTCCAAAAGTATGTCCTATTTTGATACAAGTTTACTGTCCTATCTGTGACCTCAATGTTACTGGTATTGTCTTTCAATCTTTTCAGAAACTCTCAAAGCCCAACCCATATCTATTGTGGTCCCACCAATGTTAGGACAGATAACATCATGGAAACGCCTTGTGAATTGCACTTTGGCAGTATTGTCTTTCTTCCATTTTCTTTGTAATCAACCCAGCACAATCCAATATAACATAATTGAACCCGCTGTATATATTTTCCTATAGATAAGCGATGCGACTACCCAAGCGCTTCATTCTAGCTAAGCAAGTGCTTGTGTACTAAGCAAACGGTGCACCTGCGTTGCCTGGAAAGAGTGTGTGTGTGAGTGTGTCAGGTTTCCCCAGCCACTCAGTGGGGCTCGGTTCGTGCCCATCAACATGCTCAGCCAGACAGCATGGCACTTCCTCTGCCAAACATTTTCTGGATGACCGACCCTTAAGCGGATAACAGCACAGCAGGAATGTGTGGGCATGTTGCCTTATTTCGTTGCTCAATAAATGGCCCTGCCTGGGATTACCAAGAAGAAAACAGGACCACTGAATTACGTGTGCTTCCAAGAGACTGCAAATTCAACAAAGGCGAGCTGCTTCATCGAGCCAGATGTGTATCTCATGGGGGGTTGTATTTTCCAGATCACTGGGCCAAAGTTTTGCGCTAGACGGAGAGTGGAGATGAACAACAGGTCGCAGATATGCAAGTCTTTGACTCTGTCCGTTCTCGTTAAATCTTGATTTACGTCGCATATTTGACTTTTTTAGTCCCTTATCGGTGGGTCTTCTTTGATTTAGTCCCACATAAAACTGTGTCGGATATAATGCGTCTCCATAAAGATAGGAATCCCATGTTGCTCTGGTTTTAGGAGTCCTGCGGGGTCACAGGAAAGACCCAGAGCTGTTGGGCAAAGCCGATGAATGAAAGGACTCTTGGGGGAATTTTGGCAAAGCCTGAGAGTGTGTGGAAAGTGGGATGCGGCGGCCAAAGCAACATCTGTTTGCTCTGACAAATGGCTGTCTGCAGTCTGGAACAGTGTTCCTCTATCGCTCTTGGCTTCTCTTGCACTTATTTTGAATGAAATGATGGTTTCCATCTGAGTCTATGAAGAACAGTGTTTAACATTACAAATATTTATCTAGTATGTTTTAGACTTTCACAAAACAGGAAAAAAAAAATCATAGTTAATGAAGTAAATGGTCAAGTAAATGGTCCCTCAGGGGATTGTCTGTCAAAGTAAATGTATTCATTGGAGTAAACATAACGTTTGTAGCCTTTGCTGTAAACTTGATCTTTCGGAGTCCACCTCTGCCTGCATAGAGAAATGGCAGGAAATCCATCAAAACAATAGCTCTGCGTGTGTCGCACTTGTGTCATTGAAGAGGAAATTGTTTCTATTTTGGACAGCTGAGACATTGGGAGTCCCCTCTAAACCTTTTGTGTATAAGTGTATAATGTCTGGCAGATGGAGCAAATTAAAAGAATACTTTACCCAAACATTCACGCTGCTCTTTTCCATAAAACATAACACCAGGGGCTTGTGAAAAGAAGTGCGCTTAATTCGTGAAAAGAAGTGCGCTTAATTCTTTTGAATGTGCACTTGTGTACTTCAGATCTTACAGATAAGATGATATTGATGGAATAAAGGCCTCTTAAGTGTACTTCTACTATGTTTCTTAACACACCTAAATATAGTTTTTAAAAAGTGCACCTTTTAATTAAAATTTTTACTTTAAAGAACATTTTAAATCCCAATGTTTGAATGAGCTTTTTTTATCATGCTTTAAAGAAGTGCACTTATCTTGATGTGAACTGCATGTGTCTTATTTGATATTACATTTGAAGTTAATGTATTAAAGTATATAATTTTTGTAATAAGTATTCTTTTTAAAAGTATATGCTAAAGTGTCATTCTTTTTCACAAGGCTTCAAAACAGACAGAAAAGGTACCATAAAACCATGTTATTATAGATAAAAGTCTGTATTACTTATGCATTATATAATGTCTTCTGTAGCCACACATGTCATTGATGGTCTATTTTCTTAATATGCCAAAAATATGCAGAAGCGCAAATTAGATTTGGTCTGCTATTGCTTGGCTTTAGAAGACTTGGAATATAATGCATGTGTCATGTAAACTTTTCTTTTACTTTTTTTGTCATTTTTGAAGCTTGACAGCCCCTGATTACTGATGTTTCCATTATATGCAAAGGAGCTGCGCAAACATGCAGCAAAATATCTCTGGTGTTCCACTGATGAAAGAAAACCTTTATGTATAATCTACTACTTCTTTCTTAAAGGGTTAGTTCAACCAGAAATAAAAATTCTGTCATTAATTTCTCACCCTCCTGTCTTTCCAAATTCGTAAGACTTTGGTTTATCTTCAGAACACAAATTAAGATCTTTTTGATGAAATCTGAGAGATTTCTGTCCCTCCATTGGCAGCTACGCAACTACGACTTTGATGATTCAAAAAGTTCATAAAGAGATTGTGAAACTAATCCATATGAATTGAATAGTTTATTGAAAATTTTCTGAAGAGACACAATCACTTTATATGATTAACAGATTGAATTTAGGCTTTTATTCACATATAAACATTGATCAGCGAACATAAACAGAAGCTCAACCGAACCTGCTTGATGCGCGAGAACAAACCTCATTGGTTCTTGCAGAAGCTCAAACATGCTGCGTAACACGAGAATGAATCTCATTGGTTCTTGAGGAAGCTCAAACGTGCTGCGTAACACGAGAATGAATCTCATTGGTTCTTGCAGAACCTCAAACGTGCTGCGTAACATGAGAATGAACCTCATTGGTTCTTGCAGAAGCTCAAACGTGCTGCGTAACATGAGAATGAACCTCATTGGTTCTTGCAGAAGCTCAAACGTGCTGCGTAACATGAGAATGAATCTCATTGGTTCTTGCAGAAGCTCAAACGTGCTGCGTAACATGAGAATGAATCTCATTGGTTCTTCCAGAAGCTCAAACGTGCTGCGTAACATGAGAATGAACCTCATTGGTTCTTCCAGAAGCTCAAACGTGCTGCGTAACACGAGAATGAACCTCATTGGTTCTTCCAGAAGCTCAAACGTGCTGCGTAACACGAGAATGAACCTCATTGGTTCTTCCAGAAGCTCAAACGTGCTGTGTAACATGAGAATGAACCTCATTGGTTCTTCCTGAAGCTCAAACGTGCTGCGTAACATGAGAATGAACCTCATTGGTTCTTCCAGAAGCTCAAACGTGCTGCGTAACATGAGAATGAATCTCATTGGTTCTTGCAGAAGCTCAAACGTGCTGCGTAACACGAGAATGAATCTCATTGGTTCTTGCAGAAGCTCAAACGTGCTGCGTAACACGAGAATGAATCTCATTGGTTCTTGCAGAAGCTCAAACGTGCTGCGTAACACGAGAATGAACCTCTTGAATGGAGATGGTAATATAGCAAGAGAGTTCAAATGTTAATTTCCTTTGTTTTCTCAGAGAGTAGCCCTCTCTTCTAGTTCTTCCAGTTTCTCCAGTCTTACAGCATTAGGGTGAGTAAATGATGACATCAATTTAATTTTTGAGTGAACTATCCCTTTAAGATAATCTCACTCATCTCACCATCTACAAAACCTCTTTTTGCCTCTTTCATAAATGGCGAGCAGGTTGGCTTTAACTTCCACGACCCTGCACTGACCTAGAACAGGCTCCACTACATCCACCGCATCTGTTTGTAATAGGACGCCTCCACAGTAAGTTATTGCTCACATTGGCGTCAACAAGTACCTGAGAGGAATGCTAGTGTGCTGTTGTACGGGGATGTAGAGGACTGTTGGAAAGAAGGATGGATGTCAGGAGCACATTTGAATATGGAAAAACGATCAGCCATGTTGTTTTTGGACACAAACATAATCCTATCCAAGTCATTTCCCAGTTTTATTGGCAGATGAGACCATTTTTCTATGCTCATTTTATTGGCATTAAAATATATATGTCATGTGCTTATTTGCTGCATTAATTCACTAGGAACCAGTTTTGAAGTTTGTTTTCTTTTGTTCTTCTGTTGGTTTAAATGTACATAACCGACAGATCTTCCCGTTTCTTTTATTTGCCTAAATTTAAGACAATTGCTCGGTATGAACTCAGTTCTTCGAGATCTTTAGACGGCTCTATGGGGAGGCCTGATTTCAGTCTCAAACCTCAGATCTCTACTGAAGGTCAGTTGTATGGTGAGTGGATAAAGTACACTACTCCATTGTTGGCTGATGGAGACACTGGAGAAATTATTGGCGCTCTAATCACTTTGCCCTGCACTTTCACTCACTCATGTATTTAATCGTGTGGGATTTGCCTAAAAGCAGAGGGGATCTCAGGTTTGCTACATAAATAAACCTCCCTAGCCTCTCCAGTGTTGGAATATTTCGGAGTACTTTCCTGGAAAGTTTGTCGTCCCACACCACTGAGTGATGTTTCGTTATCTCTGCATCTCTAATTAGTAGTGCGAGTTAAAAGGAAGCAGAACTTACTGCTTATTGGGGGGTTCACAGTTTTTAAAAAACCACATGAAACCAACATTAATATAAAGAGTACTTAAAACTAGATTAAACATTTTTTGTGAGTTTTTGTTGGACAATTTTATTTGTCATTGACCCAAAAATCTAGCACTGCATATTGTATCCCTATAAAGCCTACTGGATCATATTTGATATGCAAAAAGTCCTCCTAAATGATCAACATGATCACACCTTTACTGGAACGCCTATTGTTATAAAGATCTCATTGATTCACATTAGAAGCTGTCATGTCTTCATTTTTGGCCAAATAGCCTAAATATTAGCATCTGCACCAAATTGCATATTTTTGCTCATTTTGGCCTCTGAACAAATGTGTTTTTTCCTCCTTGAGTTTGAGCTCCATTTTCTCAATATATCATACGTGCCATAAAAGCATATGAAAACTTATGAAACACATGAACACTTTTTTTTATTTAAAATATATATATATTTTGTCTAAAGGTTCAATAAACTGATCCATTAAAAAAAAGTAGTACTATTTCATAAGTCAGGCTTTACATGGTCAAGATTTATGTTATATGATCATAGACAAATACTACTTTATAGAACCTCATCTGGGTTTTTTTTTGGGGGGGGGGGGGGGGGGGTTGTCTTTGTGTAGTCTAAGCAAATGTAAAAATCATCAGGGGTTTGGTATCATTTAACAAATGAAAGTGCACAGTTCTACACTTGTGGTAGACCAACTTTAAACACAGACAGTGTGTAGTCTCAGCATGTCTGCTGAGATGATGATGTCGGCTAATAGTTGGGATGATGTGGAGACTCAAACTCAGGATGTGACTCATGTGTATAATTGCTGGAAGCCACATTCTGGCCTGCTGGTTCAGTAGTCAAAGAAACAGGGCTCCCATTCATAGATACTGTGACGTCGACATCTAAAGTGTGGAAACTGAAGAAAGTGTGATTCATGAACTCTGTAAGCTGCAGGTCCTGTTCCATATTACCGTATTTACTGCCCTAAAGACTTGGATTCTCATGTCATTTGTTTTTCCAGGCCTTAATGTATGTGGAAAAAGTAACTTTGGTATTTCTTGTTCATTTTCTTGTATGTTCTTGTCATGGGCGTGCTCAACATCACTTTAATCATTGTTTTCCTCAACTCTTGACATGAAGGTTTTTTTCAAGTGAAATTTCCAAGAATTTCCACCAATCATTTCCAAGCGTTGAGATCACCCCTCTTCGCCACAATTCTTAAATCACTTTAGTAAATTAGAGAGGGAGTTTCCTACACTTATTGCCTTTTGAAGTCACTTGTTCAAGCTCGAAGTGTATGCAATAAACAAGTGACTTCAAAAGCCAATAAGTGTTATTGGGTTTTGAAGTTACTTGTTCAAGCTCGAAGTGTATGCAATACACCCTATGAAAAGTTTTTTTTTACACACAAAATTGGTAATTATTCCCTTGGCTACTCTTGGTCTACAATGTTAAACTTTCACACAGAGAAACTCTATAGAGTCTTTTTTGTCAAGGCAACGAATTGAGATGCAGGTTAAACCTGCAGCTTTTGTTCTATTTAAAGAATATTTTATCTGTACGGTCATAGCAGTAGAAAACCACTGACAGCCAAGGACGTCTGAACATTAGTCATGCAAGTACATTACTGTAAACACAATCTTTACTTGCTTGGACAAACGGAGGGACTAGTCAAAATTAATCTACAGATGGAGTTGCAGATGCTGCAATGGTTCATTTGCTGAACGTTTTGAATCTGTAATATATTTGTTTTAATATTAATCATTCCCTCACTTCCCTAACGAATTTGTTTCCATTTAAGCATTAATAAAGAATAATGAGCTAATCTTTAATTTAGCCTGCGTTTTCTCATCTATCAAGTGGAGTATACATACAGTACTACTACAAAGGCTACTCGTTCGACTGTACGCATACCCTAGCATACGTGTAAAAAAAGAAGTATACTTTAGAATTTAAATCATATTAGTCTTTGTGCTTTCAATGTAATAATATTACAGGCAATACATTTGGACATGTGTTTCAGACAGCTGCAGCTAGCGTGAGGATATGGTTTATTTTGACTCAAAACCAACTGAAATTTTTTTCCAGAGCATAATTAATAATAATTTCATAATTTAATAACTCTTCATAGAGGCTTTCCACTTATTTAAAGTTTTAAGAACCTGTGGCTGTAAATTTGGCTTGATGCCTATGAATATTTGGTCCAGATCCTTCCAAAGATAACCTTACAAACAGTTACTAGGCCAACGGTGATACAAATACAGATCTTAATTAGTGGTTGGAGCTCTGCGTGGTGGCTCTGGGGATATCTTCATAAAGAAGGAATTTTTATAGGCGGCAATGATGAAATTTGTTCCGTTCTGTGGGCATTTAGAGCAGATGTCAGGCTGATAGTGATCCTCAGACCCTGTTGGTGGTTCACGGGTTACATGTGCCTCAAGTGTGTCCACTGATTGAGTTGTTTGGCATGTGGTATCGATTAAAAAGCTAGAGCGTGAGTATGAAATTACTAGTTTGAGACCGCTTTGCTTTATGAAGATTAAGTGGTCTCATCTATCTTCAATCTCTTAATAGTCAAGTCTCCCGGTCTGCTCAGTGTATATTTACACCATAGGACATTTTGCATTTTAAAAGTTTCAGTTATTATAGATGTATGTGATATGTCCTGCCGTTGGGAACCTGTTTATAGTGAGGTGCCGTTAGCTCAAACACGCATATGGAGTGCTTTGTCAAATGCTTTTTGCAATACAGCAAAAAAAAACAGAAGGTGTTTCTATCATATGTCTAACCTTGACTGAAATGGTCTGGATGCTCTGTCATGGGAAACCTCAAAGTTGACAAGATCTACCTTTTATCCCAGGTTGCCGCTGGAAAGATATTATACAAGTCTTTGTGATCTCATTGATGCTGCAGGCAGTACTTTTTTTCTTGAGAATACCTTTTCTGCGAATGTCCCGACTAACAGAGCCACAGAGGGTTACACATCAAGTTAAGTGCTTATTCTCACACCATGTTAGCACAAAAGAAGTGCTGGAAACCGTTATTCCGTGTCCTGAGTGTGTTTTCAATCATTGTACTGTCAGTTGTGAACACACTCGAGAATCTAAGAGTCCTTTACCTTGAGTTCACCGAGGCTCTCATGGCATCAAACTTCTGGAGTCTCAATGAGATTTGACATGTTTGAGAAAGCCGTAAAACCCTCCTGCAAAGCCCTGCAGATTGTGGACAGGCTAAAGTTTCAGTCTTTGTTGGATCATAAAAATATATTTAGCAATCAACTATATTCGTGCCCAAAGTAAAATTTAGAGCTACGGGGAAGAAGATTTTCAATGGTTTATTTTTTAGTAAACTTTTCAACTTTTAAGCCTCACCCAAGAACTGTCAGGGCAGAACATGGAAATTTGCTTTGAAAACAATTACCACTGCCCCTGGGTATTGCACAGAAGCCAGATATTATGTCACCCTGTAACCATAGCTTACTTTGACTTACTGTTTGACTTGACTTTACTTACTTTGCCAGTGAAAGTTGAAGCATTTAAAGTCAAGCATTCAGCTGTACTGTAATTAAGAACGCCCTACTGCAAATGCCCTAGTGGGAACATCAGCCATTACCTCACTAATCCTTTTGTGGCATGTTTCTTAAGCTTTTACTATGCGTCCTATCTAGTTTCCTCTCAAATCCCAAACCACAAGCCAATTATCTCATTCCTAAAGCTACCTGTCTTATCTCATTCCTGAGCTCCATTCAGCCATTCGGATGATCGTTAACTTTGCCCTTTTGTCAGCATGGAACATGGGAACCGCAATCTGAATTACACCTAGGATGTCAATTTACGTAAATTCCCATAATCGATATCGATACACATGATGCTTTTGCACCACAATTTGGTTTGTAACTTCACGAAACATCAGTAAACTATAGTAGATTGCATATCTTTATTTAGAGCAGGTGGTCTCAAACGAACCCAAATGCAGCATAAGACAATGCGTAGATCGCGGAGTGACGTGACATGCTTATTAGCTAAAGCCAAGTCCTATAGACTTTCTGAATCTGATCACGTCGCGATCATGACGCAGTGTTTTCCAACATCATTTGAAAGTTCAACCAATGGAAACGGGATCTCGGGGTTGGTGAGCATAGTGGGTAGGGACGATGTGTCTAGACCAGGGGTGTCCAAACTCGGTCCTGGAGCGCCACTTTCATGCAGATTTTAGGATCCAACTTGCCTTAACATTCCTAATTACCATGTACAAAAAGTCTAAATACCTGAAGACCTTCTTACTTATAATCGTAACAGGGACTTGATGGCATCTAAATCTCTTGGGACATGTGTGGCAAGGGGTGAGACAACCTTTCCCTGGACAAAATCTCTTGATATTGTAATACATTGAGTGGTTTATATGAACTGTATTTCTAGGCCAGGTCCTTTGAGCTTGATGAGGACACTTTGAAAGTTTGCAACCAGAAAGATATGGATGACGTGGATTTTCTTCCCCCACATTAACCGCATAGACCAACCATTTAGACGCTACATCAAGGTTTATGAGGTTGATCTAACAGTGCAGAAATAACTGTAATGTAACCCTCCTTCAACCACACCATCATTCAAGTTTAACCATTTCAACTAATTTTACCAATCATTCTATCCTCCTACTGCTGCAGCCACAATGTAGCTTGTGGCTGTGGTTCGATATTTGCGTCTAAGGAGGCACTTCAATGCTGAGGTTATAATAGCATACTATATCATACTAATTATGCCAATTTGACATTTCATTTGGCTTTGTGTCATACTGGGTGTGCTTGCCTTGGTGCCAAGGAGCAGAACTGGGTGCGTATAGTACTTCCATTCTGTGGACTGCAAATGCAGTCTATTATTTTACTTATTTTAGGAATACAGACATTTTCTATTTCAATACCCGCTAATAGAGTCCATGTTTAAAGATGGTTATCATTGTAAAGGGATAACTCTAGATGAACTCTGAGGCTAAATCATGCCCAAAGTCATGTTTATGTAGTTCCTGCACGGTCCACTAATGGAAACGCTCCAGTGAGTCTCAGCACCTTTAAGGAACACGGTACATTACTCCCATCCGAGACGTCTATATTGAATCCCGATGTTACATTGCATGTTTTTCTGCTTTATATTATTACCTACAGATTATTTACTCTGGCGGCTACATGTTTTACGGCAAGACCCCGGAATTAGCATGGAATGAAGCCAAGGTTTTTATTTATTTATTACCGCTGCATTTGAGGATGGAACATGCTTACTTATCGCTGCACCTGTGTGAAAAGCCCAGGCTGTACTTAAGTCTTTCCTGTATAACAGGCCAGAAAGGAAATAGCACTGAACCGCCAACACATTTTTGTCTGGATCGTACCTTGCTGTCAGATTTGGGTGGCGGATGATGTAAACGCATGCTAGTCTGTTTCTGCAACCACAAGCATGTGCTCTCTCATTTCATGCATTGTTTGCCAACAGACTTGCGCATGACAAATGTTTGATCACGAGTCTCTGAGAAATTGCTGAGAGCGTGCATTGTGTTTCCAGTTAAAGTGCGTGAAGCTGGAAAGCATTTGCGTTGAGTCCACTGTCACACTCACTTAAATGTAGACTGAACGCAGGTCTGGTAGAGTCGTTACAGACGAACGCAGTTCATGGGAGACCTGTTTTTGGGTGCAGTGTTTTAGAGGCACTTGAGAGAGATAAGACTTCTCCCCAGACTATTTTAAACTCATGGTTGTGGTCACGGTTCATTTGCAATGTTTGCTTGACACACTCTTAAATGTTTCTAGAACAAACAATAGTATTGTTAGCATTTTCTTGACATCTTTTTTTGTGGGGTTCACCTGTCATGGTCCCTGTTGAAAACAAGAAAATAAACAAGCCTATGGAGGTTTGCTGGTCTTAGCTGATTTAAGCTGGTCTGAGCATGCAGGTCCCTAAAACCTGGAAACAAGGTTTAGGCTGTTTTTTGTCCATCCGTTCTGGACTAAGGTTCCTATAATACTTCGAGTCTCGCACCGAGTGTACAATCTCATAATCATAAACTCGTCAGTCTCGGTCATTAGACTGAGGCGATTGACTAATATCCTAGACGGCTGTACGCCACTTTGCTTATTCTAGAATTTATCATTTAGTCCCCATAGATCTGAACACACTTCATTAAGGTACAGTGCTTAGCATAAGTGAATACACCCATGCTAAAGTTGACTAAAAAGAGGAATAAAAATCATATTTTGGAAATTGATCTCAATGCCTTAATTAAAAGAATAAGGAAAAATCCAACCTTTAAGGACACCAATTTTCTTTGTGAATGAATAATGTATCGTAAATAAATAAATGTTCTTCCTGAATATACAGGGGGCATAAGTCAGGACACCCCTATGTTAAATTCCCATAGAGGCAGGCATATTTTTATTTTTAAAGGCCAGTTATTTCATGGATCCAGGATACTATGCATCCTGATAAAGTTCCCTTGGCCTTTGGAATTAAAATAGCCCCACATCATCACATACCCTTCACCATACCTAGAGATTGGCATGGTTTTATTTCAGTTAGCCTAATAGCTGGTTTGATTTGCATTGAGAGATGATCTTATGGATAGTACCCCATGGCAATCTCTAGGTATGGTGTATGGTAAATAACACTGTTGTTCTAAACGGAAAACCCATTATTAGCCTCTACAGTTCTAAGTATGCATGACTAATGCCGATGTGTTAGTCAGATCTCTGAAATTTCAGTCGGTGTGCTTCTCTGCTCCACCTAAGCTGGATTTCAGTCCGTTTACTAACCTGATCGTAGAATTGTGGTGTTATGGACTTAACTTAATCTACTAGAGTTAATAATTTCAGAGTTAGTCAGAATATATCCAAATGTAACAATTTATTATTAGTCAGGTACGTGTATCATGCCAATTACATATCCAATTCAAACATAATCAATACAATAACAACAAATGCTCAGAGATAGAGAGTAAAAGATGTACCTGACATTAGAAAAATACATACTGCTGAGTGTCTGGACATTCAGCATTACGGGCTGATCTGGCTACAAAATCGCCCCGGGCCTCTTGAAGAATTTCTTTAAGTACTCAGACCAAGACAAAAGATCCCCCAATGTGGGGAATGAACTTACAATCGGAATTTGCATTAACTAGAGTTATAGACACAGGGAGTTCACACCTTGTCGAGGAAAAGGAGATAGTTTGGATGAAGGACACTGGAAAAAAGTGCACACCCCGTAAGCAAGTATCTCTAAACCCTTATTACCATTTGGTTTACTTCTGTGGAGATGAGAACATTGTACCAGTCACACTGAGACATTTTAAATGATATCAAACATGAGTCATGACTGTTAATTCACTTGAATTGACATAGAACATTATCATTTTTATAAAATCTTTCTAAGTGAACTGAGTGAAGAGAAGAATGTGTAAAGGGAAGGAAGTGGGGGAGAAGGAAGCTTTCCCGCAACTTCACTCTGTGAGGTGTCATACACATGCGCATAACGTCACCATTTTCACAAATTCACGTTTTGTAGTTTACACCGAACTGATAACGGTACCGTTTTCAAAAACTTGCACTTTGAAACCCGTTTTCAAAAGTTTGCTTTTTCAGGCCCTCAAAACGGCATTGTTGTGTAAATGAACGACCAAAACGCATTCAAAGTTTTATACATAAATGTATAAATACATAACTCACATAAATAGACTTTTAATCGACACTTGTATATACTTAATTATACTTACTTCTTACTGAATGAAACATCATTTCTCTTGACTCCTGCCATCTTAAATTTATATTTTCAATGAGTTAGTTGCTGCTTAAGAATCTAGTCTAGATCTCTTAAAAGGTAGAATAATGTTCGTTCCTATACAAGCTTTGTGTTGTGAGTGGGCCTATGACGCCTTAAAATACTAATTAGGCAGCCAATTAGGTTTTAGAACAGAACTTTCTTCTCCGTTTTTGGATAATTCTAGCAAAAACTGTTTCTTGTGTTTCCTTTTAAGTGCTGTCATTTCCTTCAGGAAATCCAAATTTGGTTTATTTGACCATTTTGTTTCAGTATATGAGGAGATTGCAGCATAGAAAATGAAAAAAAAAATGCCAAGCAAATATGCCAAGTCGTGACTTTCCTCAGGGCTTGTTGAAAGCCCTCTTTCATCAGCGTTTGCCACTGGTAAAACCACAAGCTCTTAAATGAAATTATAAATAGACTCTCGCATCACTTGTCAATGGTTTCACTTGGACAGATATGTGTTTAGGCTTTTATTAGAACTGTTTTGCATTTTATAGTTTGTCAAGTGGAAAATCTCAAGCTTTGAACACCTTTTATAAATATTTGAAAACCATCAGGGGCGTAAGCCAACACCTCAAGATTGTTTTCTGCAAACCTGCTCAGCACCCCATTTTTAAACCAGAGCTATTTACAGTTTGAGGACTGTAGTTTACTGACTTGGAATAAACCCACTTCTGATGTCTGTGTTTTAATAATCAAGGGCTTTGTACACTTGAATAGTGTTTATCCACTGTATAATTAAAGTTTTCCGAATGGAACAGATGTGTTACAGCATTTGTGCTGGAGTTTATTTCAACATGAACAAAAGGAACTCTGCTTTACATTTAACAGCTGCGTAATTGTAAACCCTCAACTCACAAATGCCATGCCACTTTAGCTGTGTAGCTAAGGAATGCCGTGGGATGTTTATTTGTCCATGCAAAGTCTTGCTGTTAGAAATTTAAACCCTTCCCCCCTCTTGGAAGCATCCAACTCTATAGTGCTGAGATAATGAAGTTGATCCTTATGTAGCCCTTATGTATAAATATGTATACTCAAGAAGATTTGTCTTTGCTAAACAAATCTGCCAATTAAACTGAAACAGTGAGATCTTGTTTCAGAGTCTGGATAAACAAGGAGATGACATTTTCAGTCTTTCGAGCTATTTTGGTTTACTAGACTTTGGGGAGATGCACAGCAAGAAGCTTTGTATAACCTAATATATCTTTATTTATCCTTCCTTCCTGAACCAGGGATCTGCATCTGAGATCATTTTGAGCAGAAACTTTGTTTTTCTCTGTCGCTTCATGAAAAAGATATTAACATGTTTAAAAATGTAAGTACATCTAGCATTTTCTGATTAAGAATAATGTCTGTTTTTATTATCAAATGGATATCAGCCTCAATCTACTTAAGCATCTGTTAAAAAATGACATGCTTTGCATCATCATGCAACCAAGACTGAGTCAGGTTAACAATGTTTTATTTGGCTAAGTTTTCTTTGAAAGGAAAGACATTGCCTCTTTCAAGATGAAGTCAAATGTATCTTTAAATTGAGTCCTTATGACTTTCAGCTAACTCATTAAAATCAGTTATATTTATATACTCAACATACATAGTACAGTTTCTACCACTAGAGCAGATGATGCTTTTAATGAAGGAACAGGTCTACTTTTACTTTAAGTAAACGACAGAATGAAAACCAAATGCACTACATAAACATGTATAATTTTACTTCTGCTTAAGTGTTTGCTTTTGCAAAAGTCAGATTTGCAAAGACATTGTATAGCTAATAAGAAACAGGCATTTTATGTGTAAGAACGTTTAAGTTACGTCCTTAAACCCAAAAAAATGGAGATCTTCTCATGGGATGCACAAGATCATGGCATTTCCTTGAATCATTATTAACACATGGATGCGATCAGTGTGGTATTGCTACAGCAATGAATAGTCTTGTGTAATATGGGTGGTACAAAGTTACATTAGTACAAAATATACTTCATAAAAGCTTCATATTTGTTAACTTGTGAAACAAAGCCAAATAAAATAACTACCATCATATTTTGTACATCAAGCATTAGCTGAGATTATATCCCTTATGTCGTCATTCGTCATTCTCTGGATTCTGGATTCAGCTTTCTGTCCATGAAGTGTTGAGATTTGCCAGCTAGTAGGTCGCTTTTGGTGGATGACAAGAAAATGTGTAAATTTTAAGGTTCTGAACAGTGAAAATTATGTTTGCATGAGAGCTCTGTGCATACATTACCATTAGCATATTTATTTAGCATGACAAATAATGACTTAGGACACACAATATTTTGTATAATCCAGTTTATTTAAACAGAAATATAATGTATTTGCTTAATTTATCTTTTTTTTTTCAGCTTGAATTTGTATTACACGAACTCGAACTCAATGTTAATACATCTAACCTATCCACAAACAAACCTAGCACATTGCTACTAGATTGTAACTTTGGATAAGTCCTGAATCGTAAGTTATAACGAATAAAACTACTGGATGGTTACAGAAAATACTGGCTGCAATTGTAAAATGAAAGGTTAGTTGTACTTTAACATCAGTGAGAGTATAGCTGTAATGTTATTTGGATGAAAGGATCTGTTAAATGTCTACTTGAATTGAAATAACTATTTGGCGATAAGCCTTTAGCATCCCTTGTTTCTACAGTCCGGTTGGTCAGTGCAATTGTCTTTCTGCTTGTTTTTACAAGAGGAGTGTGTCAGGCGTGACCCTTTGCAACTATCCCAGATCAAACGTCCTTGGATTCTTGACTACTCCAGACTCATGGCACCGGCAGTGAGGTCATCACCTAGCAGGTTTAGGACCCCTGACCTATTGACACACAGTGAAATCAGAGATGACCTGTTATGTTTCCAAACCCCCCCTGCCACCCTCCATTATCATGTACTTCGCCTCTCATAAAAATATGACAAGCCAAACTTAACTTGCGCCCTTTGATCCGACTCATTTCTGGCAGGGTAGAGGTCATCAGAACAGTTGTGTTTTTGTTATTTCTGCTCATTTTTCCATCTCCCTCAAAGCTGATTCTGTTGCCTTAGTTGGAACACGAAAGATCTCCTTTGGTTCATGTGGATTTTGCTCCTGCTTTCACTGAATGTTTACATGCTGTGGGTAAACGTTTCCATTTTTATATGCGTTCAAACATCTATGAAACGATATAATGTAACAGGCCAGAGAAGGTTTTTTTTTTTTCCATATGCCATACGACTCCAGTGGGTTAATAAATGCCTTCTGAACCAAAGCAACGGGTTTTTGTAAGAAAAATACCCATATTTAAAACTTTATAAACTGTAATCACTGGCTTCCGGTAACGGCCGTACGCGTGTTCACGAGAGAGTCGAGTTACGGCGTAAGACTGACCTCTGACCCGACGTTTGACGTTCATGTGGTTTAAAATTTTTCTTTGAAATTTCTCGTTTTACACTTATCCTTTGCTCTTCCGCGTTAGCAAAGTCCTTTTAGGCAAGTCATGCCACTCGGCCGCCATCTTGGCAACGCCGCCGGGCAGCTATTTTGGACTAACAAGACCAGGCTCCTATCTAAATGAATGGGCAGAGACCCAGAACTGCACTTTCACTGGTCACCGGGACATAAAAACTGCATGTATACAAACACTAATAAAATATGATAAAAATCGCTGAAAAAGTGTGATGACTTTGCCCCAAAATAAGGTTTAAAACGCCTTTTTCCCCACAGGTTATACTTTTACTGCGCATGCGCAAGGGTTCTCTCGCTCTCTGTCGTGCGCGCGCTACTGCTCGCTTGCTCTAGATTCCGGGAGATTTGAACTAATTTGCGGTCATCAGGGAGCCGCTATCAATCTGCGGGAGACTCCCGGAACTTCCGGGAGACTTGGGATGTCTGATATTTACACAACTAACACATCAAATCTGCCGCCTTTTCAAACAGTAACATATTTTCCGCTGTCGCAAACCTCAACTGTGCGCATGCGTCGGTGGAACCAGACGATAGGCTTAAATGTTTTCCGGCTTGACTGTTAAAAGCAGACGATTGGCTTTCCAGCGGGAGGGGCGGGGCATGTGCATACAACCGCCATCTTTGGTGTTACGGGTTTTCCCTATATAGTTGTATTAAGAATTGGGGAAGTGGCATGTCTCTATATAAATAGTCTCTGGCGTTAGTCAATTCTCACCTAAACGTACACTATGCTTAAGTCCTACGTTGGATCAGTGATCACCCTTCGTTGTTAGCCTTTTTGTTGAGGCACAGAGCTTGTTTTTTTGTAGTGCTACACTATAAGAAATCAAACAACACTACCTGTACTTTACATCATGTATTTTTCTTGCAATATTCAGTGTTTGGCTCCTAGTTGTAGCTCTAATTTATGTGCAAGGGAATTTGGTTTGGAAATGCCTCTTCAGCCAAAGTGTTACTAAATTAACCACTCACCATCAGTCATAAATCAGTGTGTTTGCCGAGTGGTTGTGAAAGCAGGCTAGAAATGTGGCTACGTTGAACCTTTGACATTCAAGATGTAAATATTGATCAGTAATGCTCTAACAACCACCCAGAACACAAAAGTCACTGCATAACAATGTGCTAACAACCAATCAGAAGAAAATCTAGTTGTTGAGGTCTGTTTTTACTGAAATTGTATTGTATGTTCACAACTTTAAATGATTCATTGATTTGTTTGATCTTCTTGGTTAGAAACTTTGTACAGTAACTAGAACTCAATAAACAGATGTTCTTTCCAACAATAAATCCCTCCCTAAAATAATTTCAAAAACAAATTAATAACAGTCATCCTGTTTAATGAAAAAGTCATCCCATCTCAGAAAGGGGTTACCTCCCTGAACGCCCCCTAGAAAGCGATGTATTCCCATTTGTCGGAGTACAGCGGGTGTTTTCTTCAGCGGGGGGCCGGGATGAATCTCTGGTGGAGATGCTTTTGGCGGCTCCTGGGCTGAAGGGGGCTTCCACTTGGCTCATTCATCGCAGGGGTCTGCCAGCAGTATTAGTAGCCAGGCTACTGTCAAAACTCAAACTCTCCACTCCTCTAAAGATAACAGGCCTCTGCACCTCCTCCGCTGCTCTCCCTGGGTTAAATAACCTGCCTCATGCTGTGATCTGAAACGAGGACCCACGCTTGGCGCACTATGGATGCATTTGGAGTTGGCCTGTGCTAACATAGCCATAAACCAACAAACGAATAGGTTTGCCAAACCTCATAACACACTTTTTTTTTTAACCTCATATTTTAGCCTGTTAATGGTGTAATAGTTTTGCCTTGTAGATGGCTTTGCTTCAGTTGTTTTATTAGTAATGATCTACTAAAGCAGCTCAACTTGAATTAACAAACATTAACAGGCCTTAAAGGGATAGTCAACCTAAAAAATGAAAATGTTGTCATCTACTCACCCTCAAGTTGTTTCAAACCTGTATGAGTTTCTTTGTTCTGTTGAACACAGAAGAAGTTATTCTGAAGAATGTCGGCAATCAAACAGTTGACGGCAGCCATTGACTTCCATAGTATTTTTTTCCTAATATGGAAGTCAATGGTTTCGTCAACTGTTTGATTGCCGACATTCTTCAAAATATCTTCTTTTTAGTTCAACAGGAGAAATAAATATATACAGGTTTGGAACAACATAAGGGTGAGTAAATGATGACAGAATTTTTATTTTTGGGTGAACTATCCCTTTAAGGCCTGTTAATGTGTATTAATTCAAGTTGAGCTGATTTAGTAGATCATTACTAATGAAACAACTAAAACAAAGCCATCTACAAGGCAAAACTATTACAACATTCCGCATTATGCATCTTTAACAGGCTAATATATGAGGTTTTTAAAAAGTTTAGTGTTAATGAGGTTTGGCAAACCTACCGGTATTCGTTTGTTGGTTTATGGCGAAGTCAGCACAGGCCAACTCCAAATGTATCCATAGTGTGCCAAGCGTGGGTCCCTTATTTAACCTTTAAGATCTTCCTGAGAAACAGGATATTTTGGCAATCGTTTGTTTCTATTTCCGCACCACTGCGAAATCTCATTGGTCCAAAAGAAGTAAAAACCTCATTTATTTTCACCATTGGGTGATCTCAATTGGCCTTAAAATATATATCTGACTCTACGTAATTTTTAACAATCATTCACAGTGCTTCATGGGATTGTAGTTCTTTCCATTATTAAAGCCATTATGTACACAGTCTTGAACATTCTGTCTGGTTTGAAAATGTGAAATTTGTAATGTGATTCACCTGTGATTGAATGGGAAAAAAAATCCAAAAGTGGGTGGGCCCTAATGCACTCAATTAAACATCAAATATTGGCTGTTAAGTTGTCACGTCGCACAGCAGTTTCACGTTCAGTGTGGACCTGCAAATCGTTTATCACATGATAACTTGCCAGTGCTCATCGCGCCCACAATATTTGTTGCGTGGGAAGTTGAATCCAGGCTTAACTGTACAAACATCAATCAGACTTTTTGGGCTTTTCTGTCTGATGGGATGTTTATGTTGCTTTGTGAAACGTCTTCAAAGCAAACAAATAAGAATAATAATGACAACTGCCAAAACTTTGTATGGTTTTCTCCTGTTGAATGATGAAACGGAAGAAAAATATCCCATAGACTTAGAGAAACCTGAGCCATACCTGGGGTTTACTTTGAGTTTGCATTAAAAACTTGTCAACAACACTTTGGACAAATCATTCATCACTTGGCACCCAGAACCTCAGGGTCCCCAGAATTCTTTGGGGCCTCTATAAGGGTTGTTCAGGAGCATTCACACCTGACAGGGCCAATACAGTAGTCTTTACTCAGTTTTCTTGCACTCAGTAAAGAGCAAAAGATGTAGATGGGCATCAGCAACATGACAAAATACAGCGCGCAGACCTCCGGGGAGGAAAATCGAGGGTGCTGGGGCTTTCGTTGGAGAATTAAAGGCAGCTTTGTGAAGTCACAGCCTCCTTTATAAAGCTCTGTTTTGTGTGTGAATAAAGTCCAGGCCTGCTTTAGATTGAACTCTTTAGCACAGCTTCCCCATCTCGCTCTGGTTCCAATCCATGCGTTTAAATGACATACTGATATGCCTCACTGGAACAAGGGCCGTAAAAGGCTCTTTGACCTCTAGAGGAACTCATTCGTAAAGGAAACAAAGTGCTTTGTGATGTATATTGAATAAAGCTTCACAAGTTGAAACGGATTCAGCTTGTAAAAAAAGCGCCTGACGGAGGGTGAGTGCAAGTTCGCATCAGGCTCGTGTTTGAACTAGAGATGAATTAGGTTGTTTTTTGATCAAATGTTCCCTGCTCTCTCCAGTGGGGAGTCTGGTCATTAGGAGGTCAGCGTGAGTCCGGGCTCGCTGATCCGAGGGGGCTGCCCTCTCTCAGGCCTAGGGCTCCGCAGGAATGTGGAGGATGTGGAGGGAGTTCTGACTCACCAGTCCGCTCCGGGCCAAAAGATCCTACGGAGTGACATGAAAAATGAAGTGCTGGAACAAAAGATGTTGAGGACTATTAACTGTGTGCATTTATCAAATTTTTGGTAGATTTTTATAATCGAGTGAAAGCTGGATGAAGTTTCAAGAGAATTCTAACTCCATCCATAAAACAAAACTTGTCTCCCCTAATGCAACAGGAAATTTTAGGAAAGCTGCCTACCATGATTTATAGAACTATTACTATTTTATGGGCTTTTTAAGCCTTTAATGGAAAAAAGTGAAAGGAAATGGTGGGATGGGTTTGGGAAAGGTGAGCTTGGATACAAATGGGATACAAACTCCCTCAATCAGCCGAGAAACTGCAATGAGATGAATGGAAATGCTAATGGCTAGCTTGTAGCAGCAATAACTTGAAGTAATCGTTTTCTGTATGACAGTATCAGTCTCTCACGTCGTTCTGGAGGAATTCTGGCCCGGTATTCTTTAGAACAGCTTCATTTCATTGAGGTTTCAGTCAGGTTGAGGTCTGGACTTTGACTGGGCCAGTGCAACGCCTTGATTCTTTTCTTTTTCAGTCATTCTGTTGTAGATTTGCTGTTGTTCTTGGGATCATTGTCTTGTTGCATGATCCAATATCAGCCAACTTTTAGCTGTCGGACAGATGGCCTCACATTTGACTCTGGAATACTTGGTATAAAGAGTATAAAGAGGAGTTCATGGTCGACTCAATGACTGCAAGGTGCCCAGCAGGTCCTGCGGCTGCAAAACAAAAAAATCATCAACCCAAGTGTTCGTGCTGATATGCTGTGTTTGCCACTTTGGTCTCGTGTGCCCAAAGGACATTGTTCCAGAAGTCTTGAGTTTTGTTCAGATGCAACTTTCCAAACCTAAGCCATGCCGTCGTGTTCTTTTTAGAGAGAATAAGCTTTCTCGTGGCAACCCTTCCAAACCCTTCCTTCTTTTTCTAATTGTATTGCCATGAACTTTAACATGCTAACTGAGGCTAATTAAGGTTGTCAAGTCTTTATCTCATGACTGATAAAACTATGATGTTATATTAACTCCATTTCCCCAAATGCTGTGCTGGACTTGCTTGTTACTTCCTGTTTCCTCTTGGTGTCTGGTGATTGTATTTAGTACCCATGATTCAGTATATAGAGGGGTAGGAACTGTTGTTGAGAGACTTTATGCATGAATATGAGGAGAGTCTCCGCATGAAAGACCAGGATGCGACAGAGAGCAACCGTTAAAGACGCAATTGTATGACGTGATGGTATGCCCCAAAGCTTGTCTACTTTTTGCTACACACTCAAAAGTACAGTATCTACTTTTTCTTCACAAAAAGAGTACATACTTTTAGAGCGTAGCCTATAAGTAGGCGAATTGAGATGCAGCACAAGTGTATCTCCAAGTTTGCTGCAATGCCTCACTCACTGGATTTACCTGTGCTTTTTGGAGTGTTTCATGACTGTTTGGATATACAATTGGACCCATCTCTGTGAGCGTTGGAATATCTTTTTGGGACAGACTTTTTATTCGGTAAGAGATATTTGCTTCAGCTGATATTGGAGAGACTATCGGCTCATATAGACACTGCTACTTTGTTCATCCTGCATCTATCATTGCTGTGTGAAGGGGTTGGGACTATGTTATGATTGATGGATACAATACACTAAATTTGCACATGAAGGGGGAACCGTATTTATTTGTGTTTGTGTAATCTTGCTAATATTGGGAGTGGTTACAGCAGCACCTGACAGTTACTTACCCTCTTAACTCCTATGGAAGCAGTAAGGGTATTCTTAGTTTGTCACACATGGCTTATCCATTCTGACTTAATTTTTGGTAAATGAATAATGTGTAATATGTCATGTGTTGTTGTTCATCTGAGGCTGTATCTACCTAATTTTAAGACCTGCCATGGACCAGATAATTTTTATCATGTCCTGATACGTAAATCCATAGAATTCAAAGAGGGTGTACTTTCTTTTTCACATGACTGTATATAGGAAATAACTATCTAGATAAATAAATGCTGTAAAACTATTGTTCATTGTTAGGTCATGATACCAAATACATAAACCAATGATTGCAAATTAACTAATTGTAAAGTGTTACAAAAAAACAAATAAATGTATACATCTCAAGGAGTATGGGATGTTATTGTCTGAAGGTATATTTTTCAGACACAACAGAAGTATTGTTTACCAAAGAAAAAGGCTTACAGGTCAGTCCTGACATTTAATCTAACTTCTTTTAATGCACCCTCTAATTATGTACAAACAAATCACCTACAGACAAACACTTCATCTAAGCAAGAAACCATCTAAAAACCAGATCCCTCGTTCACAGACTTCCATTGACCGGTAGCATACAGTAGCTGGATTATTGTTGGCCTATTTTTACTCTTTGCTTTTTCCAGCTATGCCATGTCTTGTGTTCGCTCTAATGAAAGAGGCTGTCTGTTCAATCCTGCTTTGAAGACATTCCTCAGACATTACCTTATTAAACCAAGATGTGTGTGGAGTGGGTGTGGCCCGAGGCACAGAGAAAAGGGCTAGTGTGTATCAGCACTAACGGAGGTGTGAAGAGGCCACGCCCCAGACGTATGACATCATCCACAGGATTCCCACAAGTCTGGGCTGTTTTCTGCAGCACGTGTCCTACGTGCCCTACAGCTGTTTGACTTTGAGGTTTTAGCTGCGGTGAAGAAAGACGGGGGTAAATAATAATTGGGTGGAGAAAGTGGATTTTTCCTCATAGTTAACTGTGGAAGAAAATGCGATCTATTAGTGAATCTTTTGAGAAAAAAATGCAGTTAATTTTGGTCTTTTTAGTGGCACAGAAATTATATTTTGGCTTAAAAGTTTTAGGTACCCTTTTATTTTAAAGCAGATGGATGGCTGTAGATGCAAGAAAGGAAAGACCAGTCACATTTACTAGTAAATTAATGCACAAAGGAATAACAATCTATATTTACTATACAAATTTAACAATGAAATCACTGCCGTGGATGTATTTTATTCCAAATAAAATGGAATAAGTGCATTGCACTGTAAAACATATGATCAATAAGTTATGACAAGATATATTTTTTTACATCACTTTAACTTGCTTGTAATAAGTTTAGTAATTTTCAACTTATTTTATAAGTTATACAAGATTCAACTCATTGTTTTTAAGTCAGTTTAATGTAATTTAAATTGAAATGACTTAAACATCCAAGTTGATTGTACTTAAAGCTACACTGTGTAACTTTTTTAGTTTATTCTGAGCTAAAAACACTTAGTTCTTTCAAAAATATATGTGCTCATTAATGTATATTTACTTCTTTCAAGTAATAAAGTATTCTCGTGATTGTATAATATGCCATTGAAAATACATACGGGTAAGGGGTTCTGTCGGTCGCCATGTTGCCCCTCCATCTTGAAAGTACATTAGCCAAAGAGGGACATACCCGTTAATTCAAGCTTCGCCTTTCGCGTTGTAACACTCGATGGCACCGTGTCGAATGTCAAGAGGGGGATTGCTTGAGACTGATATATAAAATCTGAAAGCCTTTTTGAAAGTCTGTTGCTGATGGAGAATCACTCTTATTCTCGAGGATACGTATCAGAGTCGCCAAGGAAGCGAAAAAGAGAATTAAGACGGCAACGCAACAGGCAAATCAACAAGACAAAAGTAAATATTGGAGTGCCCTTTCCAAGATGGAAAGAGCTCATGACGAGCAACGATTTTAAAAAGGATGCCGACGTTGCCTGCTTTCTTCTCGACAGGTAACGGTAATTAATCTTGGACTACATTGGCCACCGTAGGAGTTAAAACGAAATCGGAATTGAGAGGAACAGAAACTAATATTCACTGGATGGATATACCTTAGATATACCTTTTCACCGCTAGATGGGGGTAAAAATCACACAGTGTAGCTTTAAAAATTTAAGGCAGCAACGTTTTTCTTAAAGGGGTCATATAATGGTACATGCACTTTTACAAGTTGATTGTACTGAAATGTGTGTTGGCAGTGCCTGTACACAACCATCATAACATTATAAAAATCCATCCAGTGTTTTTGTTTTAATCTCCTTATATGTTTCCCCCTGTCTCAAATCGAGCCGTTCGACCGTGTGACGTCACACGGTTGGAAGCCCCTCCCACGATTGTTGATTGACAGCAACGTTTCAACACAGACCCGCCCTCGCTCATGAGGGACCTGTCAATCATAGTCCGCGCGGACCGGCGCGGTCATTGTTGATATGCTGGAGCACTGTCTATGAGCAGAATGGTGTCTAAGCGATTGTGGTGTTCTGTTCTTGGGTGTAATAACGAATACAGCAGTCATTTTAATGTTCCTAAATCCGAACCGTTGAAGACGCAGTGGCTGAGTTTGTTTTCGAAGGGAATATTCCCCACGAGCAACGTCAATGCTTTCATGTTTGCGCGAATCATTTCTCACCAGACTGCTTTATAAACGAGGGTCAGTATAAAGCTGGTTTTGCTAAGAAGCTGCTCCTGAAAAAAGGATCGGTACCAGCTATTCGTGTTCCTGCTGCTGCTCCAGAAGAACTGAAGGGAGTGTAACGTTTTATTAACCTTTATATTAATATTTATATTAATCTTTGCAAATCGCTAGCTGCACGCTTCACAATGAATGCGTCTAAGGTTTACTCTTATGGTACATTACGGCATGTTTTCTTACAATACTAATGAGAATTTGTAATTAAAGTATATTACAAACTTTTCATTTAGACCCTAAAGAATCATACTAGCTTGTACAAAAATGGGATTATATGACCCCTTTAAAATGGACAAGGCATTTGAATTTGAAAATACAAGACAATCTGCTGTTTATATTTCTGAAAATAATATATAATTTTAAAACTGACTACTTCTGTAAATACAAAACTCCCACTATTCCTTGTTATTATTGCTAAGTTTTATAAACTGTAAAACATGTTTGTGATTGAATTATGGTTTAATGTGAAGTCAGAAAAATAGACACAACTAAATCTACCCCTCTTGTAAACACATTGGATTTAATATAGGGATTTTGGTGCATTTGAACAGATTCTTGTGGTTTCTCTATTGCTTAGTGTTGAGAGAAAACAGGCCACTGGCAGTTTTCAGCTTGAACCCAATATCACTGTTCAGACAATATGTTCTGCTTGAACATGTTAAATATCAGCTTATCCTTTGATTAAACTATATGTTTTCATTTGCTATTTGACAGACAGAATTGAGTTGTATTTATTATTGAATATTTAGTTGTAAACAAATCAGGTTTATTCATCCAGTCTCTAACCCAAGTATAATAGTATTGGTAAATTTCCTATGATAATATTTATAGTAAAAGGACATTTTTCTATTTACCTTTGTACCTTTACCTAAGTAAAGGTGTAATGTACATATTCTCCCATAAATTAATTTGTTAAATTAGCATGGTGTATTATGAATACTAATAGCTCCAGCAATTAATAAAGTAATTTAATAGAAGTTAGAGTAGTTCACTTCACATTAATGGATGCTCTCTTTTTTTGTTAACATAAAACATTCTTTAAAGCTCTGAATGTTTGTAGTTGATCTCCACCAAACAGCTTGGTTTTCTCAGTACATAAAAGCATTTGCAGTCCTATTAACATGTTGTTGACATTCTTCATCTGAAAAAAAAAAAGAGCATGCATGCTTCGACTTGGCTTCGACTGTATCCCACATCAAACATGATGTTTTTTTCTCTCTTCTTTTTTACAGCCAGTAAGTAAATGGTTTGTAAACTCTGGCTGGAGATGCAGGGAAAAAAGCTTTGGTGGTGTACCGGTATATTAAAGAGCAGTTACGAGGGCCACAGGTGCTCTCTGAAAAATATTTACCCAAAAGTCTCAAATATAAGCTGAAGTCTGTTTATGCAATTAGGAACAGACTACTGGTTCATGTCGTTTGGTGTTTACTTTTTTCAACGTCTTGCGCACTATGTTTTTCTATGGGGGTGTATCCCTTTTGATATAAAATGAAGAGATTTTTTTCTTTTACGCATACTAAAGGTTTATGTGTAATCAGTTTTACTGAGAATATCTGGTAAAGCCAGCACTATGGATTTGTGTACAGTTTGTACAAGTGTACAGTGAACAGCTGTAGAACCACCTGTTGAAGTAATTTAGAAGTGAGCTAAAATATGTTTTCAGAGGACTCGCTAGCAACAGGCTCAGTGACTCAGGTCTTTGTTTAGATGTTATTCCAGCTACTCTTTCAGTCAAGCTAATTAAGCCAGTGCACACTAAAAGACAAACATGTGACACTATTCCAGTCTCAAAAACTAACAGCACGACCCCATTTTTGATGCTTAGGTTAAGTAGTATGCTATTTTATGGTAACTTATAATGTTCTAGGTTGTTATGTTATGTTATGATTTATTTAATGTTAGGATAGCATATATGTTATAGGTTGTTATGTTAGGTTCTATGTAATGCTAGGTTAGCTTATATGTTATACGTTGTTATGTTAGGCTCTATGTTATGTTATTTTAGCTTATATGTTATACGTTATGTTAAGTTCTTTATGTCAGGTAGCTTATTCAGTATGTTATAGCTATATGTTAGGTTGTATGTTAGGTTGGCTAATGTTACGTTAGAATGTATGTTATGATAGGTTATATGATAGGTTAGGATAAGCTTATGTTATGTTAGGGTAGCTTATGTTATCGGTTGCATGTTATGTTAGGATATATGCTATAGTATGTTATGTTAGGTTCTTTCTTTGTTATGTCTGGGTAGCTTATATGTTATAGGTTATGTTAGGTTGCATGTTATGTTATTTGTAATGTTAAGTTATGTTATCTATGTTATGTTAGGTTGTATGATATAATTTTAGGTTATCTTATGTTAGGTTACCTTATGTTATAGGTTGTAATGTTAGGTTTGCTTGTTTGTTGGATGCATGTGTAAGGATATCTAGTTAGGTTTATGTTACATGCATGTTATGTTAAGTTAGTTAGCTTATGTTATGTTTGTATGTTATGTGAGGTTATAATGTTATAATGTTGTATAATGTTAGTTTATGCCAACATATAACATAGCGTAATGACCTTGTAATACACACCCAAGCAGCATTTAGGAACAAAACAATTAACAGTTCTTGTTTAAAGCTGTTAAGACCATAGGAGGTTTTTTTTTTTGTACTGCAAAGAAAATTAGCTTCTTCAAAACATTCATTCACTTAAAATAAGCTGGTTGTAAAAGAGTCATGTGCTTCTACTTCCCTTTGACTACCAGGTTTTGGCAGAGTGAAACGTGACTAGTATTTGTGAGGCAACGATTTTATATAAAAACATCAAACGCATTTGAATACAACTACATTTGGAGGTAGAATAAACCTTTGAAGTCTCAGAAATGCAAGTTTTTGGTAAATAAAATTGAGATGCAGCTGCGCGAGATGTGAATGTGAGCAGACAATGTGCCGAGCCAGGCTAATTCCCAGCTGTGTTTGAGCCTTTGTGACTAACTGGGCCATTTTCCAGTCACCTCTTGTGAACTCTTTGGTAACTGTTCAGTGACGATTACAGGATTTGTCAGGGCATGAGGATTTGTTGATAGGCTACTGTACCGCATGTGGGCTAAACTGGCCAGGTGACTGAACATCACAGTCGGATCTGAGGGGCCAAGTCGCTTTTTGGCTTTGGCTCCTGGAATCTGACCTGCTTAGGAAGAAAAAAAGACAGGTCAGCATTTGGATGGGCAACAAAAATACCCCCTATATCCAATCAGGGTCTTTGCAATCCATTCGCAACGGGGACACGAGAGTGCGTGTGGACGAGGGGGTGGTAGAAAGAAGACACAGGAATGCAGTCGACGCCAGCTTGCTCTTTGGCCTTTCAGAGGTAACCAAGCATATCCTCCTAAGCTTTTAGCCTCCCTGCCTCATTCCGTAGCAGATAAAAGACCAAACCTTGGCTGAATCTCAAAAGAGAAGGAAAAAAGAGACGGTTGAATCAGGATCATCTTTTCCACTGTGCATTGCTCCATCTATGGTTGTGTGGGGAAACATCAGAAGCTACATAACATTGTACTAAAGGTGCAGTCACATTATAAAAATGACGTTTGCAAAAAAGGTCCACTGTCTATTATCAATAGTGTGGGGATGTATGTAGCAAAGAAGTCACTTTCAAACGAAGAAGCTTTCAAATTGCATGACCAATTCCAGATTGCGTGTATTTCTATTGAAATGACTGGATGACTGAAAATGCGAGATTCGATTCGATTTCCGAAATGGTAAATGTGATCACACCATGGTCTCTCAAAGTTCACACAAATGAAAATGCTGTCATCACGGTCTCATTCCGTTGCAAACTTGTCTGACTTACTCTCTTCTGTGGAACACTAAAGGATATATTTTGAGAAATGTCTAAGCTGCTCGTTTACACCGAACAATAGCAAATATTGACCAAAGGATGCTTTATAAAGAATAATAAAACATCCTATAATGGTCCATGCAACTTGTTTGAGAATGTTTTGTTGAAAGATATGCAAAGCTTTGCAAAAAGTGAAACCAAGATCAGTTTGAGCCTAAGTGTCTTGAGGTTGATAGCCTTCTGGTGTATTTTGTGATTTTGTTGTAGTACACTTCAGAAGATCCATGCAATACTGTTGTTGTTTTTCCTTCTTCTGTGAAATCATCGACTTTGTCATTGTTTTGTAATGAGTCATTAAGTATAAACTTAAAACAGAGTTTTTTCATGACAATCCAAGATCTGCCGAACAGATTTGAGGTCTGCAGTTCATAAAAGCTGAAAAATAACAGCTGACGGCTTCTGTGAACTTGTTTTGACATTATTTTTCTTCCAGTAATATAGCACAATTCATTGGAATTATTGATCAAAAAGTCCCTGGTTTATTTATTTAAATTCAAAATCCCTTTCAGAGGCCAAGATGAGAATGACTTCTGAAAGGACCAGTTCAGACCAGAATTATTTTTTATGCTTGTCCGAATTGGTTATACCATGTTGTTCTATGTTGTTTAACAGGGTTTCTATTAACTCTGATAATGATTTGTTGTATACTAGTTGTGGTACACATAGTTGTTTCTTTTATTATGCACATTATGTGGTCATTTCTTACATATTATTGCATTTGATACATGATCTCGCAATTACAACTTTATTTGACATATTGGCAATGTAATTTCTCAATATTTAAATAGTACATTTCAAAATTGCGACAAGAAAGGGCCTCCAGAGTTCATTTTAAAAAAATGTTTCTGTTCTCTTTGTTTGAAACAGCTTGGACAACTGGACAAAGCTGCGTCTGCTGCTCATACGTATTTCCTGGCCAACCCTGAGCATGTGGAGATGGGCGAGGATCTGGAGCAGTACAAAGCCCAGAAGGGTGTAAAAGAGGAATACTTCATTGACCGGGAATCCCGCCCACATCAGGTGAGTGACTGTCGACGCCAGTTACTAGTGATGCAACGAAATTAATTTTTTACCGAAGTTTTCTTTTACCCAAAATGCGAAAGCAAAATGAAATGTTATTTCATAGTCAATGCACAAATAAAAATAAAATGTTTTATTAATATATGAATCTGTTGTTGAAATATAAACATTTAAATGGTGGCTGTTATAAAAACTTGATAAATAAAAATAAAAAAGTGCATGTATTTATCAAAATGCTCCTCTCTAGAGTTATTGGCGTTGAATGGCTTTCCTGATGTAAATGTAATGTTACGTGACATTGTTTAGCTGATTTACTGACGTCTTGACGACATGATACATTTCAGTAAGTTGTTTCGTATCTTCCAACATACCTTCTGATGTTCATTCATGTCATGCTATAACTTGTAGTAAAGAGGAAGAGATGATTGGTTCATGTGCAAGCAGCTACAGCGATCTGTTACACCACATTAAACAGTGGCATTTATTGTTTGAATTGACAGAATATAAAAGCCGAGACTTTTTCATATCAAAATGAACAATAAACGATTATTGTATGGCAGGCATGCTACATTAAAGTTTAGTGAAGTTTTTCTCACGCATCAACTGTGCACAACATAGACTAAAAGATTTCGGTTCATCAAATTGAAGATTGATTAAAAACGTCAAATCAACCTTCCAAATGTGTTTCAGCTGAAACCAAAAATTGCCAAAATTATGGTTACCAATTACGCCACTGTTTGATGTTTCTTGAAACGGCATAAACACCCTACAAGGCCTGAAACACCTTCGGTATCATGAAGTGCATCTTTGTATTTACAGAGAGCCTTTTTT
Organism: Rhinichthys osculus; assembly: GCA_029959095.1. Classification (NCBI taxonomy): domain Eukaryota; kingdom Metazoa; phylum Chordata; class Actinopteri; order Cypriniformes; family Leuciscidae; genus Rhinichthys; species Rhinichthys osculus. The sequence continues at coordinate 25,626,792 of JARWKJ010000020.1, forward strand.
GCTGGGGTGAAGCTGTACGACAAAGGCAACTACGAAGAGTCTGTGACGCTCTTTGAAGAGGCTCTGACGGAGTATTATCGTGCAGATGTGGAGTGTCGGGCTCTCTGTGAAGGGCCGCTGCACTTCGAGGAGCAGAATCATGTCTTGTACAAATACAACCTCTACGAGCTAATCTCAGGTACAGATGCTTTTGTACTCAAAGCTTTTCTGCTTCCTCTTAATGTGGTAAAGCTATCATCTGCGGTCTTGAGAAGGGTCTGGGAATTTTCCGTTTTCAAGTGGTTCTTTGGGACTTTCCATTGTGGATATCATGTCTTCAGAGCTATTTGTGTTTCCAGAAATGGAGATCTTCCTGTTCTCTGACCTCTGTGTAAGTCATTTCTTTGTAGGCAAGTGCCTGACCTTTTTTTTCTGCAGTACAATCTGTTATTGTTGTGTCTGACAGGCAGTTCATGACAGTACAACAATGAGCAGCTTCAAAGCGTGACATGCAGTTGCCTTATACAATGTTTTGCACATAAATCTTGCAACTTGTAAAGCTTCTTTGGATCAAAGATGAATCCTGTGTTTTATTTTTTAAATAATTTATAACCAGCTCATTTGAACTTTAGCTCTTGAAGTTACACTGGGAAAACAGGCTTATATCTGATAAACATGCAAAACACAAGCCGTGTTTTGTCTGCACTGCATTCTTGCTCAAAACCAGACTACTGTTTTGAAATTCAGCAGTCCGACTGAGATTTAATGTTAATCATAGTAATTTTATATAATAATGTTTAGTAGTTTAATTTACTGTTTAGTTTATCAGTGTTTGTTTTTAGCATTGACAATTATCAGAAATGTTTCTTGAGCATCAAATCATCATATTAGACTGATTTCTGAAGGATCATGTGACACTGAAGACTGGAGTAATGTTGCTGAAAATTCAGCTTTGATCACAGGAATAAATTACATTTTAAAATATATTCAAATATAAAACAGTAATTTTTAAATTGTAATAACAAAGTTTTTGAACGGTAGTGTATTTCATTTATCATATATTTTCTTTTTTATTCATATACACAGAATTCAACTCACCATTCTAGCTGCTTTCAGTACAGCTTGTAACTCTTCAATTTCAGTAAAATTGCTGAAATATTAGTGTGAAGGGCACCAATATAACTAATGGACATCTTTTAATCATGTGAAAGACACAGTGTCCATAAAAGTCCAACACCCCCTTTATTTGGCTTGTAAAACAATGCCATAACAGTTCTTGATTATTGCTGATGCCATTCTGTTGATTAAGGAAGGATGCGAAAAACTGTAGCATGATTGACATGGATTTATGGCCTAAATGTGGAAAACATTTTGAGGAAGATTGAAGAATTGGCCAGTCGTGAGAGGACTTGTTCTTCACAGGATTTGTCAGTGTTTCTGACGTTAGCTTCAGGGGTTTTTGTGCATGATGGCATGTCTCAGAGTTCAGCAAGGAATCTGCAGAATGATGTCACTGACATTTTCTGTTCGTTCGCTGATTTATTGGGTATGTGATGATGCCCATTTGAGAGCATGTGCATGTATGTTTTTTTGTTAGCCTGAAGACACTGTTTTGGGATTGGGGGATTGGGACTCTCTGCTACAACTAAGGACTCATTATCTGCCGTATTAACGAAAGGTCTTTTAAAGCAGATGGGCTGGGCTTCTTCATGATTTTCATGTTTTTTTTTAGGTTATCATTGTTAAATTTACAAAAGAAGTCAAGCGCTAGTTACATGCCTTTGTGCATACATGAATAGACTGAAAAAAGCCTATCCATCCCATACAGTACTATGCCCGTGAAACCTGTTTTTGATAGATGCTCTTACTCATCTTTTTAATTTGTGAATCTGTTCCCACTTTCATGTGGGAACAATCTGTCTACTACCCTATCATGAAAGACCAACTCACCCTTAAAAGTGAGTTTAAAGTCTTCTCAGCTCTTTAATTTAATCTTCAACCTTTTCCACATGAAGTACACCAGCACCTCAACCGGTTCGACATCTTTGATATGATTCCAGTTAAATGATCTCACTCCATACACTCTGGGAGAAGATCACATCCTCAACTACATCAACCCACGATTACAGTGTGTTATTAAGCCATTAAATCCCACCGCAATGCCCTGTTTCTGTTTTTTCCACAAGAAATAGTATATAGTTCAAATTCAGCATCTGTATGTGTTGAAACTGGGTCAAGTTGGAGAATATAAACTGGCTAGTGGCCCCAATTTGAACTTGAGACCCTAAATCATATTGTACTTTGCCTTCCAGATCATTACACACAGGTTCTTTATTGCGAGCACGAGTGTGTCCGAGATTTGGCCACCCGCCCCGGTCGCCTATCGCCCATGGAAAACTACCTGCCGTTGCATTACGACTACCTGCAGTTTGCTTATTTCCAAGGTAAACACCCATATATGTCAAAACTGGCTTGAATGATTCCAAATGTGTACCTGACCCCCAATTCTCTTCTTGGACAGTGTACTCAGGATAGAAGATATTGGCAACAATACTACTGACTTCCATCAGTCAAATTATACAAATAGGGCCCTATTTTAACGATCTGAAACGCAAGTGTCAAAGCGCAAAGCGCAAGTAACTTTGTGGGCTGATCCCGGCGCTGTTGCTATTTTCCCGGCGGGATAAATGCCTCTTGCGCCTGGCGCAAATCTAAAAGGGGTTGGTCTGAAGTAGCTTCATTATTCATAGGTGTGGTTTGGGCGTAACGTGAAATAAACCAATCAGAGCGTCATCTCACATTCCCTTTAAGAGCAGGCGCGCTTGTTCTAAAGCGGATCCCTATTATAACGGCGGATTTGCCAGGCGCGCGCCAGGAGCGGTTCATAGCCGAGGAGAGCAACGTTCTCGTCAGGGCCGTAAAACACAGAGAAGTGACATTGGGGATGGAGAAACCAACCCCAAATTAACTTCTGTTAAACAGGCATATGATAATTTGGGTAAATGTGTAAGCTACATGTATGCTTTTATAATAAATTGTCTATCTATCTATCTATCTATCTATCTATCTATCTATCTATCTATCTATCTATCTATCTATCTATCGTAATAATGTATGATTTGCAAAAATGAAAACTGCTGCTTAGATGAGAGAATCAACGTGTATGCACGTTGTGCACACGCTACATTGATTATGGCCAAGCATGCGCCCTTAAAATAGCATTATGAACAACGCGCAACGCGCCACTGACTTTAGACTAGGTTTTTTCTGGTCAGTGGCGCATTTGTTTTATAGAACAGCAAAATAGCATGAGGGAAAGTTTGCGCCGGAACACGCCTCCTCTTTGCGCTGAACCGCCCCGGGGAGCGCAAGTGTATTTCTTAGTTAACCGACGTGTGTCTGTGGAGGGAAAAGTCCGCTTTGCGCGGGTGCAAAATAGGAATGATACATGCGTCAGTGTACAAAGTCATTTGCGCCGAGTGCAAGATAGGGCCCATAGTCTGTATTGGAAAGAAAAATGTTAATGATAATTATAATCAACTTAAAGCACCTTGAAAATAATTTTGAATTGACAAAACTCACTCTAAAGGAGAAGGAGAGTCTCATAAATACTTCAGTCTTGATTGATTTCTTCTTGGAAACGTCAAAGCTGAACTTTTCACTCCTACCTTAAGAAAAATAGCTCTGATATGAGAAATTGTACTTTTACAGACACTTATTGTTCATAAAATGGTAAGTTATGCAGGTGTGTGTACAAATGTCTCTGTTGCGTGTCTCAAAGCCGTGTTTCCACTCGCTCAGCCCTGTGGAGTTTGTTCCATTGTGGTCACTGGCCTGGAATGCGAATGTTTCCGAGCGCGTAGGTCTGCAAAGGGAAATAAACGTGACTGTGGGAAAAGATGACTCTAAAGAATCGCAGGATGAATAATCTCCCAGATGAGCCAAGAAACAGAGCCCTGGTGGCTTCATTAACACTTAATAACTGTTTCTGTTTTCTGTGTGTTCAGCTGGGAGGAATGAGGAGGCTCTGGAGTGCGCATTGACTTACCTGTTATTCCACGAAGGCGAAGAGTTCATGACTGAGAATGTGGAGTATTACAGGGAGGTGCTGGGACATGATGGCCAGCCTCGTAAGGTGAGACGCAGCAGTGCAACATGCAGAAAACAACTTAACACAGGAAATGATGTCACAGAGAGGACCCCTGCAGACCGTCATGGCTGTGTGTCAAGCTCAATAAGTCTCTTAAAATATCATTTAATTTGACCTTTTTATGTTATGGCAAGGTTATTTCAGGTTGTAAAATGTCATGTGGTGTGACTAATTAAAAACAAATTATATTTAAGGATAATTCATGATATTTGTAAAACAAAATTACCATTACGGTAAATAAAAAAAAGATTAAAATGTGTACATTCACCAGTGTTATTTTGGTATTGTTGATATACTATCAACTTTTGATTTAGTAATTATTTTTATCTATATTTTATATTTAGTATTTATTTTATTCTATAGTTCATTTCTATTCGTTTAAAAAAATGCCTACAGTATATAGTTTTTATTACTTTTTATTTCAGTTTTCAAGTTAAAAATGATAAATGCTACCTTGGCAACTAGCTGAAATAAGATAAGTTTAAGGTTTGAAAGTTTTTAGTTTATTTTATGTTGAGAAATGTTAAAGTGAATGGACCTTGTCAGCCAACAGCTTTTGTCCAGTGCCGAGTTCTGTACGCTCGCAAATCCTCTCATTATAACAGAGTGTAGACATTATGTAAACAAGAGATTCATTGAGCACGTGCAGTATAGACCGCTTCATTGATTATAACTGAACTTCGGGAGATTGCACCATCGCGGTGATTTAAAGATGAGTGACATCTTTTTAGTGATTATAAAGGCAGCGCTCTTCGCATGCTTTGCTTTCTAGGCGATATGTAATCGATTCAGAATTTGAATAAACCTTTTGTTTGTGGAGTACTGTTAGGGGTAAACAGTTAAAGACCCAGAACCAGATATGATAAATGAAGACCCGGAGTCGGAATTATAATAAATAAATAAAAAGATAGTTTGCAGATTCATCAGCAGAAGTGTGCTTCACGACTCACACAGGAGATCGTAGGCCGCCTCCCCTTTACAGCTACAAAGATCACAGTAGTTATACCATTTCCAAGGTCTAAGCTACGTCCTTGCTTACAGGTTGAATGATTCTCATTGGCTAAGAAATAGTAATTTTCCACACATATACTGATAGACGGAATCATATCTCCCATCGATTATGCAGATTCTGAAGTTAGGCACGACTCGTGACCTTCCAGGTCGCAGATTTGGGTTTCTGGGTGCCAGCCTGTCCAGAACAACAAGTCAGTCAATCTCCAATAATGCCAGTGGTTCCTCAACCTGTAAGCAAAAAGACTAACACACGCACCGACACACAGCTTTTCCAAGGTTGGATTTGGCCAGGCTCTAACTGTAAACAGGAGAGTATTCTCAAAACATCAAGACAATGCATTCTTTCTCTCAAGGATAGCTAGACTTTAGTCTAACTGGAAAGTAAGGCTTTAACAAAGAAATGAATTCCAATCCACCCCCTTCAGTACAAATATGGTTCTTCTTGGTCACACCACATGGCATTTTTTAAGTTGGCATGAAATAAAAATGCACCCCCTCATCCTACTTCCGTTACATCGCGACTTTAAATTGAAACTTTTCTTGAAAATGGCTTTTAATATTTTTATATATGAATACAAAGACTTCATTTCTAAGAACGAGACACTTTTTTTTTAAGTACATTTTTTCTTTTCTTTTGGACACTTCTGTTTGTCATCGATGCCATTTGACATGGGCTGTTACGTTACTTAAAGGCAATTGATCTACTGTTTACTGACCAATAACTTTACATTTATTGTCATCTATGGGTCTCCTTAGCTTAGATAATACATTTAATTTACAATTTTTTCTCTTTAGTTTAGCTTGTCTAACCTACCCTATATACACTAGCAACAGCCCCCATGGAGCAAGTTCGGGTTCATAACAGTGATAGTTCTTGGATCGCCATTTGCAGCATTTGAAGATCCAGATCATCTTTCCTGGTCCAGATCCATTATGAAAGCACTTGAGCAAACTCGTTCACCAAAGGCAGACTGCAGAGATTGGCAGGAGGCCATATGCGCATAAACACATTGGAACAATCATGTCCCTTAAGTGAGTTTGGTATTCGAGATGTACAGTAGTGGCTGCACTCACTCTTGAACCGTCCAAAATGTTTTTTTCCTCGGAAAGCCTGAAAGCTATTAGCACTGTAAAAGGCACATAAGTTGAAGTCAAGAGCCAAAGGGCTTGAATGTGTCTTTCAATGCAAGATCCTTTAGTTCATAGCTCATAACAATCGAGTACATTCTTTTCCAGAGTGTTTCCATCTCTCTGGCTTGCTGCCATGTCTGATTGCCCAATTTCTAGTCCCTCTGGGACCTTGTTAACCCACCGCCGAGATACTGTGCTGACAGCATCTTTTTGTACAGGGTAGAAAAGTTTCACCGAAACACCGCAGAGCTCCCTGAAACAATTTGCGAGCTGTTTGCATTCGGAGAACACAAAGCCGCAAATGCTACCAATGTAACTTTTCCCCCAAAAGGGCACCAAGGCAGCCATTTCATGTGGTCTCAACCACACTTAGAAGCAGCAGACTTTGCTCTAGTTATATCAAGCTGCTTTAAACGAGTGCCAGTGACTGCTAATAAAAAGTCCCGGAGAATGCCAAGAGAAATCACCAAGAGGTTGTGGAACGGGCTTGATTTCAGACTGAGAAATGCCGTACATATTTTGTCGGGTCGCAAACGAGATGCTTGAGGGCCGTAATCTTCAACCTCCCCCATGTAGGAAATGCAATCAGCATTGATTATGCTTTTTCTGCCACAGGAAGCTGAACAGTACGTAAGGCGGCACGAACAGGAGTCAGACCTGCTCCTCATGGGCAGCAATAACATTGGAGTGGCCTATACTGAAGGGGTAAGGTCACAGAATGAGCCAGAAATGGTTTCTTAAATTCTTTTCGTCTATGCCAGTTTAATATGCAGACATGTTTAAGCAAGTCATTTGTAGGTTGATTTCTCCCAAAGAAAAGTGTAGGCTAAAGATTGTGGCTTTGTACACTGAAAAAAAATGACCAACTTAAAAAATACTACAGCCAAATGTATTCGGTTTTCTCAAATTATATTTATGGCTTGGTTCAAATCTTAAAGCGGTCATGACATGGATTTTTTTTTTTTTTTATTATAGTAATATGTTCCTTGAGGCTCACTTATAATGTTAATAAAGCCTTTCTGCAGTCAGTTAATTTTTCTATTGGGAGTGTTATTTGCTTTAAGCCAAACTTAGCCAACAGCTTTAAACCATGATTTTCTGATTTAACCAATATAAAAATGCACTTTAAATGAAATAACATTGTCGTTTCACTTTTTTCAAAACAATGCTGTTTGTTTCATCATCCCGATCAGCCTGACATAGCAACTATGTATGAGACTATCTGTTTGTCCAACCAATCAAAGAACGGGGATGCCTGTTTGAAAACCTATCATAAACTAGTTAAAATGTACCATGTAGGCATAGGGAATGGGCCATAACAGTGAACAAGGACATGTTCCAATACTTGTAACAGCTGTTAGAGGGAACAGGTGCACCAGTAAGATTTGAGATTAAAAACCAACCTACATCGCCCCCTTGTGGTGGGATCATCGAACAAGCCCATCTGTCATCATGAAGCCAGAGCTCTTCAGAATTAGAAGGTGTTTAATGGACGCTTTTGATGTTTCTCTTCAGAGCTACTGGAGCAGTTCAGGCGGTAGAGAAGATGCTAACAGGTAGGCGTTCTTCTTACTGATCTAATAAATCATAATGAGAATCATCCTGCTCAAGAGCGTATGTCTTGAACATGTGTCTTTAGGATTCCTTCTGGTACCGATGGCTGGATGGACTATGTGCCGATATCAGCAAAGAGAAATGTCACAATGGCTTTGTTACAAGAGCTGCGGGAAGGTGATGTTTACAGATTTTAAATGATCTGGACCTAAAATATTGTAACAGGCGAGATAAAGCTGCACACCAAACATAACTTGGGGAAAAAATGCAAAAAGGGGACCAAAAATAGTCTTAAGTAAGCAGTTCATCCAAATATGAATATCATTTGCTTCATGATGCTCTTTTCCACACAATGACAGTTTTAAGTGACAATATCATAGAGTATGGAAGCTTGTTTCCGCCACAGAATGAAAAATAAAAAAGGTAATAGCAACTTTTTATCTCACAATTCTGACTTTTTTCTCACAATTGCGAGTTTACATCTCGCAATTCTGACTTTATTTCTCAGAATTGCGAGATATAAAGTCAGAATTGCGTGATATAAAATCGCAGTTGCGTGTTATAAAGTCAGAATTGCGAGATATAAAGTCAGAATTTATTGATATAAAGTCGCAATTGCAGGTTATAAAGTCAGAATTGCGTGATATAAAGTCGCAATTGCGTGTTGTAAAGTCAGAATTGCGTGATATAAAGTCCCAATTGCGTGTTGTAAAGTCAGAATTGCGTGATATAAAGTCCCAATTACGTGTTGTAAAGTCAGAATTGCGTGTTATAAAGTCGCAATTGCGTGTTATAAAGTCAGAATTGCGAGATATAAAGTCAGAATTGATTGATATAAAGTCGCAATTGCGTGTTATAAAGTCAGAATTGCGAGATATAAAGTCAGAATTGATTGATATAAAGTCGCAATTGCGTGTTATAAAGTCAGAATTGCGTGATATAAAGTCGAAATTGCGTGTTGTGAAGTCAGAATTGTGAGATATAAACTATTCTGAGGGGAAAAAAGTTAGTCTTTTTTCCCCCTTAGAATTGGCCTGATAACTCGCAATTGCGAGTTTATATCTCACAATTCTGAGAAAAGATGTCAGAATTTCGAGATATAAACTCGCAATTATCTGTTATAAAGTCAGAATTGCGAGATGTAAACTCGCAATTGTGAGAAAAAAAGTCAGAATTGTGAGATAAAAAGTCGCAATTCTGTCTTTTTTTCCGCAATTGCGACTTTATTTCTCATAATTGCGACTTTATATCTCGCAATTGCGACTTTATTTCTCAGAATTGCGACTTTATATCTCGCAATTGCGACTTTATTTCTCACAATTCTGACTTCATATCTCGCAATTGTGAGATAAAAAGTCGCAATTATTTATTTTATTTTTTTAATTCAGTGGCGGAAACAAGCTTCCATAATAGAGACCTCAAAGCATTAAAAAAAAAAGATAAAGAAGTTGATTGTTTTCAATGAACCGATTGACCTACACAAATTGGACCAACATGCTGGTTACACTATACTGGTTCAGCATCTTTCCGTTACTATTTCAAGATGTTTTACCATTTTTATTGGTTATTAAAAGTAAACTTGTGTTCATCTGTGTATAGGAGGTCCATTGCTGTATGAGAATGTAAGACTTGTACAAAACTCCCACACCTTGAATGGAAGTCAAAGGGTGCTTCTTGATGATGTCATCAATGAAGACCAGTGCTCCGAGCTCAAACATCTGGCGCACGTGAGTGTATTTCCACTATTGGTGCTTATTTGACCTAATAAGCATGTGCCATATATTACTGTACTTCTTTATAGTAGTATTTTATGTCATATGACTTTACAATGAAATGCTGTAATTGTAGTTGGAAATATTATATTAATATTTTATTTGGCAGAGTGTCACTGCAGCTGGCGACGGTTACAAGGGGAAAATGTCTCCTCACACACCCAATGAGAAATTTGAAGGGGCAACAGTACTGAAAACATTGAAGGTAAGACCTTCCTTAGTTTTTAACATATACGTACATTTGTGTTTATAAATAGCGTGCCACATTTTAGCTTGATTGCTAGTGACGTATATAAACGGCTTCTCAAACAAGAATAAATGTAGGGCGGGACTTGATTTTGTTTATCAGGAAATGTTTGGATGGTTGTGGTTTGCTATTGGGCGATCTCATGTGAGTGACCGGTTGATAAATAATTTACACTCACCTAAAGGATTATTAGGAACACCTGTTCAATTTCTCATTAATGTAATTATCTAATCAACCAATCACATGGCAGTTGCTTCAATGCATTTAGGGGTGTGGTCCTGGTCAAGACAATCTCCTGAACTCCAAACTGAATGTCAGAATGGGAAAGAAAGGTGATTTAAGCAATTTTGAGCATGGCATGGTTGTTGGTGCCAGACGGGCCGGTCTGAGTATTTCACAATCTGCTCAGTTACTGGGATTTTCACGCACAACCATTTCTAGGGTTTACAAAGAATGGTGTGAAAAGGGAAAAACATCCAGTATGCAGCAGTCCTGTGGGCAAAAATGCCTTGTTGATGCTAGAGGTCAGAGGAGAATGGGCCGACTGATTCAAGCTGATAGAAGAGCAACTTTGACTGAAATAACCACTCGTTACAACCGAGGTATGCAGCAAAGCATTTGTGAAGCCACAACACACACAACCTTGAGGCGGATGGGCTACAACAGCAGAAGACCCCACCGGGTACCACTCATCTCCACTACAAATAGGAAAAAGAGGCTACAATTTGCAAGAGCTCACCAAAATTGGGCAGTTGAAGACTGGAAAAATGTTGCCTGGTCTGATGAGTCTCGATTTCTGTTGAGACATTCAGATGGTAGAGTCAGAATTTGGCGTAAACAGAATGAGAACATGGATCCATCATGCCTTGTTACCACTGTGCAGGCTGGTGGTGGTGGTGTAATGGTGTGGGGGATGTTTTCTTGGCACACTTTAGGCCCCTTAGTGCCAATTGGGCATCGTTTAAATGCCACGGCCTACCTGAGCATTGTTTCTGACCATGTCCATCCCTTTATGGCCACCATGTACCCATCCTCTGATGGCTACTTCCAGCAGGATAATGCACCATGTCACAAAGCTCGAATCATTTCAAATTGGTTTCTTGAACATGACAATGAGTTCACTGTACTAAAATGGCCCCCACAGTCACCAGATCTCAACCCAATAGAGCATCTTTGGGATGTGGTGGAACGGGAGCTTTGTGCCCTGGATGTGCATCCCACAAATCTCCATCAACTGCAAGATGCTATCCTATCAATATGGGCCAACATTTCTAAAGAATGCTTTCAGCACCTTGTTGAATCAATGCCACGTAGAATTAGTATTCTATTAGTATGGTGTTCCTAATAATCCTTTAGGTGAGTGTATAATAAATACTGGAATATTCAATAAAAAAAAATCGTTTAGTTTTTATCATTTAATTTCATGTCGACTTTAATTATCTTGTGTATGTTTTGATTGGACAGGCATGAATAATTAAAACAGTCCTGAGTTTAACAATAATTAATTATTCACTATTTAACTTTTCAGTATGGCTATGAGGGACGTGTTCTTTTAAAAAGTGCCCGCCTCTTTTATGATGTCAGCGAGAAGGCCAGGCGTATAATTGAGTCATACTTCATGCTAAACTCCACTCTGCATTTCTCATACACACATCTGGTGTGTAGGACTGCCATATCTGGTACGTCACCTCCGCTCTCAGTTTCTACCTCAGATTAAACCACAGTTTGATCACTTGTGTAAGAGTATACTACACATTGCATCATGAATTATGTTTATACTCGTATACTGAAGTTTATATATATATATATATATATATATGTGTGTGTGTATTATATTATTTATGTACTATATGTAATACAGTATGTAATATTTATTTTAATTGATATTTATTTATATAAATTGATTAATAATATTTGTTATATTTATATAGTATAGATTATTTGTAATATAGTATGTATTTAATTTTATTTATTAATATATATATATATATATATATATACAATTATCAATATACACAATTATTTTATTTATTTATTAATTTGTAATTTAATAGGTCAACAGGACTACAGAAACGACCTCAGTCATCCAATACATGCTGACAACTGTCTTCTGGACCCAGAAGCGAATGAGTGCTGGAAAGAGCCGCCCGCTTACACCTTCCGAGACTACAGGTAAGAAGAAATCAGGTGTTGAAACTGCTTTAAACCCCTCGGAATTACATGTAGTGTTACTACAAGCTGACTGTGAGCCTGATTGATTGTAATTTGTAGTAATTTTAAAAAGTTTTACATAAAGAAAGTTTCCATCTTATTTTTAACATAAGAACAAGCGTGGACAACTGTAACCTGAATGTGTCTGGCTTCCGGTTTCATTCACTTCTCGTTATTTTAGCTGTACAAAAACGTCCCGTTATGCTGCTTAATATTGAAAACTGGTATTTCTTATATTATTTTAATTTATGATCATAATCATCAACTGGTGTATCATGCAAATAGTTTTACTTTTTACTTCACTTTTTGTTATTATTCTAGTTACTTACCTAGCAGGTAATGAATTGTAAGTCTTGCACATTCACAGGAAATTGCTTACTTCCGCATTAAAAAATAAGATAGATCAAATAGTAATTATCTTTCCCCTGTTTGTTCCATCCTTCAGTGCCCTGCTGTATCTGAACGGTGATTTTGATGGTGGAGAATTCATCTTTACAGAAATGGATGCCAAAACTGTCACAGTAAGGAAAAATAACTGTCACTGTCATCTGTCACCTCAGGTAGAGTTTAGCGTTTAAAAGCGCTCTGTTTCCTGTCGCAGGCGTCAGTGAAGCCCCGATGTGGGCGGATGGTCGGGTTCTCATCTGGCGGGGAGAATCCACACGGTGTGCGGGCGGTCACTAGGGGGCAGAGATGTGCCGTGGCACTATGGTTCACTTTAGACCCCCTCTACAGGGAGCTGGTGAGAAAACTTGTTCGTTTGTGATAGAGAATACATTTACTGTAACATTTTTATTTTAATAATGCTTACGATATGAACATGAACATGGTTGCATAATGTTGTTCAGGTCACTAAATCTTTATGTAGTTGGATATTAAGTGGAATTTTCCATTCTATCAGGCACAAGTCCTGAGCCACAGTTGCCCACCGATACAGAAGTGTTATAGCCACCTGTGAGTGTTGTCAAACCACCAAACCACTTCCTGTTCTCACAATACAGAAACATGATGCCCATTGTGTTCATATACATGCGTTTCTAAGCCCTTTGGCCTGGAGTATTTCTTTACGCGTCAGTGAACCCTGACCACTTTAATTGAATAAATAACTGAATTGTACCACTGTATGACTGATACAATATTATAGGGGTCATATTACAAGAAATTTAAATTTTCTGGATTTTTAAAAATAAAACTGGGCATTGTACCATTTATAAAAACGGAAGACTTCTGATGTTTAAAACCTAAAAAAAAACAATAAAAAAAACATGGTTGAACATCAGTGGTGAGGTGATGAGGAAGTAATAAGTTCTGCATATACTTCTGAAGAAACCAAGCAGTCAGAAAGAGCAGTTCAAGTTTATTTAACTAGGTCCCTGATTATTAACAATTTGTGTGTGGCAGATTTCAGTGTAGAATTATTTTTTAATGACACGTCACTTCAGATTTTTAAGCCATGCATTTATATGGCCATATACAGGTCCTTCTAAAAAAATTAGCATATTGTGATAAAATTCATTATTTTCCATAATGTAATGATAAAAATGAAACTTTCATATATTTTAGATTCATTGCTCACCAACTGAAACATTTCAGGTCTTTTATTGTTTTAATACTGATGATTTTGGCATACAGCTCATGAAAACCCAAAATTCCTATCTAAAAAAATTAGCATATCATGAAACGAGCCCCTTTTTTTCTAACCTAATCATCTGAATCAACTAATTAACTCTAAACACCTGCAAAAGATTCTTGAGGCTTTTAAAAACTCCCAGCCTGTTTCATTACTCAAAACCGCAATCATGGGTAAGACTGCCGACCTGACTGCTGTCCAGAAGGCCATCATTGACACCCTCAAGCAAGAGGTTAAGACAGAAAGAAATTTCTGAACAAATAGGCTGTTCCCAGAGTGCTGTATCAAGGCACCTCAGTGGGAAGTCTGTGGGAAGGAAAAAAGTGTGGCAAAAAACGCTGCACAACGAGAAGAGGTGACCGGACCCTGAGGAAGATTGTGGAGAAGGACCGATTCCAGACCTTGGGGGACCTGCGGAAGCAGTGGACTGAGTCTGGAGTAGAAACATCCAGAGCCACCGTGCACAGGCGTGTGCAGGAAATGGGCTACAGGTGCCGCATTCCCCAGGTCAAGCCACTTTTGAACCAGAAAAAGCGGCAGAAGCGCCTGACCTGAGCTACAGAGAAGCAGCACTGGACTGTTGCTCAGTTTTGCATGTCATTCGGAAATCAAGGTGCCAGAGTCTGGAGGAAGACTGGGGAGAAGGAAATGCCAAAATGCCTGAAGTCCAGTGTCAAGTACCCACAGTCAGTGATGGTCTGGGGTGCCATGTCAGCTGCTGGTGTTGGTCCACTGTGTTTTATCAAGGGCAGGGTCAATGCAGCTAGCTATCAGGAGATTTTGGAGCACTTCATGCTTCCATCTGCTGAAAAGCTTTATGGAGATGAAGATTTGATTTTTCAGCACGACCTGGCACCTGCTCACAGTGCCAAAACCACAGGTAAATGGTTTACTGAACATGGTATTACTGTGCTCAATTGGCCTGCCAACTCTCCTGACCTGAACCCCATAGAGAATCTGTTGGATATTTTAAAGAGAAAGTTGAGAGACGCAAGACCCAACACTCTGGATGAGCTTAAGGCCGATATCGAAGCATCCTGGGCCTCCATAACACCTCAGCAGTGCCACAGGCTGATTGCCTCCATGCCACGCCACATTGAAGCAGTCATTTCTGCAAAAGGATTCCCGACCAAGTATTGAGTGCATAACTGAACATAATTATTTGAAGGTTGACTTTTTTTGTATTAAAAACACTTATTTTATTGGTCGGATGAAATATGCAAATTTTTTGAGATAGGAATTTGGGGTTTTCATGAGCTGTATGCCAAAATCATCAGTATTAAAACAATAAAAGACCTGAAATATTTCAGTTGGTGCGCAATGAATCTAAAATATATGAAAGTTTAATTTTTATCATTACATTATGGAAAATAATTAACGTTATCACAATATGCTAATTTTTTGAGAAGGACCTGTATATATATATTAGGGATGGCCCGATACCGATACTGGTATCGGGGATCGGGCCGATACTGTCCTAATATACTCGTACTCATAAAAATTCGCCGATACCACGCACCGATACCACGTACATTTTGCAAAACGAAACTGGCCGCCGCGAGTGCTTTGTCGAGGTGAACTGAGGCATAGGAAAGTATAATGTCGGCGGTTTGGGCTCATTTCAAGATAAGGGATGATGACAACAGCAAGGCAGACTGTGAGTTATGTTTAGCTAAGGTGTCGAGAGGAGGGTAAGATAACACCAGCAATCTAATTAAACATCTGAAGACGCATCATAGATCTGATGGCCGAGCGCGGGCGGTAATGCACTCACTCTGTGTGTGCGGGTTACGGGAGAATAAAACGATTCGCGGGACTCCCGCAAACTAGAAATATCTATGAATAAAACATAAAAACTAAAAGATTTTTATTCATCTCTTGCAGAAAAGCAACAAGAACAACTACAACAAAATAGAAACGATTTACAGGACAGAGTTTCTATTCATAACATGGTTACAGTGTTGAGCGATGTAGCCAATCACAGACATATGTGTTGATTTCTGGAACGCAATGGCCAATCAGAAGCATTTAAGATAGACTCCCCTCACCGCTCAAAACGGACTTTTTTGTTCAGTGCTGAATTCTGTATGCTGGCAAATCCTCTAATTATAACAAACAAAGTGTGGATATTATGAAAGATTGATTGTGCAGCTTCATTGATAATAACAGAGATGTGTGAGATCGCGATGAACTGTCAGCTTTTAGGATTTATTAAGGGAGCGCACTTTGCGCGCATTCAGTCATGCCAGACCATGCACGCTGTAGCCTGCTTGCTTTTATGTTACATTAACAGTGGTTTGTGTGTTAATACATTTATTATTTTACTAATTTTTATTTATTTTTAGACTTGTTAAAACAAGCAGAGAAGAAAATAAAAACAGTCTTCTAACCTGTGTTCTAAAATAGTCGTCTTCTCTTCTGGGAGCCTATTACTTTTGCGGTAGAAATATCGGTATCGGTACTCGGTATCGGCAAGTACACAAATATAAATACTCGTACTCGTACTCGTATCGGTTTGAAAAAAAAATGGTATCGGGCCATCCCTAATATATATATACTAAAACCTCACTAAAAACTGCTGCTGTTACTCCTGTTTTGAAGAAATCAAGGCCTTATTCATGAAACATGAGCGGAGCGAATTTTTGTGCACATTGTTTGTAAAGCCGTTCTGAAGTAAAACTTTCAGATTCATGAAAGTGTTCGCATTTTCAAAATATTAGTTGGTTCGAAAGAAATTTGCACCTGCTCCCGACCAAGTGTAAATCTGAATGTGTTGTGTCCTTTTAGGCAAACTGATGACACTGCATTTTGATAACACTACGTAACAATAATATTTCATGAGTTTGTTTGCCCATACAGCTTGTTAATGTTAAACTATGGGTGCTTGACTGCTTGTCCTTGTCTTTCGTTGTCGAGAGTTGACATTTTTTCAATTTTGGGTAAAACGCAACGCTGGTTTTTGTTGTCCGTTTATTTTGTTAATGAGAGGAAAGCGCGCAGCACATATTTACATATTCATCTAAACGTCGCTCTCGGCAGTGTGGGAGCCGTCAGATGTTCGATAACAATATATCGCTGGTCACGTATTTCGAACTTCGTTTTACTCCTAAACGAAGAACGAAAAAGAACTTTGCTGTGAATATATCAGGGCCTTAATCACGTTACTTCTGGGGATATTCTGTATCATTAAAAACCAGGAAAAACGCTGCGCCTCCAAAGCGCATCCCAGCTAGGCCTTTTCAGAAGAGTGCCTGGCATTTTCAGCTGTGTAAAAACACTTTGGTGTTTGGTGTTAACACATGTTAATTTAATATTTTTATTAGGTATATGGCCAATTAGCCTCTATTACATTTATATAATATACTCGAGCCAAACCTGATAAGGAAGTCCAGAATATTCCACAGCGTTCTTGGACATGTAATTTATGTAGTTGTCATTTATAAGCTGGGATTATGCTTATTGTGAATGAGCATCACCCTTTTTACGAAGGATTTGAATTCATTAACATACACACGTTTACAAAGCGTTTTTGAATCTGGAGGAGAGTTTTCGGGAAGGTCCATTTTACCCACAAATTACTCATAATTTACTTGAGGTGTCCCACAAGGCTCTGTTTTGGGTCCTTTTATATTTTAAATGTATTTGATACCCTTATAAATGGACTGTATAAATGTATGCATGTATGTTTGTTGGTATCTTTTTCCTATGTCTTTACATCATTATTTCTCTGACCTTGAGCTTGGGAAAGGCACTTTATAAATAAAAAAAACAATAGAATAATTTACTTTTATATCATATAAATTGGTTTATAATGTTACATTTAAAACAAACTATTGAATACTTGTTTAATAATGTTTGATTTAAAGGTTCAGAGTAAATTATGACACAAAACATTAAAATGCTAAAGAAATTTATGATATGCTAAAATATTATCTGTTTTAAATCAAATTCCAGGAGAGGCTTCAAGCAGATGAGGTGGTTCAAACCCTGGATAATGAGCACATGTGGGATCACGGCCAGCATATAAACCCAAAAGATGAGTTATAGTCCATCAGCCAATGGAAGAGAAAGCACAGGGTTCATGTCAATACCTATTTATTTAATGATCAGAATGATTTTATTTTTTTACTGTGATATTTTGTTTCTGACTGTTTGTGAGAATTTTATTATTAATATTTTTATTATTATTATTATTATTATTATATGTGTGCATATAAAACCTCAGTTCACGTTTGCATATTTAATAACTTTCTAGTTAACATGAAATCAAAAACTACTCGTTGCAGGTTATTCCATGTTATTTCCATTCTGGTATTGAACACACTTTTCATGATCTAATGTTTTTCTTAGTTTTTTCTTCTTCTTTCTTTCCTTCTGAAATACATCATTATATTACAGAAGTAAAATGGGTTATATTTACCTTTTTATGTTGACTTTAAAAGATACAGGGAACATTTCATTTCTATAAAGGAAACTATGGTTTGACTTTCATTTTATTGAAAGAAATGCATCATTCATCCCACCAAAGAGTGAATTGACACTGTACAACAGCATGCGTACATTAATAGCTGTTTTAGATTAACTTTATATTCAAGATCATTTAACTAGAAATAATCCAAGTTACCAAACGAAACAAACTATGAAAAATAAGGATTTGCACAGTTATTTACTTACTGTACACTCTTCTGTGATATTAACATACAGTAGCTGTCAGTTTTTTAATAGTGCACTGTGATTTTTCACATTGTGACACCACAATGTTATTTATACTGTTTACAAATGAACTGACTCAAGCTATGATTTAGTTAGATCATAGATGGCTATGATTAGCAAGCGTCAGCATTTTATATTAGGAACCTTTTTAATAAAAGATGCTATTTGTTCCTGTTTCAAGGAATTTGAACTTAAACGTGGCATATTAACTGTCCTTTCCTTTCAAATTCATTGACTCGTGTGTCGATGGTCACTTTTTCTCACTGATATTTAATTACATGAATATTTAAGTCTGCTTTTATGTATTGCACAATGATGTTTGCGATATGTATTTTAAATTAAAGACTGAATTCTAGTTATTTGTGTCTTTGACTTGCATACACTGTATTTCATACACATTATACAGTACAAACACATACAAATTATATGATCTGGAAAGAAAAAAATGCATTACATTGTATCAGTTTGACTTTAAAACAGTGGTTTTTGCTTGCCTTTAGGTTTAATCTTTTCACATACTTTAAGAAAGGGCTAAGTATTCTCTCGAAACTCTTGGAAAAATTAGTTGGTGGACAATTGACACAGTATTTAAATAGTCAAAATATTTTGTCTATTAACCAATCCGGATTCCGTAAAGGGTACAGTAGGTCTACAGCCGCTTTAAAAGTCCTAAACGACAAAGGACAAAGTCCTTAGATGACAAGAAACACTGTGCATGTCTTTTTATTGACTATCAAAGGCTTTTGACACTGTGGATCATGATATGTTATTAACAAGGCTTTGGTCAGTAGGACTATCAGAAAATGTTATCTTATGCTTCACTTCTTATGTGTTCAGGTGGAAGGTATTCAGTCAGATCCATTGGAGGTTGAGGGAGTCCCACAAGGATCTGTGCTAGGGCCGCTATTATTCAGCATATATATAAATTGTCTGGATTTTTATATTTTTATGCAGATGATACTATTATACATTGTTCAGCTTCCTCTAAGCAACAATCTGTGGCTTTTTTACAATCTGCATTCGATATAATCCAAAATAGGTTTTGTGCCTTGAAGCTGGTTTTAAAATGAGAAAAAAACTAAATGTATGTTATTTTCTAACTTTATCGATAACACATTACGTTTTGGTTCACATATCAAATATTTGAGGCAAAAACTGAAGAAAAAATTAGGATTTTCATTTAATGCGAGGAAGAAACTAGTGTCTGCTACTTTTTTTTACCAGTTTTTGACAATGGGGATGTAGTGTGTCAGCACGCGCCCTCTTATCTTCTTGTCTCTCTGGATGCTTTGTGATCTATACAAAATGTTTAGTTGGCCTTCGTTGAATATTAGAAGAAAAATGCACTGGTATTTGTTGATTTACAAAGCTATATTGGGTTATCTGCCCCCTTATCTTTGCTGTCTTATTAAACAGAAATTGCCTGGTAATAACCCATTACGCTCTGAATCAATCCACAATCTGTGTGTGCCTTTTGCCAGAACCGAGCTGGGTAAAACCTCTTTTAAATATGCCGAAGCCTCGGATTGGAATCTTCTCCAGACTGAGATGAAGCTAAAAAATCTGGTGTCTTGTAGTCAATTAACATTTTTATTAAGCATTGGTCAGAGTAATTTAATGGTGTATAAATGTTTTTTTTTTAACCAGTTATATGTTTATGTCTATGTAATGATGTTTCTGTTTTTTAATGTTTATGTGTGTCGTAACTTTGATGTAAAAACTGTATATGCAAACTCAGCTGCTTATCTTGGCCAGGACACTCCCGTAAAAGAGATTTTAATCTCAGTGAGTCTTCTTTCCTCTAAGCATTTGAGCTAGAATTATTAGCATAAACAATTTCTTAAATATTATACAATTTTCAGTAGACCTTTTCCACTGGAAGACGGCATCAGAAGCTATAATATAACACTTACTCATATGCACGACCACACAGGAACCCATATCGTATCTTTGCCAGACTTTAAGAGCTTTAACCACCGTGAGAAAATGAGAAAGCGTCAGGTGTTCTCATTTAAAGACTCCAAGTGCTGTCTGTTTGGTGCAGTTTGATAAAGTTGAATTAATCGTTTAACTTCATCTTCTTGTTTGACTTTTTTTAGTCTCAGGCCGAATTATTATTGTGAACCCATTTGTTCCCAGTGTAAACATGGATCGGTTTTGCAGTACAATCTTTCTTCATTTAGTTATTGTTACATTCAGTCAGGAACAAAACGGAGAGTGAATCCAATCGCAAGCTTTTTATTTTTTTATAACATAAACAGGTAATCCAGGGAACTCAGGACAGCAATAGCTACAGGAACCAAGTAACATTAAACAACAACCGACAGCCAACAACTGAAACACAGGGGTTTAAATACACAGACAAACAAGCTAAACAAGATAACAAGGGGGCATGGTTAATAAGAAACACCTGGGGAGACTAATAAACATAGACGAGGAACACCTGTAGACACTGAGCAACAACAAACAAAAGACAAGACACATGGCAGGATCACATGACAAACAAGGAATCACGTGATATACAAGACACAACAAAAACCCACACGTAACAGTTATGGGCGATTCCACAGTTTAGGTCTAACTGCAAGGACAACAGCCTGCTAAATCAATCTTCATGGAGAAAGCCATTCTCCTCAGGTTAACATCCTGAGAAAACCTGGGGCTGTGTGAAAGGCAGGCTAAATCTGGCAATGGTAAACTAGTAAACTTTGATCAAAGTTGAGTTGATGTCAAATTTAACTTATGTATCATGGACGGAAAAACAGTGTAAGTTCAAGCAAAAACTGTACTTAATCTAATTCAGTTTAATAAAATTCTGGTTGAATCCCAGTTCATGTTTTGCTTTGTTCCTAATTTGGTATAGTTATGAGTCATGTGTTGTGTAGGTAGACTGGGTACAGTTGAGACATAGGTACAGTTGAGACACCTTAAATAACTTGCGTGCGCAGCCAGCACAAGTTGTGATTTTTGCTGTGCACATGCGTATTAGTGTCCTCTTTGATCGTGGGAAATTTGATCAATGCACGCTTCTCCGCTCCGAAGATATCGGCAAAAGTTTTTTTTTTAAGGTAAGACGTTCACTTCACCATGCACACTCCACAATGAATAGCTTATCCTTATGTGATTGTTAAACGTAACTCGTTGGTATAATCACAAACGTTATTAGTGCCCTACAAACGGCCATATTTCATGGGATTGTTTCAGGCATGGTCATTGCAAAATCTATAGAAATGCGCGAGGTGGCCATCGGGGTACAGTTGAGACACACTGTCTTAACTGTACCCGCGATAGAGTTCTATTAGGAAACACACTGTTTAGTTGTTCAGTGTTATGATAACAGGTTAAATGTCATAATTAGCCAGCATAAGCTGCGAATGAAATAAAAATTTGGTATTTGTGATAATTAAACTGTGTATTATTAATGAATATATAAAATATATTGTTTCTGTTTTATAAAATTTAACCAGTGCTAATTTAAATAACATTAATGAATTTGAATGGATGAATAAACAAACATGTTGCCCAATTGTTATTTTTTTATTTGTCTTTATTTATTATATTTTCAATGAACGATTAGTTACCTTTACATCATTAAAAATGGGTGTCTCAACTGTACCATGGTACTGTCTCAACTGTACCACATATGGGTACAGTTGAGACAAAGTTGAGACAAAAAGCACCTTATTTTTATGAGCTAATTGTGGAAAATATAAACTACTTATGAGTAATATTGATCGATAATATCTTAGTCTACAAGGTCATGAAATGTCATTTGGCATATCATGTGGAAATTCACGTCTTTTCAGCATCTATTTTTGTGTGAAAAATCAAAACACAAAAAGTGTCTCAACTGTACCCAGTCTACCCGTTCACAAAACTGTTAATAGGACATCCATTGCGGCAGGGTGGCCATCTAATATTATCTGTTCTATAAACTTAAAGGTGCATTTTGAGTCTGGTATGTTCATTAACTGAAAGCCAGCAAAATGACTAACAAATACCACAGGTATATTTTTTCAAATTTATTTGCCAAATGTTGAAGACAAAGGAACTCCTACAAGTGTGCTAAGTTATAACGTGTGTAACGTGGACGGAAAAAAATAAACAATCCTGCAAGATTCTGTAACACAAAATAATAGCCTAGCATTTCATGAAAACTGGCAAAGAATAGAACAAGTTCATAACACATTAAAATAACCTGTTATCAAATTTAAAGATCGTAAAGATTGTGTTAAACGCACTATTAACGTGTTAACTTCGTCAGCCTAAGCTATATTCTTACGAACATTGGAGAGAAAAAAAAAAATTATCAAAAAAAAAAAAAAAACAGAAAAATGTCATTGACTATGTTGAATTTCATGAACAGCTTATTGAGCCAAAAATACGCCGAAAACAACGTTGGAAGTTGGACAGACTGAAAATGTCAGTGTAATTTACGCACAAGATGTGCAGAATCTGTCAAAATGTATAAAACCACCATTCATGCATGCTCTTTCACGGAGAACGACGCTTTCGGTCCGAAAGTGAAACCACTCGCAATCATCCGACTTGCACACTCTTTTATCCTTTCTCACCACAATGATCCTATTTAATGTTTACTTAACAAAAGTTTACCACGTTCGTAACATTTTAACGTTCGTAAACTTTTGGACAGAATCCACAAACTTACCCACATTCGTCGAAATCCGTGAAATCCTTAACTCTTCCTCCCACGCAGAGCGACCGTGACCTAGACAATCTTATTTCTGACATTAGAACCGTTGAGACATTAGGAGATGGAAATTCAGCGTCAGAATAAAATGTTCGAGCGTTATGATTTTTTGACAGAAATTCTCGGCCCCTGTTTCGTCCCGATTTATTAACAGTTTATCATGTAATATGATAATTTAACCCACACAAGATGTTTTTATCGTTATGCTACTGATAGAATTACATGGAAATGTATATCTCCGCTTCCTTTAGAATCATATTTTAACGTGCGTAACTGCTTGGACAGAAAGTGTAACGAACGTTAGTAAATGTTTCCATTGCATCGTGGTGGATTAAGGGAATTATACTTTAAGTGTAAGTAGTAGTATTTTGTAGAAGACGCACCAAAATAAATGTTATGCGCCAAAATTCAGGATTTTATTAAAGGAAATGAAAGGCCTACAAATGACTAAAATTGCTAAATTTCCACCAGTGGTCTGTTGAATCACACCTCATTGATTAGAGCTTGATCTATGTATATAAACTGTTATGTGAAAACTTTTTTTTGAACACACTATTTATTATGTGGCATTATAGCTTTAATCAGATCAGATGCTTTTGGGGAGAAGACAATGTGAACCAATATAATGACCAAATTTCCAATTTGACAACAATTGTAGTAATAGTATTCTGTCACTTTCCCTATAGCCATTAGCACTCATCAAGACATTTTAACTGCCCAAGTTCATAATCCTTCATTGAAATGAATGTAACGAGATTTAGTTTCACAGTCTTAAAGGTGACCTATAATTCAAAATTGAATTTACCTTGGTATAGCCTAGTCAAATAACAAGAGTTCAGTGCATGGACATGACATAGAGTGAATCTCAAACTGGACTGTTTTCGCGTTCTCATTTAATTCACGTTTATGAAAAACACCCCTGAAAAACGGTCGGTTCTCCACACAATACCGACTGTGACGCAATAGTCGGGATCATTAATATGTACGTCTCCAAATATTTGCATAATGCCAGCCCTCAATGCCAGGCGGAACTGCGCAGCCGAAGCTGTTTCCTCAACTTGGGCCAATACAGAGCTGGCCTCGGATCGAGCTACCAAGCAACACTTTCTGATGTGTAATTGTTCAAGTTCAGACAGGTAATCTTTCTCTCAAAATCGTTCAATACTGTTTATGCATCAGTAAGTCAAGCCAGTGACTAAAATATCAGCTTCACATCGTTTCTTTTAGTAGGATGAAAATAACCGTATTTAAATTGTGAACAAATTATATACAGAAAGCGATCAAAGAACAATCTTTCCACACAGCGCGAGTTTATCTGGACACTTGCCAAACTCGTTATGAAATCAATGACGCACGTTACTGCACAACGAAGCTCTTACTGTATTTACATCATCGTGTTTGCATTGGTGAAAGCAGAGAGAGTGCAGAAACTGCTTTGCAATGATAAGATCTTCATTCTCGCGATCAACACACTGTCATCTGCTCAATGCTCATCACGGCAACATTTAATGTGATGGGAATAGATCTAAATACTTTAAAAACATCTCACAATTCGTTAATCTCGATAGCTGTTATAGTAAAAACGTATAATAGCAGTAGTAAAAGTATTCGGGAGAGAGTTTCACATGTAATGCGTTGCTATTTCATATGCAAGCATGTCAGCCAATCACAGCAGTGGCCGCGGTTACACTGAATCCCACAGTAGACACGCCCCTTCAAACAGAGTGTTCAAATCAGAGGCTAAAAGCAGGCTAGGAAAAATGCCATTTATTTCTAAATTATGATTATTTTTTATCTAAAAAACATACTAACATTATAAGGGTAACCCAGGAAACATTATAAAATAAAAAAATAAAACCTTTCTAGGGCACCTTAAACAACTTTCTCTGTTGTTGTCTTTTCTCTATAGATGCCAACTGCAGCCAGGAATATCCCAATCAGACTGACAATCGACCGGACAATCAAACGCAAAATTCCACTACAGCAGATTTACCCACAAATATCTTTCGTAATACTTTTCAAGAGGAACAACTGAATGTCCATTTGGAACCAACGTACATTCAAGTCTGTGAAGGAGAATCAGTCACAATCAACTGCACTTTTCAGCCCGGTGGGAACTATAAAGTGAAATTGTACTATAGCCTGACACCTGATTTATACTGTACCTCTCCAACAGTCAGAACAAGTGAAAAGTGGCCTATTAATTCAGTTAATAATGACACTTGGTCAACATTCATCATTAGTTCCATCAAGACCGATGACAGCGGATGGTACTTCTGCAGGGTTACGAGAGATATTCCTCTTCTCTTACACAAATGCAGTGATGGAATACAAGTTGTAGTAAACAGCACATGTAGGATCATGGCCTGCATATAAACCCAAAAGACAAGGTGGAATGAGACAGCAGAGAGTTCATGTCAATACCAAATTATTTAAAGTGCCCCATTATGTTTTTTCCCCCAGATATTACCTTTCATGTAGTGTGTAATACAACTGTTTGTGAATGCAAAAGGTCTGCAAAATTCGAAAGATCAATTGCATGATAAATGGAGTTATTGTCTCCCAAAAGAACGATTCTGAACTGCCTGAAACGAGTTGTCAGATTTGTAACAAATTTGCATAATGCCAGCCTATGGTCCTGCTGGGCGAAGTCTTCAACCGCTCCGCCGAAGAGGCCGGCCTGGGATATGGGAGCGTAACATATCCTTTTAATCGCTGTCAAACAATGTAGTTGTAGCTGAGACCTGGAAGACTTTATTTCATGTTGCCGACATGTCGAGAAGACACCGTTTTCTGCGCTGCGAAAGCAAATCATGCACTTCCAAAGGATGAGGACTCTCGTTCGAACTGATACAGTAAACCCAACACCGTCGTTACTGTTCGTATCACTGTGTATCAAGTGCTGAGGAAGATCTAGAGCTGAAATTCAGATATGGTAATGGCCATTTAGTTTCCCACACCGTTTCACCAATCACAACAGACTAAGCCATCTGACCAATCAGAGCAGAGCAGGCTCACGGAAAGGAGGCTAAATCCTTTATCAAACTATTTCAGATACTGTGAGAAAAGAGGTGATGCTACAATGTATATTATGAAGAAATGAAAGTGTTTTTTGAGCATGTTAATCTGTTAAAGGAAACCTATATTTGAGTCTGCTTTTACAGTATGTAATGCATAATGATGTTCGCAATATGTTTTTTTAAAATAAAGGAGATTTACTTGTCTGTCCTTGCATTCTTTGTGATAGATAATGCAGTACAAACATGAAAAATGTTTGATCTTTCTGTTTCAGCTTGCCTTTAAACAGTGGTTTAGTCTTGCTTTTAGGTTTAATATTGAAACCACATCCAGACTGTGTCACAGTTCTCAGCAAGTTGTGAGCTACTTCATGTATGAGATGTCAAAACACAACTCTATTAAACGTACAGGATCCCAAAAAGTATTTGGCAACTTGAGTCGCACTTAAAAAAAATGTCTAAATGGCTTGCATTCGACGTGTCGAATCAGAAATATTGGACGAAATATCAAGACAAAAATACCAATTAGTGTCATTTATGGATAAACACGTTCCAAGTTAAACATTTAGCAAAAATATTTTTCCACAAAATATTTGACCAAAAAGAACTTCAAATATTCAATAAAAATGTCAGTTGATTGAAAAAAAACGGCTCAGAAAAGTTCAATTAATTTTGAGAAAAGCTCATGCAGATGCTGAATCTCTATCTAAAGCAGTTAAATGCTCAAAACTGTGACTTAAAGATCCAAAGGTGTTCAAGAAAATGTTGAGGCCATTATCTTTTAAGCGATGCTGTTTCTGCGTGAGAACAGAAGTGTGTCTGGTGTGTTCCTGGGACGGCTGATGTCAGTCGTGTTTTTTGTGGTGGTGTTTCTCATTTCTTGTTCATGCGGCTGACCTGCTTTCATGCTTTTTACGTGTTACATCAAAGTAACTCTCACATTTCCCCCCCACTTCTAGAGCGGTAAGTGTAGGCCTACTGTTTAAATGCTTGTGAAACCCATTATTTTTCCAGTTGCAGATCTGATATGTTGTATTTGAAGGATGATTATTTGCTAAATCCATTTGTAATAAACATTGTTGGCTTGAATAATGTCAAGTAGTCTTTAGCTTCTACAGGAAGACATCACAATGCTTTTCATGAGCTATCGATAGACAACTATTCATATATATGACCACACAGGAACCCTTAGTTCTGCCAGACTTCGAGAGCTTTAACCAACACTACACTGAACGAGGAAGCTTTATGCATTCGCATTTAAAGACTCCACGTGCTGTTTTGGTTGAAGTTGGATATTTCATTAGTCTTTTTCTTCCTGTATAGAATACTTTTGCATTTACTCTGAGAGGGTTTTATTATTCAAGGCCCACTCTGTGCCAAACTTAGGCATGGATCGACTATGCGCTGGAATCGTTCTTCTTTTAGTCACTGGTAAGTGGAATTTCTGCTATTTTAAAAGCCTAGTTTGATTTGATCTACCACGTAGAATTGGTCAAAAATTGTGGGTATAGTTTTTGACACTTCATAACCAAAATATGACCACGGATAGTTGTCACAAAAGCTTAATCTCAGCAACTATAAGATTTCGTGTCAAAGTCTGTTTACGCAAATGTGTTTCTCTAGTTTGAAGAGTCTAGTTAAAAAAACCTCACCGTTTGCATAATTTGGTAAATTCTGTCCTTCAAACCAAAATTGTGTCCTGTGTTTTATATGTAATTTATGCAGTTTATTATTTACAATATTTGTTGGCAATGGTTTAATGTCTTTTACATTACCGTTTCATGAATCAGCTTGTGCTTCATAAGTTTTATAGTTTAAATTTGGCAGACAAGCTGTTAAATAGCTTATAACATGCAATTTAATAGTAGATTCCCATTGTGACAACATGCCCCACTATGGAACAAAAACAAGTTGTAACTTTATCTTATTTCCTGGACAATAAATTGCTTCTTCTTTTTTTCTTTTTTTTTTTTTGCAGTCAAGACTTACAGTATCATATTTGACTAAGAAACTGACTTTCAAAAATAAACCTACCCTGTTTAATAATCACTGGTGTAAAAAATACAATTAGCCCTGTTCTACTTTTTAGAATCTTCTGCTAAAATTGTGTGTTGATTAATTTGAATAATTTTAAATAATGTGTGTAAGTATCGGCAAACTGTGTAAAAAAACGCACTGGTTGATTGACCCAAAGTAGCTTATCTGAGATGTGTATAGAGTAATTAAAGCCATTGTTATTATATATTTTCATAAGATGCATAGCATGGTCAGCCAACTAGTATCAACTAACGTTAAAAAACAAAACAAAAATCTATTTTTTACAAGGTCAATGTTCCAATCATACTGTTTGTACTTAGCGGCAGACAATAAGTTATTGTTATCCTTTTCTTTCCCCAACTACAACAGGAGTTTTGATCAGTAATACTCTTCAAGAGGAACAACTGAATGTCCATTTGGAACCAAAGAACATTACAGTCTGTGAAGGAGAATCAGTCACAATCAACTGCACTTTTCAGCCCGGTGGGAAATATAAAGTGAAATTGTACTATAGCCTGACACCTGATGTAGACTGTACCTCTCCAACAGTCAGAACAAGTGAAAAGTGGCATAATTCAGAAAATAATGACACTTGGTCAACATTCAGCATTAGTTCCATCAAGACCGATGACAGCGGATGGTACTTCTGCAGGGTTACGATAGATATTCCTGTTCTCGCACACAAATGCAGTGATGTAATACAAGTTCTGGTCGGTAAGTAGAAGGTTTCATCATGTTATAATGTAAAATTAAGATATTTTTTAGGTTCTGAATTATTTCAGATCACTTATCAAATACGAATTTTTTACATAGATTGTGTGAACAACATGGTCAGATTTCGTCCATTGAAGCACAAGATGCTCTTTGGATGATTGTCAATCACGCTGGAGAACATGATGATCTGGTTTTACACAAACGTAATGAGTTCATGCAGCTCGAGTGCTGCTGTCATTACAGCAGAAGAGGGCAAACCAAAGACTTAATAAGAAATTCATGTACATTTTTCACTTCAACTTTTCACTCAAATTGTTTGTGGGGAAATAGAGACAGTGTATACCAATATACCAATCGCCAAATATCCGATTTGACAACTAGTTGATCGTATTCTATCACTTTCCTTTGTCGTAGGCGTTCGCCAAGACATTTTAACCACCAGGGGTGAGTCTAGGATCTCAATATTAGGGGGGCTCAGTCCTCAGTGTCCTCTGCTTCTGACGCTGGCGCTGAATGTAACAAGAGATTCGCAGTTTTAACAACTGTTGTCTTTTCTCTATAGATGCCAACAGCAGCCAGGAATATCCCAATCAGACGGACAATCAGACGCAAAATCCCACTACAGAAGATATACCCACAACGTGCACGACGAGTGGTGAAGAATCTTTAATTTTTTGCTTTTTACACTTTTAAATACTCTGCATTTAACACTTTGCATTTTAAATTAAGAAACGTAAACTTGGTCAACTGTGTGAACTCCTTCACACGAAGTCACGAAGTAATGGGTTTATTGAATATTAACTCTTACTTCTACTTTTACTATTGCAAGTGGTCAAGTGTAGTTTTGTCTTAAATATCAGTAAACTTGTTCTCAAATACAAGTAAATAAAGTGTACTATTCCTACAGAATTAATAATTACAGGCATTCAATTGACATTGGACAGTGGGGTCCAGAAGTCGGAGACCAGATAAAATGCTTCATTTTTGGTTGTTTTCTAATCTAATACAACTAAATCTTAAATATTTCTTAATAATTTTATGTCATACAATTTTTTTTATTTAAAATGCTAAACCTTATGGCCATATTTAAATTACGTCTTGAATCTAAGATTTATAATGTGCTTTCAGCCTTTTGGATCCCACTTGTTCGTAGTACGTACGTACTATATGTTATTACATTTTTGTAGTTTTGTAATTAAAATTATGGCGAAAAAATACCTGCAAAGCAACTAATAGTTTGTAAAGAAAAAAATAAAGCAGGTGCGTACAAATA
Source organism: Rhinichthys osculus (assembly GCA_029959095.1). Lineage (NCBI taxonomy): Eukaryota > Metazoa > Chordata > Actinopteri > Cypriniformes > Leuciscidae > Rhinichthys > Rhinichthys osculus. The sequence goes on from JARWKJ010000020.1 coordinate 25,656,945, forward strand.
TTTTGAGGGAAACAAAATAAAAATTATTTTTGAGTCAATACAACTCAATCAGATTCATGAATGCATTCTTTATGAAAATGCATCTAGCATTACTGTAACCATAGGAAGAGCCACACATCTGAAAGAATGACCTAACCTAATAATATGCTATTTTGTGTTTCTTTTTGTCTTTTACAGCTGCAACAACCCTGCCACTGTCGCCAGATTCCCCCAGTCATATTCATTGGTGGATATGGCTAGCGATGGCAGTTGGATGCGTAGTACTAGTTGTGTCAATTGTTGTCTTATACATCTTGACTCGCAAAACTAAAGAAGGTACATCTACAATGATTTAATGTTGCATTTAAATAAAATCTTTGATTTGCCAGATATTGTTTAATCTTAAACAAATTTATTTCAAAAATATAATGTTAACTGAACTTCGACCAAAGCTAAAGTTAAGATGCTTAAGTTAAACGATGTGATCCATTGTCCTTCGCACATTAATATATTATATGTTGGATATCAGTATGTAAACATCATAATGCAATATGACAAAACATCACTATGATAATGAAGTTAGAAAATATTATATAACTTTACTTATGCCAACTTTATACTCTTATGCCAAACTGGTAGTTGTAGTTGTGCAGAATAATTGTTTTAAAATACAGTAAAAATATAAAAGTATTTTCAGAACAACCTGTACATTTTACAATTTAAAACTGTAATAAAAATAAATAAATAAAAAACAGTAAATCCAACAGCCCTTTTCAGCTGAATTATTAATTTAACAACATAAGATGTACCATAAAGAAGAAAAAAAACATTATTATTAAAATGTGAAGTTTCACAGAGGGAATTCTGGGAATGTCAGGTTACGGCTTTTTACTGTAAATCATAAGATGATTTTTTACTTCCAAAAACTGTACCTTTAACAGTATTGTACTGTAAAATGATATATATTACACTTTTCCCCATATATAGTAAGGGAACTGTGGTTCTGAATGGTTACAGCCTGTAACAATAATTTTTTGCTATAAACTGAGGCACGAATCAAGATTACTTCTTTTTGTACTTAAAATCATGCCATGACAGAACTCTTTTAAAGGACCGATTGATCGGGGTCCTTAAGAAACTGAACCCTACTAAGAAACAACAACGCATCTTCAGGAGTCTTTGTTCAAGGTCAGACGTTTACCTGGTTGCAAACTGAGCGCTGAATGAGAGTGGGTGGCGTGTGGTTAAGCCTTGAGAGTTAGTTAGCTCCAGTTTATGACGATTAAACTGCCTCTCAGTGTCTGTGGTTAACTCGAGCAGCAGAAGCATGCACAGCAAAACTGCTTTCCTCCAGACCCTCAGCGCGGCCTGTGCTTTGCACCGTTAACCATTTGATAATGTTATTTGTTTCTAGAGGCCATATATGAGAACACCAAACCAGTGGAATCGGGCTGCTGGAGGCGAAATCGGAATCAGATGGAGATCTCCAACTTGGCTGCATCCAAAAAAACTGAAACCATTAAACCGCTGAGGAAGTATGACACTCTTTCAAGCAACAGAAACCGCAGGCCATAAGTATAAGAATCGTCCTCTGAAAACTATGGAAGCCCATTTCCACCACATAATAAGAAAAAAGATGGTAAATCTTGATTATGGCATTAAAAGACACAATTATGACATAAAAGGTCTAAATTATGTTAAGTTAAAATGTCAAAATTTAAAGTCATAATTTTAAGTTAGTATGTCCTAATTTAAACTTTTATGTCATCATTTTGACTTGGTATGTCATAATTTCGACTTCATCTGATAGATTTGACTTACTATGTCATATTTTTACTTATGTCATTATAAATCCCTAATGTATAGCAGAAATGGGCTTTCTTAAAAAAACATTCAATGTTTTAAATATCTTACTAAGCACATATTTAATGATGTAATGTAGCATTTCTCAATAGATGGGAATTTGTAAATATAATGCTGACTGTCTTTTATGTTTCTTGGTTGAATAACTAATATTGTAAACTTTGAAGAATTCATGAGAAAACCTATTTTTTTTGTTGAATGACTTTTGGTTGTATCATAGCGAAACATTCCGTGGACTGTGGTTACAAATAAATGTGAAAAAATAGAAAATCATTCACACATTTTTTCCACTCTCAATTAGCACACGACACATTGGCTATGTTGACTGCACAACATCTGTCTATGATTTCAGAGCTCACAAAAGGATCGGATTGACCGTGATTAGATAACAACCCACATACTGTGACAGGGGCAAAAGAGGGAAAAATATGAGGAATTGAGCTGTTTCATGCATGAATCATTCATTCTTATGAAGCCACTAAAGGAACTGAGAACTTTCTTTGAACGTCCGTTGTTGTCACATAACCTGTTTTTAACAGACGCCACGGCACGAAATAAAATATAGCCTATCGCAAACCAGCTACGTTTAGCCGGAACAAGGGCGACAAAGTTACCTCAGATATTGACAATAAATGAAATGAAATGAAATAAGAACGTTCAAACTGTGATCAAGTGTATTTCATGACAAAGACTGTATTAGTCACTGAGTAGTCTATGTATTATAAACATAAAATGGATTCATTTTTTGATTATGTAGCTACTTACCCACTTCGATTCGTGCACGAGATGGTTGTAGTGCACTTGCAGGGAGAGCTCCGCCCACATAATCTTCTGATTGGCTGTAAATAATGATTGATTATGTCGTGTTTCGAAGTCTTGTCTCGTCTGGTGCGGTCTGGAGTGGACAGACAAATTGTCGCTTGAGTTTTAAAAGGGGGTTTTCTCAGTGATGCCTTAGAAGAACCATTTTAGGTTTCCCAAATAATCTTTTCTTGAACAGTCATAAAATAACTTTTTTTTCCTGTGTAATTTCAATAACCTGAAGAACCTTTTTCCACTATAAAGACTCTATGAATGTTAAAGGATCTTCATGGAACCATTAATGCCAATTAAGAACCTTTATTTTTAAGAGCAAGAGACTTCTTTCAAAAACATGTAATCTTATCAACCCCAAACCTTTAGCATATGTTCTGAATCTGGTGTGAAAGATCCAGATGGTCATTAAGCAGCTACAGTAGGCCTATGTGAAATGCATAGATAGGACAGTCAGTGCCTCATTAAGTGTATTTTCAAAGCAATGTCAGAAAGTGGGGCACAGTCCTGCTGAGAACAACTCTGCCCCATTTAACCTGCATTTAATGCGTGAAAAAACACGAAAGCCTTTGCCAAACAGGGTCATGCTTACCGACAGGAATTGACGGACACTTGGGTGCCTCAAAAGCCCAGCCTCAAAATGTATCAGTTCGTGCAGTTCCTCTGTGACCTAGATTCAACCAAACTGAACAGCAGTAAACTCGCAAAGCTAGAACGGTCATTTGGACACTAATTGTATCCTAAGTCAATACTTTGTGGGATAAACAGGGTACAAAATAGGCCTTTAAACTCTTTCAAAATGAGAAGGTGCTTCACCTTGTGGAAATGAGTCAACCTCATGAGGTCAAAAATGACATGAGCCGTTTTATTTTCTATTCATTTGCTATTCTTGCAACCATGTTATAGTAGGCGAAAAACAGTAGGCTATGTGACAAAAGAAGTATCTGAATTCACAATAAAATGTACCCGGATGACCTACTACTTCCAGCGAGATTCTGAAGTGTGCTTTCCATGGACACTTTACTATCCCATAAGGCCACGGGATCTATGAATGGAAGCGCTTGGACATCACATGATAATGACAATATGGCGAATGTAGTACATCCAGAATACATTCTACACACATTTGTGAAGTAAATACTCAAGAGAGAATGCGATTTTGGACGCAGCCACTATCCAAATGAACTTAATTCACAGATTAGGTCAACGATACTCATCGATTAGTTTCTTGGTAAGACTCAAAACATTGGGCCTGTCCAAAATACCCACATGCGGTCTTGATCATGAGGGTGTGTGCATGCAATAGGAAGTAAGTACATAAGACTGTGGGTCTTAAAAATGCTAAAGCTTAGTAATCTTATTGCACACTAAACCAACACTATCTCGAATACAGATTCCGAGCGTATCCCATCATGCATCATGTTCAGGAACTGACTTATATGCCCTTAATTATAAAAAAATATATAAGTTATAATAATAATAATAAAAAAAATTCCACTGTAAGTTATATTAATTAGATAGTACATATAATTTGGTTGTCAAACATAAAGTTTTGCACATTTTATGTGCAAAGATGAGTACAGTAGGCCTACGTGTATTTTGTACAACACTGTTTTTTATCACATAATTAACTACCACAATTACTAAATTGTGTCATAGCAGGGACTGCAGAACAGACATCAAGAAGTTTAATTTAAAATGCAAAGTATATTGAACATCAAAATAAAGTACCCTACTTGCACAATCAAATGTTCTACACACACTTTGCGGTCTTCACAACCACTTGAACACTTAGGCCAAATAGAGGAAATACGTCATGAAGTAGACAAGTGTTCAAGTGAACAAGTGCAAAGACCGCAAGTGTGCGTATTTAGACAGGCCCATATTTTGGATCAGTCCTGTGATGGCATAGTGCCATCAGGTGTTCATATAACACAACCACAGGCTTGTCTGCTTTCTAGCAATAAACATTAACATTAAATATCAAAATTATATGTAGCCTATAAAATTAATTTATATAAAAAAAATAACAATGTTGTTTCTTGGGTGTCACAATTTTAAGGTAGGCCTATGTTAAATATTTATGTTTTTGTCCATTGCATTCCAACCCAAATCATTTGAATCCGCATCATGTCATATTTACGATTCCCAAACTCATAATTGACCTCAACAGACCAGTGAAGAACAATGAAGCGGAGCGCTCGTTCGGTGGGTGTGACCGGAGCCGCGCGCGGCGTGGCGCGGCGCGACGCGTCTCTCCGCCACTGCTGATGGAGAGTGAGACCGGCGGAAGGTGGGTGGGGACATCCGAGCCATTGTCGGGATAAACGCACCTTACGCTCGTGCGACGGAACGCTGAGCTCGCGCTAATCCGCGTTGGAAGGAACGCGCAGGAGAAGATTGACTAAACAATTCGGGCTTGGCCGAGGCTTGATTTTTGGTAAGATTTTGGAAATGCTGCATGGATCTTTTTAACGGTGTCTTGCAAGCACGCAGAGAGTTATGCTTCACTGCGTTGCTTTGGGGGCCAGACAGGGCGTGCATACTGTGTACATGTTAGCGAAAATGACAGATTCGAGGTTGCATTCAGTTAAATGGGTCAGTGAATAAAAAGGTGTGATCACTGATCAATAATCAGAATATAGGCTACCGAATGCTGTCTCCACATTCAAACGCAAGCTTCTCTTTGCTGACAGTACTGTATATGGCTCAAGTTGTCGCAGTATCCATGCAACTATTTGCATTTAAAATAAATCCAGAGTTTTATTTTCTCTGTGTCACATGGTTTACTTAAATGATGTAGTAAGATACGCTTGATTTTCTTAGCAGCATGCCTGAATAATTTACTTACCATAATATATTTCTATTGTGTTTATGTTTTTTATATAGTTAATCATAATTACTACTACAGACTAACTCTAAACTCCTTATAAATATTTTTATTTATGTATTTAGTTAGTTAGGTAGTTAGTATTTAACCGTGCTAATGTTAACCCGGTTATTTACCATTCTGTAATCTATTCCTAACCCTCACTAAGCCTACTTACTGACTTACTTTATTTATTTTAAATGTTTAAGTGTGTTTATTAATGCATGTCTTTATTATTTATTTTGTTTAATATGCTGAGATATTAATGTTTATTTACCTTAAACCTAACCCTCACTGTATTTATTTGTTTATTTGTTATATTATAATTTTTTTATGAAATGCTTTCAATTATTATTTATTTGTTTCAACATTCTGAGAAAATGATGTTTCTACTCCCTAAACTCAAATCTTACATTTAAAAAAAAAAAAAAATGTTTTACTTCAAATAAATATATTTATTACATTTATTATTTATTTGGGTTAATATATTGATATTTTGAGGTATTGATATTTCCTTTCCCTTCAACCCAATCCTCACATTTTATTTATGTATGTATGTACATTTATTTAGTATTTATTTGGTTTAATATAGCCTACTGATATATTGATATTTTCTTGCCCTTAAACCTAACTCTCATATTTATTTATTTGGTTGTTTGTTTGTTTGTTTTGACTGTATATTCAAATATTTCTTTCCCTTAAACCTAACCACCGCAGAGTTTTATTTATTTATTTGTGTGTTTGTTAGATTTTTTAATTTTGACAATTTATATGTTTGTGGGGGCTGTTGTGTGGTCCCACGTTGTAGAGGATTTATTATCCTTCTAGGGATAGTAGGTCAAAGCCACACACACACACACACACACACACACCACTCTTGCTGTCCTTGCTCACAGATAACCTCTTCTCCCTCTGTCCCTTCAGGAATCTGACACCATGACTGCAGAGGAGATTATCAACATTAAAGAAGCGGAGATAATCAAGCTGATCCTGGACTTTCTGAACTCCAGGAAGCTGCACATCAGTATGCTGGCGCTGGAAAAGGAGAGCGGCATCATTAATGGACTTTATTCAGATGATATGCTCTTCCTGAGGTGAGTCTTTGACATAAACATAAACAACTAATGTATGCTTAGTGATGCTAATACACTACTGTTCAAAAGCATGGAATCAGTAAGGCATTTATATGTATAGGTGTCTGAAACTATTTTTAAAGTATTCTTGTTATATATTGCAAAATTATTTTCCTTATTCTAAAAAAATTCTACCTACGACTGCCATTTTAGCAGCCATTTACTTTAAGAAAACACTGCGTCGTCGTTAAGAAATGGTCGTGCTGCTTAATGAAGTGTGGACTAAGCAAAACCGTGTATTTTTCAGTTGCTGAAGTATGAAGGACACTTGCATTTTTTTGCAGTGGCATCACTCTTTAACGTCACTTCTTTAACTGGGTAGGTGAACTAAATTTGGGCCTTTTCGATTTCTTTCTAAGGCAACTTGTTTTGGACGGGCAATGGGAGGAGGTTTTGCAGTTCATTCAGCCTTTGGAGTGCCTGGATAAATTTGACAGAAAGAGGTGGGCGACCTCGGTTTGCAAATCTTTTGCCGACACCCAAGCATGTGTTGCTTGTTTCAGTGTGTTTTTTATTGATTTATTCTTTCAGGTTTCGATATATCATCCTAAAACAGAAATTTCTGGAAGCTCTGTGCGTAAACAACGCCATATCTGCCTCAGATGACCCTGAGAATGTGAGTCTTTATGCGTACGGACAAAATGCCATCATGCTGTTCTAAAAGAAGATCCATTTTGCTCGTCTTTTATGTTAAATGTTTAATTCTATATTGTATTATCATTATTGTAAGTATCGCCAGAAATAGCCTAAAATACTGATAAATAAATAATTTATGCAAAACAGAAAAAAATGTAATTGTTTTATTATTATTATTATTATTATTATATAAAAGTAAACTTATTTCATTTAGCATAAAGCAGACAAGCATTATTTATTTATTTATCTATCAGTAATATTAATAATTGTCCCATGAAAATAGCCTTTAAAACTGATAAATAAATAAACAATTTTGTTTAATTGTACATTATTATTATTATTATTATTGGTTCCTTGAAAATAGCCGTTAAAATAAATATATAAATAAATAACACTGGTCTTTTATGCAAAATTGAAGAATTTTAATTATTATTATTATTATTATTATTATTATTGGTACCACGAAAATAGCTTTTAAAATAAATAAATACATAAATAACGCTTGTCTTTTATGCAAAATTAATTGTTTACTACTTTTATTATTCGTACCATGAAATAGTCTGTAATATATATATATATATATATATATATATATTAACATTTATGGACAATGGTTAAATTCAATTTATTATCATTTGTAACATTAAAGTAGCCTTTAATACTGATAAATAAATAAATAAATAAAAAAGATTGAATTAAAAAATATTTTGAGCCATCTCACGTTAAGCCTCTTGTATCTTGACTCAGAATGTGCCCAAAAGAAGGTTTTATTCAGGAAGCATCCCATGATGACCTCTCTCTCTTTCCCTCCTCCAGCTGGAGCTGACCATGCAGGACGCGGTGAAGTCCCTCCATTCCCTGGAAGAGTTCTGCCCGACTAAAGATGACTACAGCAAACTCTGTCTGCTCCTCACGCTCCCGCGCCTCACCAACCATGCCGAATTCAAGGACTGGAACCCCAGTACGGCCCGCGTCCACTGCTTCGAGGAAGCCTGCTCCATGGTGGCCGAATTCATCCCTGCGGACCGCAAACTGAGCGAGGTGGGATTCAAAGCCAGCGGAGACCGTCTGTTCCAGCTCCTCATCAAAGGAATACTCTACGAATGCTGCGTTGAATTCTGCCAGAGCAAAGCGACTGGAGAGGAGATCAGCGAGGAGGAGGTTCTCCTAGCTGTCGACGTTCTGTGCGGGAACGGTTGCGAGGAACTGGACTTGAGTTTGCTTTCCTGGCTGCAAAACCTCTCGCCGTCGGTCTTCGCTTGCGCGTTTGAGCAGAAGACCCTCAGCATCCACGTGGACCGGCTCATCAAACCGGCCCGGACGGGTCACGCGGACCTTCTCACGCCTCTGCTCACCAAACTCTCGCCCTGCCCGGCATCGCCACTACGCCGACCCCAATCGGCGGACACTTACATGTCTCGCTCTCTCAATCCCGCCCTGGACGGTCTGTCGCACGGTTTGGTGGGAAGGGAAAAGAAAAGCACTGAAGGCGACGGAAAAGCAACGGCCATGTCCCAGTCTTTCGCCAACTTTGGGTATCCTGGGAGCAAAAACGCAGTGGAGAGCAACGTCTTCGGTGAATCGCCAGACAGGTGGGCTCGTGTTCTCACTGAGAGGGATAGTTCATGCAAAAATGACTTCCCCTCAGTTCCCTGTGTTATTTTGTCTATACAATGAAAGTCAATGGGGTCCAATGTTTGGACCCCATTGACTTTCATTGTATGGACATAAAATTTTTTTGTGTTCCACGGAAGAAAGAAAGTCATAAGTATTAGTCATAAGCAATTACACACTTCACCTTAAAGTTTGACATTCATGTCCTAGATGCAGCGTGGTTACTCTAGTCAGAAATTCAACATATGGTGGTCAAGCTTAACACTTCTAATCCAGTTAAACCCACAGAAATAGACCCGGGAAGCTTTACTAGTTAAGTCCAAAACAAACTTTCTATGCCAGAGAAATGTGTTGTATACTAGATAATATTTTGATAATTAATCTACAGTACTGTTCAAAAGTTTGGGGTCAGTTTTTCTAAGAAGATTAATACTTTTATTCAGCAAGGATGCATTAAATTGATCAAAAGTAACCGTAACAGTAAAAACAAATGATTTCTATTTCAAATACTGTTCTATTGAACTTTCTATTCATAAAAGAAACCTGAAAAAAGTATTACGGTACAGCAGCACAACTGTTTTCATCATTGATAATAATCAGAAATGTTTCTTGAGCAACAAATCATCATATTAGACTGTTTTCTGAAGGATCATGTGACACTGAAGACTGGACTAATGATGTGAAAAATTCAGCTTTGATCACAGGAATAAATTACATTTCAATATAAATTCAAATAGAAAAATTTTCTATATAAAATAAAAAAGATAATTATTCTATTTTCAATGTGTTTCGAGAGAACAGTGTATAATTTTAATATTGATATTTAATATTGATGAATCAATGTTAGGCAAATATAAGCCTCGGCTTCAGCCTACTCCTCTTTTTTGTGGTTATTTCATTGTAAATTTACCAGAAAAAATCAAATCAAATCAAAATTAAATATTCTGATTGGTCATAGCGTACAATTAATTATCAATGTATTGTATCAGCCTGAATTTAGATTATTAAGCTGTTGACTGGCGTTGTCCTGTTCCTCCAGAGCACAAGCCCAGGCCGAGAGGATCAACGGCTCCGGAGAAACGAACTCACTGCGTCCTCCACTGACTCCCGGCAGGGATGGTGGAGTCATGGGTTCAGGTGAAACACCAGAGGTAATATATTAGTTCCCTATTAAACCAGAAACATAATTCCAGTACATGCCCAGGACCTTAACGGGTTCCCCGACTGCAACATAGTGTCGGCCCAAATCCGGCCCACATCTGGTACACGTGGATTTCACACGGCCCAGATGTGGGCCGGATCTAGGCAGACACTATGTTGCAGTCTGGGTCAGTTCACCCAAAGATCATTTACTCACCCTCAATTCATTCCAAACCCGTAAGAATTTCATTCATCTTCAAAACACAAAATATTTTGAAAGAAATCTGAGAGATTTGAGTGTATTCCCCCAAAACGTTCATGAAGGGATCGTAAGATAAATCCATATGAATCAACCAGTTTAATCCACATCTTCTGAAGAGACACGATTGCTTTATATGATGAACAGATTTAATTCAGGCTTTAATAAACTAGACATGGGCCTAGACATTTTGACGGTGAGATAACCTGAAGCAAAAATATCACGATTACACTTCTTAAATGTGTTATTTTAAAATATCTGGGTAAAAAAACGTTTCCATTGAACACAATATATATATATATATATATATATATATATATATTATTTAAGCAACATGTATAATATTTGGAACAGTAGTAAACATATATCTCAGGTTAAATAATAAAATAAATAATTGAATTCTTCTTAGTTAAATTAAAATAAATGCAGTCACTTAAGTGAGCCAGACATGTGGTCTGCTAAAGACAAAAAAAGAAGGAAAAGCGGAATCCACTTACGGATTTGGAGGGGATCCCCCCCACCCCCTCCAAATGTTATTATTAATTTTTTTATGTATTAAATTAATAAAGAAATATCTCACTATTGCAATAATATTCACTACTGTACTGTAAAATTATGTTTCTCTTTGTTGACAACAGATTTATAAACAATTCTCATTACAGATGGTTGGTGCACGTTTTGTTCCTAGATGCAAATGATGTATATACTCATACCGCAGGAACGGCATATAACAGAACATTTTAGTGTGTTTCAAACTGCGGTATAGCTTGAAACCGGTAACCGGCACATGCCTATTATAAACATATAAACATTGATCAGCGGATTTACACAGAGCACTCAAAAATGGCAAACGAAAACTCAAGCATGTTTGCTTGACATGCAAGAACCAATGAGGATCATTTTCACGTGTCACGCCATCATGTTAAAGCTTCCGCAAGAACCAATGAGGTTTGTTCTTGTGACACAAGCAAGTACGGTTGAGCTTTTGTTTAACATATTTGATGTCCGTTGATCAATGTTTATATGTGAATAAAAGCCTAAATTCAATCTACTTGTGTCTCTGCAGAAAACTTCAAATAATCCGCTTGATTAATATGATCTCTTTTTGGGTGAACTAACCCTTTAAAGAAGTGACAATTATGTCGTCATTTACTCACCTTCATGTCATAGTGGAGAACAAAAGTGTATTGTGTGTGTGTGTGTGTGTAGGAGCAGCTGCAGGAGTTCCAGCGTCAGCGTCTGCGAGTGCAACAGCATCTTGAGCAGAAGCAGCAGCAGAGACAGCTGTACCATCAGATGCTGCTGGAAGGTGGAGTTCATCCTCCAGACCAGCCCACAGACGCAGCACAGCACAACCTCACACAGAAGTTCCTGAACAGGTCAGATCAGGTGCCTCGTGCACATAGACATCCAGATGCTTATGTGGCTTCTGTTGGTCAAGATGATTGGAAGTCAGTAACTAACAACCTCTTGCGACAAACTCACATTTGTTTCACTTGATTTATTGATGAGCCATTACTTCCAGGCAGGGATAATATAAATAGCATGTGCTTTGTTATATTATATAATATTATTAATCTTATAATCACTTATTATTTTTTTGTCATATATTCCTAGTGATAAATCTAAATTTGAGATTATCAGCACTTTATAATATTATATTTATACAATTTTTTTTGTTCATGGCTTTTCAGCAATTTTTTAAGCATCTTATTTGCTGTCATTAATTTGTATTATGTATATTTTGGCATTATTAATTAATTAGACTCTATCTATCTATCTATATTCTGATAATACTGATAATATACTGACATAATATACTTATGGTTACCGTTATCTAGTAATATTTGTCAATTTTGAGATTATCTGCAATTTAGAATATTATATTTATAGTATTTTTTGTTAATTTCTTTTTAGCAACTTTGTGAACATCTATTTTTTGCTGTATATTGTAAAAAAAAATTACTATGCATATTTCCCATTCAGAATTTATTTATTAATTATAATTTAATAATGAATTAATATTCCACACATTTTATATATATATATATATATATATATATATATATATATATATATATACATACATACATACATGCATATATATTTCTTTTTTTTGTTGATTGCTTTTCAGATTTATTTGGTGAACATATTTTTTTCTTTCATTAAATTATATTATGTTTATTTTGCCATTTATTAATTAAATATAATTTAATAACTAATATATTTTTACACATTGTGAAAAAGTATATAATTTTGAGATTTAAAAAAAATTATATTTTATAAATATTTTTTAATAATTACTAATTATTTTTCCCTTTATTTAAAAAAAAAATTGAATCTCATTTTTCACAACTGCTCTGCTGTCATTAAATTGTCATATAATATCATATAAATTGTCGTTAGGTATCAGCATTATATCAGCCATCACCACCCTGCTCTCTGGATATCACCATCAGCCATCGTTGTCTTGATGGTTTGTGCAGGTCCATTCAGAAACTGGAGGAACTGAATGTGGGTATGGAAGATCTGGGAGAAGACGTCCAGGCTTTGGCCGAGCAGTGTAACGGTACGGCAGCGAGCGGAGCCGGTAAACAGACCCCAGAGAGCGGCTCCGGCCGGGACAAGACGCCGGTGATCAGCAGCACCCCTGAGAAAGGAGGAGGCCGTGGGGTGCCGTCTCTGGACGAGTCCCCAGTACTGGTCAACCAGAGGTTTCTCAAAGCTCTCAATCCTACCAAGCTGAAGTAACTCTGCTTTGTGAGCTTGTTTTAATGCTGAGATATCATGACAGTGTGTTTCAGGATGAGAAACCCAAATCCCCATTCATTGCAGTAGAGACGCTGGAGGACACGCAGGCTGTGCGCGCGGTCGCCTTCCACCCGTCTGGGACTCTCTATGCTATCGGCTCCAACTCCAAAACACTGCGTGTCTGCACTTACCCACAGTCCCTCAAAAACAGGCACGTGCTCCGTATTTAACACTCTTTTAGGGCCGCACAATATTGGGAAAAACTTACATACAGACTGCATACAAAAGCTGTACTGTATATATTTTTGGGAGGTCTATTTGATGAAAAACTAGGTTTTCATGCTTTAAGGTTAATCCCAATATATTTGACATTGACATTGTTGCAGCACCTCTTTTCACTCACTTCTGCCTCTTTTCACTCACTTCCGCCACTAGTTCTAGCAACTATGAAAAGGTTCCTCCGGTGCGACAACCCCTTATGCTTCTATAATCAAAGCAGGCCTGAGGAATTGTAACGCTCTGTCTGTTCTTGAATAGCACTGAAGCTCCAGCAAAGCAGCCTGACATCTGCTTCAAGCGAATTAAACACCATAAAGGCTCTATTTACTGTGTGGCCTGGAGTCCCTGCGGGCAGCTTCTTGCCACGGGCTCCAACGACAAGTATGTCAAAGTTCTTCCTTTCAACGCAGACACCTGCAACGCCACAGGTAATGTGCCTAATAATGTCACATCCAATACATCTTTTCTAGTGTAAATACACTGTTTTCCTACTTAATCTTAACGTGCACTGAAAGTATTTGTAATACTGTAATCGGCTGAAAGTAATTGGCTGTACATTATTCTTTATTTCACACCTACTTTCACAAAAAATAAATGCACATGAGGTATTCTGAAATTATTATTTTATTGTGTGAAAACGGACTATATTTCTACAGCAATAATGCACTGCTGTTCAAAAGTTTGGGCTTGTTAAGATTTGATAATGTTTTTGAATGTTTTCAAAAGTCTCTTATGTTCAACAAGGCTGCATTTATTTGATAAAATAATATTTAAAACAATTAAAATAACTGTTTTGTATTTGAATAAAATGTAATTTATCCCTGTTATGGCAAAGCTGAATTTTCAGCATCATTACTCCAGTCTTCAGTGTCACATGATCCTTCAGAAATCATTATATTATATTATAATATATCACACATTTTCTGAAAAGTTTTGGGATTCTTTGATGAATAGAAAGTTAAAAATAAAGCATTTATTTGAAATCTTCTGCAACATTATAAACGTCTTTACTGTCAAGTTTAGCACATCCTTTCTGAATAAATATTATATTAATTTCTAACAAAAAATGACTAACCCCAAACTTTTTAATATTAATATATATTTTATTAATATAGAATATATAAAATCTTAAATATTTATACATTTTATTTAGAAAGTCTGTGACTTTATATCTTACATTTTGAATTTCTTATTTCAATATTATTATTGAATATCTTATCTCATACTTATCTATTTATTTATTGCACTTAACCATTTATTGCACATATTGACGACAACAACCAATTTACAATAATACATAGAATTTACAATATATAATATATAAAATATATGACATGTATATTTAAAACGTATATATGTAATTTTGTTTTATTCACAATATATTACTTTTTTTTTTTTTCATAAACACAGTTACCATATATATATATATATATATATATATATATATATATATATATATATATATATATATATATATATATATATATATATATATATATATATATATATATATATATATATGTTTTTATAAATGCTCTTAGAATGGAGTATATGGATATTAACAGGGTAGTGCGTGTGCATTGGACCGCAGGGCCGGATCTAGAGTTCAGCATGCATGACGGCACTATCAGAGACCTGGCGTTTATGGAGGGTCCCGAGAGCGGAGGTGCCATCCTCATTAGTGCTGGGGCTGGAGACTGTAACATCTACACCACTGACTGCCAGAGAGGACAGGGCCTGCACGCGCTCAGCGGCCACACAGGTGCTCTCACACGCTAACCCTCCTCTTTATACAGTGTCTATAACAGGACGTTATATTGTGTTGTACGATACGCAGGGCACATCCTGTCTCTGTACACGTGGGGCGGGTGGATGATTGCCTCCGGATCTCAGGATAAGACGGTGAGGTTTTGGGATCTGCGCGTGCCCAGCTGTGTGAAGGTGGTTGGGACGGCTGTGCGTGGAACAGGTGTGTTTTTTTTCCTCTCAGCTTATTTACACACCTTTTGACTAATGAATTTCCACCATTTTCTTCATGATTTCTCCAGCTGTTTGTGATTTACGGGGGTTAAACGTTTCTAGAAATCTTTCAAACTAAATTCAGAGTGATTTGTGAATGAATGAAAGGTTGTATATCAGTTTGACCAATTCATTGCAAAAAAATCTAATCAAAAATAAAGTTATTTTCACTGAATTAGTTTTAAAATGTAAAATTGTGAATAATAATAATAATAAAATAGTATGTGATACTAAAAAAGTATTATTATTAAACAATATTAAATTTGTGAAAGCTACCAACACAAAAAATACACAACATTAAATGAAAATAACAACAATAACTAAAACAACAACAACAACAATAATAATACAACCACACATTATATGAAAATAATAATAATAATTATTATTATTAAACACAATATTAAATTCAAAGCCAATTCAGTGGCAACCAATGCAAATAATAATAATAATTATCATCAAAATAAAATATTATATGATGATTATAATAATAATACTGAACTACTGCTAAATTATTAGTATTAGTATTTCAGTAATTATTAGTATTAGTATCAGTATCCATTCAAAAAGGAGTTTGAAAAAGTTGTTTTTTCGGAGAATTCAAAATGGCAGACAAATTTTCATGACGGAAGATGACGCCATATGGTGCGATCGAATCGTTTTTTGTTTCTAGCCTTTACGGTTCAAAAGTTGGACAGTTGGTGGTGCTAGATGGATTGAGTTAGAGACTTCAAATTTGCTATGGTGACAGTTCAGACTGTCCTCTATCAGTGTGCCAAATTTCATAACTTTCATAACCACAAGCGGTTCTATGGGCTGTCATAGACTTCCATGGCAGAAGAAGAAGAATAAGAATGCCAACGTTATGGATCATCTGTATTGTTGTGTCATGTGACAGGAAGTGCTGTGGCCTCAGTGGCAGTGGACCCCAGTGGGCGGCTCATGGCGACTGGATTGGAGGACTGTCGCTGCATGCTGTATGACATCAGAGGCGGGCGCAGCGTCCAGGCGTATCGCCCGCACACCAGCGACGTTCGCTCTGTGCGCTTTTCTCCTGGTGCTCACTATCTGCTCACCGGGTCCTATGACAACAAAGTCATGATCACTGATCTTCAAGGTAGGTTGTGCTACAAACGATGTAAATATCATCACATCATCATTATTTCTTATTTTTCAAACCTCTCTCCAACCACCTGTCATAAAAAGTCTCCTGCCTCTTCTTGATCTAATCAGTTCTCGTCAAATTAATATTTTCATTAAAAATGACAGTAAATGTCACATTACAGAAGTAATATCCTTTCTGGGTGACATTTCATATCAGTTTAATATTAGTATTAATATTTCATATTAGAATTTAATAACAGTATATATTTATATTTATTATAACAATTAATTTATTATTATGATTTAAATTTAAATTATTTATTGAATTGGTTTTGCATTTTAATATCAGTTTGTTTCACTGATTTGGTTTTGATTATTATTAATAATCAAATTAAATTCCAAAGTTTTTTTGCCACATTGCAGAAGTAATATGGCTTGTGAATGTCATGTTTTGATTACTATTATTTACTATATTAAAATTCAAAACCAATTAAAGAAATAAGTAATGTCAGTTCTTTTCACTTAATTTTGCTTAGAATATTATATATTTTATATAATTATGAACAAAATAAAATTGTGTGTATGTTTGAATATTATTTTGTTTATATAATTGAACAAATTAAGATTGTGTGTATGTTTGTATATATATATATATATATATATATATATATATATGCATATATAATTTTTTATTGTTTAATGAATTGGTTTTGAATTTTTTAATATTGTTATTTATTATTAGTAGTAATACTAAAATTACATTCCACTGTTTTTACCACACTGCAGAAGTAATATGGCTTGTGAATGCCATTTAATATCTGTTTTTATCCTATAAATGTATTATTATTATTATTATGATTAATTACTATATTTTATCATAAAAAATATTGTCAGTTATTTTCACTGAATAAGCTTTAAATTTAAGTAGTAGTAATATTAATAATGATAATATATATTTTTTATTTTGTTTTTAATTAATTGTTTTTGAATTGTAATATTTTTTTTATTTCTTTTAAAACGTATTACTATTAATAAAATGAAATCCCACTGTTCCTTTGCCGCATAAAAGCAACGCTTGGCTTGAATGCTATTTCATATTTCTTTTCAATGTGTGTTTTTTTTTTTTCTTAAGAATTCTTTTTTAAATTATCATTACCATTAATTACAATATTTAAAAAAATATATAATATTGTTTTTAATAAATTGGTTTTGAATTGTAATATGTATTTAATAATTATAATAAATCCCTCTGTACTTGTTCATGTCACATTATGGAAGTCATATTTTTAGGGGATTTTTATGAAATTGAATTTTCTCTGTTTTTTTCCAGGTGATCTCACCAAAACCCTGCCGGTTACTGTGGCCGCTGAACACGGTGATAAAGTGATCCAGTGCCGATGGCACACCAGAGACCTTTCCTTCCTGTCCTCTTCAGCTGATAAGACTGTCACACTGTGGGCGTATCAGCCTTGATCCACAGAAACACTGATCCTCCTGCATTTAGAAAGACAGTTCAGAGTCACAAAAACGACTCCAAACCGACTGTTCGTTCCCAGCCCGTCATGTCTACATTTGGAATTGCACGTTTACTGGAAGAAACAGCTTTATTGTCAAATGTATTACAATTCAGAAAAAACAACAACACTTTTTTTCACTTACAAACACGGAACATTTCACTCGTAGCATTGCTTCTGTATTTTGCTATTTAGAGTGAATGACACAGTCCTGAAAATGTGAGCTGAATTGTGCCTTGAGGATGTTCTCTGTAGTTACACTTATTCAACTGAATGTCTTGTAAATATGAGCTTTTGTATAGGCTTAAATGCTAATCAAGGCATAAAACCATTGTATAGCACATTGCACTATGAACATCATGCCAACACCGTTTATGCAGCATGAATATTCATCTCTTCATTTAAAAAAATGTAAATAAATCAACAGCCCGTAAATGCTGAGGATAAATGTTTCGTGAAAGTCATCCTCAGTGTTGTTGAAACGGTTTTGTGCATTTTAGGAATGCTTTTATTTTGGATTGTCATTGTCCTAATGCATATATTTATATGCATCACTTTTGCACATCAATTCAGCACCTTTTTCTATTGACGCAGCAGATAACAATTATAGGACTCTCTCAATCATTTGTTGTATAAAGTATGTATTGGTAAATTATTTGAACATGGAAATAAACACAGTTTTCGACTATGGGATTTAGCCTAATGAACGATTCACTGTCTTCTACAAATCTACTTGTTATTAATTTTTAAAACAGCAACATTTTCATTCTAAAACGAATCACTATAATACAGTTTATCACAATAATGTTCTGTAGACAAATTACAATTTCATTTATTTTATCACGATTACAACAATGTTATTTTCATTATTATGTGTATTATTTCCTAAATTGAATATACACTTACCGGCCACTTTATTAGGTACCCCATGCTAGTAACGGGTTGGACCCCCTTTTGCCTTCAGAACTGCCTCAATTCTTCGTGGCATAGATTCAACAAGGTGCTGGAAGCATTCCTCAGGGAGTTTGGTCCATATTGACATGATGGCATCACACAGTTGCCGCAGATTTGTCGGCTGCACATCCATGATGCGAATCTCCCGTTCCACCACATCCCAAAGATGTTCTATTGGGTTGAGATCTGGTGACTGTGGAGGCCATTTTAGTGCAGTGAACTCATTGTCATGTTCAAGAAACCAATTTGAAATGATTAGAGCTTTGTGACATGGTGGAAGTAGCCATCAGAGGATGGGTACATGGTGGCCATAAAGGGATGGACATGGTCAGAAACAATGCTCAGGTAGGCCGTGGCATTTAAACGATGCCCAATTGGCACTAAGGGGCCTAAAGTGTGCCAGGAAAACATCCCCCACACCATTACACCACCACCACCAGCCTGCACAGTGGTAACAAGGCATGATGGTTCCATGTTCTCATTCTGTTTACGCCAAATTCTGACTCTAACATCTGAATGTCTCAACAGAAATCGAGACTCATCAGACCAGGCAACATTTTTCCAGTCTTCAGCTGTTCAATTTTGGTGAGCTCTTGCAAATTGTAGCCTCTTTTTCCTATTTGTAGTGGAGATGAGTGGTACCCGGTGGAGTCTTCTGCTGTTGTAGCCCATCCGCCTCAAGGTTGTGCGTGTTGTGCGTGTTGTAACGAGTAGTTATTTCAGTCACTGTTGCCCTTCTATCAGCTCGAACCAGTCTGGCCATTCTCCTCTGACCTCTGGCATCAACAAGGCATTTCCGCCCACAGAACTGCCGCTCACTGGATGTTTTTTCTTTTTCGGACCATTCTCTGTAAACCCTAGAGATGGTTGTGCGTGAAAATCCCAGTAGATTAGCAGTTTCTGAAATACTCAGACCAGCCCTTCTGGCACCAACAATCATGCCACGTTCAAAGTCACTCAAATCAACTTTCTTCCCCATACTGATGCTCGGTTTGAACTGCAGGAGATTGTCTTGACCATGTCTACATGCCTAAATGCACTGAGTTGCCGCCATGTGATTGGCTGCTTAGAAATTAAGTGTTAACGAGCAGTTGGACAGTTGTACCTAATAAAGTGGCCGGTGAGTGTATATATATATACTGTATATTAGGGCCGGGCCAAAGCTGGTACACGGGACTGCCACTCCCAGCTTTGGCCCAAATTCTGATCTGTGTGTAAAGTTTTTGAGCACATTAAAGGGTTAGTTCGCCCATTTAAGACATGAAGTTGTATGCAATCCTTACCAGCACTATAGTGCATATACTGACCCACTCTGTTGTCACCTCCCTGGTCAGAGTTCTGGCCGCAAATAATTTTTTCACGTAAAAACGCACAGTTTTGTGGCACTGGAAAATAACCGGGAGTACTTTATTGAAAAACTTCCAGCGGCCAGAACTCTGACCAGGGAGGTGACAACAGAGTGGGTCAGTGTGTATGCACTATAGTGCTGGTAAGGATTGCATACAACTTCATGTCTTAAATGGGCGAACTAACCCTTTAAGTGCCCTAAAAGCCCACAAAATAATAATAATAACCCTAAGGAAAACATAATTTGAATACCCCATAATTTCCATAATTTGAAACCCGTCTAACAGCTTAGAGTCGGGCTTGGTAGTGAGTGCATCCTTTCATGCTGTAAGAGTATGGCAGGCCTTATTTACATTGAGGCCTGCAAGCTTTGCTATTTACTACTGTGTGAAAGTAAAGTGACCTCAGCTCCTTATAGAAAGGATTAGGGGGATGTTGAAAAAAACAAGACATTTTAAAAGGAAAAAGGGGCAAATGTGAACTAGGGCCCTGGAGCACCAATTTTTTAGGGTATGTTATCGTGAAACCCTTACTATATGCCTCCTCAAACCAGAGTCGTTTATGAGGTTTTAAAAAAAGGGTAGCATTAGAACGAAACATCACCTGTAGTGGGTGACTTGGGACGACATTCTCAATTAGAGAGTCATTTTACTTGGCCGTCGCCAATTTGAGCTCCAGATAAAAGATATGGCAGGCGTTAGATCATCCTATTCAAGTGTCATGGCTTCCTCTCGTCTAGAGTTATTTTGGAAAATAGCCACCTCTTCTTTGAGCTCCAGTTCATGATTTTAAAGCTTTTATTTTATTAGAAATGTCATGGCTTCAAGAGAGGCCTCCTTGTTTAACCACCCTAGGTTGAGTGAATCAGTTTCCTCTCACTGAGAGAGTAAAATAGCATTATGCTGAAGCCTCTGCTCCACGAGCTCCAGATAAATCATGACCTCAAGTGCGGCCCTCTGTGGGCCGCCTTGATAATCAACCTGTGGTGAGTGTGTTCGCCTCTTCTATTAGGTGATTGGCCTTCCTTAAGGCCACCCAGACTATAACCCTGTATCACGACTTCCCCTCACTCAAGAGAGTTGTTATGAGAGTTGCTAAAGCCAGTGCTGCGCTGAGCTCTAGGTAGTTAGTTGCCCTTTATTGAGTGAGTTGGCCTCCTCTTGCTTAGAGAGTCGTTATGTTGAGGCCACCACTCCACTCAGCTCCAGGAAGGTCATGAATTTGTGTGTGTCGGCCCTAAAACCTTTTTGGAACGCCCCGATATCCGGCCTAGGCTTAGTACTTAGGAATGCGTAGACAGAGGGCGGTTGTTTGCTGCAGCTTCTCCGCCTCCTCCTTTGCAGTAGCTCAGAGTAGGCTGCTTCTCCAGAGCTTAGCTCAGACAGCAACCTGTCTTGGAGCTAGAGTTCAGTTCTCTATCCTGGAGTGCTTGTCTCGGGTCAGGCTGATATTAAACCCCCCTTGAATAAGGTTTTCTGAGAACACTTTGCTCCCAGAGCTCTGAAGCCCTTTGTGCCCTGCACCAATGATGCTCGGGTCGAGCCGATTTAGTACTCCCTCCTATTTAGGATGGTGTTGAGTACGCTCCCTTAGAGCTCAAACACTTGCCCCGAGCACATGCCCGTGTCCTTCTGGAGTAGTAGGGCCTGCAAGGGGGCCTCCTCGACAGTCCGGTTGCATGAGACCATATGCTCCCCTTGCTTTAAGGGTAAAAGGCGCTAAGCTGAGTACATCGCTTGTGTTGACAGTGTGAGGAAGTATCCCAAGCCCAGCAGACCTCCGGTGTCTAGTTCTGCTAGAAATTGACGTGCTACCCAGTAGTTGGCCCTCACAGGTCACCCTGAAAGCAATCCTTCAGGTGGAGCTAGGCTCTTAGCATGCTAGCATGGTATGGTGTAGACTGAGGTTGGGTTGTAGGCCTCCCTTACATTAGCCCTAGTGTTCTAGATTCGTTACCAAGTGGTTGGCCCTCAAGTAGTTGGCCACCTTGAAGGCAATCCTCCGGGTTGAGCTAGGTTGTTTAGCACTTTCAGCAAAATCTGTGTCCTAGCTCCCTAGAGTTAGATCATGTTGCAGGCTCTTATGGAGCCTCTCTGTTATTGGTTAGAGTTTTGGCGATACTTTGCTCAGTTGAGTTTGGTAATACTCCCCTTATTTGAGATGGTTGTTCTGTAGAGTACTCTGCTCCAGAAGTCGAAGGACTCTCATGAGACCTCCCTGGTAGATCAATTTTATTAGGCTGTTAGGTCCTCCTTCATTCTAAGGTCATCCCTTAGTGGAGTAGGGACCCTAGGTAGAGTACCCAGCATCCACAGTGCTTTGAAAAAGATAGCACTCTGTAGGTCCAGGGTCGAGCAGAGTAACTCCCCTATTGTAAGGGTTGGAATAGAAACAATGTTTCTATTTACTTTACTTCCTGAACTTTTTTGGACACATCTCCATTGTCAGTAAAGAAAAAACACCAGTTTTCACTGGAAAGCACCTATAATAATAAATGTTGTAATAAAGGGTCATAACTTGCTTAGGGATTGTTACATGTAGACAAAATTTCATCTGGAAATCTATAGCACCCAAGTATAACTTTCTAAAGGGAAAAATCCAAACTTCAGGAGGTTCTGTTTGAGTTCACACTCACAGTAAAAAAAACACCATTTTCCTTTCTTAAATCTGGTAAATTCATCAACATTTTCCTTTCTTAAATCTGGTAAATTCAGACAGAAGACTAAAAGTTCCAACAAAAAGTTTAATGACAAATATCCAAAGGGCAGGCAAACAGGCAGGGAAACACACACTTAAGGTAATGGTGATGGACAGAGCATGAATGTGAGGGACCAACTTATATAGCAAACACAAATGAGGATAATTCATAGAACACAGCTGACACATGAACTAATAATAAGGAGCAGGAAAACTGAACAAAGGAACACATGATGAACAAGAAACCAAACTAAAAAGTCCATGATAATGAAACTAACTGAACATAATGGTGACATTGTGTTTGTGCGTGCTTATTTGATTGCATTAAAATTACAGATTTGCATGAGATCACTCTCATCATTTATAAGAATCAGTCAATATAGTTTTAACAGTTAGTCAGAGTTTTCTTATTGTTGTCTGTTCCAGTGGGGAATATGAAGGTGCCAAGCTGTTCGTTGTTTGGGCTCTGTAGATTCCTTATTTTTTGTAGACTGTTTGTTAGTGCAAATGCATACCAGGAAGATGACGAACGAATGAGAAAACCCACAGAGGTAAAAACTATTTCATTAAATTCTTCATAATTTTGTTTTTAGTATAAATAGACTCCATTGAAACATTTCATTGTAAAATGTCAGCGAACCGTTGTTCTGCTCGGGATGTATTATTTATTAAATTTATTAAAGCATTTATTAAATGCAACATTTTAAATGTCGTCTTTGATCAATTTAATGCATGCTTGATAAATAAAAGTATTAATTTCTTTATTTTTAATCTTGCAACTTAATGTTTGAATGGTATCATGGTTTCCACAAAAATATTAAGCAGCACAACTGTTTTCAACATTGACAGTGATGAAATATTTCAATATTTCTTGAACAGCAAATCAGCATATTAAAAAGATTTCTTTGATCACAGGAACAAATTACATTTTAAATATATTCACATAGAGAACGGTTATTTTAAATTGTAATTCTATTTCACAATGTTATTGTTTTACTGCATTTTTGATAAATAAATGTAGCCTTGGTGAGCAAAAGAGACTTCTTTAAAAAATATTAAACAATTGTAATGTTTCCTATTCCAAACTTCTGTGATAATTTTTCTTTATATTGTATAGTCAATGAGGACTTAATGCACAAGCATTTGTAGTACATAAACCAATTATAAAATATTCATAAAATGTATGGAAAAAAAACATAGATATTAGTGGTTATTGTTCAGCAGTGTATTTGATTTCATACCGCATTAAAAGCAAGAGATGAGATAAAAAATAAAATCTGTCAATTAGACAAAGATCAGATAAAAACTGACATGCGTGTAACTGTCATTTCAGTGTCTCGTTCCTTGTTTTCAGTGAAACAAGGGTTACAGTTGTAATCCGAGGCGTTTTCAAATTAGTTGCTACACAATGTCCCAGTGGAATTGCTTCCAACGGAGATAACTCGCGCTGACAAGAGTTCCTATTCATTTATGCAAATACTTAGGCTATATAGGCCTACTATAGTTTTGTGAAAATCATTTGCACTGTTAGTATTTTAGTTTCACAAGACAATTTTCTCAAATGTTGTCTCTACTTGCTGCTGCACTATATTTTTGTTTGGTGTTCATGTTTAGATTGAATATTATATTTGTGGCGACTGGCGAGCAGGACGTGGCGATGGCATGATTATAATTTATAATGAGCGAAACTGCGCGACACACCGGTCTCGTCTCACGGAGGAGCGAAAGCCGGTTCGCCGGTTCCCGCCTTCTTCTTCCCACAACAAAATACTTTGCTACAATATTTTAAAGGGAAAAATCCAAACTTCTAGCCTGGTTAAAACCAGACCATTCTCAGTTGTAACTGAGTTATGGTCTGGCAAAGCGTCATATACAAATCATTTCCAGAGGGGCGTCACCAACGGACGTCGCGGATAGACCTAAACCCAATCAGAGCGATGAAGGAGATGACGTATGCAGAGTGGCGAGACACATCTCCGAGTGTTGTTCTTTGCTCGGTTTTTAACAAAAAGGAAACGTTCAAATCGCTTAAAACAGACGCGATAGCTGATTCGAACGAGTGATGTTCGACGGCATCCATCTTTGTAATGTAGGCTACAAAATCTGCTTCAAAATCCCGGCGCTGTCATCATCGTATAAAGCCCGCCCCAACGTTTCTGATTGGTGCCTCGATTTCGACGGATTGGAAATGGGCTTGAATGAGCTCTTTGCCAGATTAACTTTCAGAGCAAATCTAAATTTGCCGGAAGTTGTCTGGGTTTTCCCAGGCTACCAAACTTCAGGACAGGACACCTGCGTGAGCGGTTCAACAACTCACTCAAACTCAAAAGTTTAAGGTGCAGTCACAATA
Organism: Rhinichthys osculus; assembly: GCA_029959095.1. Lineage (NCBI taxonomy): Eukaryota > Metazoa > Chordata > Actinopteri > Cypriniformes > Leuciscidae > Rhinichthys > Rhinichthys osculus. The sequence continues at coordinate 25,682,266 of JARWKJ010000020.1, forward strand.
GTGTAAGGCCCGCCCAAACAGTCCAATGACAGGTGATGAAGGTTCACTGCGTGTTACTGACTTTTTTTTAAGTGTGGTAAAGTAATTTAGTTCCAGATAAACTTTTATCTGACTCCATTTTATCACAACCTTGGATTTAGGTTGGAATGCCTATTGGTCATTTATATAATAGTTAAGCTGCACATTTGATTATTCTATTTAACTCTTTACTATAATTGTACTAGTTTATTCGGGTGCCAAAGTCACACGTACTAGTTTATTCGGGTGCCAAAGTCACACAGGGTGCTCGCACTAGCCGTTATTTTTAATGCGGGCACACCATGATCACAAATTCGCCAGTCTGATCAATAATCAGAGGCACCCTACAGTCGCCTATATAACAACTTAGTTAAAGCCCACACAATAATCAGAGGTTATGGCTAGTACATTAGAGTTTTTCTCGATTGCTTAAATACTATAACCAGGCTTTTGAACTAAAATTTCAAAACCATAATGCCATTTATCAAAAAGCACACCCATTTCACTGAACTATGAACACTATTCCCCTGTTTTGACACATTAGTCAGATTTGTTGAACTGTCACAGCAAAACTCTACACACAAATCCCTTCATTTCTCATTGCCTACACCACGTGGTTATTTAGAAAGCACTAGCATTCAAAATTGTTCACTCAAGTCAGCACAGCTTCAGCTCAGTTAGCACACAATTACCCAGGTGAAAACACTAAGAGTCAAAATTGAACACACATCAGTCAGATCCTTCAATAGATAGATAAAAGGTTATACAATCTTTTATAAAAGATAAAAATCAGTTTACTGAGTTTTGGAACAATGGATCCACAGAGAAACTAAGCAATATGTCGAGGAGGGAGAGGAAGAGGAGGAGGATGAGGAGGAGGAAAATGAGGAGGAAGAGGAGGAGGAGGAGGAGAAACAGGAGGAGGAAGAGGAATAGGAGGAGGAAGAGGAGGAGGAGGAGGAAGAGGAGGAGGAGGAGGAAGAGGAGGAAGAGGAGGAGGAAGGGCAAGAAGACAAGCAGTCTCGGATGAAATTCAAGCCACTTTAGTTGACCATGTCCTTGTCCATGGTATGACTATGAGAGAGGCTGGGCAACGAGTACAGCCAAATTTGAGTCGCTTCACCGTCGCCTCCATCATCAGAACCATCAGGGAGGTGTGGTGGCAAACACAATTTATATCACTGAATAAGAGACACACATTTCCAATTGTCTTTGATGAGGTTTATGTTCTTGCAAGAAAAGGCCAGCAGTCATACAGTCACCCAGAGTGGCTGAAGAGTGTGACAGTGAAGGGAGGGCATCCTTTCTCCGTTATAGTCTTGACTCCCAGAATGTTATCTTTCTAGGCCAATGATGGTATTTCAACCATATGTGGAACATTCTTAGACTTGTTCATCATATTGTATCCTTGAGTGGAGGCATGTACCCACACTCTTTGGGTACATGCCTCCACTCAAGGATACAATATGATGAACAAGAGGGAGGTTCGGGGAGGGAGGGCGGGGGACCACAAGCAACATTAATTACCAGTTTTGGAAATGTTGTTTTGAATTTATAGCACCAGTGTGTAAGACTGTGTTGTAGTGTGTGTATTTTTGAGGGCTTGTGTGTCCTGTCTGAGGGCAAAGTTTGGTTTTTCAGCAAGAGTGAATGGTTTTGAGTGTAGAGCTTCATTTTGACCTGAAAATAGGATGTTTGGGGAATTGGGTGAGACGTTATGGATTTGTGTTTACTGTTTTGAGAATACGAGGCATAGTTTCAAGAAATGTGTTTAAGCAATCGAGAAAAACTGTAAGGGGGGGCGCTAGCGAGCAATGGAAGGCTAAGACGCACCTCCAGATAGCTCGTCAAAAATCCGTTCAAAAACTGAACAAAAACGCAAAATTTTCGATTGTTACCCAGTTCGTGAAGAACATAAACGTCGCAGTAATCACCGGAACAAAATATCCTGCTCGATTTCGACAATGGTTAAACAGAAAGGCAAGAAAAGCGAGGCACCTGAGACAGGCCCAGAGACCTCGGGCGCGCCCTGCTCGGAGGCCACGGAGGCTGATGACTGCACTGTGGATGAACCCTCTAATAAGACGGTGCTCGCGGCCATCGCTGCTTTAAGCGCAGATGTGAACCGGATTAGATCAGAGGTTTGTGCCACCATAGAAAACCGTATCACAGAAGTTTCTGCTACCATCAGGGGCGAGATTTCATCACTTAATGAAAACGTCCAGAAATCTATCTCTGAGCTGAGAGGCATATCAGCAGTACACGGGACCGCTTTGAAAGAGCTGGAAGAAAGCGCTTCATCCCACTCTGACATCCTCTCCACACTGCAGTCTACAGTGGATCTTCTGACATCTAAAGTTAAACATCTGGATGAAAAATGTGAGGACCTCGAAGCGCGCTCCAGACGGAACAATATTAGGATTATAGGAATACCGGAGGGAAAAGAGGGGCCACGGCCCAGAGAGTTCATCTCACAACTCCTATCCGATGTGCTGTCTTTGCCGGAGCAACCACTGATAGATCGGGCACACAGGATAAACCGCCAGAAACCGAAACCAGAGGACCCCCCACGACCCTTCATTTTAAGGCTTCACTACTACCACGTCCGTGAGGAAATCTTACGTAGGGCCATAGAAAAGAATAAGCTGGAATACCAAGGACGGAAAATACACATATTTCCTGATTTCCCTCCTTCTGTGGTCAAACAGAGAGCGGCGTTCACTAAAGTCAGAGAAATGTTACGAGGAAGACCAAGCGTCAGATACGGACTGATTTATCCTGCCAGGCTGATGGTGACACACGGAGGAGTGAAACTATCGTTCACCGACCCAAAGGAAGCTCAAGAGTATGCTGAGAAACATTTTGGTCAACCACAATAGATATTGACAGAGGAGGTGACTTACCAGGTGGTCCTGCTAAGTGGATAATGCACTTATACTAACATACGGGTCCTATCCATCAAAATATGGTGAGACTGTGCATTAGACCACACATCGTTTTATACCTTACAGCATTAATGTTTTTGTTTTGTTCAAATTAATCTGTCGAGCTATTTGAGAAGCTCTAGTTACTAAGGTTAACAAGGGTTAACAGTAACAGCTCAGGGAAGTAATAGTTTTTATTTTTATTATACTTATTTTCTCTCATCAATACTTCCCGAAGTACTTTCGTGCCATACGTTTGTTTAGTATTGGCTAGAAATGTTGTTATTTTTTGTTTACTCAGTTTGTTCTAGAGGGTTTAAAAGAGTTTATAGGATGGGGAAGGGGGGGGCGGGGGGGGTGGGACTTAGCCGTCTTTCTACTATAAAATCACAACTTGAAAGTGTACTAATTGGAGATCACGTGACCCTCCGGTAGCAATGGCTGTGTAGTTCGACTGCTCCCTGACTCGGTATCCTTATTTTAAGTGTTCTCGGTAAAACTATCAACTTTTGGTTAGTTTTGATTGCTCTGATAACGGTGTAACAAATGAAGATGGCAAAACGTCAGTTAACGTTGGCTTCCCCGGAGAAAAAGCGAGTTAAAGATCCTATTGGTGCTCCTGAGGGGGAACTTCGCGCTATTGTTGCTGACGAGTTAAAGATGCACCTTAGCTTCGTCAGGGAACTGTTTAAGGAAGAATTTGCCCCGATCGCGGATAGGCTTGGAGTCCTGGAAGAGGACGTTCGGCTGATAAGAAACAACTTTGACAATATGCAGGCAGCTCTTCGTAACACAAAAAAAGACACCATGGAGGTTAAGCTAGCAGTGGATTCTCTTCAGGAAAAGTTGGCGAGAATTGAAGACAAAAGCCGCGAGTCCAATGTGCGTCTAGTGGGACTCAAAGAGGGTGTAGAAGGAGATGACCCGCGGCGATTTATACAGGATAATCTTCCTAAATGGATTCCCTCTCTTGCTGGCAAGGTATTGGAGATTGAAAGAGCTCATCGTATCTACAGCGGGGAGCGTGCGAAATCTACCCCTCGCACGTTCATCTTTAAGATGCTGCGCTATCAAGATCGGAATGCAATACTGAATGGAGCTCGTGCTGCTGCTGGACAAATTCTCCATAATGGATCTCCGCTGCTTTTTTTCCCAGACTACAGTACTCACACTGCGTCTAAGAGGAGAGCGATGGCACTGGCGAGGAAGAAGCTAACCCAGTTGGGAATTACGTCTTTTCTGCTATATCCCGCGGTAGTGAAAGTGATCCACCGAGGGAAGATTTCACTTCTTGAGACACCGACCGAGGTTGAAAAGTTTGTCCTCAATCGGGATCCCATCGCAAAACCACCCCTGAAGGAAGCTGAGGCGGCCGCGTTACGAGAATCCGAGGTGAATGAGCACGAATCGGCAGTTCCCATGGAGGACCTTGCTGAGTGAGACGGATTGATTTTATTCCATCCGGAAAGTGACCGGGTCAGGTGAATTGACGGACGAGCCGGACTGCTAGTTGGACACGTATCCAAAGTCTGTTATGTTAAGGGCAGGTAGAAGAGTGTGTTTTAACTCTTTGCTTACTGCCCATTTCTTTAATGTTCTTGTTTGTTTGTGTTTTTCTGTTCCATGCCCGAGTCTGCCCAAGTTTAATTTGTTTCATGCAGGTATTTATATATTTGTATATTTCGTACTTCTTGATTGCCGACCGCTCTCTTTTTTGGGGACTATGCTCTTTGGTCCTCCAGCCTTGTTCTGGTTGGTCTGCATATGGCTGTTACTTAATAACTTATGGCTGTAAATATATTGTCATGGAACGTTAATGGGTTAAATAGCCCCATCAAGCGAACCAAATGCTTAGATTATCTAAGATGTAAAAATGTCTCCTTTGCCCTGATACAAGAGTCTCATTTGAAGTCAGCTGACGTGCATCGCTTTCAAAACAGATACTTTAAAATGCTGTCTTCCTCTTCGGCCGTCAATAAATCTAAAGGGGTGCTGATATTGTCTAGGCGTTCTACTAATTTTTCAATTACACGTTCTGGTGGGGATAAGGAAGGCCGAATCACCTATGTTGTTGGTTCTCTAAATAATACTAAATACGCTTTTTTGTCTGTATATGCTCCCAATGAAGGTGATCCCGTATTTTTTCAAGACTTATTACGCTTAGTTGTGAGTTTGGAGGACTGTCTCGTGGTGTTAGGGGGCGATTTTAATGCTGTATTAGATCCTCAGTTGGATAGATCTCACGCTTCTAAGGCTGATTCAAGGATCTCTGAATGTTTTAACTCCTTTTTGCGACATTCTAACATATGCGATGTCTGGCGTTTGCAAAACGATGGCTCTAGGGACTATACATTTTTTTCAGCTCGTCATAAGAGCTATTCGAGGATCGACTATATACTTATGTCTCCCTCTCTAATTCCTTATATTAATAAAGTAGACATTTTGCCACTTCTTTTATCTGATCATTCCCCAATAATTACCACTTTAACTCCTGTATCGTTGGGCTCCAGACACAATCGTTGGAGATTTAATACTTCCTTGTTACAGGACAGTACATTTGTGGCTGAATTACGCAACTCCCTGAAGGAGTTTTTGCAGATTAATAGGGATTCAGTTTCTAACCCTCAAGTATTGTGGGAAACCACTAAATGTTTTATTAGGGGTAAATGTATAAGTTTTTCATCCTTTAGTAAAAAGTGTAGAGAGAGCCGTAAAATGGAATTAGAAAAACAAATTAATATACTAGAGAAGGAATTAAAAGGTGAATTTTCAGAGATCAAAGCCAAAGAAGTAAACGTCCTTAAATCAGAATTAAAATCCATATATCTGCATAGAGCTGAATTTCTCATGCACCGCACTAGACAATTTTATTATTTCAATGGAGAACGCCCTTCTAAGCTTTTGGCTTTGAGGTTGAAGGATGGTGAGTCTAAGGCCAACATATCTGCTATTAGGCATGAGGGTTCGGTATATACTAAACCTAAGGATGTAAATAGAATATTTGAATCCTATTATCAACATCTATATACTTCAGAATACAGCACAAACTCAACAAATTTAGACTTATTCCTTAAACACTTAAATCTTCCCAAATTAAATGATTCTCAGCGCGACATATTGGACAGTCCTTTGACAATTAAAGAATTGAAATCAGCCTTGGATTACATGAATAGTAATAAAGCCCCTGGGTTAGATGGGATTCCCCCGGAGTTATTGAAGACGTTATGGGACATAGTGGCCCCCTTGATTCTTAATTCTTTTAATTTTGCTTTAGGAAAAGGTGCTCTGCATAGGGACCAAAACACAGCTTTAATAACTTTGCTTTTGAAGAAAGGGAAAGATCCTCTTGAGTGTTCTAGCTACAGGCCAATTAGCCTTTTATCCACAGATTCAAAACTGATGGCAAAGGTCTTGGCCTTAAGATTGGAGCGGTGTGTAGGAGACCTGATCAAATATGATCAGTCAGGTTTTCTTAGGGGGAGATTTGCTGCTGACAATATACGTAGGCTTCTTCATATTATTCAACAAGCAGACTCGTACACAGCTTCTTCTGCAGTCCTTTCTCTGGATGCAGAAAAAGCATTCGACAGAATTGAGTGGAATTTTTTATGGTCTGTCCTGGAACGTTTTGGATTTGGTTCTTTTTTCCTGCAAGCTGTCAAAACTATCTATTTTGATTGTTCAGCCAGAGTTCTTACTAGTCCTCACATTTCTCCTCCCTTCCACCTTGGCAGAGGCACTCGCCAAGGATGTCCCCTGTCACCTTTGCTTTTTAATTTATCATTAGAGCCTTTGGCCCAAGCGATTAGACAATGTTCTGCAATAGCCCCTATAAGCTGTATTAATACTTCCCATAAGATTTCACTATATGCTGATGACATTCTTTTGTATCTATCAAATATCACAGATTCGGTTAAAGAATGCTTAAAATTATTTGATACCTTTGGTAAACTGTCCGGTTATAAAATTAACTGGAGTAAATCTGTACTTTTGCCCCTTAATTTAGCTGCTAAATCAGAGATTCAGGCCTTACCCGCTATGATTCCAATCAGCGATCATTTTAATTATCTTGGCATTAGAGTTTTTTCTTCTCTATCTCGCATTTCTAAGTGGAACTATCAGTCCCTTCTGGATAAGCTTTCGAGTAATCTTCAGTGCTGGTCTCCACTCTGCTTGGCTCTTCATGGTAGGATGGCCACTATTAAGATGAATATACTTCCGAGGCTGAGTTTTCTATTTTCAACTTTACCTCTAGCACCACCCATTGGTTACTTTAAAGAGCTTCGTACAGCAGTAACTAAATTCTTATGGAATTACAAACGGCCTAGAGTCCGTCTCAAATCTATGCACAGGCTAAAACCTCATGGAGGCTTATCACTACCAGATTTTTGGTCCTATTATTTAGCATACCAAATAAGACCACTTAGGACTTGGATTGATGTTGACTCCCCTGTGCCATGGCGGGCCATAGAAATGAATATTATTCTCCCATTACGTCTACAGGATTTACTTTTTACTGGGATACATAAGAAGGTTCTGGAAAAGTTTGGTCCAATTATATGTCATTCTATCAAAACCTGGAGAATGGCAGAAAAGATCATGGGAGCTTCAGATTTATACAGCGATTCTACTCCCATTTGGCATAATAATAATCTCTGTACGGGTAACAAACCCTTTGTCTACAATTGCTGGGCCAAATGTGGGGTTTATACCCTGAAAGATATGTACAGTGATTATGGGCTTAAGTCCTTTCAAATCCTAAAGGATGAATTCTCTCTTCCAGGATTCTCCTTCTTTCTGTATTTAAGATTGAGGTCGGCGCTAAAAGCCTATGGAGTACCCTGGTCAACTAAAATATCTTCTCATCCTATGATAGACTGGATAGATTCCAGTATGGCTTCTAGAGGTATGGTGAGCATAATTTATAAATCGCTTTTGGTACGACAGTATGTGAACATCCCGACTGAGGACTTCTGGGAAAGACAACTTAGCACAGTGATTGACTGGGAAACTGTCTGGGGGAATTGTTTTGCTACCTCAAAAAATCCAGCTCACCAAATGATACATTACAAGTTAATATGTAAGGCGTATGCCACACCTTGTTTGCTATATAAAATGAAAAGAAAATCTGATCCCTTTTGTCACTTGTGTAAATGCGCGAATGTTGGTACATATATGCATATGTTCTGGGACTGTTCTCTAATTGTGCCGGTCTGGTCTGCAGTCCAGGACCTACTGACAGATCTTCTGAAGATTCCGATCCAAAAGGATCCTCTGGTTTTTCTTTTGCTGGATGATTCCTCACTGTCATTGTCTGTCGATCAAAGGAGGATTCTGTCCGCTGCTTTCACTGCTGCTAAAAAAGTTGTCCTAAAACTGTGGGTGGAACCAACTACCCCAGCGACGTTTATCTGGATGTCCTATATGCTTGACATTGTTCGTCTGGAGTGTACCACAGCTAAAGTGCTTGGCGGCAACAGAAAGACAATACAATTTTGGCTGGACCTTATTGAGACTCTATCCAAAAGATTCTGAGATCCTTCTATGTGTAGTTTTGTCAAATTGTATTCTTATTTCATGGCATATTTATTATTTATTTTAATTTGGTCCTAGGATTATGGGCAGAACTTGGGCATTGTTGTAAATAGTTTTATACACACAAAATGTTTAATAAATAAAGAATCACAAAAAAGAAAGTGTACTAATTGGAACAATTATTTACTCTATTTTCTTTCTGATATGCCAATACAAAATGATCTAAATATAAGAGAAGGAAGGAGGGGTGTAACCTTAGCTAGCTGGAATGTGCGTGGACTTAACAACCCAATTAAAAGAGGTAAAATCTTTGCCCATCTTAAATCACTGGCACCAGATCTAATATTCTTACAAGAAACCCACTTGAAAAAAGACTCTCATATCAGGTTAAGGTGTAAATGGATTAATAATGTATACCACTCATCATTTAATCTTAAAGCAAGAGGTACAGCAATTTTGATAAGGAAAGGCATTCCCTTCATTCACAAAGATACAATATCTGATAAGGAAGGTCGATTTCTGATTGTAATTGGGGAAATATATTCTACACCTCTCACCCTGATGAACATATACGCTCCAAATATAGACAATCCATCATTTTTTCAGAAGGCAATGTCTTTTATACCTGATTTATCCCAGACGAACTTGATTATTGCAGGGGACTTCAATTGTGTATTAGATCCGTATTTAGACAGATCTTCCACTCGCAGAGCAGAGAGGAGTAATTCAAGTGTCTTTCTTAATACATTTATCAACAATAATAATCTGTCTGACATTTGGAGAATAGCTAACCCGACTAGTAGGGATTACTCCTTTTATTCCGCAACACATAACTCTTACAGCAGGATAGATTACTTTCTTATAGATGCAAAACTAACACCTTATGCTGTAAATCCGAAATACCACAACATTTTGATCTCAGATCACAGTCCCCTTACGTGTACTCTGAATATTCAAAACATTGTGAAGCCACAGATGAACTGGAGGCTAAACCCTCTTTTATTAACCGAAATAGAGTTCCGTGATTATTTAAAATCTCAGATATCCCTTTATTTTGATACTAATGATAATTCAGAAACCACCCCTGCTGTTCTATGGGAGGCATTCAAAGCATTTATTAGAGGCTCTATAATTTCATTTGAAGCATCTAGAAGGAAATTGAACAAAGCTAGATTGCTCGAACTAGACATCCAAATTAACCTCCTAGATAAAGAGAATGCCAAAACCCCCTCCAGTGACTTGCACAAAAATATATCTGCCTTAAAATATGAATATAACAAGATACTCTCGGCAAGGATTAGTAAGGCATTTTTATATACAAAACAAAAACATTTTGAGTTCAATGACAAGCCACATAGACTCTTAGCCCGGCAACTCAGAAAACAGGAAAATGATCGCACAATACATAAAATCAAATCTGATAAAGGTGAGATTCTGATTAATCCCAAAGACATTAATGATCGATTTCTCCAATTCTACAAAAATTTGTACACTTCCAAAAGTAATACAAACTATACAGCTATGCAAGATTTTTTAAATAAGTGCAATCTCCCCCAACTAGATGAAAATGAGGCAGCTCAGCTGAATTCTGAAATCTCTGTTGAAGAAGTTAAAAAGGCTATTACTTCACTCAAAAGTAATAAAGCTCCAGGCCCGGATGGCCTCCCAGGTGAGCTGTATAAAAAATTTAATGTTACCCTGTGCCCATATTTACATAGGGTGTTCACTCAAGCCCACATGGATGGTGTCCTACCTCCTACTTTAACAGAAGCGGTTATTACAGTGATACATAAAAAGGGTAAGGACCCAGAGGAGGTCGGCTCTTTTCGACCTATTTCTTTATTAAACCAAGATGGGAAATTATTTTCTAAAATTTTGGCCAATAGATTGAGCCCCTTTTTAGATAAATTAATACATCCAGACCAAACTGGTTTTATACCAGGTAGAAATTCTTTTTTCAATCTTAGACGTTTATTTAATATCATGTATGCTACTAACAGACCACAAGAAGAGCTAGCCATCCTTTCACTCGATGCTGAGAAGGCATTCGACCAAGTCGAATGGCCGTATTTATTCGAAATTTTAAAGAGATTTAATTTTGGAGAAAAATTCATATCAATGGTAAAGCTTCTTTACAACAACCCCTGTGCACAGATTCTGACTAATCAAATACTGTCCCGCCGTTTCAGATTACACAGAGGAACGAGACAAGGGTGTCCTCTTTCACCCCTAATTTTTGCTTTAGCAATCGAACCCCTTGCCGAGAGTATCCGTTCAGACCCTTTAATTTATGGTTATAATACACAAAGATCTATAAATAAAATCTCATTATACGCCGATGATGTTTTACTATTTATCTCTCAACCCCAAGTCACAATCTCACAGTTACTCGATAAAATTAATTCATTTGGGACCTTTTCTGGTTACAGGATAAATTGGAATAAAAGCGAGCTAATGCCCATACAGGTGCAGAATATTGCCTGGTTACAGAACCTCCCTTTTAGTGTATCTTCAGAAAAATTCACGTACTTAGGAATCCAGATTTCCTAAGACCTCGTTTTTTCACCTCCGTAATATTTCCAAACTGCGTTCCTTTCTTTCCTTCCCAGCTGCAGAGAAGCTCGTCCATGCCTTTGTCTCCTCCAGGCTGGATTACTGTAACGCACTCCTGTGGGGAATCCCTGGTAGGAGCCTTCAAAAGCTCCAATTTGTGCAGAATAGTGCTGCCAGGGTCCTAATGAGGGTGCGGAAACACGAGCACATCACCCCTATCCTAAAATCCCTTCACTGGCTCCCTGTTTATTACCGTATAGAATATAAGATCCTCCTACACACTCACCACTGTCTGCATGGTGCGGCCCCCACATACCTCACTGATCTCCTTTCCTTACACACTTCCACCCGGACCAGAGCAGGCAAACGGCATCTCCTGGTTACACCTAGGACACGGCTCAAGACTATGGGCGACAGGGCTTTTAAAGCATCCGCCCCTCGTCTATGGAATGCCCTTCCGGAACAACTCAGAACTCCCAAGACTACGGATGTTTTTAAAAAAGAGCTGAAAACTTATCTTTTTAGAAAAGCGTATTTTTAAGTATTTTTATGTGTTTTTAAGTGTCTGCGTATTGATTTTTATCTTATTGTTTTGTTTTGTTTCTATTTTATTTTATTTTATTTTTTTATTTTTTTTTCTTGTAAGCACTATGAGATTTGATGTCAAATGTATAGTGCATTATAAATAAAATTCATCATCATCATCATCATCATCAGATTACAAAAAGCCACTCTAATCTATTTAAGGAGAATTTCCCACCACTGCTGTCTAAATTACAATCAAATATACAGTTCTGGAAGACTTTGCCAATATCTCTACTTGGCAGAGTGAATGCTATCAAAATGATTTTCTTGCCCCAATTACTATATTTATTTCAGAACATTCCAGTATTTCTCCCCAAATCTTTCTTTAAAAAAATTGACTCGATTGTGCTCCCTTTCTTATGGGACTACAAAACCCACAGAATAGGCAAGAAACACCTCTGCAAATCTAAAATAGAGGGAGGCTTGGCACTCCCGAATTTTTTATCATATTACTGGGCCTCACATATCAAGATTATGACGTACTGGCTGGATAACACTGCTACTTCACCAAACTGGCTCGAATTAGAGCTAGAGGCATGCCAGCCTAACTCTATAGGTGCCATCCTTCTGGCACCTTACACTATTGAGAAGTCTTTGTACAATAGCAATGTAATGATCCATAGTACAGTGCGTATTTGGAAACAAATCAAATCTCACTTTAAGTTGAAACCCATATTTTATGCATTACCTATCACTGGAAACCCTACGTTTCCTCCATCCATTCTTGATAATACTTTTAATCTCTGGATGAATAGAGGCATTCATACAATAGGAGAGCTATACATTAATGGCATTTTTGCATCCTTTGCACAATTACAGAGTAAATATAATATACCGGGTAGTAGTTTCTTTAGATACTTGCAAATTAGAAACTATGTAAGAAAATACTTGCAAAATTTTGAGATCTTCTCAGGCTCTTGTCTTGATCGATGCCTCCGACCCATGTCATGCTTAGAAAAATCGATATCTTATATTTATGACACTTTGCAGTCCATCAGCCCAGTGATCTCCACTTCAATAAAAACAAAATGGGAGGAAGAAATGGGCATTGTGATCCCAGACCCTCTATGGGAAAAGAGTTTGGAACATACTCATCGATGTTCCAAGAATGCTAGGCACTGTCTAATTCACTTTAAGATTTTACATCGTCTTCACTTTTCTAAAGAGAGATTACACAAAATATACCCTGAGATATCCCCTCTATGCGACAGATGCCTTGTTGCAGAAGACACGTTGCTTCACAGCTTCGTTCTGTGTCCCAAGGTTAAGATCTTTTGGTTTAATATCTTCAGTTTAATTTCTAGGATACTTAAAATACAATTGGAGCCTAATCCTCTCATCATTATTTTAGGAATTTCAGAGGATTTTAAAAGGTTAAACAACTATCAACAATGCCTCCTGTCCTATAGTCTCATCACCGCAAAGAAGCTACTTCTCATGCATTGGAAAAATAAAGAAGCACCCACCACAAAGTTATGGCTCAGTGATCTTACTAACACTCTCTACTTAGAGAGAATAAAATATATTCTTATGGATAAACTCCCACACTTTGATAAAGTGTGGTCACCTCTCATTCACTATCTCTCTCCTGGCAGTGGAAATTAATGTCTCCCTCTAACTATAATAAAGTAATATCTAGACGGAAGGATTAGGCTGGGTAGGGTGGGAAAGAGGGATTATTTAGTTTTTTTTTTTTTTTTTTTTTTTTTTTTTTTTTTCTCTATATTCTATGTTTATCTGTTGATTCTGTTTTTATTTTTTATTATTATTTGTTTTTGACATTGTTGTATGTTCTAAAACAAAAAGAGGACTGTATGTCCTAACTGCACACATTTCTATGTGGTTATACATTATACTCCTGTGTATGATGTAGAAATTATAACGATATGAACATGTGCTCTAATAAAAATATTTGAAACGAAAAACTGTAAGATAATGCCGCCCCAATCTCAATGGTATTTTTGTCTAGCCCCCTAAAATTAATAATTTAACTGTATTACAACTTGAATAAGGCTGGAAAAATAACCAGAGGTTATGGCTATAGGCTACATTAAATGCCGCTCCAATGCGTAGCCTACTATTACCTCAGTAGTATTTTTATCTAGCCCCCTATAGTAAGTGTGACTGCACAACAACTTAATTACAGTCAAGCAGTAAGTCAGAAATCTAAAATCCCACCTGATTTGCCACATTCTCAATCTAACCTGAGGTCTAGTATGTACTTAACCCTGGACACAGCTTTGCGGTAACAATGGATACAACGTAATCTAGTTAACAATTTCAGAGTAAATCAGAATCAATCAAAATGTAACAATGTATTATTAGTCAGGTAAATGTATCATGCAAATTACATAATCAGTTTAAAGATAATGAATACAAAACATAAAATGCTTTTGATTAAAGAGAAAATATGAATACCTGACATTAGAAAAATACATATTGCTGAATGTCTGAGGACATTCATGCATTACGGGCTGATCTGAACTACAAATTGCACTGAGCCCCTTGAAACATCTCTTTAAACAATCAGCCAGAATAAAATAAAACAGACAGAAACCTCTTTCAAATGGAAACATGGTAACAATGGGATTTTGCATTCATCCCGGTCTCCAGAGTTTACACATTTTGAGAACAGGATGCCATTTGTATGAAAGACCCACCCTCCTCTGTAAGCAAGATATCTCTAAACTTTATTACCTTTTGGTTTATTTCTTTTAGACCTTTGTACCTGTCACACTGAGGCATTTCAAATGATACCAAACATGTATAGTGTTTTATGATTGTTGATATTCATATTAAACCATATACACTCACCTAAAGGATTATTAGGAACACCATACTAATAATGTGTTTGACCCCCTTTCGCCTTTAGAACTGCCTTAATTCTACGGGGCATTGATTCAACAAGGTGCTGAAAGCATTCTTTAGAAATGTTGGCCCATATTGATAGGATAGCATCTTGGAGTTGATGGAGATTTATGGGATGCACATCCAGGGCACAAAGCTCCCGTTCCACCACATCCCAAAGATGCTCTATTGGGTTGAGATCTGGTGACTGTGGGGGCCATTTTAGTACAGTGAACTCATTGTCATGTTCAATAAACCAATTTGAAATGATTCGAGCTTTGTGACATGGTGCATTATCCTGCTGGAAGTAGCCATCAGAGGATGGGTACATGGTGGCCATAAAGGGATGGACATGGTCAGAAACAATGCTCAGGTAGGCCGTGGCATTTAAACGATGCCCAATTGGCACTAAGGGGCCTAAAGTGTGCCAAGAAAACATCCCCCACACCATTACACCACCACCACCAGCCTGCACAGTGGTAACAAGGCATGATGGATCCATGTTCTCATTCTGTTTACGCCAAATTCTGACTCTACCATCTGAATGTCTCAACAGAAATCGAGACTCATCAGACCAGACAACATTTTTCCAGTCTTCAACTGTCCAATTTTGGTGAGCTCTTGCAAATTGTGGCCTCTTTTTCCTATTTGTAGTGGAGATGAGTGGTACCCGGTGGGGTCTTCTGCTGTTGTAGCCCATCCGCCTCAAGGTTGTACGTGTTGTGGCTTCACAAATGCTTTGCTGCATACCTCGGTTGTAACGAGTGGTTATTTCAGTCAAAGTTGCTCTTCTATCAGCTTGAATCAGTCGTCCCATTCTCCTCTGACCTCTAGCATCAACAAGGCATTTTTGCCCACAGGACTGCCGCATACGGGATGTTTTTCCCTTTTCACACCATTCTTTGTAAACCCTAGAAATGGTTGTGCGTGAAAATCCCAGTAACTGAGCAGATTGTGAAATACTCAGACCGGCCCGTCTGGCACCAACAACCATGCCATGCTCAAAATTGCTTAAATCACCTTTCTTTCCCATTCTGACATTCAGTTTGGAGTTCAGGAGATTGCCTTGACCAGGACCACACCCCTAAATGCATTGAAGCAACTGCCATGAGATTGGTTGATTAGATAATTGCATTAATGAGAAATTGAACAGGTGTTCCTAATAATCCTTTAGGTGAGTGTAGATTTTTGGGTGAATTTCAAGTTATCCCACCAGGAGAAGACATTGGTGATGAGGAGGAGACTCCTCCACCATCCACAGACGACTGGTTTTGGGCGCAGGGTTTTACTGCGTGATAAATATAAGCAGCGGCACAACGGTTCATATGCTCATTGTCTCCAAATCATGACCAGAGACGGATAAATATTAAGTCTGCTGTTTAAAACAAATAAAGAACCAATAGAAGAGAATAGTTATGCGCGAACAGCGGCAGTATATTCGTGCAGTGTGTGCATGTCGAAAAATCAATTCCAATTTGAACCTTGTGACATATAAACGCGCACATCTACTCGATTACTTTATTTATCGTTCATGTAAACACCGTGTTCAGATTCATCAATCGGATTGATTTCATTCCGATTGAATCAAATGGTGTCCATGTAAATGTAGCTAGTGACAACAGGATTTTTTGAGAGAAATTGCAGAATTACAGTTTTAAAAGTAAGTATTGGGTTTCAACTTACTCAAATATCTAATAAAACAAATGTAAAAAAACAACAACAACAACTTTAAAGTGGTTCACATGTTGATATCTTACTAAGATGCAAATATATATTTATACTCTTTACTATATACAGAAATGGTTCATGCTGAACATTTTTAGACAGTTTGTGAAGTTGAACCCTATTTTGTTCTCACACAGTTTCAAATACATTTCAAAAAGGTCTAGTACAAACGTTAGTCACTCATCAATGGCAGCTGTCAGTTGCTAGACGACAAGAACAGTCCTCCGTCTATCTTATTTGTGTCACATTAGAAACCCCTCTTTTACTTTAGTGATATTTTATTAGTGTTTCTCTACTTTAACTTAAGTACAGGGTTTGCGTACACCATCCACCATGAATATTTCATGATTAATTTCTCTTGCAGGATGTAGGCTAATGTTGTATTGTCTGTGCATTATAATGAAGACAACTCCAACAATGTACAATATAATGTCTATGTCTCTACAATTACAGACTGGCATGCATCTAATAAATAATTCATTCAAGAACGTGCAAGTTTATTGCAACAATGGAGCCACGAACTTCACATACTTTTGAAAATCCAGCGTTTAATTGATCCTGGTAAGCGCTCATTGTCAAGTTGCAAGCACAACAGCGTTTTTCTTGCACGAGGGGTTTTGGCGTCACACAGCATTTGTTTCCAGGTGGACCGATATAGAACGCGACACACACGTCTCCTCGACATCCTGTAAAATTCAACCAATCAGATTGCGACTTCGAAACTCCTGAAGTGTTTCCAGAAAAGTGTGCCATATGCATATGCCATAACGGTCCATGGGCGTGACGTCGGAGGCTGAGACTAAGTCTCGCATAGCCAGACCTTCAGACTGACGGCAGAAGGTCGACTCCATCGCAGCTTTCATTGGCCATGGACCACCCAGGGGCCATCTGACTGACATGTAAAGCAACCAATCATAGTTTGTTTTGTTCAGCGACATGTTTAGGGGCGTGAAAATGTATCGTTGATGTCCCTACAACAACAGACCAGTGTGTACAACTCTTGGACATATTTTAAAGAGTCTATGCGGCGAACTTTTACATTCTTTTGAAAATCCAGCATTTAGTTGATCCTGATAAGTGCTCTTTGTCACAGTTATAAAAACGACAGCGTTCTTCTTACATGAGGGGGTTTGGCGTCCCGGCATCTTTGTTTCCAGGCGGACTGTTAAAGAAAGCGACACACACATCACCTGGAAAGCCTGCAGAATTCAGAGGTTGAGACTAGTCACATACATGCTGCGTTCATGCCATGTTGTAATTTGTAGAACTTGTAAACATGTAAATTTGTAATTTTGTGCAAGCTATGACTTCTATCATGTGGCCGCTGTACCACCTGACCACTGCAGATTTAAGGTGTGTTCGACTTGAGACTGTGCAGACCGATCGGTGTACTCAGATGTAAATATTAACGATGGCGTCAATTTCAAACCAATGCGAGCCTGATTCAGATCCTGAAAATGCTAAGGAACAAGAGGATCGTGCAGAAAGGATTTGAAGCACGGACTTCGCAAGCACAGATTTCACGGGACGTTTCAGAGTGGCATGTTGTTTTTGTGTTGTTTTTTAATAGATATCCACAATTTTAATCATATTTGTCAGAAAACTATGCAATACAAACAGTAATCAATCACAAAATTATGGTTAATTTTCCAAAGGGGCGGTGAACAGTCTTTAAAAAGAGCTTACAAAAGCTAAAGTAAACACTACATCAATACTGTAATGTTAGTCAGCAGGCTAGCAAAGGCTATCATAGCAACCACATAAAACGTATAATTTGGAATTGTTAATAGAAAACACAACTACAAATAATTAGACATACTTACAAGTTGTGATCCATAAACAGATTGTCCCGACAAAATGGGAATGGCTACGTCTTTCAGGAGAATCTTTTGTGCGTATCCTGCATTGTACACTCAGAACCTCATGTATCAACATTGCGTACGCACAAAAACACGGCGTATGTCAGCTTTCACGTTCACGGCCAGATGTACTAACAGTGAAATTAACTTAAGAATGCGTTCCTCCAAGTAAACTTCATGTCTGGCGTACGTATATTTGTCGTGATTTTTGTCCGTTGGCGACTCATATAGGCAATAAAGTGAAGTGGCAAACATTACACTACGAATTGTTCTATCGCACCACCAACTGTCAGATATTGCTTATAATTTGTAATTGATAAATTATTTGACATATCATTGCCACACGAGTCTTATTAAAATATTCTATTATGCAATTAATTAAGAACATATATAAAGCATGTGCAAATTGATACAACCCGTCTAGCAATGGCAGTGTTGGCTTAACTAGGAATAAAAAATAAACTTCATTAATTCGGTCAGTAAAGATAAAAAGAAAGTAATATTTTTATTCAGCAAGGACACATTGAATTTGTTTAAAAGTGAGAGTAAATGCATTTATAATGTTACTGTAACGAATCAGAAGGCTGAGGCAGATCCATTTGCAACAACTTTAATAACTCAAAGGCAGACAGGAATAAACTCAGGAATTCTTGGAGGATAACTTAAAGACACAGTCAGAAATAAACTCAGGTAGCCACTGATGAGGTTGCGCAGGCAGCAGGGTGAAATCAGGCTGGAAGTCGGAGGCAGGCGGCGTGCATGCAGCAAACTGGAACCGGCATAAAGGTCTGGGCAGGCGGCGAGCGTTCATAAACAGGGACAGGCATAAAGGTCTTGGCAGGCGGCTTGAATCAGTGTCCGGATCAGGCAGAGGGTCGAGAGGATGGCTGCAGGCAATCAGAGTAGGTTAGTATAGCGAGGATCAGAAATACGGGAAATCTAGATACACAGAAACGGCTCGGACATGCACACAAAGAGAGGCAATACTTCGCAATGAACACTGAGACAATGAGGCAGATAAAGGCTGAGCAATGATTAATGCAGAACAGGTGAAGGTAGTCACAGTGCAGATGATGCATACTAATAAGAGAGTATACAACACACTAGAACTCAGGAGAGGGCGCTCGTGGTTGAGAAATGGACTCAGGGAGACTGGACGCCGTAACAGAGCCCCCTCCCTGCGAGCGACTCCTGGCGCGAGGATGCTGACGACGGCGGGGTCTGCCACGAGCACGAGGTGCAGGTTTGTCAGGATGAGTACGGTGAAACTCTTGAGTGAGCGAGGGATCCAGAATGTCACCAGAGTTGACCCAAGACCGTTCCTCTGGACTGGAGCCCTCCCAGTCAACCAAATACTGCAGAAATCCCCCCCGACGTCTGGAATCCAGTAGCTGATGAACACGGTAGGCTTCCTCACCCTCCACAATGATGGCTTGGGAGGACTGTTCAGCGGATTCTCCCCTCCTTTCCTCAGGGGGAGGTGTGGCGGGTTTGAGTAGTGAGACATGGAAAGTGGGAGATATTCGCAGATGCCTGGGCAGAGCTAAACGGAAGGATACTGGAGTTATCTGACGCAAGATCTTGTAAGGCCCCATAAATCTTGGACTGAGCTTCTTGCAAGGAAGGTTTAGACGTAAATTACGCGTGGATAACCATACCCATTGACCTGGCTGATACTCTGGGTTGGGACGGCGGTGACGATCAGCCTGCCTCTTACCACGGTTGACAGCCCGCTGAAGGTGTGTATGAGCCAGATTCCAGGTCTCCTCGCTCCGATTTAGCCAGTCATTAACTGCGGGAACGTTCGTGGGCTCACCAGACCAGGGAAACAGGGGTGGTTGAAATCCGAGAACACACTGGAACGGAGTCAAGCCCGTGGAGTGTTTCAGAATGGAGTTTTGTGCATATTCTGCCCACATCAGATACCGGCTCCAGTCCTTCTGATGGAGTTGGCAGTAGGACCGGAGGAAACGGGAGATCTCCTGGTTGAGTCGTTCTACCTGACCGTTGGCCTGAGGATGGTAGCCGGAGGTAAGACTCACGTTAACTTGGAGCATTTGGAAGAAAGCAGACCAGACTCGGGAAGTGAATTGAGGACCCCTGTCCGAGACAATGTCTTCAGGCAGACCATAAAACCGGAATACTAGATTACAGAGGTGTTCAGCTGTTTGCAGGGCTGTAGGAAGCTTACTGAGGGGTATGAGGCGGCAGGCCTTGGAGAAGCGGTCGATTACAGTGAGGATAGTGGTGTGTCCATCAGATGGTGGCAGATCCGTAATAAAATCGATAGCAATATGAGACCAGGGTCGTTGAGGTATGGGCAGTGGTTGAAGTAAACCGGCAGGCATGAGATGGGAAGCTTTCTGGGTATTACAGGTTAGGCATTGGTGAACGAACCGACTGGCATCCTGGGACAAGGTGGACCACCAGAAGCGATTCTGAAGGAGATGGATGGTGGAGGTGATACCCGGGTGTCCGGAACTGGGCAGGGCATGAACATGCTTAAGCACTTCTTCTCGGAGAGCTTCGGGAACATAGAGCTTCCCCGGGGGGCATTCTGGAGGAGTCTCGGAGTCAGCGTTGGCCAGTTCGAGTTCGGTCTCGATGTCCCACCGTATGGGACTGATGATCAGATCAGGATTGAGTATGGTTTCAGGAGTCTGGATGGTTACCTCAGAATCAAACTGACGAGACAAGGAATCCGCCTTGACGTTCCTCGAGCCCGGACGATAGGTGACAGTGAACTGGAAGCGAGAAAAGAACAGAGACCACCTGGCCTGACGGGGATTCAGCCGTTTAGCCGAGCGCAGGTACTCCAAATTCTTGTGATCAGTCAGAACGATGAAAGGGTATGTGGAGCCCTCCAGCCAGTGCCTCCACTCTTCAAAGGCTGCCTTCATGGCCAGCAACTCACGATCACCCACATCGTAATTCCTCTCCGCAGGACTGAGCTTCCTGGAATAATAGGCGCAGGGGTACAGTTTGGGAGGCGATCCTTGACGCTGAGACAGCACTGCACCCAGGCCGGTACTCGAGGCGTCCACTTCAACCACAAAAGGTGACTCTGGATCAGGATGATGCAGGATGGGGGCTGAGGTAAAAGCCTGTTTGAGACAGTGAAAGGCCCGGGCAGCCTCTTCACTCCAAGGCAGACGAGAAGTACCCTTGCGAACCAGCGCGGTAAGGGGTGCCGCCACCGTGCTGAACCCTCTGATAAAGCGGCGATAAAAGTTTGCGAACCCTAGGAAGCGCTGCAGCTCCTTCAGAGTAGTGGGCTGGGGCCACTCCACCACTGCCCTTACTTTGCCATCATCCATAGCCACACCCCCCGGACTGATGATGTAGCCCAAGAACGAGGTAGAGGTTTGGTGGAAGTCACACTTCTCCATTTTCGCATAGAGCTGATACTGGATGAGCCTCTGTAGCACAGCACGAACGTGTTGGACATGAGCTTCTAGGGAGTCAGAGTAGACCAGAATGTCGTCAATATAGACGATGACGTGGCGTTGGAGCATGTCTCGGAACACGTCATTAATGAAAGATTGGAATACAGCTGGACTGTTGGAAAGCCCGAACGGCATAACCAAGTATTCATAGTGCCCGGTACACGTAGAAAAGGCCGTCTTCCACTCATCCCCTTTGCGGATACGAACCAGGTTGTATGCACTTCGCAGGTCCAGCTTGGTATAGTATCTTGCTTTACGGAGCAGCTCCAGTGCAGCCGGAACCAGAGGCAGAGGATAGCGAAATTTGACGGTGCGATCGTTGAGCGCTCTGTAATCAATACATGGTCGGAGTCCTCCATCCTTCTTCTGAACGAAGAAAAATCCAGCTGAGGCGGGAGAAGTGGATGGTCGAATGAAACCCTTGGCGAGCTCCTCCTCAATGTATTTCTGCATGGCTTCAGTCTCGGGTTGAGACAGAGGGAAGATGCGCCCCTTTGGTGGTGTGGCGTCAGGCAAGAAGTCAATGGCGCAGTCGTAGGAGCGGTGAGGCGGCAGCTTAGTGGCCTTGGACTTACTGAAGGCTTCCGCCAGGTCGTGGTACACAGCGGGGAGGCGATTCAGCGCGGTGTCACCGGGGGTCTCTTGGATGCTCCTCACTGGAAGTGGCTGAATGGAGGACAGGCAGTTGGAGAAGCAGCTTTTTCCCCAGCTGATGATCTGGCCGGAGGTCCATTGCAGCAGTGGATCGTGCTTACGGAGCCAGGGCAACCCCAAAATCACGGGAGTGTGAGGAGCTTGAAGGATGTAGAATTGAATCAATTCGCTATGTAGCAGCCCGGTGCGCATACGCAACTCTTGAGACAGGTGAGTGACGTGACCGGTGCCCAGCGGTCTACCGTCAACAGCCTCGACAGAAAGGGGAGAAATGCATGGAATTAGAGTAATCCTATGTAGGTTAGCAAATTCTTGTGACATGAAGTTCCCAGCAGCGCCAGAATCCAACAATGCCGATGTGGAAACGGATTTACCATTGACAGTTAATTCTATGGGCACTACAACACATGACTTAGGATTTAAACAGTCAAGGGTTAGACTCACCGCAGCACTCTCTCTGTTGGCAGACCGACGTGGACAGTTTTGACGAACGTGACCTTCCCCTCCACAGTACAAGCATAGTCTCTGTGATCGGCGACGTTCTCTTTCCTCATCTGAAATATGAAACGAGTTGATTTGCATGGGTTCAACTGAATCAGAAGGCATGGAACCGTGGTACCGTGGTGCAGGAAAACTGCGAGAGGAGGGAGAGGGGCGCATGCCAGCGCGGCGTGAGCGCATCAGGTTATCAATCTGAATGGCGAGTTGAACATATTGGTTGAAATCCCTTCCTTCATCGCGGCAAGCCAGCTCTGCCTGTAACACGTGACTCAGACCACGCCGGAAAATCACTTTGAGGGAATCATCGGTCCAGTTAGTTTGCGCGGCAAAAGTGCGAAATTCTAGTGCATACTCAGCTGCAGAATTACGTCCTTGCGTGAGTTCCAGTAGCAAATCCTCCGCCCCCTTCCCCTCTTTGGAATGTTCGAAGACGGCCCGGAATTCCTGAAGAAACGCGTCGTACGAGCGGAATGCAGTGCCATCCGTTCTCCAAACGGCCGTCATCCAATCCAGTGCGCGGCCGGTCAGCAGGGAGGAGACGAAATGGATCTTGCTGGCGTCCGTTGGGTGTTGAGAAGGCTGTTGGCTCAGAAACAGAGAACATTGAAGGATGAATCCCTTGCATTTACCTGGATTACCGTCAAACTTTTCCGGTAACGCGAGTCGAGGGCTCGCGGTGGTCTGTAGTGGAGACATCGGCGCCGGCGACGGAGAGACAGAATCAGAAGAAGCGCCCGAGGAAGAGGTACGTAGAGCTTGTACAGCCTTTACCAGTTCCTCCGTCACAGCTGTAAGACGTGTAAGCTGATGGTGATGGGAAGCCAGTTGCGAGGCTTGTGAGTTGAACGCTGCGGCTAATGCGGTCATAGTTGCTGGATCCTCGTGTGGCGAAGTATTCTGTAACGAATCAGAAGGCTGAGGCAGATCCATTTGCAACAACTTTAATAACTCAAAGGCAGACAGGAATAAACTCAGGAATTCTTGGAGGATAACTTAAAGACACAGTCAGAAATAAACTCAGGTAGCCACTGATGAGGTTGCGCAGGCAGCAGGGTGAAATCAGGCTGGAAGTCGGAGGCAGGCGGCGTGCATGCAGCAAACTGGAACCGGCATAAAGGTCTGGGCAGGCGGCGAGCGTTCATAAACAGGGACAGGCATAAAGGTCTTGGCAGGCGGCTTGAATCAGTGTCCGGATCAGGCAGAGGGTCGAGAGGATGGCTGCAGGCAATCAGAGTAGGTTAGTATAGCGAGGATCAGAAATACGGGAAATCTAGATACACAGAAACGGCTCGGACATGCACACAAAGAGAGGCAATACTTCGCAATGAACACTGAGACAATGAGGCAGATAAAGGCTGAGCAATGATTAATGCAGAACAGGTGAAGGTAGTCACAGTGCAGATGATGCATACTAATAAGAGAGTATACAACACACTAGAACTCAGGAGAGGGCGCTCGTGGTTGAGAAATGGACTCAGGGAGACTGGACGCCGTAACAGTTACAAAAGATTATAAGATTTCTATATCTGTTTGATTTAAGTTTTTATTCATTAAAGAATCCTGAAAATACTATATCACGGTTTCCACGAAAATATGAAGCAGAATCACACCTGTTCTCAACACTGATAATACTCAAAAATGTTTCTTGATCATCAAATCATCATATTAGAATGATTTCTGAAGGATCATGTGACACTGAAGACTGGAGAAATGATGCTGAAAATTCAGCTTTGATCACAGGAATAAATTACACTTTACTATATATTCACATAGAAGACATTTTCAGTGAAATTTCGTTTCTTGCTTTAGCCATGTTCTTGCAGGTTTCTTTTGCCAAATTGGACTAATTACCATATTTAAATTAATTTAATTGGGGGAGGAGACTGTGTGGGGCGTTGTGCTCGTGCATGTGCGCTCAATTTTACGTTAATTGGGATGTACAAAGAGAATATGCGTGGGATCCTTCGTACGCAGAGATTCATACATCTGCTTTTTTTTGTGCGTACGCACATTTACAGCTTTGTCCGTACGCAATGTTTTAGTATGAATTCAACGCAAGTCTTTGTACATGAGGCCCCAGGAGTCAGAATTATAATAAATTGAAGAAAAGCTTTACTGAAGATAGTTTGCAGTTTCATCAGCAGAAGTGTGCTTCAAGACTCACAAAGAGTTCGTAGGCTGCCCCGCTTGCAGTTACAAAGATCACAGCAATTATACCCTACACCAAGGTCTAAGCTACGTCCTTGCTTCAGGATAAATGATTCTCATTGGCAAAGAAATAGATAAACATTGTAATTTTCCACACATAAACAGATAGACCGAAGTATATCTCCATCGATTATGCAACTGAAACTCGGACCCTGAAGTTAGGTAGTCGTGACCTTCCAGGTCGTAGATTTGGGTTGCTGGGCGCCAACATGTCCAGAACAAGAAGTCAGGCAATCTCCCATAATGACACTTGTTCCTTTACCCTGTATGTAACCAAGAAGACTAACACACACACACACACACACACACACACTCACTCACACACTCACACACACTCACTCACCGACACATCTTCAAGGTTGGATTTGGCCAGGCTCTAACTGTAAACAGGAGAGTCCTCTAAGAACATCAAGATAATACGTTCTTTCTCTCAATGAGAGGACACTTTAATATAACACAGTAAAGTAAAGACTTTAGCTAAGAAATGGTCACTCAAACTATAGACTTCAATGACCTCTGTGTGACCATAGCTGTCACGGTACCCCAGAAAAACAGATGTATGTATTGACACATGTTGAAGACCTTTCTCAAAAACAAAATGAGTCAATATTTCATTTCTGGAAGCCTGGCTAGATGAGCAAGCACTGATACTGCATTCAGATATCAAATACAGACATTAGAGAATATGAAATGAACATTTCAGTAATCACACTGGTAACTTCTATAACAAAGTAAAATCTCATTTTTTAAGGGAATATCCCCCACGAGCAACGCCAATGCTTTCATATTTGCGTGAATCATTTCTCACCAGACTGCTTTATAAACGAGGATCAGTATAAAGCTGGTTTTGCTAAGAAGCTGCTCCTGAAAAAAGATTCGGTGGAAATTATTTATGTTCCCTCTGCACCTCCAGAAGAAATGTAAAGTTTTATTAACCTTTATATTAATCTTTGCAAATCGTGAAAAAAAGTTTTTCATGACCATTAGTTGTAACGTCAATCTGTCAATGAACTAACCTATACATCAGTAAACACATAGCGTTCGTATCTCACTACTCTACCCTGCCAGTGCATACAAAGATAGATCAAAGTGACATTACGTTAACCAACCATTCAGAAACGTCCTGTTCGAAGCCTTAATTGTCGAACTTCTTCGGGCCGTCATCTTGTGTTAAAATTAGTGTTTTCTTAAAATACTAATGAGAATTTTTAATAAAAGTATATTACAAAGTTTTCATTTAGACCCTAAACATTCCTATTAACTTGTACAAAAATGGCACTATATGACCCCTTTAACATCAAATTTAACCCCTCTAATTTCATCAGCCTTAGGACAAACTTTTTCAGGGGTGGAAAAAACAGCAACAACATACATCTTTTCTGGCGCAGCTTGCAGGCCTCGCCAACGTTTTTTGCATATTTCATGGGAGGAGATTGTTTAAATGAGGAACATTGTGACTTCATAAATTGATGAATGATTTCAATCAATGAATAAACAGATAAATAACTAAAAGCCAATAAATTTAAAAATTGCCAATCACCACCAGCATTTTTGATAATTTTCAAAAATGATAAATATAAATATTATTTCTTGCTGCTACCTCTGTTTTAGTTTGATGAACACAAAAAGAAGGGGACCGCCACCTCTTCAAAGCCAGTATGTCTTCCAGTATTCAAGCGAATTCTTTCCAAGCTCCTTGAAGAAACGTCAAAACTTGGCCTGGTATGTGACTGTTTTATCCAGGTATTTAAATCAATATTACTCTACATTGCTAAAGGTTTCCCAACTTGTGCTGTTTTAAAATCTTTAGCCTGATGATGTAAAAACAGCCATGCACTATGACGCCATGGTGAAGCTGTCCAAGCAATCGCTGGCAGAGATCCAGAAGCTTTTGAACGAAGAGAACGACTGGACCACTGGAGCCATGGATGAGGCGCTCAGTCAAATTCTGGTCAAATTCAAACCCCACAACTATGAAGCCTGGAAGTGGCGTTTCGAAGACACGTTTTATGTTGATGCTGATACAGTCCTGAGGGTCAGTTTTTGTATAAGCCTTTCAGAGATAAACAAATTATTAATAAATGGGTATTAATAAATGAGTATGTGCTGTATTTTTTCTACAGGTTTCTTTGATTGTTCTGATTGTCGTAGCCGTTATCTGCACTGAACTCTGGTCTGTGGTGTCCTGGTTTGTCCAGTTCAAGAGAATGTTTGCCGTTTTCTTTTTTATTAGCTTGATTGTGAACTGGGTCCATCTTTATATGGTAATAATTTGTGTACAAAATACTGCCGACTGTCCATCACATTTTTGCTACACCTGTATTGAACAGATGACAATGAAGATAATAAAACATAAATGTGAGCTCAAGAGTTAAAAAAGCAAAACATTTCCGTTTGGCTAGGTTGCCTTTGAGGAACACAAGAAGAACATGATGGAAATGGAGAGCTTCAATGGCAAATGCACTGGGCTGAAAGAACTGGATTGGAAGGATAGTTTATCAGGTGAGGTGCTACTGGTAAAGGAATTTGTTATTATTTATTTATTATTTATAGAGCTAGTTTGCTTAATGTAAATTCTGTCATTAATTACTTACCCTCATGTCGATCCAAACCCATAAGACTTTCGTTCATCTTCAGAACACAAATTAAGATCTTTTAGAAAAATCGGAGAGATTGAGTCTATTCACCCAAAACGCTGATGCTTCAAAATGTTCATTAAGAGATCGTAAAATAAATCCATATGATTCATCGCTGATCAATGTTAATGTCAATAAAAGCCTGAATTACTTGTGTTCATCATATAAAGTGATGAGCGATCATGGCTCTTCAGAAGACTTGGATTAAACTGCTATATTCATATGGATTTATTTTATGAACCTTTTGAACTGTCAGAGCTTCTATGGACTGACATAAATCACTCATGTTTCATTAAAAATATCATTCTCTCACGGCCCTCTGCCTCGTCCTGCTTGCCACAAAATGACATGTGTGACGATCGGCAGCCTCAGGAGGGCACTCCAATTCCCTGTTTATTGTTTTCTTCTTTTCTCTCATTTTCCACCCGGTCTGATTACCTTTGATTTTGTGCACCTGTGTTTGATTATCTTGTTTAGCGCAACTGTCTTAAGCCTGATGTGGCCCTTTGTACCTTTGAGTAGGTTTGCAAGTGTCATACTGCATGCTGAGCGTTTTCTTAGTTTCACAGTTCCTGGACTCCCTGCCTGTATCTGGTTTTCCCATTTGCCTTATCCCTGCATTTTATGATTGCTGATTTGGACTGCTTACCTGGTTTTGACTGCTGCCTGTTCTCTCCTACCTGTTTCTGGATCTTCCTCTCAATAAAGCCTGCATTTGGATCACTACTGTCTGTTTCCACTGAGCAGTTCATGACAACATGAGGCTGAGTAAATAATTATTTTGGGATTAACTGTTGTAACTCTTTGTTGATTCAGAGTGGTACAGACCGACATTGACTCTTCAAGATGATCCTTGCAGAAAATATTACGAAGCCCTATTGGTGAACCCCATTATTCTTGTGCCTCCAATTAAGGTTTGTATCTTTTAATTTCCAATGAATGAAACTTGAATTTGATCGGAGACTAGGTCGACTGACAATGGATATTGCTGATGCTGTTAAATATTAGTATGTTCCATTTCTGATTAATCAGATGCAATTTTTTTAAATTAGTATAATGAATGAAAATATTCAGCAGGAATGCATTAATCTGATCAAAAGTGACAGTAAAGATACTGCTAATATTACAAATGAATTCTATTTCACATGCTATTGAAATTGTCATAAATATTTTAATTATTTAGCAATGGGAAGCTCTGGGATAATTTTGAAACCCGAGTTGGGTGTGCCATAAACTTTAAACACGGCGGAGGGGAGAACGATTGCTGCGGTGACTGCAGTTCTTGATCAGTTTTTTCCACAACGGATACATCGCCTTGTATTGTTGTTAAAGTAGTGCATAGTTACATATGAATAACTATTTAAAGCGTATTATGTTTTATATACAAACGAAAATATAGCCAGTTTGACCAAAATTCCGGAGTTGACAGCAAGCTGACTGTCTTAGGGCTATGAATGTTTATGGTTATCAATGAATGGGAAGCTAAATATAATTTTGACTTTAATAAGATTTTACCAATAAATAAGCAAGAAAGAACAAAACTGATGTCCTCTATGATTCCTGTTGTTTCCG
Organism: Rhinichthys osculus; assembly: GCA_029959095.1. Classification (NCBI taxonomy): domain Eukaryota; kingdom Metazoa; phylum Chordata; class Actinopteri; order Cypriniformes; family Leuciscidae; genus Rhinichthys; species Rhinichthys osculus. Next base: position 25,711,329 of record JARWKJ010000020.1, read on the forward strand.
ACAACAAAGCACTTGAATGTGTTGAGCTCGTAATCATGATTTCAGAAGTGGAAAGTATAAAATAGCATGTGAGGGCAGCATTAAATACACAGAGCTAGATGATTAACAGAACAGGGACAGGTGTAACTAATCAGTAACCATGACAACTAGTGAACCGGTAAAACAGCGACAGCAAACTATGACTAAACTAGACAATGAAACTATACATGACCGTGACAATTATATATATATATATATATATATATATTTTTTTTTTAATTCATTATTTATTTTTATTTATTATGTTAATATTTTTTTGCAGTTTCAAAAGCGGTTATCAGAGCTGTAATAAAAGATACAATGAAATGCATTGATAAGAATTGTGTGGGGTTTTTTTTATTTCAGGCCACCATAACCAGCTTCATCACAAATCCCTTGAAGCAATTTGGAAAGGGCATAAATGAGTTCCTGAGAGCTCTGTTGAAGGATCTTATCTTTGCAGTAGCCATCATTGTAAGAGCTGGGAACAGCAAATATATTATAGGATCTTTTTTTTTGTTCGCAAACTAAGTCATCTGCTCTTCTCAGGTGTTAATGTATGGAAGTGCTCAGGCAGCTATGTATCAAGCAGTACGCCTGTCCCGGATGGACTGGAGAGGGGACCCGCCGCCTCCTGCGGTAGGACAGCGTCAAGCTCCTCAATTAAGGCATGAGCATGAGGACGTCTGGGAAGGGAGCGATGCCCCACAGACAAATACGCCAGGACAATGGCAACAGGGTGAATCAAGCAGGAAACGGAGATAACCAGGGCTTCAGGGCAGGAGATGCTTATGCCTCACAAAATACTTCAAAATTCAATCCTTAATATAGATGGTTAGTTCACCCTAAAAATATATAAATGAACAAGCACAATACTGTTAAAAAATTTGGGGTTTGGCAAGATTTTATATGCTTTTGAAAGAATTATCTTATGCTCACTAAGGATGCATTTTATTTAATCAAAAATATAATAAAAACATTAATATTGTGAAATGTATTTTTTTTACAATTATATTATTAAAATATATCTTTTCAGCATCAGTCTCTAGTGTCACATGATTCATCTTCAACCAGAACTGGATAAATATTCTGAAATGTTCTGATCCAATCTGACTTCTGACCTCTAATGTTTCCTGAATCATAATCATAAAATGTTCGTTTGTTGGCCAGAGGAGAACTCGCCCCCCGACTGAGTCTGGTTTCTCCCTAGGTTTTTTTTCCTCCATTCGGTCACCCGATGGAGTTTGGGTTCCTTGCCACTGTCGCTTCTGGCTTGCTTAGTTTGGGACACTTAAATTATTAAACAATATTATTGATCTGCCTGCATTGTATGAGAACTGAACCAAGCTGGACAATGACATCACTGTTTTCTCCAGAGCTGCTATCTAGATAATTGAACTTAATAACTAATTTACAACGTAAATGAATCAACACTGAACTGACTTTACAATGACACTATTTTCTACTATTTTCTTTAAACAAATTTTGTTGCATTATTTTCCTGTTATCACTGTAAAGCTGCTTTGATACAATCTGTATTATAAAAAGCGCAATATAAATAAAGGTGACTTGACTTATTTCTTCAGAAATCATTCTAATATGCTGATTTGGTGATTCAAGAAATGTCCTATTAGTATCAATGTTGAAAACAGTTGTGCTGCTTAATATTTTTGTAAAACAATGTGACCCTGGACCACAAAACCAGTCTTATGGGTCATTTTCTTTAAATTGAGATTTATACATCCCCTGAATAAATAAGCTTTCCAATGATATATGGTTTGTTAGGATAGGACAATATTTGGCCGAGATACAACCTTTTAAAAATCCTGAAAATCCTCCAACCTTTGGGGCAAAAAATCAAAATATTGAGAAAATCACCTTTAAAGTTGATTCTTAAAGTTGGTCCTTAGCTATATACGTATTACTAATGAAGTGAAATAAGTGAAATTTTCACCATTGATTTACCACAACTAAACCTTTATACGCACACAATTAAAATATTTGTGATGCGTCTTCAGTGAGGTCTAAAAATAGATCGAATGTCAGTTTTTTGTCAAAATTGGGTTTTCATTAAATTATTATTCTATAACATCTTATCTATCCTCTCTGAATATATCTTGGGAAAATGTACAAGTTTAGTGCAGAAAAATTGCGATTTATAGTGGCAAGCTGAAAAGACTTAGTCTGGATGCCAGCCCGAACCCCGCCCACAACATTTTTTGGTCGGGAAGTTTGGTCTGGACTCGATCCATTGAGGAGTAATTATGATCGGTTCAGAATTAGTCGGGCCAATCAAATTGATCTGCAGTTACATAATCATCACGTTATCAAAGAGCGCTTGGGTTGAACTGGTTTCGACTGCAGCTGGAGAGCTGAGATGTATAGATTCCAGCATTTCGCTATCGCGTCTGTTGTAAAAGAAATCGACAGCACATTAATTTCTAAAAGATGAACAGAGAACTACAATCAAGGCATTTGTCTATCGGAAAGATGTGTTTGCCGTCCTTCCTACGGGATTCGGCAAAAGTTTAATTGATCAGCTGGCTCCGATGGTCACTAAGAAGATGGACGCAATGAAAACCCTGTAGTCGTTGTGGTTTCTCCTTTGGTCGCACTCATGGAGGACCAAGTAAAAGAAGCAGCACTCATTATTTTATACTTCTTCCAGCGTGCGTGTAGTTGAGTTCTGTTGACAACTAGCGTGCTCAACATATGTCACTTACTGCGTTGCTCTGATTGGTTGTAGGTCTATCCAATTGAGTGCAGAGTTTTTTTCGGGGGTTTTTTCGGTTAAGACACGCCTCATAATCAAAGCCCTATGGAGCAGTATCAGACTCACATTCTGACTAGAATATGAGTATGACGAAGTCAGGCTAGAAAAGACTGTCTTTCTCTTTAAGAACATGCACGGAGAAAAAAATTTGTATTGGTCTTGATTTGCACATATTTAATGGTTTCCATTACAGTTTTGTATTGGTTAAGATTTGTAGGTTTAATGTTTTTAGCTGTTATAATTAGGACATTAATTATAGTTTTTAATAAATTAATTTGAATTATAACTACTATTATACACAATTGATATAAACTTCACACCAACTTTTCAATAGCTTACAGCTCAGGTTTTGTTTTGCAAAGAATGAAGAACTTGCACCTGAAATAAAAATTATAGTATTAAGACCTGCTTTTTTACTCAACCCAGCTGGAAATAAACATCTGACACAAAACATTAATATTACATTTTTATTATTTGATTCAGTTATTCTTTTACATTGTGTGGCTTCACTTGGGCTGACTGATTAGACCTGCAAAAAGAAGGAGAATTCATTAGGACAATGTACCTCTTAAACCACATTACCAGTACATAAGATTATACATACATTATATATTTAAATATATTCATCCAACATGTTTGGGCATACTTTTGATACCCATTTTTCTGTGGGTATCATGACTCCATGTCCTAGATCCTGAAAAAAAAACAAAAAACAAAAAAAAAACATTCATATGTAGAATAAGACCATTTTAGCTAATTAAAAAGTAGAGGTCGAGCATTATATTGGTTTTACTGATTTCTTGGCACCAATAGGTAGCAGGCAGGCTTGGCAGAGTTACTTTAAAAAATGTATTCTGTTAGTTACAAATTACTTTTAAAAAAAGTATTCAGTAACATAATCCAACTACCACAATATGAAAGTAATATAATCTGGTTACTTTTGGATTACTAAAAGGTCACGTATATATAAATAGTCAAGCAAGAAGAAATATTATATTAAAAAAAAATGCTTTTATTTATTAAGAATTTGGTCCAGTGTACAATATTTGCAAAATATAAACTATTTAAGAAAATGTCATATAGCTGTAAGTAACTATGTTGTAGCTAAATGCTCAGTTAATATGAAACCAGAATTTACACAACAGAAATGTTTCTTCAACAGGAACCGAACTGCACTGACTCGCTGCACATAAAATGATTGCAGCTGCTGTTGTGAACTTTATTCTTCTAAAGTGTAGAACTCAGAAGCGAAAAACCAGGAGAATTTTGGGATATCTTTCAGCAGGATTCTTTATTGAGAACACAAGCTGTTGATGCTGTGGTTCGTCCAAAATCTCTCTAATGTAAGTTTACATGGTATCTTATAGGCATTCAGTGGGCAGTCCTTAAAGGGGCTGACCTTACAAAACCTTAGGGAAGACCACTACATCTAAAGACAATAGAGGCCATTACCAGAGGGAGAGGGGGCGTGCATCTGAGACATATCTCTCTGTAGGCAAGGGCATGGTTAGCTGGTACCCTCTGACGTCAGAGGGTACCACAACATCCAATAGGAAAATTCAACTGCAGTAGCCACTGTTAAACCTGAAGAGGGCAGCACTAAGACGTTTTTACACCATATTTTGTAAAATTGAAACACTTTAAACACAAATGTCAAAAAAATTACTTAAATCAATGAACAGCACTAATAAAGCCCCCTTCTTACAGATCATTAACTAAACAAAGTTGGTTTTAGGGTTTAATTACCCTTTAAAGCTGCAGCTTTTCCTATTTGTCGCCATCTCTGTTCGAAATCTGCAATTGCAGTTATTCACGGAATTATCAACTGTTTTATCAGTGTGTTGTGTTAGTTTGACAGAATCCTGGTCTATGAGGATACCGTTTTACTGGGACACTGGTAACTAGATACATTTGGACGGCACTCTTGAGTTCAAGTGTGTGTATGTATGAGAGTGATACGAGACATTGCGCCTGTGCTAGATGTACAGTAAGTGATTGTGACTCACTGACTTACACACACAATCCTAATTCATAATTCAGTGACTGATAACTGTGGCAAATAATCTGTTTCTGAGGAACACTGAAATCTAATATTCTTTAAGGAATAACTCAATTATTACATTAACTTCTTAGATACCTTTAGAGTTGCTGTATCTTGTTCAGGTTTCACCTGATTATTCTCAGTTATCATCTGAAAAAAAGAGCAGCAAATAAAAAATATACAAAAAAGACAAATAAATACTAATTTTAGTAAAACTGAAAGCCAATTTCAACAGAGGTTGCTATTTACCAACTTCTTCAATGATTATATTTAATCTAACAAGCACAAATAGTCTTCGATATTGGTATTAGCCACAATGAGCTGTGAATTATGGGTTATCAGTATCGATCCTCCTAATATTCCATATGTGTGTCCCCGTAAAACGGTGTCCTCATAGACCAGGATTCTGTCAAACTAACACAACACACTGAGATTCTCTAGTCAAGTTAAACATCAGGAACATGTTCTTATGATGTCCCCATAAAACTGTGTCCTCATAAAACGGGTGTAAGACACACACAACTTGACATAATAAACATGCATATTATGTGATGCATTAAAGTCATGAACATAGTTTTATCATTCATACCTATCTGTGCAGTGATATTGCAGTATAGGTCTCTGTGAAGTCAGGCTATAAAGACTATGCCGTGTTATTTTACAGTTGATTACTCAATTTCTGTAATGCTGTTAGACTTACCTGGAATATATGAGGCATATTTATTTCACATCTTTGTTAATTTTTTTTTACCTATGCTTGCAATTTATTATTTTCTATGCAGATGCAAACCCCTACAAAATCACACCACTAATTTTCAAATAGAGCCATTTAATCATTTGGTGAAATAGTATTTATTGAAATATTGCACTATACAGGTCCTTCTCAAAAAATTAGCATATTGTGATAAAGTTCATTATTTTCCATAATGTAATGATACAAATTAAACTTTCATATATTTTAGATTCATTGCGCACCAACTGAAATATTTCAGGTCTTTTATTGTTTAAATACTGATGATTTTGGCATAAAGCTCATGAAAACCCAAAATACCTGTCTCAAAAAATTAGCATATTTTATCCGACCAATAAAATAAGTGTTTTTAATAAATAAAAAATAAAAAGTCAACCTTCAAATAATTATGTTCAGTTATGCACTTAATAGTCAATACTTGGTCGGGAATCCTTTTGCAGAAATGACTGCTTCAATGCGGCGTGGCATGGAGGCAATCAGCCTGTGGCACTGCTGAGGTGTTATAGAGGCCCAGGATGCTTCGATAGCGGCCTTAAGCTCATCCAGAGTGTTGGGTCTTGCGTCTCTCAACTTTCTCTTCACAATATCCCACAGATTCTCTATGGGGTTCAGGTGTCAGGAGAGTTGGCAGGCCAATTGAGCACAGTAATACCATGGTCAGTAAACCATTTACCAGTGGTTTTGGCACTGTGAGCAGGTGCCAGGTCGTGCTGAAAAATGAAATCTCCATAAAGCTTTTCAGCAGATGGAAGCATGAAGTGCTCCAAAATCTCCTGATAGCTAGCTGCATTGACCCTGCCCTTGATAAAACACAGTGCACCAACACCAGCAGCTGACATGGCACCCCAGACCAGCACTGACTGTGGGTACTTGACACTTGACTTCAGGCATTTTGGCATTTCCTTCTCCCCAGTCTTCCTCCAGACTCTGGCACCTTGATTTCCGAATGACATGCAAAACTGAGCAACAGTCCAGTGCTGCTTCTCTGTAGCCCAGGTCAGGCGCGTCTGCCGCTGTTTCTGGTTCAAAAGTGGCTTGAGTTGGGGAATGCGGCACCTGTAGCCCATTTCCTGCACACGTCTGTGCACGGTGGCTCTGGATGTTTCTACTCCAGACTCAGTCCACTGCTTCCGCAGGTCCCCCAAGGTCTGGAATCGGTCCTTCTCCACAATCTTCCTCAGGGTCCGGTCACCTCTTCTCGTTGTGCAGCGTTTTTTGCCACACTTTTTCCTTCCCACAGACTTCCCACTGAGGTGCCTTGATACAGCACTCTGGGAACAGCCTATTTGTTCAGAAATTTCTTTCTATCTTACCCTCTTGCTTGAGGGTGTCAATGATGGCCTTCTGGACAGCAGTCAGGTCGGCAGTCTTACCCATGATTGCGGTTTTGAGTAATGAAACAGGCTGGGAGTTTTTAAAAGCCTCAGGAATCTTTTGTAGGTGTTTAGAGTTAATAGTTGATTCAGATGATTAGGTTAATAGCTCGTTTAGAGACCCTTTTCATGATATGCTAATTTTTTGAGAATTTGGGGTTTTCATGAGCTGTATGCCAAAATCATCAGTATTAAAACAATAAAAGACCTGAAATATTTCATTTGGTGTGCAATGAATCTAAAATGTATGAAAGTTAAATTTTTATCATTACATTATGGAAAATAATGAACTTTATCACAATATGCTAATTTTTTGAGAAGGACCTGTATATTGCAGAAAAAATTATGATTGCTCAATCTGCCCTGGAGCTCATATGTGTCTTTCTCCTGAAGTGTAAACTGCATGTCCTCCTCCAGATCTTGATCTTCTCCTTCACTGACTCACTTCAGCCATCATCTCATGTGTCTGCTGTCATAGAAAAATGCCCTCAATAATCCTGACCATTGCATTTTTTTGACATATTATTCAACAAGCTTAAACTTAAGACATAAACTGTGTTTAAGTGAATACTCTCCAAGCTCCAAGGAATATATCGTAATTGAAATTCGGGAGAAGAGACCACAAATGTGCAGCATATGTTGTCCTTTTTCATACTCTTACAGCAGATTGCAAAGGGGGAAAAAGAAAAGGAAAGGATCACGAGGAAAAGAAAGCAGCGACTGAAATGAGCTCTTGCCACAGATATTCTTGTTATAACATGTCACGTTAAAATACCAAGTATAACATTCTCATGATATCTGAAAATAAATCATGAAGGAAAATTGACAGCTCATCCAGTCAAACCGACGGATCAGCTTTATCTGTAAGGCTACCTTATTATTTTAAATGATTTGTTTCAGCCTTTTTGAATGGAAGTTCCCCAAACCAGAAGTGCCACCAATAATTCAAAACGCAGTAAGGTCGTCAGGAATAAGGTGGATAGAAAAAGCTGGCAAGACAATATATTTAAAGGTTCTCTAAGCGATCCATTGTCGAACTATTGTCAAACAAAACGGAGGCTAGCTAGACCCTCCCTCCTCCTCATCCGCACACTAACCCCCCAAACCCTTCTTGTCGGTCATTGGCTGGAACAATTTGTTATGTTTCGGGGAGCAGGTCGCCGCAGTTTGTTTTTGTTGCTGTTTGTGGAGACTGGGCTGTCTACAGAGATCGCGTTTCTTTACAGTGTGTTCAGGGGACAGGCAGCCAGCGGACAGTGAGGAGATGTTTGCTGTATGTGACAAAAAATGTTTTGGCCTAAAAAACGCGTGGCATCGCTTAGAGCACCTTTAATAAATAGTGCGTGTAATTTCTTCAGTACCGTCAGCAGAACTAATAACGTCCAAGCTTATCGATACTGCGGTCTTCCATAATTTGGCCCCAGGACCCATTTAATACCGGGTTTCAGTACCCCCTACATATGTGTTTACATGTGTGTGAATGATTTTCCATTTCTCAAATTATGGTATGAATCAAATCTGTGCATAATGTTCCATATTCATATTATTGAAATTATGCTGAAATTAAACCTTGCTATAAGTTAGAGATCATTTGACTAATAAGATAACAGTTTATGTGATGGGAGGAGAACTAGTCACACCCCAAATCAAAGATGATGCCTAATTGATCAGCACTGCTATGGATAAAGAGCTAAGTTTAAAACCTCTAACATTGAACAAAGCATTAGGTTAATGTTAATCATTAGGTTAGACCAGTGGTTCCCAAACTTTTTTTGCCGGCCCCCCCTTTTGTAGAGAAAATGATTTTGCCCAAGGGCAGAGCTTAAATACTTGGAATCATTTAACTAAAGAAAGATTCCCTTAAGGGAATATGGCGAGGCTTGCAAAGAGACCTGGCCTGCAACTTCACTGGGATTTAATGCATCAACCCAACTCCTGCCATCCTAGCCTGGTCAACCTACAACCTGTCTGCCTATCCAGAGTTTCTAGAATCAGCACAAGTCCTAAAGCAGAGACTCCGCAAAACAACCCTACATGCGAGGGGAGTAATTCTGCTCAGCCCGAAAGGGGTTCTTCAGGACCTGCAGAGCCCTAAAGCAGCTCTGGGAGAGTGAAGTACTCTATATTATGACCCTCTTGAACAAGGTTGAAGTAAAGGTTAAGGTATACTTTATTATCTGAGAGGGAAATTTGTCTTGGGCTAAAAAAATACATCCGCTGCATCACATAAAACAACTGGTAAAATGTCAAAATAACACAATACAATAATACCATAACCTATAAATTAAAACATGAAGTAAGTTTATGAAGGAGGCCTACAAAAAGTCCTTCAACTTGGAATAAATAGTTGTTAAAGGTCCCGGTCTTTTTTTTTTTTTTGATTGTGTTTACAGTGTGCAATATAACATGTGTTCATGTTTCGCATGTAAAAAAACACAGTATTTTTCACAAAATTTACTTATCTGTATACCGCTGTTTTCACTGTCCAAAAAACGTCCCGATGACTTCCTTGTTCTATGAAGTCCCTCCTTCAGAAATACGTAACGAGTTCTGATTGTGCCAGCGGTTCCTGTGTTGTGATTCGACAGCAGCTTATCGCACGTTGCCCGGAAAGGTCACGCCTCTTACCATAAATTGGAGATGCATGCGCAGCTGAAGTGCTTCTTCTCCGTGGGAGCGCAACAAGACCACGCCCCCTTTGTTTGTGTATTCCTGTGGGCGGAGGTGAGTCAAAAAACTGTTCTAGTTACGTAATTAAAAAAGGAAGTAGAGGGATGCAGTCCAAACCGGCCGTTCGCTTGAAAGGGGACTTCTGTTAAATAAAATATCTCGCTAGGCATTGAACTTTGAGCTTTATAATTTTACAGGTATTATTTATGCTCTAACAGCAACATTACACACTAACTAAAGTTTGAAAAATGGAATCGCGAAGAACGGGACCTTTAAAAGAGGCCACAGCCGACTTGCCGTTAACTAGCACCGGGGAGTGAAGCACTCAGCATGCCGACCCTCTCAAACGAAGGGAGTACTACACAGGCTCGGCCCAAAAAACAGTTTGTCTAGGAGGCTGAAAGCCCATACTGCTATGGCTCTAGAGAGCAAGTCACTCTGCAGACTGACCCTCTAATAAGGCGAATACCGAACTCAGCCTAAAAGTGTCTACAGAGAGCCTAACAACTTGATCAAGGAGGCTTGCTATACTTGATACAAATATACACCGAATTCTAAGGAGTACTTAGTATAATGGCCCTTCTCAAGAAAGGGCAGAATCAACTATGCTCAACCTAAGATAGCTCAGCTGAAAAAAAGAGCTCTGATGGGAGGAGGCCTCAACGGGATGACTCTCTAGAATGAGAGGAGGCCTTACATATTATATTAGGGACAGCCCTATAGGGGGCTCCCAGCTTGATAGTGTTAATCAGCCATCTCCTGCTCATCACGGCTTGATGTCGGAGGACGTAACATATAATACATCCTCCTCCAGCAGATCACTCTTGCCAGCCACCGAGGAGCGCAAAAGGGACATCCCCCTTTCGAACTCCTCAGCAAGTTCCACCTGGGATCCCCACGATCTCAGATTCCTCCTCGCCTCATCAACAGCAGTGAGCCGCAGGGCACAGGTGTTTGTCCCGGTTCCCTCTAGAAGAGGGACCAACGAGAGTAGAGATTTTCCATTGAAAAACGTTTACAGTGCATGCAAACAGCCCCCTGGAGGACTGAGCGTGCGTTCTCTTCACCCAAACAAACAACACAAAGGTTGTGTGTATCATCTGGTGTCAAATAGTGAGGGCACGGATCAACACACTTCCTGAATGCTTTGCAACTGCCAGTTTCCATAATGGTCGCTTACGACACACTTCAAAATAAACGGCTCCTGAAGATGAAGAATCTGAAGATGGCGTGTTCCTTAGGCGCCCTTTATATTCATGGTCGCACTGGTAGTGACATCATAGCGGTCGCCGGCTAATACAATTGTCGCGTTTGCACTCGTGCTTCAGACACCGGTCACGCTGAGGCGTTACTCATAGCGTCTTGGCAGCTCAGTGCGAGGATCCATTCGAAAGGGAACTGATTTTTTTTCTGGAAATTTAAATATATTTTTGCAACTTTTACTTATGTGTGTTTAGTTTCATTTGTATTTAGGTAACCTCCTTAACTGTCCTTAAAAAATAATGAAGAGCCTATTAAAGGTGTAGGCCTTGGGTTTTTGATTACAATAAGCTCCTCCAATAGTACAGTTTCACTAGTTTTGGACGTTATACTGACATCTACGGCCAGGATGTATCATATCTGTTCACTGTCTGCTGCCGCTTCACAAAAAAACTTTTATTTTGTTTTGACTTTTTTTTTTCTCACACACATTCATACTGAACATTCTTGGATTAAATCTAAATTCTTAAAGCTGCAGTAGGGAGTTTTGAGAAAACGTTGACTTAGCCTGAAAATTTGAACAAGCACAACTTACAGGTCCCACCCCCTTGCTCTCTGCTGCGCTACAGCCCTCCCTCCACAGCTCATCCTCCACAGCGGAGCCTGTCGTGAATGCGCAGGCTAGTAAACAGGGCCACCGATAACAGCGGATAAAAAGTTATATGGCACATTCACTAATAGGGACTAAACGTCAATAATATGCTTTACATTGACTATGGCCTGCCCATACTTTGACTACAAACTTGGTCCTCAAATCATTATGTATTTTCCAATAGCCTACATGTAACTTTATAACGTTGCACTCTATCTATAAGTTATAAATAGCTAGTAAGATAACGTTAATATAACGGTAACTAACGTTACAGTATGTAAGTAATTATTCTAGCGATATATAATGCTCGCGCTGTGCAAGAGAGGGGTGTGATCAGCGCGTACACGAGCGTGATTGACAGTGCAAGACATTCCTCCTGGCTCTGATTGGTTGTTTCTGACCGGGAGCGTCTATTTCTTGCAAAAAGTTACCTACAGCAGCTTTAAATCCAACGTTTTTGCTGGTTGTAGGTGATTTGAGCTGTTAGGATTTCTTTCGTCACCCCCAGAGAATGGGCACTTTATACTCGTTCTTTTATGTTGACTGAGGCTACGTTGTTATGTAGTGTCTGTGTTTTGTTGTTATATTGTTTGGTTTGATTTGCTTGTTTTGTTTACATGTACTTTTATGATTATGCTTTGTAAAGTGCCTTGAACATTGGTTGAAAGCACTGTATAAAGTAAACATTACAATTATTATTACTATTAAAATCTGGTTAAATTGGATGACATAGTGATGTCATGTCATGTGATCTCAACATCTCAACACCCATATTGTTCATTTCTTTGCGGCATGGAAATATATGATGGGTTGACATGTAAAGGTAAGTTTGACCATTTTTTTTACTGAAATCCTCATCTAGAATTATTTTGCATGACAAATAAACAGCTTTAAATAAATAAAAAAACTTTGTTTTAATTTAGGTCTAATAACATAGGCTACACGCCACTGCAGAATTTGAATGTTCTTACTGCATTTCTGCAAATAAATTATTTAAAAGTGAATTTGCTTGGGTTTTACTCTTGCAGTTAGTACAATATGTCAGTAGCTACACAGAGGCTTGGATTTATATCATTGATAGTGTTTTAAATGGACATGTTGTAGTGTAAGGCTCAGTTAAAATTTAAGAAGCATATATTAAGCAACCCCTTTCCCTTCCCTTTTCATTTTTTGCTCATTGACCAATTCCATCTTTCTTATCCTAACTGTCACATGGAGTTGGTTTATCATCTTCTTGTGCTTTAATTGACACTGGTAGCGTGTAGTCTTAATCCAAAGACGAGATGTGTGATGCAGACAAAACGATAGTGATTTCATAAACACCAAGAACATGAAACAAACACCGACGAAGCAGAATCACAAATTGAGGAAACAGAGGGCTTAAATACACAGAGACAGTGGTCAACGAAGCAGTGACACGCGCTGCAAAAGTCCAACAGAGGATATCTTTAAATAAATGTTTTACTGTTCTTGTTTCAGTAGTCAAGAATGGATGTCACATATAACACTGTCCACTTGGGGGCGATGAGTGGCACTTCAGCTCTTGACGTTACACTAAAGAAGAAAGATACCTCTTCAAGACTGCACATAGATATAAGTATTTAGAAACCGTATTTGAAATTTTTAACAATTGCGGGCATGTTTCTATGTGTGTTTTCTATGTCATAGAAAATGACAGCCCCTTTCCAACATGAAGGCTAAGGAAATTTAGCTGCCTAGTGCGATCATTTTACAATGAATCTATTTTGTTTTATTTAGCTTTCTGTGGGCAACTTTTAGGCGGCCGATATGCATTTAGCAGGATAACGTAGGTTAAACAGGTGATCTGGATAACACATAGTAAATAAAATGTCCAAGAAAGCTGAATCTGAACTTTAATCGATCAGTAGTTTTACCAGTTCCAGTGGGAATTATGAAGTTGTCAACCTGTTCGTCGTTTAGATTCTGGAGTTTCTTTATTTTATATAGTCTGTTTGTTAGTGCAAATGCAAATATTCACCAGGAAGATGATGATGATGCATGGATCGATCCATATGACATGATCAACTACGACCCAACAACAAAGACCATGAGAAAACCCACAGAGGTAAAAACTTAGAGTTTATAAACGTTTTACAGTGCTTGCAGGTCATTTAAATCCTTCATCACATTTCTCCCCAGTAAAAATAGGCTAAATTCAAACTTTAAATCGGAAATATCACCGCAGCGTGGCACGTTTTAAGATTTTACAAACTTTATAGTTGATTTAAAATTGAAAGTGGAAATGAATCAGTCAGTCAAGTTTACATTATTTAGTAAACTGATTTCCACTTTAATAAATAAAAATACAAACACGATTAATGTAACAATTTGAAAGAAAAAGTGATGTTTTGTTTTAGCTTTTGGAGCAAGGGCAAGTAAGTGGAAGTCAGTTTAAGACGTTTCCGTAATTTATTACCCAGCTAACAAAATATGTTCTTAGAACGTTTTAACGAAATGAATGTTCGAAACGTCCGGCTTTTCATTTAATTCATTTTGCAAACATTTTTGGAATGTTTATGTTTACCCTAATGTTCTGAAACAAGTAGGTTAACATTCAAAACTCCTAAGCGTTTCAGGAAAAAAGTGAACATTCTATCAACGTTACTGGAAGAACGTTTGTTCATAACTGTCAGAACCTTGTCAAAACGTTAGCTAAAGTTCTGAGAACGTTTCCTGTATGTTGGGTACTACCCAGCTTGACGTTGTTCTAATGCAGTTGTTCTAAACCTTTCTTTTTCAGACCACAACGAAAGGAGAAATTCTGAGGGCAAATGATAAGGTTTCGTGGAAAAACAAACCGAATGTCTTAAATTTTTAGGGAAAATCCTTGACCTTGGCCGTTGGTCTGGTGTGCACGACTGCAGGGCTGCCAACTTTTGAGTTCAGCTTAGAGTGAGATTTTGGGGGGCGGGGCTTAGGTTGTGGGGGAGGGGCTTATTGAGGGGCGTGGCTTGGTGTGGGAAAAAATACAAACACAAAATCCTTGCATTAGCAGAAGTGTATTAAGTATATATATATTGATTGTCAAAGTATTTGGTATCTGTACAGAATTTCTTGGGAGATTTACATTACATTTAATTTTACATTTAACATTTTAATTGACATTCTGCTCTTAGAAAACAATAATTAACATTAACTACTAGGCATGTCCAGATATTTGTCATCTGGACATGCTTTTGTACTGTTTTTTATGATAAAGTTATGTAAAATAACTGCTTAGTGCTGCAAAACAAACAACTCTGCTAATGCTAACTTAGTTCTATATAAACTATATAACAGGCCTATTACCAGCCTAAACTGGATGGAGACAAGGAGCGCCCTGTAACTCACTGACCTGCCTGCGTTCACAATTCACACAGTGTAGATGGGAGGGAGAACGGCTGACTACACAGTTTATGGGAATAAATTGTGTAGGCTATTTCCCTCACAATTGTCACAAAAAACTCACACTGTCTGTCTGGTCTCCAGAGCCGGTACGAGCCTTTTGGGGGCCCTAAGCAGAATTTGATTTGGGGGCCCCTCCCACTACGCGAAGTCCCCTGTGCTTGACGATTATTGACACAAATGTCACGCAATAATGATACATTATAAATGAATACAGTAAGGTTATGTATTAATACAAAATAAATAGGCCTACTTAATAAAAAATAGATGCCTACTTAAATAAAAAAGTTTTAACTTTTACTTTACTCTTTTACTAACTCTTTAAAACTTCTTATTTTAGCTTGATTGTTTATATGCATTATGACAAGTGTTTATACATAGATTATTATATACCTCCATAATCCTTCCCATAAATCTATCTGTTGCCATTTCCAGTGCATTGAGACCAGTGTTGTAATAAAGTATCTCCCAGTGTGCAATTTTCACAGAATTGCATCAGGATCAGGTCTTTCGGGTAAACAGAAGGTTCAATATATAGTATATAGCGATAGCCCCTGAATACACATATTGAACACCTCATATAAAATATATGACAAAACATATAAAATAAATTATTTGCTAAAATAATGACAAAACTGAGAAATCAGAAATATAATAAGAGCAAGGGTTCAACAATGACAATTATTGTTGAAAACTGTAAAAATATTATTATTTCTCAACTGTCTCAATACAGTGTAACTGTCCACTGGGTTGTGTTGCGAAAGACACGCAAGGTCGCTTAATCACCTCTCTGCCGTCGTGCGCGTGCGCGGTTAGGAGCGCGCCGTTAAGAGCTCAACACATCTGTCTCGCATGCTCGCTCGCTCGCTATAGATTACAGGATATTTTAACTAATTTGCGGTAAAACTAGTCGATCACGAATGGCTCAACTGGTAGATCTATAGATAAACTTATCTTTCAGGCATTTGACCGACCGGGTTGACACTTCAGCGTGAGAAATCGGGGGTGTGGCGTGAGAGCGTGAGAATTGGCTCAATTGCGTGAGTCTCACGGTGAATGCGTGAGAGTTGGCAGCCCTTTATTGGCTAGTTACATCTCATGTGTCATAATGACTTGTGGATGAATTGTCGTTTTTTTTTAATGAATTTGTTTAAGTGGTTCACACATCTGACTAGTTTGTTTAGCAAATTGACAGAGCGGTTCTTGAGTCAACAACTCTCACAAGCAAAAAGGTCCATTATCCATTGTCAATAGTGTAGCTATGAAGCGCAGCTCACCCATAAATTACTTTTCAAACCAAGCAGCTTTATGTTGGGCAATGTGGTAAATTCGCCTGAGCAACTTTAACCCTTTGTGAAATCCACAACAAGCTGAAAACGGTTAATGTGACTGTACCTCGGTTACTCGATTAAATCATTTCTTATAGACAGTTTGATTTACAGTGAGCTGTGGCTGAACAAATGAACAGTCATTATTCTGACATGTTGACAAAGTGTGATTCATATATGGTCTTGGACAAATGGTATATGCATATGTTACTGTCATTTTATTCAGGGAATTCAAATATACATCACATTCTAACCATTTCTATGAATTTTTTTATGTTTCACAGTCTGCCAGTTACCAGAATGTGCCAACCAAGAGAAGGGGATTCAGCCCAGAGTCCTGTGATGTGCCACAGTCTGATGCCTCTGAGTGCGACAGTAAACTAGAGATTTTGCAGAAACAGGTGACAAATATCGAAATACCGTTTAGTAAAAAAAAAAATTCATTTAGACCTTTCTGACAAAATGGTACTGCCGTGTTGTTTGGAAATGGTACACAATGTTTTTTTCATGGTATTTTTGAAGTAATGAAGATTAGTACTGTACCATGGTACTAATTGTCTGCCAACACTTTTTTGAATAACTGAAAAATATAATTTCTCACTGCTACCTCTGTTTTAGTTTGATGAACACAAAAAGAAGGGGACCGCCACCTCTTCAAAGCCAGTATGTCTTCCAGTATTCAAGCGATTCCTTTCAAAGCTCCTTAAAGAAACTTCAAAACTTGGCCTGGTATGTCTGTGGTAACATCACAACATTACTCTGCACTGGTTAAGGTTTTACAACTTTTACTGTTTCTATTCTTTAGCCTGATGATGTAAAAACAGCCATGCACTATGACGCCATGGTGAAGCTGTCCAAGCAATCGCTGGCAGAGATCCAGAAGCTTTTGAACGAAGAGAACGACTGGACCACCGGAGCCATGGATGAGGCGCTCAGTCAAATTCTGGTCAAATTCAAACCCCACAACCATGAAGCCTGGAAGTGGCGTTTCGAAGACACGTTTTATGTGGATGCTGATACAGTCCTGAGGGTCAGTTTTTGTATAAGCCTTTCAGACATAAACAAAATAATTTTATTAATATTAATAAATGAATATGTGCTGTATTTTTTCTACAGGTTTCTTTGATTGTTCTGATTGTCGTAGCCGTTATCGGCACTGAACTCTGGGCTGGGGTGTCCTGGCTTGTCCAGTTCAGGAGAATGTTTGCTGTTTGCTTTTTTATTAGCTTGATCTGGAACTGGTTCCATCTTTATATGGTAAAAATATTTGCACAAAATACTGTTGAGTGACATTTTTGCTATACAGGTATTCACCAATTGACAATAGCTATGTTTCCATCCACCTATTTTTAATGCACATTTTATGGCATTACAAAAACATTGGATGCAAACGCCAAGATGCGCATCAATTCTAAAACATGCGCTCAATTGAGGCGTTGATACGTTTTTTTATTTGATAAGCAGACATGGGTATAAATGGGCTCTGAGTATTTTACATGGGTATAAATTTATTCTCTGAGAATAAATCCCTTGATGCACAATAAAAAACTCTTGTGACTTTGCCTCAACAGTGGATGTGATTGGAGAACTGAACTAACCAGCGGATCAGTTTCATCGCGCAGCATCTCAAATGTTGGTTTGATTATTCTAAAATGTCCGACCTTAAAGGGTTAGTTCACCCAAAAATGAAATTCCGTCAGTAATTACTCACCCTCATGTTGTTCCAACCCCGTAAGACTTTCGTTCATCTTCGGAACACAAATTAAGATATTTTTGATTAAATCTGAGAGCTGGCTCACTCCTTCATAGGCTTCTAGGCAATTTCGTTCTGCCGGTCCAGAAAAGTTATTAAAGACATCGTTAAAATAGTCCAAGTGACTACAGTGGCTCAACCTTAAGTTTATCAAGCGACGAGAATACTTTTTGTGAGTTCACGAGAGCGCCACGACGCATGCGCGAGAACTGAGAAGATGACGCAGATGGGTCTCGATGTAGTGTTTAAAATGGTTCTAAAGTGTGCATTTCCTGGATGTCCGAATCGTGAGAAACCAATGAGAAAATGTGAAAGTGCCTTACCAATGCCGCAAAATGAATGGCTTACATTTCACACTTTCCCATCAAATGATCGTGAGCGTCATCTTCTCAGTTGTCGCGTGCGTCGTGCTGCTCTCGTGAACTCACGTCAGACGCCCACACAGAAGAAAATGAATAGTTGAATAAAGTCTTTATTTTTTTTTTTTTTGCACACAAAAAGGATTCTCGTCGCTTGATAAACTTAAGGTTGAGCCACTGTAGTCACTTGGACTATTTTAACAATGTTTTTACTAACTTTTCTGGACCGGCAGAATGAAATTGCCTAGAAGCCTATGAAGGAGTGAGCCACCTCTCAGATTTCATCAAAAATATCTTAATTTGTGTTATGAAGATGAACGAAAGTCTAACGGGTTTGGAACAACATGAGGGTGAGTAATTACTGACCGAATTTTCATTTTTGGGTGAACTAACCCTTTAAAGGGATAGTTCAACCAAAAATGGAAAATTAGCCCATGATTTACTCACCCTGAAGCCATCCTAGGTGTATATGCCATTCTTCTTTCAGACGAATACAATCGGAGTTCTATTACAAAATGTCCTGGCTCTTCCAAGCTTTTTAATGGGAGTGAATGGGTATATTTTCTTGGAAGTCCATCAAAGTGCATCCATCCGTGATTAAAGTGCTCGACACGGCTCTGGCGGGTTAATAAAGGTATTTTGAAGCGAAGCGATGCGTTCGTGTAAGAAAAATATCCATATTTAAAACTTTATTGACTAAAATAACTAGCTTCCGGCAGACGGCTGTAGTTAAATTCACAACTTTGGATGGAAACATAGCTGTTGAAGGGAATTAAACGTGTGTGTGTTAAAAAACCATTTCCTCTTGGCTAGGTTGTCTTTGCAGAACACAAGAAGAACATTGTGGAATTGGAGAGCTTCAATGGCAAATGTACGGGGGTGAAGGAACTGGACTGGAAGGACAGTTTATCAGGTGAAGTGCTTACTATTAAAGGAACATGTTACCCAAAATTGTTATCATTTATTCACTTTTGTCATTCCAAATTCATTTGATATGGAACATAAATTTTTAATTTTGAAGAATCTACACGTAGAACTTTTCAAGCTTCACAAAGAACAAAAATGCACTATGTAAGAAAAACCTACAGATTTTAAATGACATGAAGTTGAGTAAATAATGACAAATAGGGATGAACTGTTGTAACTCCTTGTTGATTCAGAGTGGTACAGACGGACATGGACTCTTCAAGATGATCCTTGCAAAAAATATTACGAGGTCCTGGTGGTGAACCCCATTTTGCTTGTGCCCCCAACAAAGGTTTGTATCTTTTAATTTCCAATGAGAGAAACTTAAACTTGATAAGAGACTATAATGGATATTGTTGATACCGAAAAATATTGTTATGGTTGATTTTCTGACTAATCAGATGATCATTTTTGAAACTGGTATATTGAATTAAAATATTCAGTGTAAAATCTGTGTAAATGTTGTGGGGTTTATATTTCAGGCTATCACGGTCACCATAACCAGCTTCATCACAGATCCCTTGAAGCAAATTGGGGAAGGCATCAGTGAGTTCCTGAGAGCTCTGTTGAAGGATCTACCAGTCACTCTTCAGATACCTGTGCTGCTTACTATTGCATTAGCCATCATTGTAAGAGCTGGGAACAGAAAACTTGTTAAATCTCTTATTTGTTAAAAAAAACATACTAAGTCATCTGCTCTTCTCAGGTGTTTATGTATGGAGGTGGTCAGGCAGCTATGCATCAAGCAATACGCCTGCCCCGGATGGGCTGGAGAGGGGACCCGCCGCCTCCTGCGGTAGGACAGCGTCAAGCTCCTCAATTAAGGGAGCATGAGGACGCCTGGGAAGGGGGCGATGCCCCACAGCTGCTACAAATACGCCAGGACAATGGCAACAGGGTGAATCAAACAGGAAACCAACAAAACAGACAGGAGGACAGAAGCATGGAGCTCCGACAGGAATTTGCCGGCTCGCCCAGAGGGTCCCAGAGCGTCCGGGTAGAGACTGTACGTGCTGCAGGTAACACGTCCAGGGATGATGAGACTGATTTTCAGCAGCGGACACAGGAGGGGGACCCTAGTACAAAGGAAAATGCAGAGCCTGAAGTGAAAGTTGAGGAAAAGGAGAAAGATGCATCTACCGTGGACAAAAAAGAGCAGAAAGACACACAGAGTCCAGATGGAAGTGAGCCTGTAACCAATGTGCCTTCTCCCCAGATAGATGTGAAAACACTTGGCGCTAATCAAGGGAATGAGGCAAGTACCATTTGAATTCCAATCCTTATTTGGATGGTTAGTTCATCATAATAAATAAATGAATATATTAATGAACAAACACACTACTGTTCAAAAGTTTGGGGTTGGGCAAGATTTTTTATGTTCTTGAAAGAAGTCTCTTAGTTTACTTATTTCATCAATAATTTACTCATTTATTTAAATATTTACTTTCTTTTATTATCACGGGAAATCTTTTTCTACCATTTTGCGAGCAAATATGGAGTTGGTGATAAAGAAAAATCACTCCACATAGAAATATTTCACCCAAAAGCGAGTTAATAATAGCACACGTTATTTACAAATTGCTTAAGAGTTACGCCCGTGAAGGAGTCTGTAACCACAGTCAATTATTCCCTGAAAGTGAAAGCAAAAACTCCCAGAGCTTTTGGCTACCCTGACACTGCATGGCACAATAATTCTTTCAGGCACAATGAGAAATTAATCTATCTTAATTTATTGGCTTAATATTTCTCTTGTGGACCATACACTAATGATAGTGAAAGAAAGAATAATACATTTTTCTTGTTGTTAAAGTTTTGTTTGTTTTTTAGGTCAGTGTTTATAGCTGCTTTTGATTTTCATCGATGATTGATTATTGTGCTGTGTTCAGACCAAAAGACCTATTTAATTTTAGTATTATATTATTATTAATTTATAATTGTATTGATTAGTGTCACTGTTTCTTGTGTTATGGAAACAAATTGCTGACAATAAAACGATGCAATTTTCACCTTGGCTCAAACAACAACTGCATAAGAATGATGCGTCTCTTTAATAGCAAGCACTCTTGGCAATTTGTGAATAGATCATCTTACAATTCATATAGTTTTGTAGTCTGTTTTAAAAACATTTTCTTTGAGAAGTCCTCAATCCTCATACACTCGTGTTATGTGTCACAAGTGTGTTGATGTCGTTCTAAAATTAGGGAAGGGAAATGAATTATTGGGCCTAATATTAATTTGATAGTGCTAGCCTGAGAATAATTATAGTTTAATACATTATTGGTAAAACGAGCCAATTAATGTCTTGATGTCGTCAAAAACATAATATCTCTGACTATCTTCAATACATGAATCACAATACTCTCTATCGGCACAACCCTATTATCAATGTTCAAAACGGTTTTGTTGCTCAGTATTTTTGTGGAAAGCATGATACCTTTTTTCCAGGATTCTTTGATTAGTAAAAAGTTAAAAAGAAAAGCATTTATTTGAAATAGAAATCTTTTGTAACATTATAAATGTAAGTACTGTGCCTTTGGTAAATAAAAGTATTAATTATTATTACTATTTTTTTTATCTTACTGACCGCAACATTTTGAACAATAGTCTATAATACATACATTATATGGACAAAAGTATTGAAACATACCTCTTAATGATTGAAATCAGGCAACATTTTTCCAGTCTTCAATTTTCCAATTTTGGTGAGCTCTTGCAAATTGTAGCCTCTTTTTCCTATTTGTAGTGGAGATGAGTGGTACCCGGTGGAGTCTTCTGCTGTTGTAGCCCATCCGCCTCAAGGTTGTGCGTGTTGTGGCTTCACAAATGCTTTGCTGCATACCTCGGTTGTAACGAGTGGTTATTTCAGTCAAAGTTGCTCTTCTATCAGCTTGAATCAGTCGGCCCATTCTCCTCTGACCTCTAGCATCAACAAGGCATTTTCGCCCACAGGACTGCCGCATACTGGATGTTTTTCCCTTTTCACACCATTCTTTGTAAACCCTAGAAATGGCTGTGTGTGAAAATCCCAGTAACTGAGCAGATTGTGAAATACTCAGACCGGCCCGTCTGGCACCAACAACCATGCCACGCTCAAAATGGCTTAAATCACCTTTCTTTCCCATTCTGACATTCAGTTTGGAGTTCATGAGATTATCTTGACCAGGACCACACCCCTAAATGCATTGAAGCAACTGCCATGTGATTGGTTGATTAGATACTTGCATTAATGAGAAATTGGAACAGGTGTTCCTAATAATCCTTTAGGTGAGTGTACATGTTCCCACGGTCAACTGTTAGTGGAATTATTGGAAAGTGAAAGTGTTTAGGAACAGTAGAAACTCAGCCACAACACTGAAGACAACATATAATCACAGAGCGGGATCACCGAGTGCTGAGGCACATGGTGTGTAAGTCACCAACACTCTGCTGATTCCATCACTGAAGAGTTTCAACTTCCACTGGCATTAATATCAGCACAAAAACTGTGCGGCGGGAGCTTCATGGAATGGGTTCCATGGCCGAGCAGCTGCATGCAAGCCTCTCTGAAGCAGTGGAAATGTGTTCTGTGGAGTGACGAATCACTCTTCTCTGTTTGACAGGCTGATGGGCGAGTCTGGGTTTAACGGATGCCTGGAGAATGTAACCAGCCTGACTGCATTGTGCCAACTGTAAAGTTTGGTGGGGGAGGGAAAATAATTTCTAGTGAAGGGAAACCTTAAAGCTTCAGCATAACAAGACATTTTAGACAATGCGTTGCTTCCAACTTTGTGGGAACAGTTTTGAGAATGCTCTGTTTTTAATCCAGCATGACTGTGCCCCAGTTCACAAAGCAATGTCCACAAAGACATGGTTGGATGAGTTTGACGGATGAACTTGACTAGCCAACACAGAGCCCTGACCTAGGGCTGGGCGATATGGCCAAAAAAGCATATCTCGGTATTTTTTGGTTAAATGGCGATATACGATATATATCTCGGTACTTTCTACGTTTTTCTATTTGGATATAGAAAATCTGTATTTATTAAAAAACATGTTCTGCCCAATGATATCCTACAAACAATGTTGATATTGAAGGATATGGAAACAAATATAGTGAATGTAATGTATGCTATGCAATATATTATGTGCAAAAAGATTTTTTTTTTTATTGACTAAAGGCTAAACTAAAAATGAAAATAAAAACAAAAGCACAAACTAATTATATTAGCCTGTATTTGATTACCCCATTATAATGGTCACTTTCATAAAAATATACTTGTAGGTTTAAAATTCCACATATGTTACATTTATTGTCTCCAACAACAAATATTTTAGCAATATGTTTATTTTAGTCAGAATTATTGCGCTTCTATTCTATTGTGCTCCGTCTGTTTGGCGCGCTCGTTTACTGAAGCTTGAATTTTAACAGAGGTTCACTTGCAGAAGCTCGTCCTCTCCTGACAGTGAAATGGACATATTTGTTTGACTTTCTAACATTTAAAGATGGAGAATATACCTGTGAAATGTAAGTTGAGCACTGAGGAAAGGGTTAGAGTTAGGGTTAGGTAAGGGTTAGGGTTACCACATCTCTAACGCATTAAACAGCGCAAGTATTTATCTGCCAGTCAGCAACAGTATCTGTCAGAGCATCTGACAGGACAAGCTGCTTTAAACTTGTTAACTATATCTTACCAGTTATTTTGAAGCCCTTAATATAAGCTTGTGTCATGTTTAGGACAAATTGTACCATGTAGCCTAGCTACTTTCACTGCAGCAGCTCACACTGTGACCTCCGCTATTTTTCAGATGTGCTCATATCAAACTACTGTATCGATATAAACGGTATTGCCTCATCCCATATAGTTTCAAAAATATATATATATCGATATATCATACAAACTCGATATACCGCCCAGCCCTACCCTGACCTCAACCCAATCGAACACTAAAAGAGCGGAGGAAAGCAGAAAGATTATTCTTCAGAAAAGATTTAAATCAAGATTTAAATAACTAGGGCAAAAGCTCGAAGAATAATAAACGATGCAAAAAGGAAAATTTGGAGACAATTTGTATCTGGTTTGACATCAAGTACCTCAACCAAAAAAGGTCTGGAATCTGATCCGAAGAATGAAAGGTAGGAATGTTGGTACTCAAATACAGCACATCAAATATCAAGCAACAAGAGATTGCAAATATACTAGCAGAATTTTTTTTAAAGAACTCCTCTACTGAAAATAGAGCTTGAGTGCTTTTCAAGATATCCAAGCACAAGAAAGGTATACATTTTTGATCTAATAATAAGGAACCTTATAATCAACCGTTTTCAATGGAAGAATTAACAAAAGTTATAAACAGATCTCACGACACACAGCAGTTGGACCAGATGATATTCATTATCAGTTTTTCAAAAATTTGCCTCATCCATTTTTGTCTCTACTTTTAAAACTCTTTTACTATATTTGGATATCAGAGAATATTCCACTTTCTTGGAAAGAAGCGAAACTCAGGAAAAGATCACAATGAACCTAACATCTACTCCCCAATAGCCCTGACAAGTTGCTTATGCAAAACCATGGAAAGGATGATTAATGAACGTCTTGTATGGATCTTGGAATCAAAAAAGTAAAGTAAAGTAAAGTTAATAAGTAAAGTTCAATGTGGCTTTAGAAAAGGAAGAAGCACAATGGATCATCTCATTGGACTTGCTTTTATCAAAAAAAGAACATGCAGTGGCTGTTTTCTTTGACCTGGAGAAAGCGTATGACACCACCTGGAAGTTTGGGATTTTAAGGGATTTATATCAACTTTTTATCATCAGGTTTTACAGGGCACCTACCGATTTTCATTGCCATTTTTTTTTTATCAGACATTTTAAAGTCAGAGTAGGTAGTATCCTATCTGACCCACATAAACAAGATCTGACCTCTATCTGACCTCAATAATAAATTGAGTTTTATTCCTCGCATACAAATTTTAAAAGATAAATGTCTCAAAGTCATGAATATATATTTTTTTTTTGCAAAAACAAAATGGGGTGCAGAGAGTTCAGTGCTTCTAAATCTCTACAAGAAACTAATACACTCATGTTTGGATTATGTATAGTTTTGGGATCAACCAGGAAATCGCTCATCCGACTCCTGGACACAGTACACCATCAGGGTATACGTTTGCCACTGGGGGCGTTCAGAACATCACCAACACAAAGTTTGTATGTGGAAGCAAATGAACTCTCTAGAAAACAGATGCATCAAATAAGCCAATACACAGTAAGGCTAAAGACCAATAAAGGAAATCCGGTTTATCATCCTGTTTTCTTAATTCCTCTTACAAGTTTGTACGAACAAAAAACAATTCATATCCAACCTCAAACCACATTTACAACATCTCAAATTGGATCTAAGCATACTGGAACAAACACGCATGTCTGTAAACTTCCACATTTGCACAGTACCTCCTATGGATCAAAAACAAAAATCACTTCTATATTAATAATAAATGGCAAACAGAGTGGGATTTATATACTATGAACAAACTTCATGAAATCAGCCCAAATGTTGAAATAAGAAGTTTATGTCAAATCTCAAACCGATGGGACCAGATTGTTTGTACCAGTTGCAGAATAGGCCATTCCAGGATGACACTGGCTTTTTAATACTAGGGGGAAACCATAATGTTCTTTCTGTCAAAACTCTTTTTTTATTCAGTTAACTCGTTTAAAGAAATATTTAACAAAGTTACACTAAATATGTTTTTTAGCAAAAATAAATTGTAAACGCCCGATATACTGTAGTTTAACACAATTTTTCTCTGCATGAAAATAGCCACAGAAGCTGGCATGCGTTAAAAACAAACAAACAAACAAACAGGCCTTCTCATCCAACATCAGTGCCTGACCTGGATGAATGGGCAAAAATTCCCTCAGAAACAATCTAAAAGTCTTCACTGAGTGGAAGCTGTTATAGCTGGAGCGCGACCAACTCCATGTTAATTGTAACCTGACTTCGTCATACTCATATTCTAGTCAGAATGTGAGTCTGATACTGATCCATAGGGCTTTGATTATGAGGCGTGTCTTAACCGAACCAGGAAAAAAAACCCCTCTGCACTCAATTGGATAGACCTACAACCAATGAGAGCAACGCAGTAAGTTAACTACTTTGCATAGCACAGTTGTCAACTACAGAACTCAAATGCACGCACGCTGGAAGAAGTAAAATAACGAGTGTTGCTTCTTTTACTTGGTCCTCTATGAGTGCGACCAAAGGAGTGACCACCACGACCACAGGGTTTTCATTGCGTCCCATCTTCTTAGTTACCATCGGAGCCAGCTGATAAATTAAACTTTTGCCGAATCCCGTAGGAAGGACGGCAAACACATCTTTCCGATCGACAAATGCCTTGATTGCAGTTCTCTGTTCGTCTATTAAAATGAATGCGCTGTCGATTTCTTTTACAACAGACGCGATAGCGGAATCTATACATCTCAGTTCTCCCGTGGCAGTCATCTGTGAGGGAAACCAGTTCAACCCAAGCGCTCTTTGATAACGTGATGATTACGTCACTGCAGATCATCTGTCCATCATCGTATAAAGCCCGCCCTGGCAATTTGATTGGCCCGACGATTTCTGAACCGATCATAATTACTCCTCAATGGAGCGAGTCCAGATCGAACTTCCCGATCAAAAATGTTGTGGGCGGGGTTCGGGCTGGCATCCAGGCTATGTTAATTGTTTATTTAGAATGCAATGTCATTACAGTCTCTGTTGGTGCAATTGGTCCGGTGTTCCTCAACTTTTCTCCATATACTGTACATTTAATATTTTGTAATATATACTGTATAAAATATATACACAAATGTTATAAATATTTCTTACATTCTTTTTTATGTTCCTATAATTCAAACGTCGCAGCACTTTATGTGCACTAAAAGGATTTGGGCTGCTCGAAATGACCTCAAGCTGCAGGTTATGTTTTGCAAGTTTATCATCGTATGTCTGTCATTACAGCTGAAATTATGATTCTTTGATAATGTGATAATTTATGTTATGTTGACTGGCCTGTGATTCTTTTGTATTTGTGTTTCTGTTCTTCTATGTTAGGTCAATCATAGTGCATGTACATGTGCAAAATTACATTGAGCTCGTATACCGTAAAACTTCAAATAATAGCCCGGGCTTTTATTTTCCCAAAGCGTCGAACTGCACCGGCTTGTATTCAGGGCCGTCGCTAGTGGGGTGAAAGGTGGTGACAATTATAGGGGCCCCCGCTGCCCAGGGGGCCCCACAAAATCCAGCAGTTATACTATTTAGGCCCCTGTAGTATGAATAATTCTAATATTTATATTAGTTGTATGCCTGAGATTTAAATGAAAACCACAAAAACGTGCAATTTGGGTAAATATTTTTCCAAATATCTGCTTCTCTTACCTCCATAAAAATGGTTTAGTCCGACCTAAAGTATGTATTAATTATTCAGTCAGAGTCAGTGACAAACATCAGATGGACCCAATAAAATTGTAAGTCCTGCCCCAGCTCGTGAACAGAACCAATCAGAGTTGAGGCGGCAGCCTGAAGTTAACGATGAACTTGGTGGAAGAGCAGGAGACTAACTGACTGAAAAATGTCGGGGAAAAGAAAACAAATCAGGTACCAGATGCCAGGAAAAGACGGAGAGGGAGGCAAGCCGCAAGGAGAGTGGTGGTATCCTAGTCGATTAAGACGTTCTTAAAGACCGGTTATATATTGTTATTTCGCTGGGAATTAGAAAACTTCCGTCTACAGTCTGCCGTGTACAGTCATTTTTTTATTATCGGTGCGCGCCGCAATCGACCGAATGATTACGTGGTCTAAATTCCTGTCTTTTTACAGTATTGTAACTAGAGTTTTAAAAAATTACACGAGTCACGACGCATTGCATTATGCATCTGACCTGCCGGCTGATGATATTTAAAACATCGAGAAAACACAAAGACAACACACTGCACTTGGATGAATAAATGTATTCGCTTTATTTAATAATATTACCAGTTCCATATTATCTTTATTAAAAAATAAGACAATGAATGCTTTTATTTTTTGAATTAGACTGCATTCTTGTCAAGTTTTTAAATGTTTACTTTTTGATTTATGAATTATAACAGACTGATGGGGATTTTTTTTATTTCTTTTTAAAAATTGGTTTTATTATTATTTAACAATTTCTTGCTTTTTTATTAGTTGTATATTTTTATATAAACATTTAACTTTTAAAATAAAGGTTTTACAACAACATCACCATCTTCTGTTATGTGGGCCTCCATGTTCATCTATTGTACAGTATATGATATTGGTGGAGGGTGGGGGCCCACATTAATATTTTTTCAGGGGGCCCCGAATCCTCTAGCTACGGCCCTGCTTGTATTTGAGACGGGCGTCTATATGAGACCGGCCTTTATAATTTAGTGTTGAGATGTTGTTCATTGAGATGTTGTTCCTAGAGTCTCTAATCTCTAAAAAATCTCCAAATGCTCCACGTGAAACTGCGGTCTTCCGACCTTTTACTATCGTGTCAATTTGAATTTGATTAATATGCGCGAGGGAGAGAGAGCAAGACAGCGCTCGTTTTGTTTGAAGACGTGAGAGTGCGCGCGGCTGGGGCTCTCTCTCTCTCTGCTCGTAATGCGCCCTGTCAAGCGCAGCAGACAATTCTACATCACTCGCCGATCAAAAAAGGCTTTGGCGGGACACACATTTGCTTTGGCGACCGCCAAAAAGCGGACGATCTGACGGGTTTTAGAAGGTTAAATACAACCCGAAACTAAAAAACAGACCCGGCCTCTATTTGAGACCGGCCTTTATTTACCCAAACCTGCAGCCACACCAGGCGTGTAAAAGAGACAGGCGTCTATTTGGGACTCGGCTATTATTTGAAGTTTTACGGTAACCCATCAAACCTGAAGCAACTACATAGGGTACACAACTTATCAAATACATAATATGCCATATCTCACTACTAAACTTATATGCCCCACTGTATATGTAATGTCTATGTTGTACCTGCATAATTTTGACCCGAAATCTGTTTTTTTTGTTTGTGCAGGGGGCATCGGCAGAAATTGCAGCAGGAGAGGAAGGTTGTTCAAGCTTTAGGAATCCAGTCCAAGAATCAGGACAATTCAATTAATTTTTTTTATAAATAAATTGTAAATAAAAACTATCCTAAAAAT
The DNA here is from genome assembly GCA_029959095.1 of Rhinichthys osculus. NCBI lineage: Eukaryota > Metazoa > Chordata > Actinopteri > Cypriniformes > Leuciscidae > Rhinichthys > Rhinichthys osculus. The sequence goes on from JARWKJ010000020.1 coordinate 25,740,801, forward strand.
TAATAAAAAGCTTATTGGGTTTTTGCCAACAATAAGCTGCCTCTTATTTTAAAGTCCCCATGAAATCAAAATTGACCATACTTACTTTGTTTGCCTAAATTGATTGTTTTGTGGTGAACAATTCATCCATGCAAGTCAATCCACACAAAAAATTGTTTTGGCTTCGTAATCTTTAATCAAATTTTGAAAATGCCCCTCCCCTCTGCATTGGAGGACCTTCCCTGATGACGTAGGCTTTACGGTTTGGGCGTCTGCTTAACATCCGTAATCACGCCTCTCCAACTGACAGTAGACAGGCTGAATGAAAACACCTACTTTTCTAGATCCAATCAGGTGCTAGTTGGAAAAAAAGCCACGCCCACTATTTTGCCTCATTTAGTATTCCGTTTCTCTCGAAAATACGTCACAACACTGGAGAAAAGTCGTTTGCAACTTCCGGTTCACGGGGACTTTAATCCCAATAGCATCACTGGTTTTGGATATACTGACATCTACTGGCCAGGATGTGAAATCTGCTCACTATCTGCTGCCTCTTCACACAGAAACTTTTTTAATATTATGTATTGTTTTACTGTCTTCCTCCACCTCATCCATTCATAATGAACAATCTTGGATTAAATCTCAATTAATTAAATTTTTGTTTGTTTTTGTTTGCTTGTTGTAGGTGATTTGAGCTTTTAGGATTTATTTTGTCACTCGCATCATGCAGGCATCATTGTTATTTGTTTCCAGTAATGTATTGGTTTGGTCTTATATTATGCGTACATGTAGCCTACTTTTATTTTTATGTTTATGTTTTGTAACGTGCTTTAAGCACTGTATAAGGTTAACATTATTATTATTATTATCAGCATCATTAACTAGGTGAATTATATGACATAGATGGTCATGTGATCTCAACAGCTCAACACCCATATGAGGGCGACCCGCTCCATGTAGAATAAAACATTTTCTCGACGACTTGTGGATAATAGGGGATATTTCTCAAAAGTGTTGTTTTTCTTTGTAAAACTGAATGCATCTCTTGACCTCAGAAATAAGTTCCATCTAAAAACTAAAAAGGACACATTTTTACCTTACCTTGTTCACTTAACTTATTCAAAACAGCGTATGGTCTGTTTGTGTTTTAAGTTGAGACTCCGTAGTTCGTCAATCGAACCTTTGTGACGTTTCTCAGGTCAGTGAGCAACTGAAAGAACGTTCTATTTGGTAGAATGAGCTCACGCCCATCGGGAAACCTCCTCGCTCCTGATTGGTCGATGGGCGCTGTTCAATGTGTAGCAGCTGTGACGTCAAACGCGAGGTAATTTAGTGATCAAAGAACGCTTGTGCCTGGGAAACACATTTTGTCCTGAGATAACAGGTGGCATGGAAATGTCTGATAGTTACTGCCATGGCGTGAGGGTTGACATGTCAAGGTAAGTTTGACAACAGTTTTTATTGAAATCCTTATCTAGAATTATTTGGCATGAGAAATAAACAACTATAAATTCGAAAGTCGCGTTGTTTTAATGTAGGTCTAATAAAATACATGACACTGCAGAATTTGATTGTTCTAACTGTGTTTTCTAACAAAGAAAATGTTATAAAAAACTTTTACTTTTGAAGTCAGTAGCCTACGCCATCATAACTGTCAGTAGCCTACCATTTAGCGGACGCTTGGACTTAAACACTTGCGTTGGTAATGTAAATGTGGTGCAAAGTTTTAGCAGTTATTTATAAAGGCTCAGTTAAAATTTAAGAAAGGTATATTGAGCAACTCATTTCCCTCCTCTTCCGTTTTTGTTCATTGACCCCTTCCATCTTCCTCATCCCAAACCGAGCTCTGTCACATGGGTAATGTGTCACAAAGTTGATTTATCATCTGCTTGTGCTCTGATACATTTTTGTATATCACACTTATAAAACTGTTTGTTCATGGGGATATACAATGTTATCCACACATCTGAATGAGAAGTGTAGGCTAATTTAATTCTGAATATTACTATTATTAACAAACTTTTGGACATTTTACATTTTACAAATGTAAAAGTTTTATTATTTGTAGTTTTATTATTTTACAATTTAGAATTATATTGAAGTAATTTAAAACCACTGAATAACACAGATTAAAGCTGCTTTTCCTTTATCATTTATTTAATACATTTAAAAAAAATGTTTTCTGCATATTTTCAATCAGATATATATTGCATATTTTAATATAGCGTCTCTACGTCCATGTCCACTGATCCCATGGCAGAAGAGACACTTAGAGATGACCTGAGGTTTTACTTCATGAGCCCTTGTGAGAAGTACAGAACACGGCGACAGCTACCATGGAAACTAGCAGTGCAAATTTTGAAAATATTCATGATTACTCTCCAGGTATTTATAGGGTTATTACCTGCTTGCTTAAAGCTGAAATGTGTAAATGTGTGTTTAAAAAACAAACAAAAACAAAACTATCCCAATCAGCAACAGTGGCTCAACCAATTGTGTCAGTTGGGGGCGGGGCTATCGGTTTGATCGACCAATGGAAGGCAGGGGGAGTGGTTAGGAACCTGTTTGAACACAGTCACTGTTTGCAATTCTATTTGGTGAAGCTAAGGGTGTAGAAATTTAACACTTCAGCTTTCAATGTAAACATTCTCCAAACTTTTGAAGGATTTGTCATTATGTGATTAAACATCAGTTTGGCTTTGTAAATGACCATTTAACGTAATTTCCTTAAAGTTCCATGCAAATCTGTAATGTTCCACCAGCCAGAATGAAAACCTCTCCTCCTCTGTTTATTTCAAAGCTCATACTGTTTGGACTGAATAACCAGCTTGTGGTGTCGTACAAGGAGGAGAACCTGATGGCCTTTAAGAATCTGTTTCTTAGGGGCTACAGTGGTGTGGATGAGGATGACTACAGTATTGCTGTCTACACCAAACAGAATGTATATGATAGTTTATACTATGTCATAGATCAGGTATGTATTTGCTTTTCATCCATCTTGCTTCTTTCTCCACATGTTTATTTTCCCTTCCATCGCATAGCATTAATTATGTTAAATGCAATTTTGTTTGTTGCGCTGGTCAGTTTTTCTTTGTCTTAAAGCAATAGTGCACACAAAAATGAATGGTCTGTCATATTTACTCAACCTCATGTTGTTCCAAACCTGTACCTGTGTAGTTTTTCTTCTGCTGAACATAAAAGATATTTTGAAGAAGGGTGGTTACCAAACAGTTGGTGGGGCACCATTGACTTCCATAGTATGAAAAAAAAAAAAAAAAAAAAAACTATTAAAGTCAATGTGTCCCATCAACTGTTTGGTTTGGAACAACTTGATAAAATGATGATCATTTTTGGGTAAACTGTCACTTTAAGGTGCGTGTTCACGCCATGTCGGAATTACCGTAATCACAAGATTACGACTTGTAAAAAGCATTCATGTTCTTATGAAATACGTAATTGAAACTTGTAAACTCTGACTTTTCTTAGAGCTCTGACTTGAACCAAGTGACCGCTGTACCACCTGACCATTGCATATTCATTTTGGTATTGATAGTGTTGCCATAGAAATACATAATTCCGAGGACGTGTTTTCATTTAGTAATTATGCTAATTACGACATTGTGTGAATGCAGTATTATACTGATACCTAATGGTTTGGATGAAGCATCACATGAAAGCAAATAAAAAGAATCAGATCATTATGCCATGATAGAAAGTGTCTGATGATGGAAAGATTAGAGTAACCCTAAATACTAAAATAGTATTTCACTGATCATGTGATTTCAAAATGTCTGCCCCCATGAGGTGACCCTCTCCATGTAAAATAAAATTGCTTTTTAAAGGGTTAGTTCACCCAAAAATGAAAATTATGTCAGTAATTACTCACCCTCATGTTGTTCCAACCCCGTAAGACCTTCGTTCATCTTCGGAACACGAATTAAGATATTTTTTGATGAAATCTGAGAGCTGGATCACTCCTCCATACTAGTCCATAGGCTTCTTCAGGGACTTTAGCCTATTCACCTTATCCCCCAGAGTTAGATAAGTCCATACATACCTTTTTCATCTCCATGCGTGCTATAAGTCTGTTTGACGCACCCACCGCTAGCCTAGCTTAGCACAAAGACTGGATGTAAATGGTTGCAGCTAGCATACTAATCCAAATAAGTGACAAAATAACGCAAACATTTTCCTATTTACATGTTGTGATTTGTATAGTCACGGAGTGTAAAAATAACAAGGTCATATGAGACACAGACATATTTTAACCATATAAATACTGGGAACTATATTCTCTGAAGGCGAAGCACTGCTACTTGGGCGGAGTGATAACCGCAGCACCTGAGACGCGCCGTGGTGAGGAGCAGAGAGCACGTCTCAGGTGCTGCGGTTATCACTCCGCCCAAGTAGCAGTGCTTCGCCTTCAGAGAATATAGTTCCCAGTATTTATACGGTTAAAATATGTCTGTGTCTCATGTGACTTAGTTTTTTGTACACTCTGTGACTATACAAATCACAACATGTAAATAGGAAAATGTTTGCGTTATTTTGTCACTTATTTGGATTAGTATGCTAGCTGCAACCATTTACATCCAGTCTTTGTGCTAAGCTAGGCTAGCGGTGGGTGCGTCAAACAGACTTATAGCACGCATGGAGATGAAAAAGGTATGTATGGACTTATCTAACTCTGGGGGATAAGGTGAATAGGCTAAAGTCCCAAAAAGTCGGAGTGTTCCTTTAAGTCTTCTAATCTCATGTAATAGCACACAATTTTAAACATATTTATCAAAAGTGCTATTCATTTCTGTATGTGCGGCAATTTAACTATTGAGTTAAAATGACTCAAAATAACATTTATCCACGTCTTCAACAGTATTCCCAGTTACGAAACCTGTCTGTGGGACCCGTTAGTTATGCTGAGGAGAATGAAAAGTTTCTGCACTTGATTATCTGCAAGAAGAGCTACATGAGAGGCAGTGTGGAACCGCCTGAGGAATTCTATGATATTGACGCCCAGCTTGAAACAGGTTACACATTTTACAGAAAATGTAAAAATATTGTAGCCAATAAATCATAATTTGTGCCTAAACTGCACATTCTTGTCTTTTCCAGTTTGCTTGGCTCTTGATCCAGAGTCTGCTTCAACATGGAGAATGAACAACGCTTCCTTTTTTGAGTTGGAATTTTATAGGTTGGTAAACCTAAATTATATAATCGAAACGTGTAAACAAAACTCTAATTTATCACGTAATGGTTTCATTGGCTTATTGGTTTTGTCTTAAATACAGGCTTGTTGAGATTGAGATCACTTTTGCGCTCAAAGGAATCAATTTGCAAACTGTTCGTTCGCATGAGCAGCCTGACTGCTACACATTTTTTGTGAAGGTAAGGTCAAATTTGGGATCTTAAAAAGGACCTATTATGCTTTTTTACATGGTCAGCTTTCTTTAGTGTGTAATGTTGCTGTTTGAGCATCAAAAATGTCTGCAAAGTTACAAAGTTAACCCAGAGAGACTTATTCTCTACAGTTTCTGAACTCCCTGAAACGCCTCCATTGTAGTCTTGAGTTTTCTTCCAGGAACAAACACGTCACAATATTCCTCATTTTAATAATTCCCGCGCAAAACATACATAAAAAAAGGTACGAGGCCTGATTGAGTTAGTGTGTGGAACCTTAAGGTTATGGTAAAGGGGCGTGACATTTCTGAAGCACACTTGAAGCAGTTGACCAATCAGAGCACACTGCTCCAGGTGACCAATCAGAGCACACTGTGCTTTTTCAGAAGGAGGGGCTTTATGATGACAGGAACTAAACAGAGTGTTACTGACAGACTGGGAAGAGAGTTGCTGCAACAAATATGTCAAATATGTGGAAAAAAAAAGGGATTTTGGAACATTCAAGGATGAAAACCTTTTCTAGTAGATCCCAGAAACAAAATCAAGACTTTGTAAAAGGGCATAATAGGTCATCTTTAAAAATATCTTTTTTTTTCTTTCTGAAAAATTAATTTTGATTCTTTGCAGATTGTCTTTGATAACAGTTGCCATAGCGGGAAGGTGAAATTGACTCTTGATTTTGATGAGGCTAGTAGTGTGTGCAAAAACTGGAAGATTTCGGGAACTGGTATGTGACACGTCAACTACAGCGAATGCTTATGGTCAATGAATAATTGTAAGAAGTCTTTAATGTTATGACATGGGCATGTGGACTTCACATGGTTTGCTATTGTGTTTTTCAGCTCAGAAGAGCACACACTACCTCCTGATCTTTGATGGCTTTGTTATTGTAATCTGTCTGAGCTCTGCAGTGCTCTGCACACGTTCTATTATACTTGCTGTGAAGTTACTTCAGGTAAACCTGTATATTACTGAATACTGTCTGATACAGCAACATGATGGTTATTTTTGAAGTTCTGACTCAAAGTGAACTCATGCTGTTCTGATATTTTTGTGCCCTGTCAGTGTTTCCTTCATGTTTCACTTCCTCCCTCTGCAGCGGTTTTCTAGCTTCTGCCTTGAGAATTATGATCATAAAGTGTGTGAAGATGACCAGAGGGAGTTCTTAAACGGCTGGTACATCTTGGTGATCATCAGTGATGTTATGGCCATCATTGGATCGATACTAAAAATGGAAATACAGGCTAAGGTGCTTTTCTTTTTAAGAAAACTTTTTTTTTTTTTTTTTTGCTGATGCATTTGATAATCTTAATCTGAAATGTTGCAGAGAATATTGTTGTTCCCTAATTTAAAAAAATGCTGACTGTAATAGATGTTATTATTGCGTCTATGGGTGAATTGACCCCGCAACCTCCAGAATCAAATTAAAAATACCCTGAAGTTCTCTTGACAATGAGGATTGTCAGGACTTACAGTACTTTCTTTTATTTTAAATCATTATTATTATTATTATTATTTTTCATGAAAATAAATGGATTTTTGGTCTAAAATATTATAATTCATTTTATTTATTTGTTTGTTTGTTTATTTATTTTAAATGGTTATTTGCCAAGTACATTTGGAGGAGAAATTTGCTTTTTTTTTGTAATTTTTTTTTTACAATCATTTTATTTTGGGTGTAAAAATATTATTTTATTTGTTTGTTGATTGATTGATTTATTTTGTAAGGGAATTAAATTTTTGGGTTAGGGCGGAATTTGCTTAAATTTCATAATCAAAGTAATTTGATTTGCATTTCTTTGTTTGTTGGAAACTTAAAAAATGTATAGCCTACAAAAAGTCCTCTAAAAACAGCACAAATGTTGCAGATTTGAGTTCGTAAGGGACACACTTAGTCTTTGTGGTCTGTGCTGTAGGTCGATTTAAGTCATAGGAGTTAAACAATTTGTATGTAATGTTCACTTTGTACTTGCATGGAAGCACAAGTTTTGCCCACGGTTAATAAAGTCATCCCTTTCATTTTGTCTTCCAGAGTCTGACCAACTATGATGTGTGCAGTATCTTCCTGGGAACATCAACTCTAATGGTCTGGGTGGGCGTCATAAGATATCTGGGATACTTCGAAAAATACAATGCAAGTCAAACTGCACAAAATCACATTAAGAACACTAATGTAAATGTAATAGCAAGGTTGCCAAGGTTAAGTACAGTACATGTTTTATTGACCACAAGTTATACAACAGTCCTGATTGCTTAATACCAATAATTTATTAAGGCCCTAAAAAGGCCCTTTTTTTTTATTTTTATTTTTATTTTTTATATAACACAGGTGCTTATCCTCACTATGCGAGCAGCCTTACCAAAGGTCTTGCGCTTCTGCTGCTGTGCAGGAATGATCTACCTTGGCTACACCTTCTGTGGATGGATTGTTCTAGGGCCCTACCATGAGAAGGTACCGACAGAAAGTCAATACAATAAATAAACATACCCATTATGTAATTGTATGTAGTTTGAATTGTATACCGGTGACATGGATGTACTGTGCCTTGATTTGAGATTTGCAGTCTTTCTTATGAACAGTAGATGGCAGTACATGTTGGCTTATATATTTAAAGAGCCATCTATTTAATAAATAATATATAGATGTATTGAATATCACACATTATATATTTAATAAATAATTATTTGATATAATAGTAGTTATAAACAGGTTTTATATGATAGTATTTATGATTCATATAACTTATTAAAATATCTTTTAAAAAATTATTAATTAAATTAAACTGTTTCCTTGGTTTGAGATTTGTAGTCTTATGAACAGTAGATGACATTACATCCTAACATAAATATATTTAAACTTCCTACTATTTAATAAATCATGTTTCCTTGATTTGGAATTTTTATGGCATTTATGCTAATTTAATATATTAATTAAAAATGTTTAAATAGTATAATAATTTATATATAATATATAAATAGTATAATAGTTAAATAATATAACCGTAGTTATAAATATTTTATATTTAAATATTACTACATACACACACATTGTATATGTATGTATGTATGTATATATATATATGTATGTATGTATGTATGTATGTATGTATGTATGTATGTATATATATATATATATATATATATAAAATTAAAAATATATTTTTGATTGATGAATGAATGTCTTTCCCCTTGCATCTCCCATCTCTCCGTCAGTTTGAAGGTCTGAGTCGTGTGGCAGAGTGTCTCTTCTCCCTAGTCAATGGGGACGACATGTTCCCTACGTTTGCAGAGTTTGAGCAAAAAAACACAATGGTGTGGCTGTTCAGCCGAGCCTATCTCTACTCGTTCATCTCCCTCTTCATCTACATGGTGCTCAGTCTCTTCATCGCCCTCATCACAGATGCTTACGACACCATCAAGGTACCATCAACTTGATAAAAGGTTTTGATAGATAGATAATGTGACTAGTTTCTAGGATTTTGCATGGCTTAGTGTTTAGCTCACATGTTCCAACACATTGTGAATTCGAATCAAGCTGGCAACATTTCCTAATCTCGTTCCCCCTTTCCATCCTATTATATCCTAGTCCCTTTACACTATCCATATATTATGCTCTCGATTAACCGAAATAACTAAGTGTTGGACACTTCATGCACTAGCGAAGGGGGAGGGGCATCAGTCTCTGACGTTGCATGACAAAATAACCTTATTAAATGCATAGACTACATCGAGGTTGAGTATGTGCATAAGTACACAGTGGATAGTCCATCATTTGGGACACAACTTTAGTTATTTTTATTATTGAATTTAAGGGTTGAAGGAAGAGGCATTGTTAGTCATATAATAGTATATAAAATGAAAAAAATAGCTATTTTCTTAATAGGTTAGTTAGTTCACGCAAAAATGAGAACTCTTATCGTTCACTCTCATCTTTCCCACCTCATTTTATTTTCTTTCATATGCAAAAAAGTAATTACTATTTATAATATTTATATTTAAATTACTTTTTTTAAATAACAAAAAAACGAAAACTCATTTGCTCATATATTTCCAACCCCATTTTATTTTTTCTTATTAAAATAAAATAAAATAAACAACACATCCTAGCTTCTCCATATAAGGGCAGTAAATTTGTTTTCTTTGGGGTTTTTATGTCTAGTTTTGTTTGGGTTTAATTTTTTTTGGTGTCGTTTTACATTGCTTTGCTTTTTGTTTTGTGTTGCTTTTTGTTTGGTTTTGCTTTGCTTTTTGTTTGGTTTTGCTTTGCTTACTTTTTTGTTTTGTTTTGCTTTACTTTGCTTTTTGTTTTGCTTTACTTTTTTGTTTTGCTTTGCTTTGCTATTTTGTTTTGCTTTGCTTTTTTGTTTTGCTTTGCTTTTTTGTTTTGCTTTGCTTTGCTTTTTGTTTTGCTTTACTTTTTTGTTTTGCTTTGCTTTGCTTTTTGTTTTGCTTTACTTTTTTGTTTGGTTTTTGTTTTGCTTTTATATCCCCAGAATTAGTAGTTTAGTGTTTCACCAAAGAAACAAATAAAACTGACAACATCAGAATGAATAAATGATGACATTTAAGTTTCTAGATGAACTTTCCTTTAATGGAATATACACGGTGTATATTTATCATTTGTGTAAAACGTTTCTCAGTATTGCATTACACATAGTAAAATTCAACAAACAAAGCCATGCTATACTTGTTTATAGCGCTTCATATCAACTTCTCCCTTTTGCCTAGGGGTACCAAACGACAGGCTTCCCCATGACAGAGCTCCAGCGGTTTCTGATGGGCCAGAAGGAGGGCTTCCCCCTCCAGGGGCAGGAGTGCGGCGAAGTCGAGAACGTCCACCCTTCTGTTATGCTGTGTTGCTGCAAAAGGTACAGTATATAATCCCAGACATCAGCTGCAGGGCAGCAGTGTGTCCTCCAGAGCTGAGGTCAGCCCACTATGGCATGAGAAATGGAATTAGTGGTGGGAGAGAAAGACGGACACACCCAGCAAAGTGCTGATTACAGAGAAATGTTCTCTGTGGGGGAAAAAACCGAGAAGGCTTCCCCTTGCCTTGCAGGAACGATAAACAAACGAGAGTTTAGAAACTCTCCGTGATGCCCATTACTTTTCTACGCTTCTTTTCCTCTGGCGAATTCTGCCAGAGCCTTTTGTCTTGTTAGTATCTAGCTGTTTTGGGTTGCAATGCAAGAACTCGAAACATTCATTGTTTGCTTGAGTGTCAGATGCGAAGGGATGCCCGGCTATAATTTGATGCCGTGTCTAAATATCAGGTTAAAAGCCACTTATGCTGCACTGAGTGGATTTTGCCATGGACATTACAGTGCATTGGGATTGAATTGGGTTTTACTGTGATCTCTTTAGATTAGATCAACTGGTGTTCCTGCTCTACAAGTGGACCAGAATTATATTTCCATATCATATCTCCATATCTCGAGGATTCAGGCTATATTGGCATCTTTTATCACCCCTATTATAAATGTCATGTTTAAATAGGCCACATCTGTTTTATTTTTTATGCTCACCAAGGCATTTATATGATAAAACTATTAAAAATATTATTACAATTTAAAATTACTTTTTTTCTATTTGAATACATTTTAAAATGTAATTTATTCCTGTGATTAAAGCTGAATTTTCAGCATCATTACTCCAGTCTTCAGTGTCACATGATCCTTTAGAAATCATTCTAATTTGCTGTTCATGAAACATTTATTATTAATGTTGAAACAGTTGTGCTGCTTAATATCTTTGTGGAAACCATGATACATATTTTTCAGAATTCTTTTATTAATAGAAAGTTAATCAAAAGAACAGCATTTATTTTAAATGAAAATCTTTTGTACCGTCACTTTAGATCCATTTAATAAGTTCTTGCTGAATAAAAGTATTAACAAGCCAACTTTTTGAAGTCCTACAGGGACTTTACCTAAAGAATTTACCTAACTTGACATGAAACTAACCTGCAAATCTCTCTTCGAGTTTCTTGGGGAATTCTTGGGGAACTGCAACCGGACACATTTATATAAAGGTAGAAGACCAATCTTCACTGAAAAAAACATTAGAACTAAAAACCGTACTTTAAGTTGGGTCAAAGATGACAGAAACTGTTTTAAAGACTGTTTCAGAACATTTACCTGCCAATATATGGAACAGTTTCCTCCGAGGAGGCAAGGGTGGCAGTGCCTCCTCAAAAAACTGGATGAGAAAATAATATTACAAAAATAAATCAACGCAAATATTACAAAATGTGACATTAAAAAGTGTACAAATCACCTGTTTTTATATGGATATGATTGGTTCTCGCGATAAATCCCGCCTCTTGTTTTCGTGCGCATCCTCAAATCGGTCTGAATAAACAAGATTATGATGTTAATGGGAAGACTAATTAAAAAGCAAACAGCTCAGCCACTTAAATATCAACCGCTTTATCACATCAAAATCGAACTTGAAATGGCCTAAAAACATGGTGACTGTAAACATGATGACTTTTTAGTAAGCAATCAGCTTAGAAATTAAAGGAGAAATTAAAGACACATCTTCGTGTCTGTGGCCCAGTGTTTACCGAGCATGACTGATGATCCAAAAATATTTTACTATTAAAAAGAACAGCTGAACATCAGTTCACAAATAAAACCATTGTTTAAATTGTAACTGCCTTTAGTTATTATTTTGGAAACAAATTCAAAATGCTTAACACTTGATGAGATTGATACTTGGTTTTAACAAATAGAACATTAATTACATAATGTAAAAATACAAATAGAATTGTAATTTTTATGTAATGTAAAGTTATACTTAACCAGGAAAATTACAATATGCTTAATTTGTGTCCTTTTGCAGGATTCCCAAAGACGACTCCATCATTCTCATCAGCTGATCGCAGCGACTGATTCAACGTTGAATCTACTGAAAACTGCAATGGATTTGCAGCTTAATCAGGGAAAGATTGTGTGAACATGTTTACCGCTCCATGTACATGGTTCATGTACTACACCGGAAGCAAGAGCTTAGTTCACATGCCAATTTTATTAGAAACCGGTAAGACCTGCATTAGCAAACGGGCAAATGCCGTATAATATCTGCCAAAGTGCACTACAATGCAATTAAGAGTGAAAAAAGAGGGTCAAATGGCAAGCATGAAAGATGTTTGATGCATCTTAATGTGCAATCTGTAAAATTATCCCTGTTAAATGTTGTAAACCAGAGGAAATATCTTTTATGATATTATTTATGCGTCATCTGGATTGTCTTCCCATGTTTTACATTAGTGAATCACCTCAAATTACACGTTTGTGTTTGTTTTTATATGATTCCTCAAAGGCATTAGAACATTTGCACCGAAATAGTTTGACGATAAAGTCTTTTAATATTGTGCTTCAAATATGTGAAGTGCGGAAGGAGTGATTGCGATGTGTTAAGTGCTAAGAATGCATTGTTCACTCATAGCTGAGGTAACTTTTTTGTCTTTGTGGAAATTATTTTACTTTATTATGCGAAGGACATCTCATTATGCCTATCATCCCACAATTAACAGGGAAGGCAGACAAGTTTCTACGTGACTTGCTTGGTAAGCAGTTGCTCACTGGGAGAAGGACCTGGGGTGAGGGAATGAAAGATAATAAAATAATATTTTGTATTTGCAAACTTAAAGAGGCCCTTTGTGTGTGCAGTTTTCTTGTTTTGCTTTCATTGTTGGCTTAGTAAATTTGATATTACACCATGCTAGAATGCAACCTAGAAACATGGTGACATGTTTTTTTGCACAAGGTGCTTTTTGACCTCAAAAACCATTTCACAGAAGCACTTGTTTCTAGGACGATTGCTTCACTTCTTCTTTCTATGAGAAATGAAACTAAATTCCAAACCAGACATCTGTGATTTACCTGGTCTGTCTGCCCGGATACAGATTTATTTAATTTACTGTCTTTATTTATATATTTAAGTGAACTTTTTTGCAGAACATCATTGTTTACAATCATTTACAATGGACTGGATGACTAGTTGACTATAAATAATAAATAGTTTTTTGATAGAAAAGGCATCTTTTCTTGATTAAATATTAAATGTTCAACAAATAAGTCTAAGATCTCGAGTAACAGGGTAAATGGTAACCCTTTATTTTACATTGGCTTTGTTTACAGGTCAATTATGCAAACTTGCATAAAACTAACCCTAACGTAATCAGATTACTTTTTTCAAGTAACTAGCAAAGTAACACATTACTTTTAAATTTACAACAAAATATCCGGGTTACATTTTCAAACCAAAGTTGCTTTGTTTCCCATGTATTGGCTGACATCTCTCCTGTCCCCTTGTTGAGAGAAATGTTGAGTAAGTGCAGAGCCGTTGTGTGTGAACATGATGGTTATTGTAGTTTTAAACTAAATGTGAGCAGGCATTTACTTCTCACTTGTACGAGAACAGATTCAGTATTCCACACAATGAATAAAAACAGTGAAATGGAAACTTAGAATATTACGCAGACATACAATAATTAAATATGTTAAATAACACAAATATACTTACCCCCGGTTTCACAGACAAGGCTTAAGCTAGTCCCAGACTAAACTGCATGTTTGAGCGGTTTTAACTGAAAGCAACTTGCACTGACATATCTTAAAATATATCTGAGCCATTGTTCTGTCTCAAGATGCACCCAATTTTTTTTTTTAAGGCATGTTTATAAAAGTCCTAATTGAACTAAGATCTAATCATGGGTTAATCTAAGCCCTGTCTGTGAAACCGGGCCTTTGTGTATTTAATCTCACTTTATTATCTAATGTCTTTGCTGCTGACCTTTTGATTATCCAAATCAACCATACCAAGACTTGTAAACATCACATTTGTGTTTCTTTACTTTTTATTGCTGAAGTAAGAGTTAAACTTTCTTCTTCTGCAATCCAGAACGGCAGCACCGCTGAAAGGTTTGTTTGAGCTGCGCCCTCTACTGTACAGGTATATGTCCTTCAGCCTGAGGCTTATTTGTTTTGAAAGGACCTTTACATTTGCCAAAATTAGAACTTTTGTTTTTTTGTTATTAAAACATAAAAAATTTTTGTTAAAAGTAATTAAAACATTACTTTTTAAAATGTCCCCAACATTGATATTAGTACATTATTATATCTAAATTAGTTCTTAAATGTATAATTACACTGTAACAAGGGAAGTGCACCCTAAAATAAAGTGTAACTGATCAAATTAAAGTCCCCATGAATTCAAAATTGACCATACTTATTACTTTGTTTGCCTAAATTGATCGTTTTGTGGTGAACAATTCATCCATGCAAGCAGGGGCGGACTGGGACCAAAAAGTGGCCCTGGACTTTCTGGCCCACAGCAGCCCACCATATCCCAAATCATAACACATTGGCCCATTAACGTGCAGAATATTTCTTAACACCACTTATAGCATAAAAAACATAACTCAATAAAAAAATAAATGCTATTTAAACATTTATTTTAAGTAACACAACATAGCCTATATTAGGTCATATTTGTAAAACCAAAGGGAAACAAACAGAAGAACATTAAAAAAACACAACATATAAAACTATCAGGACAGCATATCAGCTAGTCAGGGGGAGCTAGAGCCATCAGAGCCTGTTGAACTGCTACTGTTCGCGCCAAATTTATAATCTGTTAATTTGAAGCATTTCACAGAATCTACCTCTAACGCTTTTTTTAAACCGTCGGCTGAAATTGGTCCTCGTCGGCTTTTTTTCGGGCATGTTGGTGAAAGAGGACAAAATTGTATTGTATTCTTTTTATGTGTTGTAATTTTGTGTATTGTTATGTATATGTTGATTACTTATTTGTGATTTGTACCCTTTTCTGAAATTGAAGTAAAAAAAAAAAAAAAAATGTTGGTGAAAGAGGGAACTCTGATGGGCTGTTCAGCTTAGTGAACGAGTCAGTGCAGTGCACGAGAATAATAGCAAAACAGAGAGCAAAGAAGTCAAAACGACACAGATAGAAGGCTGTTCTAATTTACGTCATATTACCTGAGTGTTCCTTGGCGAATATTTAAATATTAACATGAGCGGAGTGGAATAAAGAAAGTGTTTAGCAGGATTGATATTCAGAACGGTAAGCACGCACTGCTTTGTTTACGGTGTGTATCTCCAGCGTCGGTTTCTGTTTTTGAATGACGAATATAGACGAATATATCTGCAGAAATAGACAGTTATCTCATTTACACGCAGGTGCAGAACTAGCTAACAGTCGGCTGCATAGGTGTCATTTACACTGGGGACGCTGGGGACATGTCCCCACCTCTTTTTGAAATGGCTGATTTTGTCCCCACCACTTTTTGAAAGCATTTGGTTAAAATGTTCTGAAAAATCAAGCGAACCAAGAAATGTTAAAGGTTTATTTGCACAAAATAAAACATGCAATGCAGTTTAGATACAGAAAGAAACAATGTACATTGTCCAAAAAAGTAACTTAAACAAAATAAACTATTACTGATTCTAAAATGACCCAAAACATGCATGCGCTGATCAGTAAAGCCTGGTTCACACGGCAGGATAATTAGGCTGATTTTAGCCCCGATTTACCCCTTCCGACAATCTTAAGGATGCTCCGATTATCATAAAACAATCTGATCAGATATTCCTGCCGTCTGTGGTGTGTTAAGACTCCTCTCGTCTGCTCGGAAGGACGCCGGGACCGCTCAGATCTCTAATCGGTGATATCCAACATGTTGGATTTTTTTGGCCCCATTTCTCCTCGTGTGTGGTGTCCCCCGGGGACAAACGAGCACGCAGCCTGTGGAGGCTACTTGTCCGGTTGGGCAAGTAAAATTCTCTTTTACTTGTCCCTTCAAAAAATCCACTTGTCCCGGACAAGCGGACAAGCGTTAATGTCGCGCCCTGTAGTATGGTGTTTTGGCACTGTTCGGTTGAGCTGGTGTTGCAGGGACTGTTACATGTGCAGTCGAAATTGTTGAGGGTTTTAAGGCCTGTTCACACCGGGACGAATTTCGCGCGCGATATTCGCCGACGTTTAACGCCTCGTGACTAAACAAAGAGCGCCAATGTGAGTGTGCACACCGACACGAAAAACACCACACGTAAAAGCGTAATTTTTTTAAAAACGCCTCGGGTTCGTTTTTTTAGTTTGACGCGCCGCGTCAAAAACTATCCGACCAATGAGATTGGCGCTTTTACTCACGTGTCTAGAGCTTCTGAAGTTACAGTAAAACACAACTTGGGGGCGCTCAAACACAAAACGGTCTTGCCGAGCACACATACGCAACGGCGAAGAAGATATACGCCAAGTAGCGTTTACACTGCCGGGAAGAAATAAGACGAGGAAGATGCAAGGCTAGATGAATGTAGAGCTGCTGGTCTCGTTGGTGTCGGAACATAAAGAACTATATGACAAACGCGACAGCGACTA
The DNA here is from genome assembly GCA_029959095.1 of Rhinichthys osculus. Taxonomy (NCBI): domain Eukaryota; kingdom Metazoa; phylum Chordata; class Actinopteri; order Cypriniformes; family Leuciscidae; genus Rhinichthys; species Rhinichthys osculus. The sequence goes on from JARWKJ010000020.1 coordinate 25,757,580, forward strand.
CAAAAATCTTGATAAAAGAGAATGTTATGGAGTGGTATTGCAGAGCAAATGGGCGCCATCTAATGTCAGGGAATGAATTTGCATGTTCACTCGGCTCATCGTCAGCGAAAATCGCTTGGTTGTGAACACAAAAAAACGCGTTGAAAAACGCTGACGAATAACGCGCGCCGATATATATATTTTTTTTATATTGTTGTATGTTTTTTTCATCTGATCTTTTGTCCCCACCACTTTTCAACACAAACTGACGCCCTTGGTCGGCTGTAGTTCTCTCGGTGTGTTCAAGTGCAGCTTTTTTCCCGCGACACAGGCGACGCGGCGATGCGAGGCGACAACACAGTCGGCTTTCATCTGCGCTAGATCATCGGCGTTGGCTTGGTGTGTTTCCAGGACGTGAAAGAGGGCGTGTTTCAAGATAGGCAATGTGGAGTAGACCAAACTTAACAGGGAGGGAGGGCAATAATACACTCACATGCATGCACACGAAACACACTCCTTGTTGGCCGCGCCCTCGCGATCAATTCCCTCATCCATTTGCATAGAAAAGAAATGTAATATTATTATTTCCGTCATTTTTTTATACATATATTTTTATATGTGTACCGGGCCGGCCCAAATTGGCCAGCGGCCCACCGGGAAAAGTCCCGGTGCTCCAGATGGCCAGTCCGCCCCTGCATGCAAGTCAATCCACACAAAAAAAATTTTTGGCTTCGTAATCTTTAATCAAAATCTGAAATTTCCCCTCCCCTCTGCGTTGGAGGACCTTGCCTGATGACGTAGGTTTCACGGTTTGGGCGTCTTCTTAACATCCGTAATCACGCCTCTCCAACTGACAGTAGACAGGCTGAATGAAAACACCTACTTTTCTAGATCCAATCAGGTGCTAGTTGGGGAAAAAGCCACGCCCACCATTTTGCCTCATTCAGTATTCCGTTTCTCTCGGAAATACGTCACAACACTGGAGAAAAGTCGTTTGCAACTTCCGGTTCACGGGGACTTTAAGTGTTTATCAATGTTTTAAGGGTTGAAAGACCTCTCATCAAATTTATAGATGTTCAGTGTTGTAGACACTGCCCTCAGAAGGAGCTTCTTTTTTCCCCCACTTTTTTTTTAAACCTCACCTCAAAAACCAATAAAATCAGAAGTGCTTGGTTTCTAGGATGATGGCTTCACTTCATCTTTCGATAAGAAATGAAACCAAGACAAAAAATCTGTAATTTACCTGGTCTACCAGCCCAGATGCTGATTTATTTTATTTTATTATTATGATATATATATATTTTTTTTGCATAACATGATCGATTTTACGTTTGCAATTGGAATGAAGCATAAGCCGCTGAAAACATGCTAAACAATGGCACCAAAATTGAATAAAAATGACTAGTTTACTATAAATAATAGATAGGCTAGGATTTGATCAATGTTCATATACATGAGAAAAGGCATCTTTTCTTGTTATCTTCACTGTTATTGTGTTATAATATTAAATGTTCAAGAATTAAGTCCAAGATTGAGTATCAGAATAAATGAAGTCTTTATCAATATCTTAATACTGAAACACTGACATTTGACCAAATTAGACTCTCCTTTAGGCCTACTTCACACACCTTAGTAAAATTGCGTAACATTACGCAATAGACGCTGACACAGAATAAGACTCATAAACAAGTCATTTATCTACAATCTGACTTCGCTTGAACTTTAAAAAACGGTTAAACTTTTTCTCTTCAAACACTAACAGTGACTATAGTTCTTCGGCTCATGATAAGATGAAATGCAAATTGCGCTTTAAGAAAACTTCGTAATGTTTTATTTGCTTTTTTCACAATTGAAAGCAGTGTTCTCTGGCCACGCCCTCAGAGACTATCTGTGACTCCCGTCCCGCTCTCCTCCCTAAAACTCTCGAGATCAAACTTCAGCAGATACTTCACCGAGAGAGTCGCCCAGTGTTAGTGGAGTCACGCCGGATTTGAGCGATACTTCGGACTACTAATGGAGAGTGAACTGAGAACCTGACGAGTCTGTCTAGGTAAGAGAGCTTTTATCTATCACTGCACATTATTGTAGCTACGAGTTTCACACATTTAGTTATGCTTTTAAGGATATAATACTCCTGAAATTTGATTTCACTTGAAATTTTCATTGATTTGATTAGTTTTGGTATTGTCCTGAGGTGGAACATGTATGTAAAACTATGAAACAGCATTTCATGAGCTTGTTCTATTTAAGAGACTACATTTCCATTTAAAACAAACTTGAAAATAAAATGTGATTAAAATGGTGCAAAAATAAAGGAATTTAAAGATGCAAAAAAAAAACAAAAAAAAACACGTAGGCTATAACAATGCTACAGTAAAAACGTATATGAACTTAAATGTTTGTAAACCCTTCGTAAGTTTATAGTTTATTTAATAATGTAATGCAGATGCTTTTATGGTAAAATGTAATTTTATTTACTTTACATTGACTTTTTTTGTGGAAATGAATGGAAGCTTATACCACTACGGAATACAAAAGGTAGCCTACCTTACAATTCAGACTTTTCCCCTCGCACTTCTGAAGAAGAAGAAAAAAACAGTATAGCAAGATATTTAAACTCAGAATGTGAGATAATTATGAACAAGCAATTCAAGAAAATTCAAAATTGTGAGATGTAAACTCGAAATTCTGAGGGGGGAACAAAGTTGAATTGCAAGATGTAAACTCGAAACTTTGAGGGGGAAAAAGTTGAATTGTGAGAGAAAGTAAAAAAACAACAACATTATTTTATTCCATGGCGGAATCAAGCTTCCATGGAAAGGGCCATCATAATCACATTGATTTGGATTTTATTGAAAAAGTTAGTCTATCGGTTATCAGTCATGTACATTTGAGTGTTTATGTTGCATTTTATGTTGTTTAGTATTGCTTACCCTGATGGCGTTTATTTGTCTTTAAATCATGGGTTTTCCTATAAATGAGTCATGAAAAACAAACTGAAACATTATAGTTCAGACAATACACTTATATTGTTGTTTTCCTTCCAGTCATAGAGTTGTGTGTCTAAAGATGGCAAAGAATAACGATTGCAACTATGATAAGCCCATGGGCTTTTTCTACAACAACAGCAACATAACTTCAGACGAATGGGACCGAACGCAGCTCATCCTGGTTCAGTGTGCTGGATCCATCTGCTGTTGCTTCATCCTAGTGGCCAACGCCATGATCATTGCAGCGGTGGTGACAAATAGGAGGTTTCACTACCCCTTCTACTATCTCCTCGCCAATCTCGCCGCCTCAGACTTTCTCGCCGCGATCGCCTACGTGTATCTCATGTTCAAAACAGGGACAATATCTCATGATCTAACCGTTCAAGGCTACTTCTTTCGGCAGGGTTTGCTGGATACGAGTCTCTCCGCATCCCTGACCAACCTCCTGGTGATCGCTCTCGAACGCTACATCTCCATCATGAACTGGAAGGTCCACAGTAACCTCACCAAACGTCGAGTGACCCTGTTGATCGCCTTTGTGTGGGGTGTATCGATATTCATGGGGGCCGTACCTAGTTTGGGCTGGAACTGTATCTGTAGTCTTGACCTGTGCTCCAAACTGGCTCCCATCTTTAGCCGGAGCTACCTGATCTTCTGGTCCATGTCCAACCTGGTGCTCTTCCTCATTATGGTGTGCATATATTTGAGGATATACATCTATGTGATGAAAAAGACTGCCGTCTTGAAGGCGCACACTTCTGGATCTTTACATCGTAAGAGGACGCCAGTCAAACTCATCAAAACTGTGATGACCGTACTAGGTAAGTTCCAGAGATGTTCCTTTAGATTTGGTCTCCCGAAAGGGATAGTACATCCAAAAATGGAAATTCTCACTTTATTTTAAGGTGTCCTTGTTACAGTGTAATACATTTAAGGACTGAGTAATAATAATTAACTACATGCACTTATGATAGGGTTAGAATTAGGGTTTGGTTTAGGGTTAGTTGGATGTAATTATGCATCATTTACTGTTATTACTACAGTAAGTACATGTAACATATGTAACAAGGACACTGTAAAATAAAGTCTTACCAAAAACTCATGTCGTACCAAACCTGTATGATTTTCTTTCTTCTGTGTAACACAAAATAATTGGTTTTGATTTCTTTACTTTATTCTTTTTCATTTATTTTTTCACCGTTAAAACATTCATCAAAATATCTTCTTTTGTATCTTTCTGTATACCAGTTTGTATTAATGCACTGAAATTCCATCAATTGTAGATATTTGGTCATTTTTGTCCTTAATAGTTTTGGAAGGCAGACTGATTCTCTGATAACTCATTTTGTGCACACAACATGGATAAGCTATAGGTAAATGTCAGCAATGTGGACACAATTTACCATAACCAAAAATAGCAAAATTTAAACTTTATCCAGCTGAAATATCGAGAGGCGACTCGTTGCCAAAGACCTGTACTACAAGTATTTTTATACACACTGAACAGCATAAAGAGTTGAATTACCCGTCCCAAACCTCATTTTTAGTTTTGGTTTTGAGCTAAATTAAAAATTCTGTGGAAAAATGATTTGGTAAGTACTAGAGATGTTCCTTTAGATTGGTTTTTGAGAAAGGGATCGTTCAACTGTCTTACCAAACCTGTATGACTGACTGACTTCTGTAAAACACAAAATCATTTATTTTGAAAGTCAGTGGTGTCCAATTTGTGGTTTTGGACCCAATTGACTTTCATTTTATAGTCAAAACAGTTGAAACATTCATAAAAAAAAAAAATATATATATATATATATATATATATATAAAAGGAAAACGACGTGATGTTGAGGAAATGATAACTGAATTTTTCATGGGTGATCTATCCATTAGTATAGCAATACTACATTAATACCAGCAGCCTGAAAAAAATGTGAAGTGGAGTCATTGCAGGATGTTGATGCACCACATGCATTCCAGGCTGTGATGTATGTATCCGTCAGAATGCACCATCACTCCTCAGTCACTCAAAGTTCAATGGCAATTACAGTATATGTTGGTTTATAGTTTCCCCACAAGCCTTCATAGCTCTGATGAGCTGTCCAAAGTCCACGCCTTTGGTCTGTAAACGCTCCCAGACTGCTGAATATGTCAATTTAGCTCACAACATAGGCCTGCGGGGTCTGAAACATTTCTTAAAAAACCCATAACCCACCCTACTTTGGGTGATGTGGGACTGGGTGGGTAAATATTTTTGTGAATTTTTACAGCCATAACAAATATTTAGATTGGAAGGATGTACTCATATCCTGTTAACCACAGGCAGACATCAAGTATACGTATACATAATACATCTTGCTTTTAAGAATTTGAGAACTTGATGAGATGTACATGAGAAACTGAAGAGTTAACGTACAACGAGACGCAAGTGTTAACAATGAGACACAAAACACGAAACCTCCCACCCTTGCATTAGCTGATTGCTATCAGAAGTTCAAAGGTTGGGTTTCTTTAGCCTTTTGTTTTTCTTTCATTCATTATGAATCTCATGTTCAAACAATCAACCAGACGTTTTGTCTGCGAACAGGCCAATGATAAATAAGAGTGCACTTGATAAAGAGAGACCATTTTTTAGCAATCTAATATCAAGTTCATGGAAAAACGAATTACATATTTTCCTTACACCCTGAATATATGAGAATGTATGAGAACATGAACACATCTTAATTAATTATTTTTTTAGTTGGTTTCAAATGTGATTTTCAACTTAAATCATATTTCTGTCTTGACAAATCTCTGAGTGTTTGGCATGGTAATGGATATGACAATGTTAATATGTTTAATCTTGGCGGAATAGATCTGCTACGCTGCTGCTGTTATTGCTGCTGCTTCAGAGCAAGTACGGCACTGCTACTGCCAATACACAACATGCTGGTGTGAGAAAGTAAGACAAACTGCTGCTGTGCAATATAGCGTACATGAATTACCTATAGCAGATCTATACAGGTGGAGCTGGGGAAGGTGGAGGGTTTCTGAAAGCGCGCTGAACTGCTAAGGCAAATGCTAACCGAGTATTTGAAGGTTGAGCAGCGAGCTCATTCGCTACTGATTATACAGGCGGAACCAATCAGCTGTGCCCTATAGATAATGATGTGTTTACAAGCAGATTGAGTTACGGACCTTTCAGCCTGTGACATCTAGAGTTTCATGACACAACCTTGTATTTTAGTCCAATATTATAAATCATTAATTCATAAATATGTTTTTGTGGAGTTGCACCTCATGACATTTTACAACCCGAACGAACCTTGACTTTGATTTGAAAGTCAAACAATATATATAAAAGGTTGTACCAAACTTATTTTTTTCATACATTTTTTATGGCCATTATTTATGCATTTTTAATGCATTATTTACTTTGACCCCCCACCCCCCCATGTTTGACCCAAACATATCTGGTAAGAATTGCTGTTTATAGACCCTGGTTAAAACCACCAGCTAGACCAGCAGCACCAAACCAGAAAGTCCGTTAATGTTGGCCTAAGCTGATGTTTTTTGAGAAATTCAGAAATTATGTTCGGAATTAAATTCAGAAATGATGTTAGACCAATGCATGCTGCAAAGAAGAAAAGCTGATTTTAGGAGTATCTCTTACTACTGCAAATTGCAGATAGGGCCAAAGTGGAGGAGCCGTCTCTTCCCAGCACAACAGGCTTCCTCCAGGCCTGTATAATTATCTTGCACAAGGTCGCTCTTTACACTGCCTGGCATCTGAATCAAACCACCAGCGCGAGTGGCCTGTGGCCTTGAAGAGAAAGAACATGAACCTCATAGTAGATGCGTGTCTCTCTTTCAAACCAATTGCTCGCATGTGTGAAACCCCGTTTTTGGTCAGACGAGTTTGCTTTGAAGGTTTAGAAAATGTGTCTGGGAGACTTCGTATAATGAAGATATGTGAAGATTCACAGTCCGTTACTCATCAGTTATTTTCTTGAACGAACTGCTAATAAAAGCAGACGCCTGCGTTTCAGAAGCACGCTACATTCTTGCTTTTGTTGTTTTGTGGCATGTTTGGAGGTAAAGGTTACATTAATCTGTTGCACGACTCTTCTTTTGAAAAAGGGAGAAAATTCTTTGTTTAAAAAGAAAAAAGAAAGCACACCAGTGAAACACTTTCTTCTTGTAAATATTAATTTCCTCATAGCTATATTTGCTTACATTCTGTGCAAATGTTGACAGTTCGAGATGTTTTGTTCTTCAGCTTGTATAGAGATCAAGATTGCCAGCATTACATGATAATTTCTTGAAAACAACAAACAATTTTCAGCCTGTGCACACTGAGCGTGAAACTGCTGAGTGACGTGACACTATCACAGCCGATCAGAAAATATTTGATGTTTACTTTTTGACTTGACGCGCACTTTTTGAGTCGCTACTTCTTTTGAATAAATGCTTATTTTGCGATTATTACAAAAGAATGTTCTATATAGTATGAATGTAGTCAGGAATACAATCATCATATTGTCATTATCATGTGACCTGTCAGCATCAGTTGCATCGCTTACCTGCCATTCACAAATCCTCTCCCGTGGCCTCCTGGGATTGTAAAGTGTCCGTCCTGTGGGCACTTCAGTATCTCGCCAATAGTAGTAGGTCATGTTTTGTGAATACTGTGAATTCTCACATACGACTCGCATACTGTTTTATAGTAGGGAAATATGGGATTCCAATCCAGATGCTGCTGAACTATTAAAGCAAAGTTCATGAATGATTAAACAAGTTTTTGTTTAGGATTGTTTAGGTGTTTTATTGCTAAATACTTTTGATAACATTTCATAATGTTATGTAACTGTGATTCTGGATTTTTTTTTTAAAACAAATTATATATATTTTGTTGTTTATGCCTGAATGGTGTTTCAGCAGTGCTGCAATTATAGGGGTTTTCACCCACATTTAAAGTCTTCTTTTAAAATAGTTGTGGCCCCTTTGAGATTCCGTGGCCCTGCGGTACCCGGCCCTTTCACCACTGCTGTTCATTATGCTTAGAAAACATGCTGTGTAATAAATTCATGCATGCAAAGAGCGCTTATAACACTGTGCACATCTGCAACAAACATGGCGTGGCGTTCTCCTCCAGATGCTGTTTGATATGATTAAAGAGAAAGAGTGTTCCCTTAAATGGGGAACTTACGAGAAACGCACATAGTAAGCGTTTCTGGAGCCAAATAAGCACATTTATCTTTTCACACTTTTAACCTTAAAAACTTTTAATCAGTATGTATTTCATGTTTTAAGGAAGTTTAGATATTTTTCCTGGAAAAAATAAAAGTTACTTTGGTTAAAAAATTAAATGAAAAACTAAAGTATTTTTAATATATATTTTTATATTGATTAATTTCTTGTTTGAAGCAAACATCTTATCTATATACATATATGCAGGAAGGTTTATTCAATAGTCTTGGAGATGTTGCCACAGTTCTTCTGGATTTAGTCCGTTTTTTCTGTTTCTTCATGTAATCTCAGACAGACTGGATGATGGTGAGATCAGATGATACCGGCTGTTGTCAGACTCGTTGCGCTTACAAAAATATCACAGGGTTATTACAAGTAATGGCAAAATGAATGTTTGAAAATGTAAACTGATATTTCCTATTGACACACTACAGCAAACGATATAAATAACTGGCTTAACCATTTTTTTAGGGTGAAAATACTAACGTGCCCAAGACTTTTGCACAGTACTGTGTGTGTGTGTGTGTGTTGTGTGTGTGTGTGTGTGTGCATGGATCATGAAACTTACCAAAAGTAAGGGTGGCTATTCAATATTAGCCAATCAATAACTACTATTTTTTTCATACCTCCCAGAGGACTACTGATAAATACTATATACAGGTTCATAATTAACTTGAATAATGCATAATCTATAATTAATTATAAAGTGAAGGTACTGGTAACCCACTAGTAATGACTTGAGCGTTACTACATCCTTCAGAAGGAACTACTAATTGTTTGAATCAGTATTCTAAAGTGAAAATCATGATAACGCCCTAGTAATGACTGAAGTTTTTTTGTAAGGTTTTGGATAGTAATTCCTTCCAATGGATTTGGTAACACTTGAGTCATTACTAATGTGTTAACATGATCCTCACATTAGAATACTGATCCAAATAATTAATAATTCCTTTTGAAGGATTTGGTAATATTTGAGTCATACTAGTGGGTTACCATGATCTTCACTTTAGAACTAATTATACATTATCCACATTAATTATGACCCTGTATAGTAGTTATTAGTAGTCCTCTGGGAGGTATGAAAAAATAGTAGTTATTGATCAACTATAATAGTGAACTACCACATTCAACTGAGTGCTATCACTTACTAACTCGTTAATCTGAGTTTCTTGTTAGTTAATAGTAGTTACTAGAATGTTAAGAGTGCATCACTCATTTGTTCCTGTGATATTAATTAATGATGGAACAGTATTCTAAAGTGTTACCAACATATTCAATCTTTATTTGAAGCATAACATTAGTTTGGTCAATTACTCATTTTGATCGTGGATGCTGCAACTATATATCCAGACAAAACTTTTATCCCAATAGTTTCGTTATTACTTAATGTTTGCAACACAGAAATTATATATATCTATATATATATATATATATAATACTGATTAAGAACTACTTTTCTGTTAAACCGGAGATGGGTTTTCAGGAGAAGCTCTGAAAACAACCATCTCTTTGTTCATTTTAGTCACACGAGTGTTTTCGACCTTGAAAGACGTGCCGCTACATGCTCTCCACCTGAGATCCGTCCTGTTTGTCTAAGCTTGTTTTGTGGTGCAGGCAGGACTTCATGGTAACTTGAAAGAACTAAGTGGAACTGCGACTAAAGGCAGGTTTGTTGCTGTGAGTCACCATATCGAAGCTCGGAAAAGGGTTATTGAACATGTTGGGGCAGAAACGCATTCTCTAAATTAAAACACACAATGAGAAAAAATCACTGCAGTGTCTACAGCAGTGCAAGATGCAATTTGTGTTAAAGGTTTATCTTAGGGGTGCAGCAAAGCCATCCTTCTTAGAGAAAGTTATCGTTGGTTTCTAGTGCAAGCAGGTTCCACAATTTCTCATGTTTTCATTTCCTTAAAAAAAGTACCTTGATGTTTCACAACACAAGGCTAGTAGGTTAACCTATAAAACTGTCAACCCTGTTTTTTTTTTTTTTTTTGTATACTTTTTAAAGGTATGCATATTTACACATTTTGTGGTGAATTGTTTATGTGATATACACAATTATACATGTAAATTGGAAGATATATCTAGTTCAGTCATGAAACCCTACAGGGCGCAGACTGATAGGTACACTTTACATGCAATCTGCAAGCAATCACATCATTACTGCATGGCAAAAGCTGATTGGCTTCCTCTTATCCTGCTGCCAATGAGATTGCTTGCTCAACATTTAAATAGTCTGGTTCAGTGTTTTCTGTAAGATTTCCTCTGAAACCCTCCACCTCCCCCAGCTCCACCTGCCCAGATCCGCTATGGGATTTATGTACTGTAATAATAATTCTTTACATTTATATAGCTCTTCTTCTCGGTACTCAAAACACTTTACATAGAAGGAGTGGGATCTCCTCAACACCACCAATGTGCAGCATCCACCTGGTATGTCTATTTATGCAGCAGTAGCATATCTTACATGATCACAGCAGTGTGTCATGTATCTATTAGCAGTACCAAGTCCATTCTTAAAGTGCTATATATATACATATATGTATATATTAGTGCTGTCAAATGATTAAAATATGTAATCGCGATTAATCACAATATCATAGTTAGATTGCGATTAATCGCAATTAATCGCACATTTTTATCTAATCTAAATCAATGTCTCTTGATTTCTTTTTGTCCCATTATTTTTTCTCATTTTAATGCTCTTTTCAACATGGAAAAGTGGATCGGCTTGCTTTGTGCAAATGTTTTTTTTATTGAAAACAACATTGGCATGTGTTCAATTTCACAGTCACACTAACATTCTCACTTGGAGCAAATAATCTCTCAATGTAACACTGTCCATCAATAAAAGGGTGAAAGAAATACTGACGACGAGGTCCTGATATTGACGAGGGGGCGGAGAATTCGCATCAGCTGTGTGTGTGTGTGCTTGGCCATCATCAAGTGGTATTTCAGACGTGCTGCGAGATGATAGCTCAGTTCACAACGACAAAACACACAGATCACTTTGGTCTTGTCAATGGAACCATTTGGCAACTCTTTAAAAGTGTACTTTCCATTTCTGAATCTTATTGGCATCCATTTCGGCGTCTCGCGCTCGTCATCCACTCAAAACGTAACGTTAACCAACTATTTGGCTGGCTCACTGACCCAAACAAGTGTGAGCGGCGTCGTGCCTGTTGTTTTGTTTCCGGTCTAGCTAGATCCGCTTGCACTTTCAAAATGTCCTCGCGCGGCGCAAACCATTGAAATGACTGGGTTTCATAGCGCAGCGCTGCGCATGCCGCGTCCTGTTGCAAAAGCATGTGAAAAAAACTACAAAGTTTGCTTGGCCAAAAAGACCGTTAATCGCGCGCTAAATAAATTAATCGCGTTAAAATGGGTTTGCGTTAACGCCGTTAATAACGCGTTTATCTGGCAGCCCTATTATATATATATATATTATGTATACGTGTGTGTTAACATTTTAAAAAAATTGTATGTCTTTTTAGGAGCCTTTGTGATCTGTTGGACCCCTGGACTTGTGGTTCTGCTCCTGGATGGCCTCAAGTGCGAACAATGCAATGTCCTGAAGTTCAAACGCTGGCTGCTGCTCCTCGCCGTCCTCAACTCCGTCATAAACCCGATCATCTACTCCTACAGAGACGAGGAAATGTGGACCACCATCAAGAACCTGATGCGCTGCGTTCGCGCTGGGACGAGGCGACAGAGGTCATCCAAAGCCAACATTCAACGGGGCTCCGGTCGGGAGACAAGCAGCAGCCTGAAAGAGAATACAGCAGAGGACAGCAAGGTCTCCACACAGGAGATGCTGAAGTCTTGAAGGTGAAGTCTCAATTTTGACTCCACGAAAACCATTCCTAGCAACATGGCTTGCCATTGCTCTGAAATACTCCTGCAGACTGCTGTCAGAGATGAAAAGTTAGACCAGAACTCAGAGAGAATTTAATGATGACAGTACAAAGCAATGCACTTGTGCAACTTTTATTGATAGTCACCCAGATAAGCGCCTCTGTGAAACATGTCCGAGCATGTGCACTACCCACCAGGCCACATCTTCAATAGCAATGCTCATTAATTCAGCTTTTGACAACGGTTTTTCAGAATCAGAAACAGCTTTCATTAGTACTCTGTACCGGTGTAAAATCTGTGTGAATCTGTTGATTACTTCCTAAGTGTACTGTACTGTTTAAACCGTGTCTTGACTTTTTTTTATAAATCTTAAAATGATGTATGTAGATCATATGTAGATATTAATGTAAGCATTTGAGTGATTTCATATGCATTTCACAGTCTTCATGTGTAAGAATAATGATTATTTAAAGGTCTGTACTGTATATTGCCGATTACTATCATGATTATGTGGTCCTGCATGATTAAGTGGTCAATTATGTAAATACATAGCGGTACTGCTAATTTGTATCTGTGGTTTCATGTGTAAAAGATAAATGTCTTTTATAACAAATGTTAAAAGTAAAGTCGTGGTTATATTGGAGTTGTTAAAGTGCTCATGAGAGTCTTAAAGAGTCTTTTTTAATGGAAACTCACCGAAGACTCACTTTTAGTGGGAGAAAGGAAGTATTAAGTTCTCTAATTATGAAAAACATTAATAATAGTTTGTCATACAGTATTTACTGCAGTTATATAGATTAATCCAAATGTAATTTAAATAAAGTTGAAAATAAAATATAAATATTAGATAATTTATTTTTTATACTTAAATGGAAATTAAAATGTTTGCATTGTCAACTAAATTAAATAAGTATTAGATCTGAAATAAAAATACATATCAAAATGAACAACATTAAATTACTAACATTTTAACTACATTGAAAATGAAAACTTAAAATAATAAAATATCCCCTTTTTTATTTGTATTCTGAAGTGGAAACTAGCTTCCATAATATGAACAATATATTACTAGTTTAAAAAAAAGTAAATGGTTAACATTGTTGGGTTCTTATTGAAGTTTTCGTCTTAACCACTCCCGATGTGTGTTAATATGATAGGCTGAAATACAAACTGCTAGGTCAGGGGTACAGAATAAACCGGTTTCCTTTCTTTATGCTTTGTAATAGCCAGATATTTCCTGTCTTACGCAATTCTGATGCAACGAGCTGCTGCACATCATCTCACCTGAGCTCCTCAAGATCCTGGAGTCACGCCACAGGCTAATTACAACATGACGAAACCACCGTGCTTCAGTTTGTGAATCCTGGGAAACAAGCTTTTCCTGTTGACACTTGGACTAAAAGGTTCGCTGACCACCTGCAGGTCCTTTTGAGAGTGTCACGTATTCAAGCCCGAACAGGATGGTTTATTCCGGTGTGGGGACTGATTCCATAAAGATAAACCACACTGGAATCATGTCACTTCACTGATGTAAACAGGAAAGTGCACATCGTCTATCATAGCGGCTTTTGTTTTAGTGGCTCGTAACACTCAGGCTGCATCCGAAATTGCATACTTCCCCACTATAGAGTAGACGAAAAACAGTATGTGACAAATTAAGTAGGCCTATGTCCGAATTCACAGTGCTCATAAAACAGTATGCAAAAAGTACCCGGATGAGCTACAGTACTATGTCAGGCGAGATTCTGAAGTGCATGTGCATACGATGGATGCTTTACTAGCCCATAAGTCCACGGGAGGGAGAGGAGTTGTGAATGGCAGTGAAGCGACACAACTGACGGTGGTAGGTCACATGACAATGACAACATGGTGAATGTAGTACATCCAAATTTCAAAAACATACTATTTAGATTACATACTTTTACAGCGGTCGTTAAGTAAATTCTTATTCAAAATAAGTACGTCAAGTCAAGTCACCTTCATTTATGTAGCACTTTTAACATAGACTGTTTCAAAGCAGCTTTACAGTGATAATAGGAAATTAAAGTAACAGATTGTTTTGGCTTTACAGCAGCTCTAAAGTTATTGTCCAGCTAAAGTTAGTTTTGATCGATTCACTTCCGTTGCAAAGATCATTAGTTATTAACTTAGGGGCCGCTAACACGGCACCGTTCTAACAGAAAACCCTTAATACGCTACGGCCCGCTCATTCGCACAACAATAGTGCCTGCTCGAGAACGCAAACCTTGAAAAAGGTTTGAAAAAAAATAAATATATATACAGTATACACTCACCGGCCACTTTATTAGGTACACCTGTCCAACTGCTCGTTAACACTTAATTTCTAAGCAGCCAATCACATGGCGGCAACTCAGTGCATTTAGGCATGTAGACATGGTCAAGACAATCTCCTGCAGTTCAAACCGAGCATCAGTATGGGGAAGAAAGGTGATTTGAGTGACTTTGAACGTGGCATGATTGTTGGTGCCAGAAGGGCTGGTCTGAGTATTTCAGAAACTGCTAATCTACTGGGATTTTCACGCACAACCATCTCTAGGGTTTACAGAGAATGGTCCGAAAAAGACAAAACATCCAGTGAGCGGCAGTTCTGTGGGCGGAAATGCCTTGTTGATGCCAGAGGTCAGAGGAGAATGGCCAGACTGGTTCGAGCTGATAGAAGGGCAACAGTGACTGAAATAACCACTCGTTACAACCGAGGTATGCAGCAAAGCATTTGTGAAGCCACAACACGCACAACCTTGAGGCGGATGGGCTACAACAGCAGAAGACTCCACCGGGTACCACTCATCTCCACTACAAATAGGAAAAAGAGGCTACAATTTGCAAGAGCTCACCAAAATTGAACAGTTGAAGACTGGAAAAATGTTGCCTGGTCTGATGAGTCTCGATTTCTGTTGAGACATTCAGATGTTAGAGTCAAAATTTGGCGTAAACAGAATGAGAACATGGAACCATCATGCCTTGTTACCACTGTGCAGGCTGGTGGTGGTGGTGTAATGGTGTGGGGGATGTTTTCCTGGCACACTTTAGGCCCCTTAGTGCCAATTGGGCATCGTTTAAATGCCACGGCCTACCTGAGCATTGTTTCTGACCATGTCCATCCCTTTATGCAGGGGCGGACTTAACCATTAGGCAAAGGTCGGCAATTGCCTTGGGCCCCGAGCTACCTAGGGGCCCCCAAAATGCCCCATTAAATTATACTTAAGTTATTTTTTTTATTTTTTTCGCAAATTATATATTTCTAAAAAAACATTTGCGAAAAAAGGCATCAAATCATTAGTCGCAGACAGGAGAGGGCCCCCCACCTCACTACATTGGACTATTCCATTATCTCACTTTCTGCGTGCGAAAGTGACAAGGCTGTAATGCGCCAAAAAACTGACGGAGAAAAAGAAGTGATTGACAGACAGTGTAGGCTACAGAGTGACAGACAGAGAAGCTACCCAAGCGGTGCTGAAAAAGCAGGAAGCGGGAGGAAAGCAAAACGTTTTTAGCAAAATTGCAGAAGGTAACAAACTTTTTTGTGTTGCCCGGTATGTGCTAACGATATGTTACAAGTCCATGGCCGTAGCCAGCTATGATGTGACCGAGGTCCGGAACTCTGTCATTTTTTACATTCAAAAATAAAATGTCAAGCTCTCTGAATGATTAATTAAAGCCATTTAAACCACCTCATATGAGTGTTTGCAATTCATGTTGCTGCGAGAAGCAAGCGCAGTGAACGGGGCTTGAGAGCGCGCTGCGAGTGAGGGCGCGCGCGGGTGCCAGATCCAGTGTTGCCAGATCCACCTAATGGTAAAGGTGGCAGTAGCCATAGTCTTCTGGACCTGTTTTTCTGATTTAATGTGACACTTTAGGAAGTTTATTAAAGTGGAAAGTTGCATGTTAGGGTTAATGATATGTTAATCTTATTTCCAAAAGACAATAATCCGAATTATTTCGGATTATTATTATTTTTCTTCTTGTTTTTCGTAGCAATGTCTGGCAACATTTTACTGTCGGCATTAATAAAAAAAAGCTTATAGACAAACTGTAATTGCATAAAGCTACCATTCAGTAAGAGAAACGCAATGATCATCGTGATTATCTGTAAGAAATGTATAACACTATCAGAAACCATAGCATAATACAGATCTGTATGAATGAAATTTGCCAAATAACTTACTGGCCAGCAGGATGACGGCTCATGCTGTAGTTAACCTTTCACAAAGTCATCATAAAAACATTAATTAAAGCAGTGTTTCTCAACTATCTATTCAGTCAGCATATTTGTGTTTGATCTGTGTGAATTACAGAAATGTAAGACTTGCTAGACCTACTTTTTTCTATATTTCTTTGCACAAAACTCTCTAGAAAGTGCCATTTAATGGTTTATTTTTATTTTTTTAATTCTGAAAAAAATATATTTTTTTCGTTCTCTTTTTAAGGGGGGCCCATACTACCTTCGCCTTGGGCCCCCAATTTGCTAAATCCGCCACTGCCTTTATGGCCACCATGTACCCATCCTCTGATGGCTACTTCCACCATGTCACAAAGCTCTAATCATTTCAAATTGGTTTCTTGAACATGACAATGAGTTCACTGTACTAAAATGGCCTCCACAGTCACCAGATCTCAACCCAATAGAGCATCTTTGGGATGTGGTGGAACGGGAGATTCGCATCATGGATGTGCAGCCGACAAATCTGCGGCAACTGTGTGATGCCATCATGTCAATATGGACCAAACTCCCTGAGGAATGCTTCCAGCACCTTGTTGAATCTATGCCACGAAGAATTGAGGCAGTTCTGAAGGCAAAAGGGGGTCCAACCCGTTACTAGCATGGGGTACCTAATAAAGTGGCCGGTGAGTGTATAGTGTATATATAATTTTGTATTATTATCTCTGCCCATGCTTTAAAAACACAAACCTGTTAAAACGCTGACGGTGTCCACATGCGTATTACGTGTTTAGTCTATAGGTGAGATTATCATTATCATAGTTTATGTTGTCATTCCACCTGCGACTTCGTAGAAAATAAATCATTTCTAAAATTGAATAAAATTGATATTTTGTGGCCCCCTACTTGACATTAAAGTTTAATGTTAGTGCGGCCCGTCGGTGCGTGTGCCGCTTTTTTATTTTTTTTTTATTTTTTATCCCTTATGGGCTGCATAGATAGTCTCGTGACAGCTTACGGTGGTAAATCAATAGTCAATAGTTGTCATAGACAACCGCGAAGTACAAACATACTGCGCCTGGAAAAAATGAGCGAGTCACTTCAATTATGACCGCGCTTGACGCGCGCCTACATTTGATACTTTTTACAAACATTCTTTTTCTTTTCCTTATAACACATATTTGTGATACTTATATTTGCTCATGTCCTTTTTATTTTCAATATGATATTGAATGTTTTTTTTTTTTTGGAAGGCACATTTCCTTTTATTATACTTAGAAAAACAATTATTGCTTTTGAAATACCAATATTTGCAGTCATGTCTGCCCGTCTTATTGAATTATTTCTACACATGTATAGTGTCTCAGGCAAATTACTGGCTTTGCACAAATCAAAGCAAACCTTCTTATCAACCTGTTGGACACATATTACAAGCTCAAAATGATTATTCTCTCATTGTTTTAGAGCAGGGGTCTCCAACACGTCGCTCGCGAGCTACCAGTAGCTCGTGGCCTGATTGGTGGGGGCTCGCCAAGGGGCCTTTCACATATCGCGCTCACATATTTTGCGTGCTCAAGTTCGTTATTTCAAATATATTTGTATTTTAAGTCATTTTAAAGGCTGTTGTTCACATTGATTTTTTTAATTACCACAATTTTTTATCCGATTAATCAATTAAATAATCGGCAGAATACTCTATTACTAAAAGAATCGATAGCTGCAGCCTATCCCACATGTATATGGTATCAGTATATGGTTTCTGCATGTGTGCTGACACATAACCTAAACTACAAGTGGGGGCTGAAGGTGAGTTGGATCTCCTTGGGAGAGTGTTTGTGATTAGCGTGAGCTTTCCAACTGATTGAATAATTAGGGGGCTATTGAGGCCACAAGAAAAGAAAGAAGGAAAGAAAGAATAGAGGACAAGGGGCAGCCCCTTCTTACCAAGTCAGTCTACACGGTGCATCCAAACAGACAAGCAAGACAATATGGGTCTGTGGGAAACCTGCGCTGTCCTTTTCCTTATGGTAAGTGGATGATGTTGTGCCTTTACTGTTAACCAATATTGTAATGATGCAAGGAATTATTTGATCACTTTGACAGGTCTGAAACCGTGATGGTGTTTTGTTGTTTAAGATACCATGTTTTATAGTGATAAATGTAATCATTGAATGGACTGGATCAGACAGTATCACGCTTGGCTTTTGTGGCCGTGTCAGAAACACTTGGGCAGAATTAGGCGGTGAAGGACAGACCTGTGAATTCACCAAGAACTGAAATGAGGGATGTATGAGTTAGAGTTATATATTTTTGCACATCATGGTGCTATATATATGTATAATGTTTTTGTTTTTTACATACCATGGTAATAATCCAGAGCTACTGGAAACCACAACAAATTCCTTGTGTGTTTATGCACATTTGGTGAATAAAACTCTGGTTCTCTAATATTATTGTACATTCAAGAGTACTATATGTAAATACCATCGTACATATTAGGTCCATGGTACATATCAGCATTGTTTAAAACTATTTTATTTTATTAAATATGGGTAAAAAATATATTTAACATGCTCTGAAATGTATCATAGATACAGGTTTGACAGGAAAATTTTATTTGATTAAATATGGGTTAAAATATTTAACATGCTCTGAAATGTCATATTATATACACATTTATTTTTATTATTTTATAAGGGTTAAAAGATTTAACACACTCTGAAATGAATCATAGATACAAGTTTGACAGGAACATTCATTCTATTTTATTTTATTATTTTATTTTATTGTGGGTTAAAATAGATATAATGTTCTCTGAAATACAAGTTTGGCAGGAAAATATTTTATAATTTCAATCTCCCAACATGCTAAAGTCATGCTAACATAGCCGACACTATTGTGTATCAAATTTAGCAATATTACATTCAAAAGTATTGATTTCACTAAACAATAAAATCCCACGCAAGTATGGCAAGCCGTTTTAACTTTTATTCATTTCCAGGATATGAATTGTTGATATCAAGAATTACATTTTTGATATCAACAATTACATTTTTTGATATCAACAATTACATTTTTGATATCAACAATTTAATTCTTGATATCAACAATTGAATTCTTGATATCAACAATTGAATTCTTGATATCAACAATTGAATTATTGATATCAAAAATGCAATTCTTGATATCAACAATTGTATTTTCACTAGTGAAATGTCACCATAGGCTGCCATTCAAAATCAATTGTTGATATCAAGAATTGATTTCTTACTAGTAGAAATATAATTTTTGATATCAATAATTACATTGTTACTAGTAAAAATGTGAATTCCTGATATCAATAATTAAATTGTCACTAGTCTAAATGTCTATTCTTGATATCAACAACTGAATTGCTACTAGTAAAAATTTTCATTTTTGATATCTGAAAATGTATTTCTTTATACATTTATACATTAATATTGTATCAATATTATTTCAGATATCTAAAATGGCTTTCTTACTAGAAATTAAATTAAATTTCAGAAATTAACATTGTCACTAGTAGCAATTCAATTGTTGATATCAAGAATAGACATTTTAACTAGTGACAATTTAATTCTTGATATCAAAAATAAAGGTTTTTACTAGTAAGAATTGTATTTCTGATATGTGAAATTGGAATTTCAACTAGTAAGAAATCAATTCTTGATATCAAGAATTGATTTTGAATGGCAGCCTATGGTGACATTTCACTAGTGAAAATACAATTACAGATATCAAGAACTTTTAACTAGTTGAAATTCAATTGTTGATATCTAGAATTATCATTTTAACTAGTGAAAATGTAAATGTTGATATCAAGAATTAGCATTGTTACTAGTGAAAATGTAATTCCTGATATCCAAAATTACCATTGTTACTAGTAGAAATATTATTCCTGATATCAATAATTATCATTTTAACTAGTGAAAATGTAATTGTTGATATCAAGGATTCATATCCTGGAAATGAATAAAAGTTAAAACGGCTTGCCATAATAGTGCACTTGAGCAAGTCATCATTCATAAGAGTTAGCATTTGTTATTAGATAAAAACACCAATGATTATGAAATGTTTCAGATTCTGACTGTTGAAGGATGGCATGACCTGGACAACACTGAATATGAATATTCTAATCAGTAGGCCAACAAAATAAGTGCCGTTCATTTGAAAGTTGATTCAACTCTGTGTGTATACCGTATACCATGCAAGAAGATAAACATTTGCTTTGCTAGGTCTCTTGGATATTTCAGAGGGTTAAGCTTCCTTGAAACACTTTACACCCACATGTTTTCACAGGCTTAGAAATGGCTTGGGTTCAACGTCCGCCAGAAAAGGTCACAGATGGGGAGGAGTTCAACGTTACCTATTCTGTCACTGCCACAGATTCCTTTTATGAATATGCCGTTAAAAACAAGATTTTCCAGTTCAGGTGAGCGCGACTCACAATGCCAGCCTTCTCAAATGTGCTTTATTATGTTTAGAAACCAATATTTACTCCATTGAACTTTTTGTTGTCGCATTGAACATTGAGTTTTCCTTGAATATAATATTATGTTAACAATGAATGTAATGTTGGCTTAAGTTACACAATACGCTCCACTTTCTCCCACAGTAATGCCTCAGAGGCCAAAAGATTCTGCCTTGAGCACGAATGTCCCACAAACTGGAACAACGCCAATGAAGACAACTGCTGCGTGTACCATGCCAACATTCACTCCTGTCCTCATACGCTCATGGTCCGTATCGTTATGGTCGATGTAAAACCTACAGCAAGCGCTCTTTGATTTAATCACACTGACGCTGAAATCTTTTAAATAAAAAGTTGACTAAACATGGCACATTTTGGCATGATATCAGAGGCCACAAAATGATAGTATTGCAGTATGTAGACCAATTGTCATAAATGCCCTGTGGCGGTTGCTGTATATGAGCGTGTGTTTGAGGAACAATTTGCTGAAATTTTGTAAGCTTAATCTGATGAAACTTTTCACGGATATCATATTGTCATTTCATGCATGAATTATGATAACCTCAGTCAGGATTTTTTTCCTATGTGTTTTTATTGCTCTTAGGGCATGAAAAACAAGATTTGATTTAAAAAAATTTTTTTTGCAAATTTTCCAAAGAGATTTTCACGTGTCCACTTCAGTGGACAGCATGCATTTATAGTTTAAACTGAAGAGATACTATATTAAACATAATACAATAACAAACAGATAAAGTATGTGTATTTAACAAACTAATCAATACAATTATATCAAATCATGTGAAAACTATAAAATATATACAAAAAATATAAATTCGAAATATTGCAAATGCAATTGAACTTCATACAAGTTGCACTGCGTGTATCTTTGATATCAGAACATGAGGACGTGATTCCATCAGAAATTTCTACAGCCTGTCAAGGTACAACAGTGGAAACCACTCAGATGCTCCCTCCAGTGTGCCAGAGTATGTCAATTTACCTTTATTAGCTGATAATTCTGATTATGTTCAAGATAGACACATTTCTAGCATAGGCCTCTTCTGAGAAAACCTAGCGATACGTATTTTTCAATCTCATCTGAAATGAGCAGTGTTGGGGCAGGCATAACGCATTCAGATTACTTTTTTGATGTTACAAGTAAAGTAATGTGTCACAAGTAACATGCATTACAGAATCAGATTTGTTTTAATGTTACGAGTAAAGTAATGTATTACAAGTAACATGTATTACCTAATCAGACTACTTTTTGATCTAACAAGTAAAGTAATTAATTACAAGTAATGTGCATTACGTAATCAGATTACCTTTTGGTGTTACGAGTAAAGAAAAGCATTACAATATAGTACATTACGAAATCAGATTACTTTTTGATCTAACAAGTAAAGTAATGCATTACAAGTAACATGCATTACGTAAACAGATAACTTTTTGATCTAACAAGTAATGCATTACATAATTAGATGACTTTTTTGATGAAATGAGTAAAGTAATACATAAGTCACATAAATTATGTAATCACATAACTTTTTTCAATGTCAATGAAATTAACATTCTAATAATACAAATATTTATTTACAGTAAAAAATTGTCACTGCAGATTAAGTATTTTCAAAAACAATATTCACAGTATAAGTATGAATTGTAGCTGAAATATAGCCATTGATGCATGAGGTCCACTAGTGGACAGGTGATTAATCAGATTTTTCTCCCAATCTAAAATCAAAACTTGGAAAATTTTCATATGACTCATTAGATATTGCTTGATGCTGCAATATTTTTTTTACCTACAAGAGTCTCCTAGGATAGAAGGAATGGGTGGATATTCCGGAGCAACTTGGCATGTCTGACTGACCATTGGCCATCTTGGTTTGGAGGGGGAAAAACTCGAAACACAACGGCTTGCAACTTGGTTGCAATGTGTAGGATGATGCACCAGGGTCCACTGAAGAGATTGATGTGCAACTTTGCCATCAAAACCCTTGCAAATTCAAGAAAATGCTTTTTAAATAGCTGTCCACTGTAGTGACCACTATGCATGAAAGGGTTAAAAAGTGATTAAAAGTGATTCAATTGATTAAAAAATACAATTAAAAAAAGAAAATGTCTTTTTTTAATGAGCTGTTCAAAAGTTTGGGGTTGGTAAGATGTATGTTTTTGAAAGAAGTATCTTTTTGCTCACTAAGACATTTGATCAAAAACACAGCAAAAACAGTAATATTGTGAAATGTTATTACAATTTAAAATAAAAGTTTTGTATTTTAATATATTTTAAAATGTAATTTAGTCCTGTGATCAAAGCTGAATTTTCAGCATTATTACTCCAGTATTCAGTCACATGATCCTTCAGAAATCAGTGTAATATGATGATTTGCTGCTCAAGAAAGATTTCTTATTATTTTCAGTGTTGAAAACAGTTGTGGTTCGTATTTATAAATACATTATGTGGATCATACATTATAAATGTCTACTAATCCCAAAAATGTTGAACAGTAGTGTATATTTGGATAGAGGTTTATACAGTATAAGCTTTATATAATATAAAGAACAGTAGAAGTCTATGGTAGGTCCTTATGTTTAGCCGTGTGTGTGTGTGTGTGTGTGTGTGTGTGTGTGTGTGTGTGTGTGTGTGTGTGTGTGTGTGTAAGAAAGTGCTGGGAGGGGCAGACGCTCATCAATGGGAAGTGGGCCAACCTTGATGAGCACTTATTCAGGTTCTATTTAAACTGGTGCCATTGATTGTACAGTGTGGTAAGCTGTTATTAAAGTTTGTGCATGATGTTTGAGAGTCAATATTACCCTTGATTGCTCCACATCCCATTAAACCTTTAAACAGTCAGGCGATTACATTTTGTCTGTTTAGAGAGGTGGAGGGATTTGTGGTCCCTGGATTCCAGACGATGGCGAAATTGTAACCCACACGGTATCTAAAGCTGGCAAGATGAACCAACTACTCTGGACGTCAAAGGTTACAAGCAATATTTAAGAGTTTTATTTAGACGTTTTATTTTATATTTCATGGGGATTTTAATTATTGTACACAGGTGGTGCTGGTCCATTTAGGAGTTACATCGGTTTTTGCTCATATCAAAGTGGGACAAATGCATGCAGCACTAGAGTCCAAAGTGCTAGTAGTCAGCGCTCAAGGTTAGTATAACTTGTTAAACACTTTAGGCATTTATGGAAAATATGTCTTTAAACAACTGGTACAACAAGGATATCGATGTTACTTGAAATGCACATAGTATAGAAAGTGTTTGAATAAACAAGGCTAATTGTTGACATATTCTAATATGGTCCAGGAAATAATTTGTCATATTAAAAAAAGTAAGATTTGTCTAGGGATGTTTATGTGGACTTTCATTTCTGCGTGTGTGTTAGTGTGTGGAGACGACACCTGTGAGCTGGAGGAGAATTGTCTGACGTGCCCTGCTGACTGTGGTGTTTGTCCTATGCCTACATCCATCAAAGTGGCCATTGGGCTTCCTGTTGCCTTGTTCTGCAGTGGATTTTTCTTAACGTTGGTGGTGAGAATGCTGGTTCAATGCTTGACAAATATTTGCTCAATACCCTATGCAAATATTTCACAGGGAAGCACCACTCACATTCTTACGGAGTTTAAAGGGACATGATGATTGAAAAATATGAGATTGGAGAATGGTCAATTGTTTTGCCATTCCCCAGAGAAATTTTGCGTTATTTCACAAAAAGCATTATGTTTCCTCAAAATACTTGTAATTGGCTCACAAAACTTTTGTATTTTCTCAAGATATGCCTTTAAAAGTACGCTCAAGGCCCTGTAAAGTTACATCTGGCCTCGAGGGTAAGGCTTATGAGGCAGTGGGTCAGGCTGGTGCGTCGCTGCATATGATGTTGGTGTAGGCCATAGACTGTAAAAAAGATGGACGACGCCCCTTCGCACTCTTCCATTTGTGAGAATTGAAGCCGCCGTAACTGATATGGCGCTGACATCTTGGGACTTGAGTCTGCGCAGTAGCGATCTCGGGACCAGACATGCGCAGTAGTGAGCAGGAAGTAAAGCCGCGAAATCAACGCCCTTCCCTCACTCTCTATTCCTCAGAGAGTGAGGGCTGTTCCTCAGAGTGTGTGAGAATGCACACTCCCTGCACTTTTTTTAAGTGGCCTATGTCTGCTCCGTTTTGCTCCAATTTTGATGTCTGTTGATTGCAGTAAGACAAGAGGCTTGTTAAAATAAAGTAAATACAATCTCCTCAGTCCTCTGAAGCACCAACGGACTTTTTTTCGGGATCTTCGGTGACAGAGAACCTGTCAATCATAGCTGTCAATCATGATGTTACACTACCGTTTTTATAGCATCACGTAACTAACTAAAACAAACTTATTTTAAAAACAGACACTTGAACTTACATCGGGGTGATAAAAACAACAGCAAATGACAGAAACCAACTTTGGAAAAAAGATATTTGAAGTGTAATTTAATTGTTTAGTTGGTCTCACGTCCCGTTGAATAACACGGGGAGGCGGGGTTTATGACCTATACCAGGACCAGCCACCGGGGGGCGATCAAGACGCTTTGGCTTCACTTTTCAGGGCTTGTGCGGCACTCTTGGTGTAGGCGTGCCAGCCTGACCTGCTGAAAGACCTGGACTCTGGCGAGGGAGTAGACCCTGTGTCAGTGAGGGAACTCTGGAGACCATAGATCTGGCTGGCTGTGCCACAAAGCAGACAGCCTGCTTCATCGGCCGTGCGTTGGCTGCTATGTTTGCCACGTAGAGACATCTGTGGCTCAACCTCTTTGGCATCAAGGAAAAAGACAAATGATTCCAGTTGGATGCCCCAGTTTTGCCTCTGGCCTATTTGGCGAAGCAGTCAATACTGTTGTTGATAGATTTGAAGCTTTCGGCGGCGTTCCGGCAGTTCCTCTCTCACTGGTGGAGTTTGCGAGCCAGCCCTTGCCAGGTCCTTGCTCCTCCATTTCAAGAAGGCACATAGCCATCCAAGCCCTGATGGTCATGGCCATAAAGAGTTCAGGGCATGCCCCCTTCGGAGAAGAGATTGTGGCACCACTACATCATCTCTTCCTCGAAGCCCTCTGGGGACTGCTCTGTTTACCCCACCAACTCTGGTGTTTCCAGGGCTTTCATTTGGGCTGGAAGCCTTGGTGCAGACATGGCCGAGGCTACATCTGCACACTTTCCCTCGCTCTGCTCCCAGGTGTTCTAGCTAGAGTCGGCGGGATAGAGTTAGGCTATTGCTAGTTGTTCTTTTCTGGCTGGTCTAGAGTGTGGACCCTTCTCAGACCTGATGTCTCTCCCTGTGAGATTCTGTCTAGGTGGGATCTTCTCTTCCAGGCCTGGGCCACGATATATTTCACCCCAGGCCAGAGAAGTGGAAGCTGTGGGTCTGGTTCCTGAGGGGTACCAGCTCATAGATTGCACTCAAGACCGGGTTACTTTCCAAAGGTGCCGTTTTTGACTGTCTATTCACTTGTCCTTCAAACCTATTTTCCTCTACAGTTTGATTTGCCGGAACAAGAAAATCTTCATCTCTTGTGTCCAGTCAGGGCCGTGAGGATGTACGTTTACCACTTAGCCTTGTGGCGTAAATCTGATCAATTACTGGTCTGTTTTGGAGGCCACGGCAGAGGTTTCCCTGTCTCCAAGCAGCGTCTATCCCGTTGGATTGTTTACACGATTTCTTTTGCCTACGAGGCGCACGGAATGGCTTCTCCTCTAGGCATCAGAGCTCACTCCACTAGGAGTATGGCTTCTTCAAAGGTGCTAGCTAAGGGTGCACCATTGCAAGATGTTTGTGCTGTGGCAGGCTGGTCCTCTCCGCACATATTAGTAAGGTTTTATAGATTGCATATGGATTCAACCCCAGGATCTCAGGCCCTTACAGGTTAATCCTTCTTTACTGGTTGTAAGGTTTATAAAGGCATCAACCTCACCATACTATCAACCTCCCCATACTAGTAGTGGGGATTCTTCTTAGACGCTGACTTAAGGGCGCCTTTATGGAATGAAATAGTATGACTGACTTTTTCTGAGGATACACCTTCAGTTCCTCTTCAGGCCTATAAGGTGTGCGGCATGCTTCGCCTCTAGCGTATCCTAAAGAATGCACCCCTCAGTATTTCAAGTTTACCTGTGGGACACACAGTGGGCCTCATCCCTGAGTAACAGAGCCCACTCCATAGAAAAGGAGTGTGTGTCTCTTGGGAATTTATTATATTTATTAAATATGTTTGTGTTGCGGCAGGCTGGCCCTTTTCACACACATTCATGGATATTATTGAATGGGATTGACCTCAGGCTTGAGTCCTTTGGGTTTATCCATTCCATTCATTTCAGGCCTCTATTTATGGTCTCGGTTTTGCGCTGACGCTATGTCACCTGACCACACTGTTGAACAATAGAATTGGCGTGTTTCCACACATGCTTCAGACACCGGCTCATGCAGGAGCGTTCCCTGTAGCGTCAATGTCATCGCTCAGTGTTAGTAATGTATTATTCTGCCTATGTTGTACAGTTTGTTACAAACCATATGTATTGTTTTGTCCCATTATGAATATTTAAAATTATGAAATTTTCCTAGTGGCTGCAGTACCAAAAACAGAAAATGTTTTGGGATGAGAGCTGGATCATCAACTACAATAATATCATGTTTGGTAAGAGTTTTTAGACTCATCCACTGCCTTTAAATGTGTCGCTGCCAAATATAAAAATATTTAAATTTACAACATTCATTTTTTAAAATTAATTTAGCATGAGACAACAATTTACATCATTTCAAGTCAAAACATTTTTTTTCTCACTGAACATCCTGTTTTGCTCCAAAACGCATCACATTTTACCTAAACAAATATAAAGGTATGCTACACAGGTTTTTGTAGCACCACAAGTCTTTGGACATTAAAGAGGAACTCCAGTGTGAGTAGAATTACAGATGTGACGGTCTGCACTGCAGTGAACGCCAACTTCAAACCGCGCTTCATTCAGGCCGGCATCTAGTGAGTGTTTGCCAGTGATACTGCCTCTTGGGTATCTCTACTAATGTATTTTCTAAAAACGAATGTTTTGTTTTTGTTTTATTGTCTTGTCTTTGTTTTGCTGACTTTTTTGTTTTGTTGTCTTTTGTTTTTTTTTATTTTGTTTTGTTTTGTTTTTTTCAGTGATGGAAGGACTGTAGCGGTAAAACACATCCAGAAGAAACACTTCACCCTGACTAAAACAATCAGAAAAGAAGTCAAAGAGGTTAGGTGAGTAGCTGTAGCCACACATCCTAGAAATTACATTAACCAGACCAAATCATTAAATACCTTTGTTAGATTTTAACTAACATGTAAATTAATATTTTTGCCAGAGGTTTTTTTCCTTTTTTTTTTTTTTACACCAGGGAGCTTGATCACCCAAACCTCTCAAAGTTCATTGGAGGCTGCATTGAAGTTCCTTTCATAAGCATTATCACAGAGTACTGTCCTAAGGGAAGCCTGGCAGACGTGCTGTTGAACGAGGACGTCCCCATCAACTGGGGTTTTCGGTAAATATGTCTTGTGGCACTGTGGGAAAGCTCTTTAGAAGCTCCATGATGGAACTTTATAAATAAAATGAACACTTTTGTCTACAGATTGTCTTTTGCTACTGATATTGCCCGAGGGATGGCTTACCTGCATCAGCACAAAATGTTTCACAGCCGTCCTCATTCGCATAACTGTGTGATTGACGATCGGTGGGTCTGCAAAATATCAGGTACATAAGATTTTTTAGAGGTGCATTTCTTACACATATTCCAACGCATGTGGAAACAATTATTCTATAATGAATTAGGACATATTTAATTATACAGATTATGGGCTGATGGCCTACAGAAAGGAGGACTTTGAGGACATGAGCACCAATTTCCAATGTCAAAACGTCTATCACATTTACTGCGCCCCTGAAGTTCTTCTGAGAGTCAGCACTAGTTTCACAGCCACAGCTGATGTGTACAGGTAGGAGAAATGTTTTTCGAACCATCCTTTTAAATTTTGACGTTTAATGATTTATCAAACAAAAACATGTTTGGAAGTTCTTTAAGTGAGGTTAAAAATCTGGAATATTTTTTAATAAAAAAAAAGTATGAACATATTTAAAATTCACTAATTCACTTCTCTGTTGAATTATTTGTGACAAACAAACATAAATAAATAAATTAAAAGAAAATTGTAAATAAATAAATAGGCTAATAATCAATAAATAGACATGATGGGGACTATAAAATGTACTGCATAACAGTTATGACCCTGTTTTTTTTATTTTATTTTTTTATCTTTGTACACATGGAAATGCTTTGTATATTTTAAAGATGCATCCCAGAGCAGTAATTTGTTCTCAAATAAAACACAATCTCTCAGAAGCATGAAATAAACATTTCTTTTCTTCCCGTATCTCAAGCTACTCTGTTATTTTAGTGGAAATCGCCACTCGCCGTGACCTCATTTCAGTAAGTATTCAAGCATCAGGAAGGCTTTTTTTTTTTTTTTTTTTGGGGATAAGAGGTGATGATAAGAAGTGCAATTATTGTCATATGAGCAGGAACAGGCAGATTCAGGGAAGCTTGATGTTATGTGGCGCCCATCGCTTCCCAAACTAGAGGCTGGGAAATCAGACAATGATTGCCCAGATCCAGATGATTACTGTGAGGTTTGTCTTGATGTGACTGATGCATTGCACTTGAACGTTATTTACTTAAGCACATTTCCTCTTTTTGAATTACTTTGAATTAATTTGCTCTTGATGAGATAAATGAAAAGCACTCATTGTTCATAGTCAAATTTCACGCAGCTGATAAAGAGATGCTGGTCCCACAATGTCGCCATGAGGCCGACGTTTGAGCAGGTGAAAAAGATTCTTGAAAAAATAAACCCGCACAAGGTCAGCCCTGTGGATATGATGATGAACCTGGTATGTATCTTGTCTAGTCAAGCCTTTCAAGTTTTATTCCAGTTTTGACACACACACACACACACACACACACACACACACACACACACACACACACACACACACACACACACACACACACAGTACTGTGCAAGTAAAAGCTTATTCGAAAAGTTAATAAAACTATATATATATATAATATATATATACATAAGTTTTATTAACTTTTCGATTAAGCTTTTACTTTTATATTTTCTCTATTCAGTTCGATGTTTAGTAATTTTATTATGTTTGTTTTTTTGTATTTAGGTCTAATTTTTACTTTTTATTATAGGTTTTGTTTTATTTATTAACAGTTAATAATTTTTTACTTATTTCAGTTTATTACCAAGCCAACACTTCTAATTTTTATTTAGTTTAAGTTTTTATTATTATTATTTTTATAATGTTGTTTTTATTCTATTTTATTCTATTTCAGCTTTATTTCAATTAACAGAAATATAATTATTTAATAAAAAAAAAATTAAATCACCTTTGTTGTTTTTATTTTCTAGATGTAAAAGTACAGTAAACATTTGGAAACCATTGTAGCCGAGAGAACACAGGATCTTCTTCAGGAGAAGCAGAAGACAGACCGTTTACTCTACAGTATGGAAGTGTTTATGGCTGATTTTTTCAGACAAGAAAAAAAAATTCAATGAATGAATGTCCAAATGGTTCCACCTACTGGACATTTAAAGTACTTGTGCTGTGACTGTTTCCAGCTTGAAAATTTGTGTGCATTTATTAACATAAATTAATATATATATATATATATATATATATATATATATATATATATATATATATATATATATTATTATTATTATGTTTGTGTCAGGCATGTTACCAAAACCAGTATGTGATGATCTTCGTCAGGGATGCACAGCAGAGGCCCAGAGTTACTCCAATGCCACTGTATATTTCTGGGTTATATATACTGTACTACTGTTCAAATGTTTAGGTTTGTTAAGATATTTTAATTTATTCTATGCTCATCAAGGCTGCATTTACAGTAAAAACAGTAATATCCAGCAATGTTATTCCAATTTAACATAACTTTTCTATTTTAGTATTTTTTTAAATGCAGTCAGAACAGCTTTTATTTGAAATAGCCATTTGTACCTGCTACTTTTGAACAGTTTAATGCATTCTTCTGAATCAAAGTTCTTTAGAAAAAAATCTGATCCCAAACTCTTGAACTCTATGATATATTAATGAATATAAATTATTTTGTGTTTCTTTTGGGCAGTGACATAGTGGGCTTCACGCAACTCTCAGGCTCCAGCACTCCGCACCAGGTTGTGGATTTTCTCAACAAGCTTTACACAACATTTGATGACATCATCGACAACTATGATGTCTACAAAGTGGAAACTATAGGAGATGCTTGTGAGTGCGATTACAGAGATCCTGCTTCCTTTGTTTGTCACACGTTCGCATCAAATTGCACAAAAATCAATGAAAACCCCCTCCCTCTGCAGATATGGTAGTCTCAGGAGTACCGAAAGAGAATGGCGCTGGACTTGATCAGCGTCTGTCAGGCGTTTAAAATCCCACACAAGCCCACCACACAGCTGAAGATACGGGCTGGCATTCACTCGGGTCAGCATGCCTTCCATTAATCATCTTTCCTTGAAATTAGCGTCAAGCTGGCTACCATTTTAAACACATATTGTAAACTCTGTCCTTTGGACGAGACAGTATTTTATGAACTTTATTCACAGTATTTTATGTTATCTTAGGCCCTGTTGTAGCTGGGGTGGTTGGCACCAAAATGCCACGATACTGCTTATTTGGTGACACTATAAACACCGTGTCCCGTATGGAGTCCACCAGTGAAGGTATTTGGGAAAAACGCAGCTGTTTACACAGCGTCAATTAGTAACTGACCCTGTCCGACACTTCCGGGCAAATGGAATCTTGTAAATATTTGTCTTTAAGTACTGTTTTATTGGATATAAAGGGATAAAACTGAATGTTGGTTACGGTTGGATCCAAATATTTCCCTTTCTTAAACTTCTGTGGAGATCAAAAAAGCTAAAGCTATATCTAAGTACTGTGATAGGCCTATTATTACCAAAAGTCTCCAGAGTGTTTTGGATCATTATAAAACTTTTTGAAAACTTGTCAACATTTTTGGGCTTGTCATTTCCATTCCACATGCCTTTATATTTCGTATTGTTGTTATGATGCTTATAGCTTTAAAGATCCAGTGCAGTGGCTCTTCAGCTGACCTTCTACACACACTTGGCGGATACGTGCTGATGTGTCATGGGTCTCTCAATGTGAAGGTAAGATGGTCAGTTCAGAGCACTTGTTTGTGTATGCAAAGAAGCCACCCACAGAGCTATCATTTTGCCTGTTGTAAATTTAGTGGCAAAATATTTCGTCCATTCACCCAGGTTGCCATGGTTAACTTGCAAACTTTGCATACTATGAAGCCCTTAAAGTACGGTGATTTGGTGATGAAAAAATGAGATGGGAGGAACATTTTTATTTTGCATTCTTTCGTAAAACTTCTGTTTCCTCTAGAAACTTTGTGTTCAATCAATAAACTTTTGTAATGAAATGACACATTTCGGCAGTTTGTAACAATTTTACATTTTGGCAAATTGGTGGCTAATTTGTACGAATTCGTACAATCTTTCATATGTTTTCGTACGATTTGCTTACGTATGTTTATGTGTTCTTCATGCGTATAGGCCTACTTTTTTTCGAACAATCATACATTTTTGTAAGATTCACATTGTACAATACATTTGTGAGAGAACGCAAAAGTTTCTCGGTGGAACGCAATACTTTTGTGAGAGAACGCAAAAGTTTTGTGAGTGAATGCAAATTTTCTTTTACATTTGCAAGAGAATGCAAAATATTTGTGAAGGATTACAATGTTTCTCCGTGGAACACAACAAATTTGTGAGAAAAAGCTACATTTTTATGAGCAAGCAAAAACATTCTTTTTTTTTTCTCCCACCAAATTTTTCATATCCCTTTAGGTGCTCCATAGCATTAGCTTGACAAGATGATTAATGTGCTGATACATGTTGTGGAAAAAATAAACACTGTATTATCGGCTAAAAATAGGTCAACATAGCTTAGCCTAAATAATGTTTTTAAAAAATAAGTAATTCAACGACAGTTATGAAGTAAGAAATATTTTTGTCAAAATGATTTATGAGCTCATCCTTATTATTTTTTTTTAAATATTTTGTTTATTATATTATTGTCTATAAATTGTCTATTATTGTCTTGTTCCGTTGTTACCAACGCAATTCAACGAAACTTATGACTATAGTTGGCTAATGATGCTTTCAGGAAACGCAGCTCTGGTAGATCCTTCTACCAAATCAATCTTCTATTGATGTTTTTCTTCCTGAAATGATGGTATATGGTCCCCAGAGGCTGAACTCTGATCTCAGCTCAGCTGTGCCTCTCAATTAGGACTCGGCCTCAGCTGGCTTTTGTGGTTTCACTTGTGTGTTCATTATGTACAAGCAAATACACACCTCTACTCAGTCGCGCTCTCTCCCCTCGTCCTTTCTTTTGTATGATGCTGTCCTCCTTCAGGGCATTGTGTTTAGGAGATTTACTGATTGCGACTTTTTGTTAAACAGGGCAAAGGCGAAATGACAACTTGGTGGCTGGAGGCCAAAATAGACCCTTTGTCCCGGGAAGACGAACCTTTGGGTCTTCCCATTCCTGTTAGCAATTAACTTATGTGCTGCAGTATAAGCACAGTCATGACAGAAACTTTAACAAATAAAATTGTTTAGCAAATATGCTAAAGTATTTCAGTGAAGTTTATAATAGGCCTACTGTAGGTGTATATGTATGTGCAAAGTATTTGATTGCTGCTTTGCTAAAATGTTGCTGCTTTCATTGTATATTTGACTAAAATTTTGTAAAATATGTTTTGTCTGTAATATTTAAAAAATTGCATTTGTCATAGGAAGGGCAAATGTATTTGTAGAAACCTTTCATTAAAAATGTTGGTGCTTATTTTATCTTCATCAGTACATAGTTGTATTTGAAAGTTATGCTGAAATAAAATGGGCAGACAAAAACGTTGCTTGTCTGATGTAAATGTCCTTATATTTAGTATTGCATTTTGGTAGATTGTTACTATACTAGCCTATTTATGTTTTTAGCACCTGCATTGACTGCGACGAAGTCTATTGGTCTGTATTCCGCGGGGGTGCATGAGTTACAGCCAATGACACGCCCTCGTATTCGTTGCATGGCAACGCGTTTGCTTGTGACTGTTTTCGTTCAAGGTTGAGCCTGTGCAGAACGCGCCTGCATCTATGTAACTACGTGCCACAATAAGACGGTTTATTACGCAAACTTCCCGGGAAAATGTATCAGTCTGTGCAAATGTCGTGAAAAGAAGCTGACAAGCCTCACAACACAAGTGCTCTTGAATCCCAACAGATACGCGGTAAGTCCTCGTTTGTTAACCATCTTTATGTTATTCCTATAGTAAAGATGTAAATATCGCTTTTATGTCTCATTATCATCATGTAATTTTGAGTAAATTCAGCGTCCTAATGTAGAAATCCTTCTTCTCACCTTAACCTACTTTAGACCTGATAATTTAGGTGTGTTGCCTATATCCAGTAATACTGAGCTTCTCATGGATTGCTGTGTCCATATATATATATATATATATATATATATATATATATATATATATATATATATATATATATATATATATATATATAATATTTACATAGCCTAGCTTTATAGCAATTTTGTGTTTTCCATGCATGGAAGAGTAAAATTGTTACATTTGAAAATATTGGAAATTGCTATAGTGATTTTTAATCACTATATATAATTGGTTATAAATGCTCTTTATGAGTTCAATTTCTTTAAAATGAGGACTAGAAAAGTCACTGAAAATGAGGTGGAATCTTATAGATGGAAAAAGTCGTTGTTTGGTCATTTAAAGTTATAATTTGCTTAAACATGACAATTTTATTATTTATACTCAAATTGTTCTAGACTTTTAAATGGAGCATTTTAGAGAATCTTCACTCAGTTCTTTTCCACAACAGTTCATAGTAACCATGTCTGTGGAGCTCTTTAAAAAGCTCCATAAAGCTCGTGCGC
This sequence comes from Rhinichthys osculus, assembly GCA_029959095.1. Taxonomy (NCBI): domain Eukaryota; kingdom Metazoa; phylum Chordata; class Actinopteri; order Cypriniformes; family Leuciscidae; genus Rhinichthys; species Rhinichthys osculus. The sequence continues at coordinate 25,792,386 of JARWKJ010000020.1, forward strand.
TATATTCCAAATACCATATGATATGTCTGAGGAAAAGACTGAATTTTAAGTAGCTTTAATATGATGCTTTTCAATGGATCACGATCACCTCACATTGGATATCACCTTTATTGGTTCTCACATTCTTTGTAACTATGTTTACACGTCAACTATGTACTAAAAACAGACAACAACATTGTCAAAACGTTCCCGTTCACACTAATCTGCAAAAATAACTAAAAAGGCTGTATTATGCTGACAGGCCTGTAGTTGGCGATGTCACTTTGTCAAGAAACACTCCGTGAACACGTAATATGCATACAGTACGTGAACATATAATACGCATGCACACGACGTCACCGTTTTCACAAATTCACGTTTTTGTTGTTTACATGGATGGAGATGGTGAAGGCATCATTTTTAAAACCTTGCACTTTGAAACCTGTTTTCAAAAGTTTGCGTTTTCGGGCCCCCGAAACACTGTTGTCATCAAAATGAACGGCCAAAACGCATTTAAGGTTTTCAGTTGTCGTGGAAACATACCCTATGTTATGACCTTAACCTGACTTCTGACTATACCATACAGTAATGTACTTAATAACTTTGGTGGATGGGAAAGTTTTTAATTTTTAAAGCTCCAGTCTGTAACTTTTTTAAGTTAAAAATAATCCAAAATAATTATATTAAAAAAAACTTATCCTGCCAGTGGTCAAAACTATCTGCTTGCCATAGCTAGATTCAAAACGGTTAGCTTGTAATAATGATTTTAATTCCAGTGGTACTGGTGGGTTTCCACGGGAAATTCGAGCATGTCTTTGCGTCATTACGTCACATCCGTACACATAAAGGAGTTTCGGCTAGCCGGCTATACTGCGCGTGACGAGATGTTTAGATGTATAGGCTTTTCTCGCAGCACTTTACATAATTAAACTTATGGCATCCAGAAAGATCCAAACAACAATCATCAGTGTCAACTGGAGATTCAGCAGTTATAAAACCCAAAAGGCTTCGTACTTCGGATTTAAGGTGGCTAGAGAGAGAGAAAGAAACCGTCTCATGCGAACACAAGGATTTAAAGATCGGCGGGGCTTTTGAAAAGTGCGTGAACTCCGTGTTTTGAAGGGGTTCAAAACGGAAGAAGAGACGGCTTTTTTCTGCTGAACAAGTAAGACATTTCAATAGTTCAATCGTGTAACAATACGTTTTCTTAATTCACACAGTTATGGAGTTTCCAACTTGTGCCTTTCTCGTTTTGCTATTATGGAGAATATGAATTCTGAACTACACAGGTAACCATAAAACACATTAAATTTAACATTAGTCACGCAATGCTGATGTTGTTAACATGAACAATTTGAGAACAAAGTAGGCTATAATTTGCACGGTTGCTGTAAATCGCGTTGATTAAATCTAACGAAGCTCATCATGTCGAATGCTTTTTCCCCCTTAGTTGGTCAGAACAAAAATGGATTTTACTTACTTGTTCAGAAGACATTTTCTTATGAAAATTCTTATGTTTGTCAAACTTTCAAAAAGTGAATCTGTGATTCTGTATGACAGTATCCACACAGTATGCCGATTTACAACCCACGTAAAGATAATAATTCCGCGAATCACTGCAGTTACAGATTTCGAACAGAGAGATGGCGACAAAGAGGAAAAGTTCCGGACTGCAGCTTTAACCTAAATTTCAGTCTGTTCTTTAGAAAAATCTATGGCTTCATAATTCAGACTTTGGATATGGTGCACGAGTCATAGTTTATATCCAGTGTTTTCATTTAGTTTTTTCTCCATTTTTGAGCTTGGCAAATGTGGTAACAGAGATGCGTTCACGCCATGCCGTAATTACCAAAGTAATTCTGACCTGCGAAAAACCTTCATGTGCTTGTAGAACTTGTAATTAAAATCTTAAAAATGCTGCCTTCGGAGGACGCATTGCAAGGTAAGAAGGCATCAAGGAATGTCCGAATTCAATTTTATTTATGGTAATTATGACATGGCTTGAATGCAGCACATCATACCAGTTTTGGAATGACCATGGCAAGTAAATAATGACAATGGCAAAATATTCCTTTAAATCAATTGCATTTGGCATATTAAGTCATTACTTAGAACATAGTTGATATTAGTAACAGATTTCACATCCGTGCTCCAGATAACCAAAGTCTTGTGGGAAAAGGGAAAGATTAGGCGACTCAAAATACTGTGGAAAGTTATTTTAAGGACAGGTTCCCCTCCTAACCTCATTTAGAGCAGTATCCACATTCACTTGTTGTAACCGTAACAGCATGTACAAGTAATCTTCAGAGAAATCTTTACACTTATTAGTGCGTTTTTTTGATTGTGGATTATTTTATGTATGTGTACGTTTCATGTTCTTTTCCAGAACTTATACGCGTTATTGACTAGAATGTCTCCTTCAAGACTCTACACAGCATCTGTGATGCCTCCTCTGCCTTTAAGTTCTTTCAGTGTCTCAAGCAACTTCTGCACGGAAGAGAATATCTCTGAGTGCATTCTGTACATCAATCAGGTAGGTGCTCTTGTATTTGTCTGCAGCTTGTCTTGTACTGTATGTTCGAAGAAGAAGAATCTAGACAAGAACAAACTTGAATCTCGTGTGGCAATGGCATGATTACATTTGCCACTCTTTACATTCACAGGAGTTGTCCTCCCTGTGCTTTCCGCCAATTTTCCGTAACTCAGACGGCATTCGTGATCTGGATGCTGTGGTTGCCCTAAACAACATACATGACTTGCTTCAGCTACACCGTCGAGCTGTTGGAATGATGGAGGATCTGGAGGTGGAGCAGCTCAAGTCCAGCAGCGACCTCCACTACCAACACCTCACCAACTCCAGACTAAAGGTTTGACTTTATTACTACATACAAACAAATTAATATTTTTTTTATGAAAGCTTGTTTTTGCCATGGAATAAAAAAAAATGTAAAAGATAATTCTCACATTTTAATATCTCACATTTTTTTTTTGTATTTTAATTGCGAGTTATAAATTATAGGATATAAACTCGCAGTTGCGAGAAATTAAGCTTTTTTTCTCCAACTGCGAATTTAAATCTCACAATTCTGACTTCTTTTCTCTTTCTATAAACTCGCAATTGCAAGAAAAAAGTCTGAATTGTGAGATATAAACTCAGAATTGATTTAAAAGCTTAATTTCTCGCAACTGCGAATTTATATCCCATAATTTATAACTCTCAATTGTGATAGAAAAAAATTGTGACTTCTTTTCTCTTTCTATAAACTCGCAATTGCGAGAAAAGTCATAATTGTGAGGAAAAAAAAGTCAGAATAACAAATGATCCCAATTCTGACTTTTTTGCTCGCAATTGCGAGTTTATATCTCGAAATTCAGACTTTTTCCTCAGAATTGTGATATAAATGTGCAATTCTGACTTTTTTTTCTCAGAATTGTGATAAAATGTACAATTCTGACTTTTTTTTCTCAGAATTGTGATATAAACGCGCAATCGCGAGTTATAAAATCAGAATTGTGAAATACAAATTTGCAATTCTGACTTTTTTTCTCAGAATTGTGTGATACAAACTCACACAAACTCACGCGCAATCGCGAGTAAAAAAAATCAGAATTCTTCTTAACCTTTATTTAACTAGGAAAGTCACATTGAGGTTAAAACCTCTTTTACAAGTGAGACCTAGTCCTAGAATTGTGAGATATTAACTCACAATTCTGAGAAAAAAGTCAGAATTGCAAGTTTGTATCATGCAAGAATTGCGAGATAAGTCGCAATTACCTTTTTTATTTTTTATTCAGTGGAAACAAGCTTCCATAGTTTTTCCAGTAAAACTAAAAAACAACAAAAAACTTTTAACTGTTTTGTAGGACCAGCTTGATCTTTCGAAAAAGGAAAACATGCGCTTGCACGAGAGAGAGCGTCAGCTGGAAACAAATATAAAGACTTTGCAAAATTGCCTAAAAGATGCAAAAGAAGAGGTATGAAAATTGAATGAGAAAGCTGCGAAGTTGGACATTATGTACTGTTTTTTTTTTTTTTTTTTTGGGGGGGGGGTTCTACAGTGGTGGTGATCCTCAGTCTTCTGTCAAATCAGTTATGGTCTTTACTTTAATAGGTGCAAAGGCTACAGGGTATCATTGCAAGCCGTGCCACACAATACAACCATGACATCAAAAGAAGAGAAAGGGAGCACAACAGAGTAAAGGAGCGCCTCAATCAACTACTCATTGCCAAAAAGGAAAATAAACAAGGTATTATGTATTACTTATATATCAACCAATAATATTACTATATTGTGTATATTTTTAATAATAGATACAATATTAGGAAGGCTGCATCACCAAGGCTGCATTTATTCTATCAAAAATATTTTGGAATATTATTACAATTACTGTACTACTTTACTTTGTCAGGAATGGAAGTTTTGAATTATGTTGGAAGGTCGGACGGGAGGAGATGTCTTTGGAAAACTGGAAAAACTGAATCCAGGTAAAATACATAATCATTTGTTTTTTGTTGTTGTTGCAGTTTTAATTGTTCCCTTCAGTATAATGTCATATAAAAAACATTATTTTTTTTTTTTTTTTTTTTCAGACATGAGGGAGAGATGTACAAAACTCTTCTCAATGAATTTGATAACCGTCAGAGGGAGCTAATGATGGAGAACATAGAGCTGAAGAAAGTGCTTCAACAAATGAAACGAGAAATGGTGGTGGTTTTAAATTCAAAGAAGACATGCCAAAAGGAAGAGAAACAAAGCAATAATATGGATCAGGTTTGACTGTCATGTCCATAACAACCATTTTACACTGAAGACTTATTTGTTATATGTGCTTGCTGTATAAGTGTTATTTTTATTTTTAAGATGAAGAGTTGATCTCTCAAACGTTTTGCACTTTATGGCACCTTTTTTCCACGTCTTTTTGTTGCCTCTGTTGAAGTATAATAAACGAACAGTTGGAGAGCCTCTGCCCTATTCGTTGTGTACAGATCCTTTTTTCTACTTTTTGATTTATGCACCCAGTAAGTTTTGTGACATTAGACTGTCCATATACATTTGGCGCTACACCATTTCCTTCACCATATTTTTGAGCTATTGACATTTTTAACCAACAACAAAAAAAAGAAGAATGATTTTGGTCATATTTCAGTTGACTCTGCAGACAAATTCAGATGACGAGGAACCTTTGAAAGGACATCCTGAGATGTCCTGTGATCACGCTCGGGAGAAACTGACCAACAGCATTCGTCAGCAGTGGAGGAAACTCAAACATCATGTTGAGAGACTGGACAGCCAAGGTAGAGGATTAGAATTAAGGGTGTGTTTACACTTGGATTAAAACGAACTCTGGTGCGATTGCTCTCCTAGTGCAGTTCATTTGAATAAGCATGAGCATTGCCAACTGAACCCTGGTGCTACGTTGCCCATTACATTCGATACAGGCGTCAGAAACTATGTCTCCTTGCAGCAGATCTTCATTTGTGTGCAAGGGAGGAATTTCTGCCACTGTTTTGACTCCTTTACACATTTTATAAACTCTTCATGAGTTCTCGGCTGGTAAAAGTACCATCATTTGTGCGCACATACAACGAGCGCATTTAGTCCAGCACACAGCATTGTTTTGGATGTTCTGTAAAGTCCGTCACAAATTATACATCATGAAAGCTATTTTGTTACATGTTTAGTAGTAAAAATGACAGTGTGAACGCTAAGCAAACCAGGTCTAAAGGGCCGTTCACACCAAAAACGATAACTACAAACTGCCACTTTAAATGCTCAAGCTCATAAAAAAAGAATGTTTTTATCGTTCTGAAAATGATTCCAACAATATCGAATTGAACGATATTGAAGTGTGGACTCTACTATTCTTTTACTGTAAGTTTAGAATGATTTTTTAGAACTACTATATATCTTTATCATTTTCATTAAAGTTACAGTATAGCCTCAAATGTTTTGATCCGGACCAAAAGAACCAAGAGAACTGAACTCCAAGTGCGAAACACACCCTAACCTTTTTGTTCATCACCGCCTTTTCTGATTTATTTCTTTTGTGGCTTTATCAGTCAATACACACGACTTAGACACACAAAGCTATTGTAAAATGAATATACAGATGCTTATTATATTTTGTTATGCAACATCAATGGTGCAAGCTGGAGACAGCGAAGAGATGATCGCCAAACAACTCCATGAAGAGGAGATAGAGAGGCTCAAACAAGAAATTCAGCAGTGCAAAGAGTTTATTCAGACTCAACAACAACTTCTGCAAGTAAGTAGAGGCACAGTCAAAAAATCCATTCCGATTTGAAGCTTGTGACATATAAACACGCCCATCAACCCGATGACTTTATTTAGCGTTCAGATTCATTAAGATGTCTATTTAAATATAGCTATTAATGCTTAAAATTACAAGTAAACACAGCTGCTTTCCTAGACCAGCTTTTGTTTTTTTGTTTTTTTTTACAGCAACAGCTCAACACACCCTGTGATGAGGAGACTGCAGCTGTTCTGAACGATTCCTACATGCTGGAAGAGAAGGAACGCTTGAAAGAAGAGTGGAGAGTGTTTGAAGAACAGAGGAAAAACTTTGAAATGGAAAGGAGAAATTTCACGGAGGCTGCCATCAGATTGGGCCATGAGGTTCTGACCTGTGTCCGGTTTTTATGGACTTCTGAATTCAGTTCTTAATTCATCTTGATTTTACCACATTGTTCTCTTCTTTCAGAGGAAGTCTTTCGAGGACGATCGTGCAACATGGCTCAAACATCAGTTTCTGAACACAACATTTGCAGACCAGATGAAACCACAAAGTCGCACGACGGAAGAATTTTCAAAGCGTGAGTGATTATTTTTTGCTAGTTTAATTTCTCTTTAAAATAAAACTTGAAATTTGTTTTCTGATTTTGCAGACTCCGCTCATGAGGAGAAACTCATTTCAATTTCTGGTAAAGTCAGTAAATCTCATCTTTAGTCTGTCAACCTATGGAACTGCTTGTAGATGGAGCTACATTTTCTTCCAACATCAGAGGAGAGATACTCGGATCCAATATGAATGAGTTTGAATGTGATTAAAGTCCACCAATATCTTTATGAAGAATTTACAACAACCAGACATGAATATTTAACAGAATTGTGGATAAGATTGTCAGAGACTTAAGCCTGCTGAATCTTACAAGCCTCTGAATTGTGTACGTTTTGAAAGAAGCAATGTTTTAAATATGGCCATGTTGACTTTTTGAAACATTTTGCATTTTCATTTAGAAAATCCATATAGAATTTTATTCATATTGTGTTTTGCTAGTAGAAATTAATTGTATTAGTTATAGTTTTTGTATGGTTTACTTCTAGGTACTTGAATAATCTTATGCATCATTTTAAACAGTGTTGTTACAAATATATATTTTATTTTTTGTTACTGAATATGGCGTAAAGTCCCTTCAGTCTAAGTTGTAAGAAAAAAGTATTCGACTTATCTAGATCAAATAGTTTATATGTCCATTGTATTTATTGTGCATTTGCATTTAAACGTACATTTTTATTTATTTTATCTTTTAGACTTTTTATAGTTAATCAGTGCACCACCATTATTGTTTACATCACCTCCAAAACCACAAAGTTTTGATTTCCTCTTCCATATTGATAAAGTGCTTAATATATCATACTAACAAATAGGGACGGATCCTAAAATTAATGTATTTTAGATATAAAATGGGCTATTAAGGAATAAGCTTTGTTTATATAAAATGGCAAACTGGAATAATACTGTAGCCAGTGTTTCATAATGCTTTAAGTAATATTTATTCAAATAAAGTAACTTGTGTAAAAACGTGGAATAATTACAAATTCATATAGTCTACAAAAGTGGTCCGCACCTCCTGTTGTCTCAATGCAACGGGAAATGTTTTTTGGGAAATGTTTTTAAAAAAATTACATTTTACGTTTTGAAGCATTTACATGTAACTTGTCCGTTGGGATGTAAACTTTTGGTTAAATGTTTTTTTACATTTTATGTTTTCATTTTCAAAATGAAAGGATGACGTGATACTTTTCCTTTGATGCAAAGGATTCCTTTGAATCGAATTAGGCTACCATTAGCGCAAAACTTGTTCACATGGAGTCACAACGAGTATTGATAATGGCGTAATAAAGGAGTCTAGTTTCGAATTTTTTGGTGTCCATTCAAATCAAAATTCCCAAGAACACGACCTTCCGTGTTAAGGTAAACGTAGGTTACGATTTCTTGCTCTCCTAGTTCTGTAAAAATGTGTCATGTCTATGATTTACAGTTTTTTTATGCTTACACACTAAAAGTGGTAGGCTACTTGACGCCCAACCATTCAGTCATATACCTAATCTTCAGAACAAGTCTGTGTAACTGCAAGAAAATTATCCGCTTTACACTCGTTTTGCAATTGTAAAACAAACTTTTTGCAAAACACTAAACACAGTTGTTCAAATCTAACAGCTCTTTTGAAAATCAGCCATTTAAATGCCACACTTTCATTTACCTATTATATATACACCCAATAATAATTTGAAAACACTTAAGGCTATAATTTGTTCACTTAGAAATAAAAATGTAATGTTTTGAGAAACAATAAATAACAATACATTTTTCACTTTTGCATTTCTGTTCATTTTGTAAATATATCTGTCATGTGGTTGAAGAGCGAACCCAAACGCAGACGATGGCCCAGTCCCAATACTCACTTGAGCCCTAAGGCCTTCCTGGAAGTGGACACTTGTTGAAAGTGCACTTAGCGGAGTAAGTGTGCAAGGGCCCGAAGCTGTGAAGAGCAGAATTGGGACAGTTCTCTTACGAGAGGTTCTCTCGTATTGCGTAAGCTAGCTTACGCTGCGGGAAAGATTCATCTTTGCTGAGATATTGAAGCCAAAAAATTATTTCATAATTTTGTATCCATACACAACGCAGTTCCTCTGCGGCAGACCTAGAGCGGGCTAGCTAGCAGCTCATTGGTTCGCTCAGAGAGAACTGCTTAAGCCTATGGGAGAGCGGGGCTGAACCCGCTTCCAATGAGAGGCGCCCGCGCGCTCATTGCGTCATGACCCGCCAGAATGGGCGTGGCCATGGTGTATATAAGGAGCTCTCCCAGGCTTATATGTTGATTCATTTCATCTTCAGCAAGCTGCACGCTTCTGCTGTTCCTGAGAAAAGCCATCGCCGTCGAAGAAGGCATCCTCTAGCGAGCTCAAGGACCCTGAAGAAGCCGGCCGTCTTCGCCACCTTCAGCCGCCCTGCAAGCTAGGCCATCCGACGATTTGTATCCTTTCTCTATATCTAAAAGAGCCGAGCGTCTTTTTAAAGATGTCTCGTTTTTCCTGCGGCTCTTGCCGCGCTCGTCTCGAGGACGGAGACCGCCATGTCATCTGCGCTCTCTGCTTGGGACTCGAGCATGCAGAACTCGCCCTCGCTGATGGAGGATGCGACCTCTGTGAAAGCCTGCCGTTATCGTCCCTGCGGGCACGACTTCTGGCAGTGAAAACCGCTCCCGCGCCGCCTATTCTCTCGCCGCGTAAAAAGAAACGCCGCTCTCAAAGGCCGCCGGAGCCCCCAGCGGAAACATGCGGGCCGCCGCCTCCCGCTTCCCGCTCTCCCTCCCCGCCCCTGCCGGACATTCAGTTGCCGCCGAGTGGCCGCTCTGTTGTTTCCGATGACGCCGCGGAGGAGAAGGACTCCTGTTCACTGCTCGCTTCTGACAGTGAAGACTGGTCATCTCTCGGATCCGCGAGAGAGTCGACGGGGACCCGCGCCGGGATAGAAGAGGAGCTGATGCGCCTCCTCTCACAGGCCGTCGAACGCCTCGGTCTCGAGTGGTCTCCTCCACCCAAGCAGGCCCCGAACCGAATGGACGGTAGCTTTTTTCATCGGCGCTCGACCCCCGCGTGCACCCGGGCCGCTCCATTCCTGCCTGAACTTCACGCAGAGCTGACAAAATCCTGGAATGCACCGCTCTCGGCTAGAAATCGCTCCGATATATCCGCCTCGCTGCGCTCGGTGGACGGAGCCGCCGAGAAAGGCTATGCAGCCATGCCGCCCGTCGAGGACTTGGTCGCCACGCACCTCTGCCCGCCCTCCGCTAGATGGCGTTCTTCACCCACGCTTCCTTCGAAAGCTTGCAGAGCGACCTCGAGCTTTCATGCTCGCGCTTACGCCGCCGCTGGTCAGGCCGCCGCTGCGCTTCACTCTATGTCTGTCCTCCAAGTGTTACAGAGCGATATTCTCCGTGAATGGGCCGAAGGCGGTAGAAAAACCCCCCCCGCCGTCACGGATCTGAGAAGTGCTACGGATCTCGCCCTTCGCGCCACTAAAGCCGCCGCACAAGCTCTGGGGAAATGCATGGCCAGCCTTTGTGTTGCTGAGAGACACTTATGGCTCACGCTCGCCGACATGGGAGATTCTGAGCGCGCCGCGTTTCTCAACGCGCCCCTCTCCCCGACGGGCCTGTTTGGATCTGCAGTCACGGGAATCGTCGATCGCTTTTCTGAGGTACAGAAAGCTACTCAGGCGATGAACTTGTTTCTACCCCGCCGCGCTAGCTCTTCAGCGGGCCGCTCTCACGAGCCCTCCGCCAGAGCCCCATCACAGCGCCCCCCTCCGCAGACTCAAACAGCTCAGCGCAGTCAGAGCGGCCGCCCTCGCCCTCGCTCTCGCTCTGACAGCCGCCGCAGACCGCCGCCCCCCCGTGGCCCGCGTCCTAAGATCACGCTGAAGCCTGATCATCAGAAGTCTGCCTAACAATGTCAAGAAAACGACGGTGCTCTCCCGCTGCGGCCGGACCGCCGTCAAAGCTTCGCCCTCTGCCAGTCCCCGTTATTTCGCCGACTGCTGTAGTGTTGAACGCCACAAACAAGCCGGTGTCCCAGCCCGCTTGCGAGCGACAAAAAGCCGTTTTTACGGCTACCCAGAGAAATCTAAAAAAGAGAAATTTTGCCAGTTGTGTAGAAAATGTGCCCACAATCATGTGTTCACCCATACACACAAGCATAACATATCCCGTGTCTCTATCAGAGCCCCATCACATGAAACGGGCACAGCCCGCTCTAATATCAGAGAACATAAACACGCCCACGAGCTCGTGCACGTGTCCCCTCTCTGCTCGCTCTGTGTCACGGCCCATAGACTCCTCTCTGAGTGCAAATCCCGTTGCCACACACATTCAAAGCGCGCCCACACACTGTGTCCAGCCCGCTATGTGCAGCAATCAGGGCAATACAGCCATTCGGCCACTAGCCGCATGCTCCAAAGCGTGGGAAGCCATTCCAGGCATTTCCCCGTGGGTGTTAAGCATTATAAAGAACGGCTACCTGCTACAGTTTCGCCGCCGCCCGCCTCGTGCGCGCGCGCAGCTCGAATCTTCTGTCAGCCCGCTGGCCGCCGGCACGCTCCGCTCAGAAATTGCGACGCTGTTGCAAAAGGGCGCGATAGAGAGAGTCCCGCCATCTATGACCGAGTCGGGGTTTTACGGCCGTTATTTTCTGGTTCCCAAGAAAGACGGCGGCCTCAGACCGATCTTAGATCTCAGGTCTTTGAACAAAGCACTCATGAAGAGACCGTTCAAGATGCTCACTACCAGGAAACTCCTCGCGCAGGTGCGCCAGGAGGACTGGTTCATATCTCTAGACCTGAAAGACGCCTATTTTCAGATCCAGATAAATCCCCGTCACAGGCCATTCTTACGTTTCGCCTTCGAGGGTCTTGTTTATCAATACGCCGTTCTCCCGTTCGGCTTATCTCTGGCGCCCCGTACATTCACGAAGTGCATGGATACGGCGCTCGCCCCCCTGCGAAGCCAGGGGCTGCGCATTCTGAATTATCTGGACGACTGGCTGATTTTGGCCCAATCACAGACGGAGCTTCTGTCGCACCGCGCAGTTCTCCTCGACCATTTGGAAACGCTGGGCCTCGCTGTCAACTGGACAAAGAGCTCCCTTCATCCCAGTCAATCGATTTCCTTCCTAGGAATAGATTTGGACTCGGTCACGATGACGGCTCGCCTGTCTACACAGCGCGCGCGCAGTGTTCAGCGTCTAGCCGCCTCGTTCCAGATGGGCACCCGCAGGCCTCTGAAAATTTTTCAGAGGATGCTGGGTTACATGGCCTCAGCCTCCGCTGTACTTCAGCTGGGCCTTCTGCACATGCGCCCGCTTCAGTTCTGGTTGAACAGCCGTGTACCCCACCGCGAGTGGAACACGGGCCGCCAGCTGATCAGGGTTACGCAAACGTGTCTCACGGCGCTGCAGCCATGGACAGTAGCAGAATGGTTTCGTCTAGGCGTCACGATGGGGACATTTTCCTACCGAAAAGTCATCTCGACAGATGCATCCAACACGGGTTGGGGTGCAGTCTGCGAGGGCTCACCGGCCTTCGGCCACTGGTCGATTCAGGAAAGCCCTTTACACATAAACTGTCTGGAAATGCTGGCGGTCGAGAACGCGCTTTCGCACTTTCTCCCGCGCATCCAGGGACACCACGTCCTGATCCGTTCGGACAATATGGCCGTGGTCTCCTATCTCAACCGTCAGGGCGGTGTCAGATCCAGAAATCTCTGTCTACTGACGCACCGCATTCTAGTTTGGTCTCAGAGCCGCCTGCTCTCGCTCAGAGCGACGCACGTGCCGGGCCATCTGAACGACGGTCCAGACATACTGTCCAGGAACCTCATCTCCACAGGGGAGTGGTCCCTGAACTCACAGACGGTCCAGTTACTGTGGCGACTATTCGGCAGAGCAGAAGTAGACCTCTTCGCGTCAGAAGAGAACGCTCACTGCCCAATATATTTCTCGAAGAGCGAGGACGCGCTAGCCCAGGAATGGCCTCGCCGCCCGCTCTATGCATTCCCTCCGATCGCTCTGTTACCACAGGTAATTCAGAGGATCAGGGACACACGCCACTCGGTGCTCCTCATAGCCCCGCGTTGGGAGAGTCAGAATTGGGTTCCGGAGCTCACGCAGCTGTCACTGACAGCCCCGTGGCCCATCCCAGTCAGAGCAGATCTCCTCTCTCAAGCTCGCGGCACGATCTGGCACCCCCATCCACAGCGCTGGGCGCTACATGCATGGGTGATCAACGACTATTCGTTGATTTGCCAGAGGGAGTAAGAAACACTATCATACAGGCTAGAGCACCTTCCACGAGAAGGCTCTATGCGTCTAAATGGTCTGTGTTCTCAAAATGGTGCACCGACAAACAGCTGGACCCGCGGTCGTGCGAGGTGCCGTCTTTGCTTGTTTTCCTTCAAGAGATGCTGGACAAGGGCAGGTCCCCCTCCACTCTCAAGGTTTATGTGGCAGCCGTCGCGGCGTTCGCGGAACCCCGACGCGCTCAGTCATTGGGCAAAGACGAGTTAGTCATCCGCTTCCTCAGGGGAGCTAAGAGGATGAACCCTCCGCGGCCCCCGTCGGTTCCGGTTTGGGATCTTTCTATAGTCCTGGAAGCTATGAAAGCACCCCCGTTCGAACCGCTCGAGTCTGTGGATCTGAAATACCTCTCGCTCAAAACCGTTTTCCTGACGGCTCTGTCCTCAGTTAAACGCGTTGGGGATCTTCACGCGCTCTCATCCAGCGCCGCGTGTCTTGAGTTTGGACCGAATGATTCGATTGTCATTCTCAAACCTAGGCATGGCTATGTCCCGAAGGCGATTGGTACCCCGTTCAGGGCTCAGATTATCTCCCTATCGGCTCTGCCTTCATCCGATAGTGAGCGCGATGCCAATCTCCTTTGTCCGGTGCGGGCTCTGAGATTGTACACTACGCGCGCTGCCGCGTTCAGACGCGCTGAGCAGCTTTTCGTGTCGTTTGGGGGGCGCACCAAGGGTCTGGCCGCCTCAAAACAGACACTGTCTAGATGGATAGTGGACGCTATCGCCTCTGCTTACGCATCTAAATGCCTGCCCTGCCCTCTGGGCATCAGGGCGCACTCCACTAGAGGCATGGCCTCATCGTGGGCATGGTCCTGTGGAATTTCCGTTCATGACATTTGTGTGGCCGCGGGATGGGCCTCCCCGTCCACTTTTGTCAGGTTTTATAACTTGGAAGTTCCCGCCTTGCAGGCAAAATTACTAGCTGTCTGACGAACAGCTCTCTAAGAAGCTGCATTTCTGGAGGTCCCTCACAACCGGTTCGCCCCTTGTGCTCTCCTGTAATGCTTATACACTTCATGTGCCCGCTCTGCTGGCCCCATACATGCTTATGTGTACACTTCATGAGCCCGTTCTGCGGCCTCTTTGTACATTCACTCCACGTTAAAAAATTCCCCCGGTATATCCCTGGTTTTTTCATGAGTGGATTCGTAGCGCGCACGGCGTTGGCCAGGTGTTCCCGCAGCGTAAGCTAGCTTACGCAATACGAGAGAACCTCTCGTAAGAGAACGAATCGGTTACCTAACGTAACCTCGGTTCTCTCTAGAAGAGGGAACGAGTATTGCGTTCCCGGCCGTGCTTGCGCTACTAGCGTTTCGCTTCACGCTGAAATAAATCAACATATAAGCCTGGGAGAGCTCCTTATATACACCATGGCCACGCCCATTCTGGCGGGTCATGACGCAATGAGCGCGCGGGCGCCTCTCATTGGAAGCGGGTTCAGCCCCGCTCTCCCATAGGCTTAAGCAGTTCTCTCTGAGCGAACCAATGAGCTGCTAGCTAGCCCGCTCTAGGTCTGCCGCAGAGGAACTGCGTTGTGTATGGATACAAAATTATGAAATAATTTTTTGGCTTCAATATCTCAGCAAAGATGAATCTTTCCCGCAGCGTAAGCTAGCTTACGCAATACTCGTTCCCTCTTCTAGAGAGAACCGAGGTTACGTTAGGTAACCGATTCGTTTTGCACACATCACTATCTACGTCACTTCTGTTGTGATCAGGGGAGTAAACACCGTTCATTTGGCTAATGTGTGTGCTGTGCTGCTTATAATAGCTGTCGCATGACACAATCCTTTGAATGAAAAAATGTATATCTTTTTTTACTCTTAGCTCCCAACCTTTCTGTTAATGTTATTAATATTAAATTAGTTTTTGGCTAAGATAAATTGTGATAACTGATAAGATAAATTGTGATTGAGGTTTACCTGAGCTTATACTGCCTTACCTCACAGCGATTCGAAACAATTTTAATTATGTTATTATGGAAATTGATATATGAAATTCTTCCCATCCCATACATGAAAAAATACATGACGTGTTGGTGATATGTAGGGTATATATTAAAATAGTCTTACACAGGTTATATGAAATAAAATGACACAACCCTGTCTCTTTTTGTTACATTTTAGTTTTATTGATCAATAATAGCCATTATTAAAGTATAACTAGCCTAAAAAGTATAAGAAGCTATATAAGTCAAGAAATAAAGCAAGTTAAAAGATTCAGTCAAACATAAGTCAATAGGCTAATGTTACAACGTTACCGTTAAATAGCCTAAATATATAAAATTATGAAACTTCACTTTGCCCTCAGCCAAAATGATTCGCCAGGGAACAAATCATAGATTAATGAAACCAAAGATCGCCCGTTAGATATACACAAGCCGATTTATAGCTCATGTTTAACCACTAGACACAGAGCCTGCGGGAAACGTCAGAATGACTAGCCGAGGTAAGGCTGTCTGATCCCTGGAACTCCGAAAACGTCAGATCAAATTTTTAAATAGGCGTTATCTTTATAAATAAACCACAGATTTGAGCTTTAAACAACTATATTCTCGACTGAAAAACTCTTAAAACTAAATTTCGTGACACAATAACACTAATATTTTTAAATTTCGCGGCCTTGAAAAACACTTCACACCGGCTTCCTTTATCTTCGGAGTTTCCGCTCCCGAACAGCAGCACCATAGCAACCGTTCTCCCCCATTGGTTAGCTGTTCGAAACGTCACAACACTACAAGGATTCTGGGTAATAGCCCACAGCAAAGTGACGTCTGATGCACACTTGCGAAAAGGGTGCATTAAGTGCCCTTACGATCACCCCTGGAGAACACATTAGAGGATCGGGACACCCTACGGCCTTGCACCCCTTAGCGAGAACGCGCATTTGAGGGGCACAAGGGCGCAAGTGCGGATATTGGGACAGGGCCGATATGCAGACTAGTGATGGGAAGTCCGGTTCTTTTCCGCGAACCGGTTCTTTCGGACAGTTCGTTTTAATGAACCGGTTCAAAAAAACGGTTCACCAGTTCTTTTACGACGTAATGACGTAAAATTTACGTCATCACGTAATGATGTCAATTCTATCCTCCCGGCGGATAAAAGTAACCTGGCCCTAGCCAGATGAATTTCGCTCTGCCTAGCTTCACTCACATCCATCTGGAACCTCTTCCATTGAGAGTGATTTCTCCAACCAACTTTATGGTTTAGCCAATCAGGACGTAGGGCGGGAGTTTCATAGATGTGACGTAGTGGAGAAGCGACCGTGAGACTGTTTTGATTCAGACAACAATGGCGGCTCGCATCGAGGAAACAAGCGTTAACATTGATGCTGCTATTTCATCCGTGTTGTCCAATCTACCTAATATTGTTTCATTAAAAGAACATCAGAGAACGGCTCTTAAGGCTTTTGTTGGTGGAAACGATGTTATATAGATCAGTGCCTTCTCCCGACCGGATTCTTCAGAGTCACGGGTTGGCTTCGGTGTGAGTGGTTGAAATAGCACGTCGATAAAGATGACAGACAAGTGGCTTATCCAATCATATGCAAGGATTTTTGATAAGGCCCAGCCTTCTGAAACGCAATTTCAATGGATCGGTTCCAGATGGATGAGTGAAGCTAGGCGAAGCGAAATTCATCTGGCTAGGGGCCAGGTTAGGATAAAAGTACTTTGAATTAAAGGCATTTGTAATCATAACTTCAGTTAAATAATAGTACTCATCGTCATAATCATCTTGGATAAGTTTACATTTACATTTTGCGAACCCTGCTGCAGCCTAGATGATGTGCTAACGCGGATGTTTTACATATTTTAAATATATAAAATGCATTAAATGGTCTTCATCATTTGATTCGTTATTAAATAATCTTACATTTCGCCGAATTCACCCTCTCATTTAAGTCCTGGGTTCACCTGTACTGCGTGCTCATGTATCAGCACCATAGACTGCAAAAAGATCAGCACAGGATCAGTCGGCCGAAACAAAGGTTGGTGTTTGGTGTCCTGAATTTTTGTATATATTTTTTTTATATATAAGGCACTTAAATGCTAATTTCTAAAGACTTATGGGAACAGAATTTTTTTTGAAAAATAAACAATTAAATGGCACTTTCTGGAGAGTTTTGTGCAAAGAAATTGAGAAAATGAGTCTTACATGATATGTGAAAAACTGCAAGGTTAAGAGCATATACTTTGCATTGTTGTATGTTGTGGCAAAAATTCATCTCAAACCAACATCACTGCGTAAGAGACACTCAGAGTCAAATTATATAAAATAGAAGTATTTATTCTTGCAAGAATAGGAGCAGCCTAATACACAGTTGTTACCCTGTGCAGAAGAGTGACACACCCCCAGACAGACTGAACTAGCTTTTATCTTAGTTTCAAGGCCTTCTTCCCCCCAGAGCCTTCCTCCCAGTAGTTTTCCATAGACGTCACTAGTTGGCCCACTAAGCTCCCCTGCACCAAATGGCCTTCTGACATCTAGGTCAGAGGTCCTTGTTCGTCTGTTCTCTGTCTGGAGTGTCTCCCTCTTCTGCCTCCCCAGGTACATAAACAGAATCTTCTCTCACTACAAGTGAGAGACACACATGTGACATTCTTTGAATCATCTATATTTTACTAAAGATCAATGAATATCAGGGACGTGCACAGGGGGGTTGCTCAGGTTGCCCGGGCAACTGCCCATATGCCCTTCTCACTCAAGTTGCCCTTCCGAGAAAAAAATTTAATCGTACAATGGATGCAGAATTTCACATAGGCCTAGATTAAAAAAAAAATCGCAAAGCCTCATTTACTTCCATTCGGGCACCGAAAATGAAAGTCAGTATGAAGGGCAAACGCTGCACGCGACCATAGACCGCACGCGACCGGCGTAGGGCCACGCAAATTACTTAAGGCCACGCCTCCATCTCGTGTCACAGTCATAGCGCGCCGTCAAATGTGTAGCTACAACATCCACGACAAAATGAAGCGAAACTATCCTTCTGGTCACGAAAAGAGGAAGAAGAAAAAAACCATGAGAGTGAATTGCGGGAACAACAATCAGGTAAACTTGTGTTCTCTCCTCTCTAAGTTTGATGTCAGCAAAGTTTGATGTTTTTCGGTCTTGCTAACCTAGCTGGGCAGGCAGTGCATCTCTTGCATCACTTTGTGGCTGACAAAAGTGAGAGTAAAATACAATTATTTATTACGTTTGATTTTGATAAACGACAAAGTGCAACGGTGTTTGTTTACTGCAGCTCGGAAAACATAACCGCGTCGCGTGTGTTATTATCGTGCGTTCATATGCGCGTTGCCGAAATGAAACTCGCATTTTTCAAGCAGAAATATGTGGAGACCAGACATACTGTACAATACATGCACGTGAATGATGGCACTCCCAATCAAAGTACACATTATACTTTTAAAACAAGACACTGGTTATCTAGTCTCAGTGTAGTTAAAAACTCTAAACAACTGCACTAATTATGCAAGATAGAAAGCAATGTATTGACAATTTGACATTGATTGACTATTGATTTATAGGCTATATTGAATTAAAAATGTTGATTAGCTGGACATACTGGTCAAAATGGATGCACATCCCTCAGTAAATAATAACCATAAATCAAGAATTGCTTCAACATGCATAATACAAAATTAAACAAATCATACTGATGCCGAAAATGCCCAGGCTGTAGAAAGAACCAAAGTTAATCCCAAAAGCCAAAGCTCAGGGTTATAATTTATTATTTTCTTCTTATTTATGTTTACGTTAATATTCACTTACTTAATAATATTCACTTATTATCTTAACATTCTATAGAAAATACTCTATTCAATAAATACTGTGTGTTTGAACCTCATTCTGTTCTATATTGTTGTACTTATTCTTTGACTGTTTTGTTTAAAGGAGGGAGGATTGTATGGGAGCACTGAAGTGTCAGGTGTGACTGTGGCAATGGCAAATGGTTTACATAGCTCACGACATCACAGGTCAGGTAGAGGCCCCTTAGCAGAATTTTGCTTAGGGCCCCAGGGAGGTCAGGATCGGCACTGGGTGTAGCAGTCGATTCTGTTCCTTACCGGAGTTCCTGTTCCCTTTACGCAATCATACTACAAATCATGCGTAGTTGCCCAGATGAGCAAAAAGCACAATTGAATGTACGGGAAGCCAAAAGGTTAAAAAAGGATTGTGTTTTTTCCGAAATCTAAGCGTTTTTATTTTTATTAGAAGCGAGTTTTTCCCTATCTGTCAAGAATTCAATCCAGATTATTTATTAAATTATTATTTTTTTAAATTAAAAAACAATAAACAATAATATGAGGAACTCTTTTTCTCATGTGTATTTTGGTGACATTTAACATATTGTTAATACATTTTGTATACTGTTTACAAAGTTGCATATCATAAACCTGTCATCTTTGACGTTTGCAATCTTTATAAATAATAATAAGACCTAGACCATAATATGAGGCATTGCGTTTGGACATAAACACGGTCAGATAAGGCAATTTGTATGGGCAAAATTCAACTGAATATATTCCTTCATATAGCCCGTGAGTTTTGGGGGTAGTGCCCTTTTTTCAGGTCAGAGCAACTGCCCCACAAAATTCCTGTGCACGTCCCTGATGAATATCATTAAAATTGCCACCACAACTCCTCACTTTTTATCATTCTGATTACCCATAATCACAATAATAAACAATAAGACAAATTTTAAGTCCTATCATCACACTACTCTTCATCTCTGGTTTCCACATAACTGATCACTCTTCTTAAACATTTGTGGAAGAACATTTGGAAAAGTAAAAAGCTTAGGCTGTTTTGTGGGGATAGTCCCTTAAGTATTAGCAAGCAAGTAAAGATTTTATCTGAAGCCGGGCTGAATGAATAAGCACTGTTATTGCACTCCTGACCTAGATCAGACCCTCAGTCACCTCAGAATAAAAAAGAAATAGTTTACAGATTAGTAGGAAAACCATCAATCCAAACATAATGAATAAAAGTAGAAAAAAATCCCTCATTTCAAACCCTGTCCTTGTACGCCACCTCGTAACACGGATGACCGCTGTTTGTAACCTTCTTTAAATCTTTTGCCCTTAATCATTCTCAGAAAATAAACAAATAGAAGAAAAACAAACAGAACATACATTTAACACATATCTCACTGTAGCTCCCGCTACCTGTATCGTCACATAATTTTGTTCATCCTTGGGATAGACTGTCATTTTCACCAATTGAACAGACAGCATGTTTCACCTGTCACTGTAATCATATTCACCCATGAATAACAAAATTATTAGAATAACAATCCTAACTCCTATCATTAAGCCTTTTCCATTAATCTACGCCCATCTCCATATTTCATCTCGGTTTTCCTAACCATCTTTTGTTCACTTCTAATTCAATTTAGTAAGCTCTATTTAATGCCATATTTAACAAAATCTAACCAGAGAAGTCTTATAATTTTATCCATTCTTCTAACCAATGCAGTTGTTCAATATTAACTCTAATATTTCCATTACGGACACAATCAATATATTTTCTACATTAATTAATAGATCTTCTCTTCCCAAAAACATTTTCCTTAAATATTTCCTAATGAATAAGTAACCAATCAAATCTTTCGATCTACTGTATATCAATACTAAGCCCTATTTTGATTTAATCAAATAAAATCCTCAAAATAATCACAAAACCACATTCTTAAACCATTAGTTGGTTCACATCCTCCTCCAGGCGTGTTGATCATCTCGTTCGCCCCATGGACTATGGGATGGTTGTGGCCTGTTGGTGTAGGTGAGAGGCTTGGACCCAGGTGTCACACTCTCCAACCATTTTCTGATCCTTATAAGGTTTTCCCTTAAATCACGACCGCACCCCCACTGGAGTGAACTGTCACCTGTGAATGGAGACCTTAAGTATTTTGTTAGTGGCCGCTTGTCTTTCCCTCGTCCCTTTTGGTGTGACCTGTGGAATTTTCACCATCTGTTTACAAACTGAAGCATTATCTCCGGATAATTTCTTGCTCACTTAATAGCACTCGGGGTCCTTTTACCCTGAAAAACACTCAACCCACTTTGCTCATGTCCACACAATATTTATACATTTGGAACAGAATTAGTTCTGTTTGATCCAATCCATCCTGACATTCTGTAAAAGGAAAATTTTAAGTTATGCGCTGCGCAGGTGTAGCACCTTTCTGCCACACTAATAACCCAGGCCAGGACAGTTAGCCAAATTCATCCATAACCATTATTTTATTGGGCACATTTTGCCCTGTCTCCCAATCCTGCATGCTCTCTGTAAAGAGAAACAAATTTCGAGGTTATTGTCAGATAGTAAAGTACGTAGTTTCTTTTGTCTACTGTTCTCCCGTGGCCTTCGATGCCCTGGCGTTTCCTGTTGAAACAATCTTTGTTATTGGTGTGTGCGGCACACTCACAGACATCAATTTTGTTAGGCAGAAAAAATGGCTTCTTTCAGGGCTTTTATCCAATTACCCCTAGTGTTCTCCCAACATTTATTCAGCAAATGTGAACCCCTTAATAAACCATATTTGGCAATTGTTATACCATCTCCCTCTTGATGCACGACACAACTCGAGCATCAATTTAACATAACATTTAACATAGTGTTTTTATAAAGTTTGCCATCAACACTAACCCAAACGTTGTCCTTCAGACAAATTTCCTCCAGACATCTTTCTCTGCCTCTGAAACAAAAATATTACATTCTTCACTTAAAGCCACAATCTCATCTTCTTATCGAAGTATTTGAAAGGCAACGGCCCTCAGTCTCACAGCGTATTCTGCTTTTCAGGCCTGTTGTTTGGTCTCTCAAGTCAGTCATCTACAAACATTTCCAAAGTCATCAATTATTTCTATCAGGTCAGGTAGTGCTGTGCAGACTTGGTCAATGTCAGTCAATCATTTCTCCCCCTTTGTTCACAATAATCATAAATGTGAGGGGCTCTCTTGTTAATTTCATGTTGACTTAGCCAACATGTCACTTTGTTGTTTCCCTCAAATATACAACATTTTCATTTATCTCAGCCTATGCCAGATGGTGATCTACAACTACACAATTCCAATTTACTTAAACTGATCTTCAAATCTACATTATGTATGACAAAAGTATTACTACCAGACAGAGCTTGATGGCCAATCAACTTAAAGCTTGTCCCATGTTCTGTATCATCTTTTCATCAGATTCACTCAGCATTTGCCTTCTTTAAAATTTGTCATTTGCCTTAACCCATCTGTAATGATAAACTCATTCCAGAGGTTAATGACGCAATATACACACCATTCAGGCGGAATATTAGTGCCCCAAACTAATACATACAAGACATAAAGTGCTGTCACCATCACACGCACTCATACTAGACACACATTTGTTAACTGCTCATTCTCAATGTTTACTTTTCTTTATATTATTGCTTAAAGATTTAAATTTTAAATAAGATTTTAACCTTTCCATTTGTCTGTAGCTTCTACCTAATTTTACATGGTATCTTAACCACTTTCAAAGCACGTCTGTTCATTATTCATTTGAATTTAACAAGGTCAGCTGGGTTGTTTTGTTTCATTATCATTATTTTGCTTCAGCTTGCTCTAGCAGGCAGATAACAGAAAGACAGACACAGTTACCATCCCTTCCTCCAACTCAGGCAGTCTCTCTCACTATAAACAAATAATTTTTTTCACCAGCCTCCTAAGGCTGTAACTTAGACAAAATTTGTATTCATTACAATAACCTTTGACCATTCACCTTTGTCATCCAGACTTTCCTTAAATCAAAAGCTGTCTTCATCTTTAGCCACCACCATGTCTAACGACCTTCAAGAGTTAAAACTATGTCATAGACCTATTAGTTCAAAATCAACACTATGATTTTCCTCGCCCATAAGGCAACCAGTACATAAAAAGTTTTGCTACTGTCTCCACAACAACTAATGGCAATCCCCTCATGGTCTCAGCTGGCCCTTTAAAGCCCATTTCTGTTAGCCCTTTATCTATAATCTCCATCAGGGTGTTTTCCCCTGGAATATTTGCAGACAATGAAAAACAAGCCATACAATGAATGCGGTTTCTGGTGATTGGTATAGAGGAACACTCACGTTTCTGGGTCAGACTGCCTGTAACTCCTCACAGCTCATCCGCCCTAACGATAAAGGATGCTGCTGGCCTCACAGTCATCCGCTCCACTCTCATACCTTTCTCACATAAACACCTCCATCTTGAGATGCCCAATGACTTTACGTGATCCACTCTGGCTTGGGTTGCCCCCTGTCTGGCCAAAGAAGGTCTTACCCGTCATCGAGATGGTCACTCGTGCCCACTGGTGACCGCTCTTTCCAATCACACAATCAGTTCTCTTCAACAGAACTCAGCTGTTTTCTGGAGCTTAGGAAAGGCACGTTCAAGAGTCACCAGGGCCATTCGGATGGCCTAATAGTGTTCACACAGGGAGACAGGTCAATAACAACAGTATTTAATCACTTAAATCCATTAACTGTCTTAATAGCAGCAACCTAGCTACTTGGATTATACTCAGTGAATTTATATCACAACCGTACATTCAGTGTACTTCATCTATAGCCGGAGCCATCGGTCCTGAATGGTGGAGACTAAATGAGACAAAGAAGTTACTGGTCCTAAAATAAGCTAATCAAAATGTCATCTCTATCTGTATTATTATTTTAAATACTTCTTTAAAGTCATTCAGTTTTATTTTTAAAACATCTCTGTGTCTATGATCTTCAACTGAAACACTGTGCTTTACATATTATCACAGATACCAGCTTTTAGCTGACTCATTGAATGAGAGAGACTCTGAGACTCTATTGGATGGTACACTGCTCTCTCATATACTTCTAACATCAAACTTTTATCTATCATCTTTTAACTCTATCCCAGCTTAAGGCATCTTTGCCAGAAATTACATACGGTTTCAAATAAACATATTATTTATATTTGTCTTTTGCCCACCTCAGGGAATTTAGACATTACGAATTTCCACTCAGATTGAGTCTCTGTCGCACTGGCAGTTTCAGGCACAGCACACATCAGATTTTAGATAAGCGAACTGTTTCATTACAGCCCATAACAAACTTATCTTTTGAAAGCAAAACATCAGCTTCTAGTTCTTTCATGGTCAACTTTTCAAGCCGTTTGTTTAATCAGATGCCTTTCAACACATTTTACATTTAGCAACTGTTAATTCAGTAGCCTACTGCTTCTGCTTATTTGTTCTTACATAAAAATAATTATTCTAGTTCTCAATAACGTTTCACATTTCTCAATCTCAATTTTAGTTGTCAAGTTCTCAATTACCATAACTTAATATCTGACTTCAAAAGTTTTTTTTTCTAGGAGTTTATCAGTCTCCATCCTTTGCAGTTATTATAAATCATCTTTGAGATCTGTCTCTCTATATTACCTGAACCCTTTTAAAAATGTTTAATTAAAACACAATCATCCTTCTAGTTACCTTTACTGTATTTTGCATCTCACATTTGTTGGAGTCATACATTTTGCATCAACCTGTATTCAATTCACTTATAAAAATTACTATTATAGATCTTTTCTTCAAAAGGATTCACTTTAAGACTCCAATCTTTTGACCTTGTTTTTATCTCTTATTTCTCAGACGAAAAATGTTAATGTCGTCATTTAAACACTGATCTACTTTCAAACCCACATTATTATCAGAAATGTGTCACGTGTTAAATGGTCCTGCTGACCACAATCAAGACACTCTCTGTCATCTGGTTGGTTCGTGTGTCAGCCTCAACTACAGCATCAGACACCTTGCAGTTTGATCACTGTGAGCTTCCAAAGGGCTTCAACTAACTGCACGCCCTTGAAGCAGTGTGTGTCCCATTCAGGAATGTAAACAGAGCCACTGATACAGTTCTCTGTATTCTTTTTACAGTCCACCAATGGCGGATTTAATCACAATAGCCAAATCATAATCTTCATCATTATTATTGGCAGAACATTATACATTATTGATTTCCAGAATCTTTGGACATAGCTGTCTTTACACCTTACTAATTTGGTATTATCATCAACAACACTAATTACAAGTACTGTTGCTGTTATCCCAGCTTATCTTTTACAAAACATCATCTGCAAATCTCTTCAAAGTGAGATCTTCAGAGCAGAGCTGTTTACAGCATTTGCTCTCTTCTGTCTCACTATTTATTTATTTATTTTCCCGGACTGTTCCGTTACTCTTCATAAAGTGTAACAATTTGTACATCATTATTTTCATTACAACTGGTTTGAAGCCTTTTTTCTTCCATCACATGGTTAGTCTGCAGATTCAACTTAATATTATCATTATTGTCTCAGTCTTATCTCTACTGTTTCTCCAAAACAGATTATATTACTCAGTCCGTAAATTACACAGACAACCATTATAGCTACTTGCTTCCATACCCTTATTTTCTTAACATTAATAAAATAAAGCAGATATATCATCATTTCAATCATTATTTTATCAATATCTAGAATTGTTCCCCATTCTGCTTAAAACATTCTTCATATCATGTTAATCCCTGTTAATCATACAATGCCTTATTTTATTCTAAAACTTTTCATATCATTTAAACAGTTAATTTGACTTCCATAAATTCTGTCAGACCATGTCTATTTTCATCACATATAGTTTTCTACTATATTTCTCCTTTCTTTTCCCTACATGCCAGTTCCTTCATTATCTAACCAGTACATGATTGTTTACACAATCCCCACACACACATGTCTCACACACCACCTTTTTGTTTTTTCACTTCCCTCTTCCACCAAGTCTCACTTACAGTTCCCTCTATTTCACACAGACAGCCTTATTGCTTCTTGCTACTTCAATCCTTGTCATATAAATTTAAGTTCTATAGACATCTAATGTCATGGATCCATTTACTGGATGAAGAAGTAAAAAACATTATTTCTCCTGGCAGTTCGACATTTTATCTTCAAGCCAACAATCCATTATCTGTTCACATTTTTTACACACATGTTGAACGCAGCCACAACAACCTTTTGTCCCGCTGCCCTGTTCCACTGATTCTCGCACACTCTTAGTCTATTTGTGCTCAGTGTTCCCTCCCTGGGGAAATCATGGTATTTTCTCAGTTTTTTCAATATCTAAAACATACATTTCCCCTCATACTTTCCTAGTTCTACAGAAAACCGGTGTATCAAATTTGGCATGCTTACTCTGAGATTTTCCCATACTGGCTGTTTTCTGTTCCCTGTGGATTTCTCTTCAACGCGCGTTTTCTCTAATCCCAACAGATCCGATTCTTTCTTTTAACCCAAATCGGTCGGGTTGCACTATTAGTGCCCTCCTAATTATGGTTTACCAAAAACAACTGTTCTGGTTCCCCCTAATTAGCCTCAGCACCTAAAAACAATTTGCTCCGTGGTGGAACAACTAATTTTCAGGTTACCTATCTGTTTGAAATCTCTTGATCTGTTACAGTTCTCACTTAATCCCAGATTATTTATCTGCTTGAAATTTCTTGTTCTGTTACAGACCTCAATTAATCTCAGATCATTTTCCCTCGTATCTGCTTGAAATTTCTTGATCTATATAGATCTCAATTAATCTCAGATTACGTACCACAGAAACAGCCTTCAGCCAATATGGTTCAATTTCACTCTTCTCTCCAATTAAACTGAATTTAATTAACTTACCCAAAAGAAAATAAATTGAACTGTCTCTTACCAGAGATGCTTCTGTTGCCACCGGGTTCTTTCAATTGATTCCAGTGGAGTTTCTCCTGGCCCTGATAGCGGTCGGCCCCTCTCTCTGAAATTTACGAGGTAGAGCTGGAACTGCTCAGTCCAGGTGGCCAAACACCGTCCGCTCTCAGGTCCAGAAGGCACTTCCAAGGAATCCCACTTCTGACACCAATCTGTTGTGGCAAAAATTCATCTCAAACAAACATCACTGCGTAAGAGACACTCAGTCAAATTATATAAAATAGAAGTATTTATTCTTGCAAGAATAGGAGCAGTCTAATACACAGTTGTTGCCCTGTGCAGAAGAGTGACACACCCCCAGACAGACTGAGCTAGCTTTTATCTTAGTTTCAAGGCCTTCTTCCCCCCAGAGCCTTCCTCCCAGTAGTTTTCCATAGACGTCACTAGTTGGCCCACTAAGCTCCCCTGCACCAAATGGCCTTCTGACATCTAGGTCAGAGGTCCTTGTTCGTCTGTTCTCTGGAGTGTCTCCCTCTTCTGCCTCCCCAGGTACATAAACAGAATCTTCTCTCACTACAAGTGAGAGACACACATGTGATATTCTTTGAATCATCTATATTTTACTAAAGATCAATGAATATCATTAAAATTGCCACCACATGTAGTATCAACAGGTATTAGGACATTTAGCATTTACATTACTGTTAATCAGTCATGTACTGATTAACTAAAAATTAAAAATTCAAATAAATGGTTGATTTAATTTCCATTAACCACCTAGCTTACCCCCCAAGGATAGATTGAAAAATAAAATCAATCTATCCTTGTGGAAAGGTTCCTTGGTAGCTAAAAGTAGGTCTAGTCTTATATTTCTGTAATTCACACAGATCAAACACAAATATGCTGACTGAATAGATTGCTAGTTTATTTTGAGTAGCCAGCTAGCAGTTCTCTTGGCAGTTTGCTGATAATCCGGTGTCTGAAGTAAAATGCTTGAAACATCTCCTGAGAAAAATCACATGGCCAACCTAGTCTTGGTTATTTAATTTAGATTTAGTCTTATTTTCCTTACCTTGTCATTCAAGGCCAGGGCACTTTATGTACATTTCTGAAACTTTTGCACGCTTCCACATCCCGCGCAACTAGGATCTCCCAGGAACACTCATTATATTGCTGCGTACATTTATCCGTGTCACCTAGATGCGCGTGCCAATAGTAACCGACTGCAGAACTGCAGAACCATACGTCATAGCAGTGTGAGGACGACAGCGCCAGCCTAACCGTCTGATGCCGGAAGTGGGCGTGGCCAAGCATTGCGCTACTTCTGTGTTTTAGAACGTTTCAAAGTTTAAAACAATGCTGTTATGAATATATTTTTTAACGATTTCATTAAAAATATATATTTAAGAGATAGGCCTATATATATATATATATATCAAATATTATAAAATATAATAACTATGTTTTGTCCTATTAACAAAAGACAGGCAATGTAGCCTTTTTTAAAAGTTAAAATGATACTTTATGCATCTGTTTTGTGTCAAATGATTAACAATATAAATTGAACAAAGCTTAAAACAAACAAAATAATAAAACGAAAACAAAGGTTGAGCATTTGAACATTTGATTTAATTGAAAAGCATTTTTTAAATAAAATGTGTTTTTTCCCCCTCTGAAATAGCAAAAGCATCACACACTAGCTGTACCTGCTCCAAATAAATAATAGTAATTAAATCAAAATATAAAATCAAAATAAATAAAATAAATAAATTATATAAAACAAAATCAAACCAAAGAAAATAAATCTTATTAAAGTTATGCAGGCACACATTTAACAATAATTCTCAAGTGACAAATAAACTAAATAAATCAAAACTCCATACACATGGAGTTAATCCTGATGATTCCTGAGGTGCCTTTCGTCATGACACTCGCTTTTATACGATTTATTTTCTTTGGTTTGATTTTGTTTTTTATAATTTATTTTATTTAGTTCGATTTTGTATTTTTATTTAATTACTATTATTTATTTAGAGCAGGTACATCTGTGTGTGAAGCTTTTGCCATTTCAGAGGGAAAAAAAATAATTGTATTTAATTAATAATTTTTGTTTCAGTCCACCATAGAATTATGTTGTGTTTGGTCTATGAAAAAAAAAATTGTTAGTTGTGAAATGGTTGAGTATTAACAAACGTTAATAGTTTTTTAAAAGTTAAAATTAGACTTTATCCATTTGTTGTGTCAAATGATTAACAATATAAATTGAACAAAGCTTTAAACAAAAATAATAATAAAATGAAAACAAAGCTTGAACTTTTGATTGAATTGAAAAGCATTTTTAATATTGTCTTTTGTTAATAGGACAAATAATTATTATATTTTATAATATTTTATATATATATATACACAGGTGAAACTCGAAAAATTTGAATATCGTGCAAAAGTTATACTTTTGATGATTATGGCTTACAGATTATGAAAACCCCAAATTTAAAATCTCAGAAAATTAGATTATTACATGAAATCAATACAAAAAAGGATTTTAAATACAGAAATGTCGGCCCTCTGAAAAGTATAATCATGCATATGTATATATATATATATATATGCTAAATATATTAGTTTCACCTTTTAATTTGAATTACTGAATTACATGAACTTTTGCACAATATTCTAATTTTTCGTGTTTCACCTGTGTATATATATATATATATATATATATATATATATATATATATACACACACACAACTAGTATATACACTCACCGGCCACTTTATTAGGTACCCCATGCTAGTAACGGGTTGGACCCCCTTTTGCCTTCAGAACTGCCTCAATTCTTCGTGGCATAGATTCAACAAGGTGCTGGAAGCATTCCTCAGGGAGTTTGGTCCATATTGACATGATGGTATCACACAGTTGCCGCAGATTTGTCGGCTGCACATCCATGATGCGAATCTCCCGTTCCACCACATCCCAAAGATGCTCTATTGGATTGAGATCTGGTGACTGTGGAGGCCATTTTAGTACAGTGAACTCATTGTCATGTTCAAGAAAACCAATTTGAAATGATTCGAGCTTTGTGCCATGGTGCATTATCCTGCTGGAAGTAGCCATCAGAGGATGGGTACATGGTGGCCATAAAGGGATGGACATGGTCAGAAACAATGCTCAGGTAGGCCGTGGCATTTAAACGATGCCCAATTGGCACTAAGGGGCCTAAAGTGTGCCAAGAAAACATCCCCCACACCATTACACCACCACCACCAGCCTGCTCAGTGGTAACAAGGCATGATGGATCCATGTTCTCATTCTGTTTACGCCAAATTCTGACTCTACCATCTGAATGTCTCAACAGAAATCGAGACTCATCAGACCAGGCAACATTTTTCCAGTCTTCAACTGCCCAATTTTGGTGAGCTCTTGCAAATTGTAGCCTCTTTTTCCTATTTGTAGTGGAGATGAGTGGTACCCGGTGGGGTCTTCTGCTGTTGTAGCCCATCTGCCTCAAAGTTCGACGTACTGTGCGTTCAGAGATGCTCTTCTGCCCACCTTGGTTGTAACGGGTGGTTATTTGAGTCACTGTTGCCCTTCTATCAGCTCGAACCAGTCTGGCCATTCTCCTCTGACCTCTGGCATCAACAAGGCATTTCCGCCCACAGAACTGCTGCTCACTGGATGTTTTTTCTTTTTCGGACCATTCTCTGTAAACCCTAGAGATGGTTGTGCGTGAAAATCCCAGTAGATTAGCAGTTTCTGAAATACTCAGACCAGCCCTTCTGGCACCAACAATCATGCCACGTTCAAAGTCACTCAAATCACCTTTCTTCCCCATACTGATGCTCGGTTTGAACTGCAGGAGATTGTCTTGACCATGTCTACATGCCTAAATGCACTGAGTTGCCGCCATGTGATTGGCTGCTTAGAAATTAAGTGTTAACGAGCAGTTGGACAGGTGTACCTAATAAAGTGGCCGGTGAGTATATATATTTATATATATATATATATAATCTTAAACATATCTTTAATTAAATCGTTTAAACAAATATTTATAATAGCATTGTTTTAAAGGGGTCATATAATGGTACATGCACTTTTACAAGTTGATTGTACTGAAATGTGTGTTGGCAGTGTCTGTACACAACCATCATATAATGATAAAAATCCATCCAGTGGCTTTGTTTTAATCTCCTTATATGTTTTCCCCTGTCTTAAATTGAGCCGTTCGTTTTTGTGACGTAAATAAAACGGACGCCCCTCCCACGATTGTTGATTGACAGCCGCGTTTCAACACAGACCCGCCCTCGCTAGCTGTCAATCATAGTGCGCGCAGATCGGCGCGGTCATTGTTGATATGCTGGAGCACTGTCTATGAGCAGAATGGCGTCTAAGCGATTGTGGTGTTCTGTTCTTGGGTGTAATAACGAACACAGCAGTCATTTTAATGTTCCTAAATCCGAACCGCTGAAGACGTAGTGGCTGAGTTTGTTTTCGAAGGGAATATTCCCCACGAGCAACATCAATGCTCATGTTTGCGCGAATCATTTCACACACCAGACTGCTTTATAAACGAGGATCAGTATAAAGCTGGTTTTGCTAAGAAGCTGCTCATGAAAAAAGGATCGGTAGCAGATATTCGTGTTCCTGCTGAACCTCCAGAAGAACTGAAGTGAGTGTAACGTTTTATTAAACTTTATATTACTATTTATATTAATCCTTGTAAATCGCTAGCTGCATGCTTCACAATGAATGCGTCTAAGGTTTACACTCAGGGTACATTACGGCATGTTTTCTATGTATGACGTTCTCAATATAATGCATAACCCCACGTTTATACTGAACAACGCGTTATGGTTATGTGTTATTGTGTTACAAACGGTGTACGCCAGAGCCGGCTCTGGTGTACGCATAGAACAGAGAGGCGGAGTCAGCAAAGCTCATGATCATTTTAAAGTCATATACACTGAAACGGCATGCTGAAAACAGAGCTGTTTTTGACCAGGTAAAATAAGTGTTTTCTTGCAATACTAATGAGAATTTTTAATTAAAGTATATTACAAACTTTTAATTTAGACCCTAAAGAATCATATTAGCTTGTACAAAAATGGCATTATATGACCCCTTTAAACTTTGAAACGTTCTAAAACACAGAAGTAGCGCAATGCCTGGCCACGCCCACTTCCGGCATCAGACGGTTAGGCTGGTGCTGTCATCCTCACACTGCTATGACGTATGGTTCCAATAGCATCCAGCTGCAGCCCCGCAGACTCACTTCTCGATAGACACCAGTGGCTGGACACCAGTGGATGGACGCCTACGTCATTTCCGTTTCGCACGGGGGGATGTAGTTTAGCCTACATCAAAAACTTCGATTTTGAAACGTATAATGGCTCCGACACCCCTGCTACTGTATATATATAAATGTTTATAATGTGTTAACATAACGATTTAAACGTAGGCCTATATGTTTAATTCGTTATGTTAACACATTATAAACATTTACTAAGCAGTGCACCATTAAAACCTAAGAGTTTAGCCTACATCAAAGATTTATATTCTTATAAATTAAATGAGCTGTTCCTGAAAAAAAAAATAGGCCTATTTTAGTACAATAATAAATGTTTAGTTTGACAGTTTTACAATCCAATCATTGTTTCCAAAATGGTTTATTTTGTTACACTTACTGATGTTCAACTACTTAGGAAACGTACATTTCGTCCCTCAGAAAAAATTGCACGCATGCTCAGCTCATCAACTCATCAATTCTCAGTATGTCGAATAGGTGTGTAAATCGGAGCCTACATGACGATTCGATTCGATACCGATTTCTTAAGCCAACGATTCGATTATTTTCGATACTTCAGAATTCCCCACGATACGATTCGATACGATTCAATAATCGATATTTTTACATGATATCTATTAAGTTTCAAATAAATCAATATTTTTTTTTATAATTTGCCTTTTATTGAGAATACAGGAACAGTATTCTATTCACATAATGTGTATGTTGTGCTCAATGCACTGCAAATAGAACAGCAAATATAACAGTTACTGCATACAGTTCTAAACTTAATTCTATCGAATCCTGGTGCGTTTCCGTGCATTTTACGTCATCGCAAACGTGCACGACGCATGATAGAAAACAGAACGCGGGTCAATATATAGGCCTTTATCGCATTTCCTGGTTTGGAACGTTCGAAATCGCCAAGCAGTGTACTCGCACTTCCGGTGGTTAACAGATAAACTATGGCTGCCTCCTCTCGCCGGTGCTATTGCAGTGTACCGGGTTGTTCAACATCAAAACAAAGACATAACAGCCATACCTTAGCTTCCATGACTTCCCAAAAGACGAACACCTCCGCAAGGCTTGGGTGAGATTGATAAGGAGGGACGAAGGTCCTTCGTTTCATAGAAGTCGGGGTAGTACGTTTGTGTGCAGCTTGCACTTTGACAAGGAAAGCATTTACGTCTCGAAAAGTGGGCGGAAGAGACTAAAATCCGGTACTACACCAAGTCGATTTTCGTGGAACAGCTGGGGGGAGACTCGTGTGCTTCGCCAGTCAGTTTTCGATCGGGTTAATGCGCGTTTTGAAGTAACGTTAGTTGAAGAGTTTCAGAATAGCGACTCTGCTATAGGCATAAGATGAATGATTCAGATTTGTTTGGTTTCATTTTATTGCATTAAAACATGACACAGCATTTATTATTTATATATATATATATATATATATATATTATATATATAGTATGACATATATACATCTATTATAAAAAATAAAACAAATTATGTGAAAATTAATACAATAACATAACATTTATACACTAAAAAAAATCAGACACTCATATTACATTTATATACATTTAATTTACAATTAAAACAATTAATTAATCGATTAAGTACAAGTGTGTGGGAACATTTGCGTGTGTGTATGTTTGTGTGTGCGTACGTGCGCACATGCATGTGGTGGTGGTGATGATTAGAGAGTAGGTATGTCCGTTCCATAAATAAAATCAGAAAGAGATCCCATTTGTGTGTGTGTGTGTGTGGTGGGGGGGATGTATGGAGTTACTTTAGTTTCAGGTACGTTTGCATATATGTGGCAAAATAAAATATATCAAGTTTACCTTTCATTTCACTGATCAGCGACTCGTCGAGCCAAATTCGCTCTACTGTGAGGTCACTTTGTGTGGATGTAATGAAATCACACCATTTTAAACCAGTTATGGCTAACTGGCCTTGCACTTGCCAGAAATACTTGTGATTTTTTTTTAGTTTGGCCTGACCACCAATAAACTTCACATGTGTAACCTGTTATACTGTTAACATCTGGGCATTTCACTTCAGCTAACCCAAAGGGTGGATTTGCAGTGGGATCATACACTTTGGCATCAGTGCTAGCACCGAGGTAAGGCACATCAGGATTCACAACGAATCCAGAAGGAGCGACACTGACATTGCAACGGTCACTGTACTGTTGTAAAACTTCTGGCTCAAGGTCAATACCCCTTTTCATGGCAGGTGTTTGCCTTACCCCCTTTATGATCCTGGCTGCCAGAGCCTGACTAGATGACTCCCCTCTAACGCTACAAACTTCGCCGAATCTACTGGAAGTTAGGCGGGGCTGTCGGACTTCCTTCCACAAAGGATTCTCCGACTGCCCCCTTGTATTCTCTTCGATGATACTTGCACATTCACGGGTTAGTTCTAAACTCTGTATGTGATAAAACTGATGACAATTGGGGACAAAATGTAGATGCCGTTCTAATGTTAAGCCACTAATTAATGGAAGTTGTGGGAATGAGGGAGCTTCTGGTTGCTTAATGATTTCTCGGGGTATTACTGGTGTGCACTGATAGGAAAGAACTGAACCTCGAGGGACTAGTAGAAATTTAGAGTCCACTAAAGTCAGTTCAGAGAGGCCGTATAAGAATTTGCAAATGCCAGGTTGTGGCTGATGGTTGCGTAGTTGGGCTCCAACTGACAACACCGTCGGGTCAGGAAGGGGTCCTAAAAACACAAGTAACAGAAACCATTCATCAGTTAATAACTGCCAATGATTTACAAGCGACAGTGTAGCTAATCTGATATAAAGAACTAACTGCATGTTCTCATTTAAAAATTGCTGATGTTATCGGACTTTCAGCAATAGTAATAATAATGAATAATCGGATTCAGGTTTAATCATAACATAGTACAGACATTATCTTAATTCCATAATGTGCTTAAACAACAATATTGCTGGCCATAAACTGAGAAAGTACACATCTGGTGTGTGATACCTCGAGTTGTCCTAGACGCGGCGCTAAGGATGTTTACGTTATATCTTCAACTAGTTGAAATGTTCCTCCTGTAAATATATTTCCCTTTCAAATGCGCATTCTGATTAATACATACATTTATTTCCAAACTAACCGGACGAAGTCCAGTGCTCGCCTTCTCATTAACAGCGTTTTTTTCTTACTGATATTTCATACTGAATTTACAATCCTAAACTGAATTTTACCAATTTTTTTCTGATAAACATGGTTAAAATATGGCTGATTTTTGGTTACCATGATTTAACTATTAACGTGTTGTTTTATTTTGGATTTTATTTGTAGTAAAACCATGGTCTATTATCGTAAGAGCAGTATGAAAATAGATGAATTAATGTCTTAAACTGCCGTAAAGAAATGTAACGATCCTACAAATTTAATTCATCTTAACAGGCTAACAGTTTTTTGGAATAAACGTGTAATTACATACAGTGAAATGAAAAATGACTAAAATATTTAATACAAATAAATAAAAATATTCATTTTGATCTTATTCATCAGTGCTCATACACACTGCAGTGTTGTGGTCACTATTTAGACGAGCACTGACGTGGGGTGAAATTTTCACGCATGTTTAAGAGCCATGGCTTATGTTAGAT
The DNA here is from genome assembly GCA_029959095.1 of Rhinichthys osculus. Lineage (NCBI taxonomy): Eukaryota > Metazoa > Chordata > Actinopteri > Cypriniformes > Leuciscidae > Rhinichthys > Rhinichthys osculus. The sequence goes on from JARWKJ010000020.1 coordinate 25,828,143, forward strand.
TAAAAACCTACAAGTTCCTTTGAGTTTGAAAAATCATGTACACAGTAATCATCAAAAAATCTCTTCTCCTGTCTCTTAAAATGAACACCCGCAGGATGATTTACAAATTTTCAGAGGCGTTTATTCAACTAGATGTTAACAAAAGCACATTGAAAATACATAACCGGAAGAATCGATACACTGCTTCGACGAGCATTTCCAGTAATCAATTCTGCCGTGATAAAAGTCTATAAGTAAATTACCGTAATTAAAACTTACCAGCGTAAGCGCGATAGAGAGTAGATTTGACACTACTGCGTCCTAGCGCCTTTGGCTTTCATACCACGAGTTCATCCGTGGGTTCGGGACGAATCCCCTGCATCAACACAAAAAGAAATTAAATTCAGTTGCAAGTCTGAGAGAGTATCAGTTTAATTCAGCATACAAGTCATATTGTAGGTGTACATCCTATGCAGGCAACCCCTGCTCTGCAAAATATATTTATATATTGATGTCCCCGTCCCCACCAATTTCAAAATCAAACCTACGCCACTGGGATATGTATACACTGTGTAGAAACATCTACACCAGAATCAGTATTCCAACAGTGTGCACTTACAAACTTCAAAGACACAACTTGCATTAGACAAACTTACCTGTGTCCTTGGACGGTGCCATGATTGAAGCACACCGGTGCAGGACAGGGTGCAGGTGCAGGGTTGGCACAGTTCTCAGCCCCATGGTGCTGTAGTGAGCCGTTTGAAACAGGAATCCAACCACATGTTTGCATAAAGCCATTCCAGCAGCACACAAGCAGGAGCATCCATTTAACTCCACAGGTCTAACGGCATGCAGCCCAATCTAGAAATGGAGAACATATACTTGAGGGAAAGTTTGGATGTTAAGCCTATACAGTAATTAGCATTTGTTTGACACTAGGAACATTATTGTAAAACTAGGTTGAACAAAATTAAGGCAACAGTCGAAAAAAAAAAAAGGTACAGATCTGCAACAGCAGATAGGCTATATGGAACAACAAAAAAGAGCATCCGCAACAGCAGAAGAAACAAAAACATACTGAACAAATGCACCTGAACCTTTGTAGGTCTGAAACCATGCTCTATTCACTACACATTACAAGTTTGGGGTAATTTGGTAACGTTACTGTAGCACTGTCTGGATCCAAACTGTAAATCTGATGAAATCCATCAAGTGAAAGCAAAAAAGTCACATTGTTCGAATTATCCAAATAGGATACGCTGTATTTGAAGTGAACCTATCTAGCTAGTAACAAGCTGACGAATAGCTTACTAAACATAACAAGCTAGCGATAACTCGCCAACAGAACAGAATTCAAGCTACTTACCTCTATAATTGAAGACAAAATTCTCGTAGAAGAACTTGTATCCTTTCTCCAACTTGGATGATTAGCAACACATCGTCTTGGCCAACTTTTGGGAGATGCGAGAGCGAAGTTGTCCAGCGATTACAGGCAGCCATTTCGAACGCAATAACCGGAAGACGCAGTACACTGCTTCAGCTATTTTTGACGGCTACTTCCGGCGTTCTATCGTGATGCGATAAAGGCCTATTGTGTTTTTTTATTTTATTTTGTGCTAATATGCACAGCTGAGTGAACAACACCGGTTTACTGTGTGTCGCATTTGGCTTTTTGCTGATTGCAAACGCAGGAGACAGTGGATTTCCATTAATTTGTTGCCCTGAGTCCACGCGCTATGTGTGTGCGAATACAGACTCACTCTCGCTTTTGTCCAAGGTAAATTATCAACACTATCATCCCTTACATGTGTTTTATTTAACTAAATACATCATAATCAGCTAAAAAGCATGCGCAGGTCACTTACTTCCTGAACAAGTGCGCACCCGAGTCCGTGATGCTTTCACATTCACGCGAGCCGCGGCACGGTTCGAGTGCAACCGAACTCAGCGCACCTCCTCCAGGCAGTCTCGGGTTTGGTACCCCAGTGCGCACCCGGGTCCGCATGACAGACAGCGTTTACATAATTAGCGATTTTTCATGCGAACCGTGCCCGTTCCGTTCCGAGTTGGTGTGAAAGCACCCTAGACTTTTCAAGTAAGCCGTTGAAGTAGCCTTTTGTACACGTTAGCGCCTGTTTGTTTACGTTAGTAACTGCTTGCTTGGAATTCGCCAACTAAGTGACTGAGGGTGCGGCAGTTTAGTTCGGTGACTAACTGTTAGCCCAGTGCATAACAACAATCGTTTGTACCCATATGAGCGGATGCTGAAAATAGACAGCCGGCAAAACAAACACATTAATCGATACTCTTGCGGACACATCGATGCATCGAATCGTCGGCTGTATAATCGATGCATCGATACGAATCGATTAATATTTACACTCCTAATGTCGAACGTGTCCGAAAGAAACAGTTCTCGGTTCTGTACTGGTGATCCGAGAACCCCTGTACCTGTACGTTCGGCAGTATACACGCATCAGCTGCTCGTGCTCATCACTTCTCTCAGCTCCAATCTCAGTTCAGTGAACTTTTTGAGTTACTGGAATAAAATGTACTCCTGGATTTATAAAACAAAATCAAACCAAAGAAAATAAATCTTATTAAAGTTATGCAGGCACACATTTAACAATAATTCTCAAGTGACAAATAAACTAAATAAATCAAAACTCCATACACTTGGAGTTAATCCTGATGATTCCTGAGGTGCCTTTCGTCATGACACTCGCTTTTATACGATTTATTTTCTTTGGTTTGATTTTGATTTTTTATAATTTATTTTATTTAGTTCGATTTTGTATTTTTATTTAATTACTATTATTTATTTAGAGCAGGTACATCTGTGTGTGAAGCTTTTGCCATTTCAGAGGGAAAAAATAATTGTATTTAATTAATAATTTTTGTTTCAGTCCACCATAGAATTATGTTGTGTTTGGTCTATGAAAAAAAAATTGTTAGTTGTGAAATGGTTGAGTATTAACAAACTTTAATAGTTTTTTAAAAGTTAAAATTAGACTTTATCCATTTGTTGTGTCAAATGATTAACAATATAAATTGAACAAAGCTTTAAACAAAAATAATAATAAAATGAAAACAAAGCTTGAACTTTTGATTGAATTGAAAAGCATTTTTAATATTGTCTTTTGTTAATAGGACAAATAATTATTATATTTTATAATATTTTTTATATATATATATACAGGTGAAACTCGAAAAATTTGAATATCGTGCAAAAGTTATAATTTTGATGATTATGGTTTACAGATTATGAAAACCCCAAATTTAAAATCTCAGAAAATTAGATTATTACATGAAATCAATACAAAAAAGGATTTTAAATACAGAAATGTCGGCCCTCTGAAAAGTATAATCATGCATATGTATATATATATATATATATATATATATATGCTAAATATATTAGTTTCACCTTTTAATTTGAATTACTGAATTACATGAACTTTTGCACAATATTCAAATTTTTCGTGTTTCACCTGTGTATGTATATATATATATATATATATAATCTTAAACGTATCTTTAATTAAATCGTTTAAACAAATATTTATAATAGCATTGTTTTAAACTTTGAAACGTTCTAAAACACAGAAGTAGCGCAATGCCTGGCCACGCCCACTTCCGGCATCAGACGGTTAGGCTGGCGCTGTCATCCTCACACTGCTATGACGTATGGTTCCAATAGCATCCAGCTGCAGCCCCGCAGACTCAGGCCCTGTCCCAATATCCGCACTTGCGCCCTTGTGCCCCTCAAATGCGCGTTCTCGCTAAGGGGTGCAAGGCCGTAGGGTGTCCCGATCCTCTAATGTGTTCTCCAGGGGTGATCGTAAGGGCACTTAATGCACCCTTTTCGCAAGTGTGCATCAGACCTCACTTTGCTGTGGGCTATTACCCAGAATCCTTGTAGTGTTGTGACGTTTCGAACAGCTAACCAATGGGGGAGAACGGTTGCTATGGTGCTGCTGTTCGGGAGCGGAAACTCCGAAGATAAAGGAAGCCGGTGTGGTGAAGTGTTTTTCAAGGCCGCGAAATTTAAAAATATTAGTGTTATTGTGTCACGAAATGTAGTTTTAAGAGTTTTTCAGTCGAGAATATAGTTGTTTAAAGCTCAAATCTGTGGTTTATTTATAAAGATAACGCCTATTTAAAATTTTGATCTGACGTTTTCGGAGTTCCAGGGATCAGACAGCCTTACCTCGGCTAGTCATTCTGACGTTTCCCGCAGGCTCTGTGTCTAGTGGTTAAACATGAGCTATAAATCGGCTTGTGTATATCTAACGGGCGATCTTTGGTTTCATTAATCTATGATTTGTTCCCTGGCAAATCATTTTGGCTGAGGGCAAAGTGAAGTTTCATAATTTTATATATTTAGGCTATTTAACGGTAACGTTGTAACTGACTTATGTTTGACTGAATCTTTTAACTTGCTTTATTTCTTGATATAGCTTCTTATACTTTTTAGGCTACTTATACTTTAATAATGGCTATTATTGATCAATAAAACTAAAATGTAACAAAAAGAGACAGGGTTGTGTCATTTTATTTCATATAACCTGTGTAAGACTATTTTAATATGTACCCTACATATCACCAACACGTCATGTATTTTTTCATGTATGGGATGGGAAGAATTTCATATATCAATTTCCATAATAACATAATTAAAATTGTTTCGAATCGCTGTGAGGTAAGGCAGTATAAGCTCAGGTAAACCTCAATCACAATTTATCTTATCAGTTATCACAATTTATCTTAGCCAAAAACTAATTTAATATTAATAACATTAACAGAAAGGTTGGGAGCTAAGAGTAAAAAAAGATATACATTTTTTCATTCAAAGGATTGTGTCATGCGACAGCTATTATAAGCAGCACAGCACACACATTAGCCAAATGAACGGTGTTTACTCCCCTGATCACAACAGAAGTGACGTAGATAGTGATGTGTGCAAAACTGTCCCAATTCTGCTCTTCACAGCTTCGGGCCCTTGCACACTTACTCCGCTAATTGCACTTTCAACAAGTGTCCACTTCCAGGAAGGCCTTAGGGCTCAAGTGAGTATTGGGACTGGGCCTCACTTCTCGATAGACACCAGTGGCTGGACACCAGGGCTGCGTTCAGCGCCGACAAAACGTTGCAGAACGTTTTTTAAACAGAAACGGTGATGCTTTGAACGCACTGTTGTGATGACGCAAGAGTTGCAACTACGGCAGCTGAGAAGGCTTTTTGTGTTCTTTGTGAAGAATTTTCGGAGCCTGATTAAGTCGGTATAAATATGTGTTTAATACTACAAAATATGCCCGATGTTACAGTTACTGCACTTGCCGCCCAGAACACAAGAGAACATCCCAATCGAGTGAAGGGATTTGTGGAAACTGAAATGGAAGCACATCTTACCTAATAAAGACTAAAACACATCTATTTAGCCTCACATTCTTGTTGTTCATAATGTTTTATTAATACCCTGTATTTTCTTTCTCATTTTTAGGAAAAGCACTTTACATGCATTGTTTATTTCTATACCAAATGTCACACACTTGCAATGAAGCTAAAAATATAAACAACTACATCATTATGTTGATATGTTTGTCGTAAGTATTATTGTAAAAATATAGGATGTCTTCTAATATCCTTAGTTGTTGCATATCGAACAGATTTGTAAATTACTTCCATTGTGCGAGTTCTCTTTAATACCGTGTGCTTTATATACATGTTGCTGCTGATTGGACTGCAGTTCTGACACACCCACCAAACAAGAGAAAACGCATCTCAAACCCCGTTGCACACCGGTACACGCCGTTTCCAGGAAACATGACGTTCAACCCGGAAACCGTAGCAAAACGTTGCGCACCGTTGTGATCTTGAACATGCCCCAGTGGATGGACGCCTACGTCATTTCCGTTTCGCGCGTGCGCGAGCGGTGCGTGACCATGGTCGACTGACAACGAGATTAGCAGCTGAAGAGTTCGGCCGTTTTTAAAAAATTGAATTATGTATTTAAAAGTTGCCGAATGGATTCATTTGGAGACCCCGAAATCGGCAGAGATAGGCAGGCAATGCAAAACAAAATCTTACATTGGAAAATAGTGGGGGACAAAACTTCGATTTTGAAACGTATAATGGCTCCGACGCCCCTGCTACTGTATATATATAAATGTTTATAATGTGTTAACATAACGATTTAAACGTAGGCCTATATGTTTAATTCGTTATGTTAACACATTATAAACATTTACTAAGCAGTGCACCATTAAAACCTAAGAGTTTACATCAAAGATTTATATTCTTAGAAATTAAATGAGCTGTTCCTGAAAAAAATTAGGCCTATTTTAGTACAATAATAAATGTTTAGTTTGACAGTTTTACAATCCAATCATCGTTTCCAAACTTTAAAATAATACAGTGATAATACAGTAATTATGTGATAAACATGTTTCCAAAATGGTTTATTTTGTTACACTTACTGATGTTCAACTACTTAGGAAACGTACATTTCGTCCCTCAGAAAAAATTGCACGCATGCTCAGCTCATCAACTCATCAATTCTCAGTATGTCGAACGTGTCCGAAAGAAACAGTTCTCGGTTCTGTACTGGTGATCCGAGAACCCCTGTACCTGTACGTTCGGCAGTATACACGCATCAGCTGCTCGTGCTCATCACTTCTCTCAGCTCCAATCTCAGTTCAGTGAACTTTTTGAGTTACTGGAATAAAATGTACTCCTGGATATTGGTTTATTTCGATTCGGAGGGACTGTCAGGCATGTCTGAAAGTGAGTAACTTTAGTAACTGGTGGATCAGCGCTGACGCAAGACGCGAACTGTTTCGAACGATTCAGTCCGATGTAGTGTACTTCTTCTGTCTTCTTCTTTGGGCTTATTGGCGGTTCGCATTCTTAAAAAGAGCATTACCGCCATCTACTGTAGGTAATAGATCAGAGACAATTTCATAACTCCCAGAACAATCGGGACTCGTGCTTTCAATGTTGCTGCGTGTTCAGCTCCTCCATCTACAGCCAAAGTCCCTCATCTTCCAGAGCGGGATACTGATACTAAAAACACTAATAGCCTATCTCTAAAGATCAAATTTGTTCTATTTAAAAACTTTATTATTAACCTACCCCCCTCTACTGAGTTTAAAACCATTTTTAATGTTAATTGTTGATTATCTTTCATCTCAAATTCTTCAAATATCTTACTTCTTTCTTCAGAATATTTATTACACTTAATAAGTACATGCTCCACTGTTTCTCTGATTCCACACCATTCACATAATCCTGTAGGATGTTTTGATTTAGTGTACTGGTTCGACCGATTCACTAAAAAGAACCGGTTCAAAAGAACGATTCGTTCACGAACCGGCCATCACTAATGCAGACTAACAGGGATTTATTGAGGCACAAAACAGAAAACAAAAACCCACGAGGGGGCAAAACAGGACAGATGGGGCAGTACAACTAGACTAAGACAGGAAATAAACTAGGACTAGATACTGATTGATAAAGACTAGATGAAGAAAACAAACAGCTACATAAACTCACAATTCTTAATACAATATTCAGACTAAGGCCATGTCCACACGGACACGGGTATTTTTATAACCGGAGTTTTTCCTACAGCGTTTAAAAAAAAAAATCCCGTCCACACATGCTCGGTCTCCGTCTACATGAAAACGTAAAAACACGCAATCAAGCGCGGTCAAGAGCATGCCACGCCAGCAGGCGGTGATATAAACCTTAACCCTAAAGCCACGTTGGCCAATCAGAAGCGCAAATCTGACGTCAAACACAGCTGATAACGGCGCACACTCTGACGTCGCAAGGCAAAAACCCCAGTTTCACTGTCTACACGACAACACTGTAACCAGCGTTTCTGAAAATCCTCACCCTGGCAGGGGTTTTCAAAAATGTTCGGTTTCAGTGCGTTTTCGTGTGGACCAACGGCCGAACCGCGTAAAAAAAGTCACGGTTATAAAAATACCCGTGTGGACAGGGCCTTAGTACTCACAGGACTCTCACAAAGAGTAACACACACAGGTTGACAATGTACCGACACAGGACAGCAAACACAAGGGGATTAAAAAGGGAGACACTAATGACAAAGACAGGTGAAGCTGACTAGACAAGGACAGGTGAAACTGACTAGACAATAAAGACGAGACGAGGATAACAAGGGGGCGGGGTAACGTAACGAGACAACACAAGCACATGGCTCAAAACACAAGACCATGTGCTTGCACACAAAACATGATTCTGTCATGATCCTGCCTCAAGACAAGAGAAAATCAAGGACACGAGGGCAGAATCATGACAATATCCTGAATATACAAGTCAAGTCACCTGATGTAGGTTTTTACACATTTAATATTCGTATGTAGTTTGACGTATATATAATCAGTTGGTGGTTTGTGTGTTGAGTTACTATGCAAAGAAAGTTGTAAGCAATTAAAAAAAAAATAATATGTGGTAATCTGAGAACTGTCCTCTATCTTGAAAGTGGTTATTCTTGACATACAGTATTATTGCTGTTCTTGCCATCTTTTGATAAATGATTTCTTAATCGCTTTATTATGAGGTTATCCGGTTAAGTAAAATCATTCTCTGATGACTTTTGCAAGCTTACGAAGCTCAAAGTCCACTCCAAATGGAGATATTTTATTTAACATTCACTCTCCAAGAACTACAACGAACGTCTCGTTTGGACTACAGCAAGTTTTTTTTCCGTAACTTGTGAAGTCACAGTGTTACTCATTTAAATAATCCACGCCCATGGAATACGAGAAAAAAAGGTGCAAGGTCTTGTTGAGCTGCATTAGAGAAGACAGTGTTGTCGCTATTATCGAAGAGACTGTTTTTTCCACCCTGTTCCCAAAACTCATTTGTTTGACCTTCCTAACTGTGCGTTCACACCAGATGCGAATAGCGCGTCAAATTTGCGCCTACCGCGCACCCGCGGCGCTACCATTGGGCTTCTTGTCCAGTGTGCGACCCCCCAGTTAGGCTAACGTTACTGCACTGAGCTGAGGACAGCGACACAAGAGCCACACAGGTAGGCTACTGAGTCGCTGTCCTTAGTGCCGCAGAAAAGCGCTGAAACGGAGATGAAGGGGAACCCGTTTTTTTTTTTTTGTGCTTATTTTAACTGGCCCATCCAGTTTTCTGGAGGCCCACCTACAATCAAATTCCTGGCGCCGCTAGTGCTACCGCATCTAGTTATACGCTTGAACACTTTGAATCCACGGGTTTCGATTCCGATGCGCGTGACTGGGTTGTTGACGCGCGTAAAAAACTAAAGTTTGAAGCGAAATTTACGCGCGTCAACAACCCAGTTTGGCGAGTTTCACCAATTGCTCTAGGAGCTGCGCCTGGATGACATCCGCTTTCAGCGGTACTTCCGCCTGTCCCGCACCCAGTTTGATGACCTGTTGTCCCACATCGGAGCGAGGATCGCCCTCACCCACCTAATCTGTCATTTATTTTTGTTCTGATGATAAATGGAGCCAGCCTCCAAAAGTGATTAACCTGTCCTGTGATTTTTTCTCTCTCACACAACACTGTCCAGACACGAACTTATGCACTATAGTATGTTGGTTGTCTTTACATTATAATAATATTTCATCTAGATATTGAATAAATAGCATTCAATACAAAATCAATATGTCTCATATATTGAAATCAAGTTTTATGTGATAAAATATTTGCTTTGTTGTGCATTAGAACCACACCAGGCATTTAGTCATATTACAAAATAATTTATTGAAGCATCCAGATACTTCACCACGTGACAGGACAGCAGCAAGCAGCTAGGCTCCTGATTGGTTAACGCGGCGCGAATTGACGCCAAAGTTCAGATTTTTCAACTCGGGCGGCAGACGCGAATTCGCGTCATGCGCGAATGAATCTGTGTGCTCCACATTTTACGGAGAACAGCTTCCAGAACCTAAGAAAGTACAATTCAGGCTACGCAGAAAAGCTTCTCCTGAAATGGACCAGTTCCCACTGTTTGTGGACAACAACTTGTAAGTATGTCTTATTATTTGAAGCTGCATTTTCTATTAACAGTTCCAATTATAAGTTTTATGTTGTTGCTACAATGTAAACAAAGGGCAAAGCTGTTTGGCTCACTCGCCTGCTAGCCAACATTAGTGTTGATTAGGGGTGGGAGAAAAAGTGGGAGACCTAGTAGTGGGAAGTTCGGATCATTTTACTGACTCGGATCTTTGAATCTCGGTCATCAAAATGAACTAATCTTTTTTCGAGTCATTTCGTTGATTTCAGCAGAATGTATTTAAAATGTTACATGTTAATAGCCAAATTCCCCAAACACATCAAATGTTGATCGCATTTAGAATAAGAAAAAAAATTGCAATGCAAGGAAAAGGCCAAATTATGAGAAACAAACGATTTATTCATTTATCTGGGTCTTCAGGCTATGCAGTCTATTAGTTTACCTCACCTCACGAATCCCGAATGGAGCCGTTCCTTCATCCTGTGACATCCCCATAAACTGAGCTATGCAGTCTGTAATACCGGATACAGAATTGATTAGTTCACATTTCGAGTCTATCGATTTCGGGTTCGAGTCGTTCGTTCATCACGTGACAGCCACATAAGCTGAGCTATGCAATCGGTACCGGATACAGAATTGATTAGTTCATCTCTCGGGTCTTCGGTTCGAGTCAATCGTTCATCACGTGACAGTCCCATTGGCTGAAGCTATGCAGTCGGTACCGGATACAGAATTGATTAGTTCATCTCTTGGGTTCGAGTCGTTCGGTTAAATGTCACATAACTGCATGTTGTTATTAGGCTATTTATAGGTATCTCCACTGGAGTTACCCGTCAGGATGGACCTTCTGTCCCAAGCGGCCTTGAAGTGGAGAGTATTCTCTTGATGGTGTAGTGACCGTCAGTTAGACCCAGTTAACTACCCGGTTGGTACAGTGCTGGAGTTCCTGCAGGAGTGGTTCACTGCAGTCAGTCAGTCAGTCATATTTATTTATAGAGCACATTTAAAAACAACAGCTGTTGGCCAAAGTGTAAACAAGTATCCATAAAACATAAAACCACAAATAAACAATGTACAAAACAATGCAATACCACTACAACCGCTTATGACCATAAGCAACAGTAAATAAGTGGGTTTTAAGCAACGATTTAAAATCAATGTATGAAGGTGAAGATGGCCGATTGTTCCAAAGCTGTGGAGCGGCCACAGAAAAGGCAATTTTCTGTATTGTCTTTGGGTATTGTCTCCTTTTAATTTTAGACGTGTCCTCGGAACAGTCAGCTGTAGACCTGAGATTTCTAAAAACATTATGGTGGGCTGAAGGGAGATCAGAGATGTATGGAGGACCCAGTCCATGCAATCCCTTAAAAACAAACAACAGTGTTTTGAACTCAATACGATTTTTAACTGGAAGCCAATGGAGAGAGAACAATACTGGCGAAATATGTTCTCTTTTCCTTGTTCCTGTCAGCAATCTAGCAGCAGCATTTTGGACCAGTTGAAGACGTGACAGTAGGGACTGTGAGACACCCAAGTATAGTACATTACAGTAGTCTAATCTTGATGAAGATTATGAAGACACTGCAGGCCTATCCCCGTCCACTTTGAAGGTTTATGTGGTGGCCATAGGTGCTTACCACATTCCATTCGGTGGAATGTCTTATGGTAAAGATATGTTGGTATCTCGTTTCCTCCGTGTTACTCTGAGGCTCCAGGAACTCGGACCAGGAAAAGAATAATCTGCTATGCCCAGTCAGGGCACTAGATGCCTATGTCCACAGAGCTGCCCTGTGGCATAAATCTGAACAGCCGGTTGTTTTGGGCCCCCTAACAAAGGGTCCCCTGCATCTAAGCAGAAAATGAGCAAGTGGGTGGTCGAGGCTATCTCACTTGCTTATGAGTCGACAGACTTGAAGCTCAGGCTCGTCAGGGCTGAAGTGAAGCTCAGGTTCGTCAGGGCTGACAGGAAGCTCAGGCTCGTCAGGGCTGAAGTGAAGCTCAGGCTCGTCAGGGCTGACGGGAAGCTCAGGCTGAACAGGGATGACGTGAAGAAATACTGGCTCAGTGTCAAAGTTTATAAGCCAGTCTTCATCAAACTCCACTAAAATTCCCACTGGCACGGCGGGCTTGACGTGGAGCGCTGGGTCGGCAGGCGTGACGTGAAGCTCTGGCTCGGCAGGCGTGACGTGGAGCGCAGGCTCGGCAAAGCTGGAGGGGACCAGCGGTGAAGGCTCGGGTCTGGAAGGGACCAGCGGTGAAGGCTCAGGGCTGGACGGAACCAGTGGTGAAGGCTCGGGGCTGGAGGGGACCAGCGGTGAAGGCTCGGGTCTGGAAGGGACCAGCGGTGAAGGCTCAGGGCTGGACGGGACCAGCGGGGAAGGCTCAGCGGGACGAGACCCAGGCAGGATGGTCACGGCGGGAAGAAGCTCAGGCATGTCGTGAAGAAGCTCAGGCTCGGGCTCGGTAGAACAAGACTCAAGGCCCACAGTGAAAGGGGATCCATTATGCCTAAGCACCCACTCGACATAAGCCTCAAAGTTCTCTCGAGGTCCCACACCGGGCAGGCATGCCTTCGTCTCTGCATTGAGGCCAGTATGAAAGAAAACACTCAATGAGAGATCGGGGAAGGAGCTAAGGCATGCCAGGTCGAGATAAGCCGCGGTGTGGGCCTCAAAAGAGATTGCTGGCCTTGTTCCAGCAAAATCAGCTGCACCGTAGCATTCATCGTTTTTCTTTGGTCGGTTCTTCTGTTACGGTTCGTGGTGGTAAGAACATAATGACCATAAAGTATAACAGCTTAAAATATTATCTGATCTAATAAAACTATTAACTTTTTAATATTTAAAAAAAAAAAGTTATTTTTGAGTTTGACAAAAAAACACATCACAAAACAGCTATACAGAATAGTACAAAACAGTACATAGTACATAGTAGGGCTGTTTTCGACTAAGGATTTTCATTGTCGAATCTGATTCGTTAGATTTTGCCGTAGTCGACTGATAGTCGAACTTTTTTTTTTTTTTTTTTTAGATAGCAGCTAGACGTTTGGTTGAATAACTGTTCGTCTGTTATAGGACAACTCGCTCTACGTTTATTTAAAATGAACAGCAAGACAACTAGAAGTGAATGTGCTTTCCATTAAATGAATCCTTAACACAAAAAAAACGTTGCAATGAACGTGCTTTGTTTTAAATAAATCACACACAGTAAACAAAACCTTAACAAAAAAACTTTGCAATGAACTTTGCAATTTAGACGCGCAAACTGCGTGCCGGTGCGGTGAGACGTAGCCTACATGCTCGGGCAGATTCGGCTTGAAGTCGTTCATCCTCGGATGCGGCGTCGCGCGCGCTGTTACAAAAAAAGCGGTGCACACAGCCAAGTGAAATGGGGTCTTGCCGGTCTTGCGCACCCAACGCGTCATTTTTTTGCCGTCTGCACCTTCGCGCTCGTGTGGACGCGTCGAGTATAAACAAGGCTTTACTCCGTGTCAGCGCGCGCTCTGATCGGTAAAGGTGCACAGACCTCTCCGAATCATCTCCAGCACTCAGCCTCCGATCGCACCACTAACTCCGCCTCCGTTTCCCTCGTAAGATGATATTAGTATTTAAACATTCTCTATGATAAAAAATGTTTGTAAAAAATATTTTAATAGCACGGTTTTGGCGGTTATAGAGTTCTATAACTATAACTGTCAGTCTCACGGTTATATAATAACATCACACCCCTCATAACACTTTCCTACTATTCGACTATGAGGTTCATAGTCGAATCAGACCTCTCCGAATCGAATCGTCGAATCCTCGACTATTAGAAGTCAGCCCTAGTACATAGTAATTTCTGAACATTCACAACTGTTTCAACAGGATGGGCTCCACCCAAACAAACTTGGTTCAAGAGTGCTAAAGGACAATATCTACTTCTCCCTCAATCATCCTTCTGCAGTGTGTGCCAATCCACTCAACCTGAATGGCACACACACACCTGGACACAGTATGAATGACCACAGGACTTCACTTCAGCACCTGAATGGACATGTGGTTGACATATCACACAAGGACAATGATAACACCATGCATTTACAACAACTTCTGCTCACGGACACAATCTCTGCAGAGCCCTGCCCACAGAACTCACCACAGATAGACCGGGACATATTAGAACTGCTCCAAGATTCAGCTCCCAAGGACGACTTTCTGGAAAACAGTGAGGGAAACCAGGACAGCATATTACAGCCTCCGATAACACCAGAGCAACAGCCCCTCTCCCCAGACACGTTATCCCTCTCTCCAGCATCTCCACTTCTGTGCTTCTCAGAGAAAATGGAAAAACTGGTGTATGCTGGAACCAAACTATCCCACTCTTTTGCTGCAAGCCCCCAGAAGTCAACCAAAAAACGGCAGGCCCCACAACCACCAAAGCCTGCGGGCCCAGCCCCTCCTCCTCCCCCTCCTCCTGTGAGAGCTCTTCGGCCTCTGCCACAGCGCCAGGGCTCACACCCTCCTCAATCTGCTCGAGGTGAACCAAAAACAACTGATACCAGCTCTTAGTGATATGTGTCAGGTCCCCGCTATGATAACAGTAACTTTCTTAAATGTTTACGAAACAAGCGGGAACCCAGTGTGCCTGAATCTTTCTCTATTGCTGTTCAATTACATTATAGAAAATCTAAGGCCTTCAAAAGCCGTACAGCAAACCCATCTAATCTGGTGCCTATTACACGCCAAACTAAGATTGCTGTGGGGACAAAAAGTAAGACTGTTAAGTTAGCACTTTTAAACATCCGCTCACTTAAAAATAAATCACTTCTAGTCAATGACTTAATAACCACACACAACCTGGACTTTATGTTTCTAAATGAAACTTGGTTAGAAGACAGCTGCAGTGGAACAGTCCGCAATGAAACATCCCCTCCTAACTTTACTTTTATGAGTGTCTGCAGAGCGGGTAAGAGAGGCGAGGGTTTAGCTGCTCTTTTTAAAGATGTCTATGAATGTAAGCAAATATCATTTGGGAATTACCCGTCTTTCGAATATCTGGGTATTGTGTTAAAAGGTGCTCCACGTATTTTAGTTATCATTATGTACAGGCCTCCAAAATACTCTCCAGCCTTTGCTGAGGACTTTACATAACTCCTATCAACAATTTCCTCCGAGTTTGACTGTTTTGCCATTGCTGGAGATTTTAACATTCACATAGATAATGCAGAAAACAATATGGCAAAAGAAATCAAAACTGTTTTAAAAACTTTTGATCTGACTCAGCATGTACATGGCCCCACACACAATCGTGGACACACTCTAGATTTACTTATCAGTAAGGGTCTAAACATCTCATCGATTGTTATTAAGGATGTAGCACTATCTGATCATTTCTGTATTTTCTTTGATATATTGATCTCTCCTGCCATTGAAGCTAGACCTGTGTCTGTCAAGAAGAGATGCTTAAATGAGAACACTAGTGTGCTATTTATGAAGGCTATATCTTTAAAACCAAGCATATCTGCTGACTCTGTTGATTTTCTCCTTAATTCTTTTAACTCAAAGTTAAAAGTGTAATTGATGATATTGCTCCTGTGAAAGTCAGGAAGAATAGTGGTAGACAAAAAGCCCCTTGGAGAAACTCAACAGCTGTGCAAAATATGAAAAGACAATGCAGAAAAGCAGAGCGCATATGGCGGAAGTCAAAACTTGTAGTCCATTATAACATCTACAAAGACAGCATCCATGCTTTTAATATTGAACTAGGCAAAGCTAGACAGACTTTCTTCTCGAATATTATAAACAGCAACTTAAACAACACACGCATTCTTTTTGCTACTGTAGAGAGACTGACAACCCCCCCAAGCCAGATTCCCAGTGAAATGCTCTCAGACAGCAAGTGCAGTGAGTTTGCTTCTTTCTTTTCTGAGAAAATCAATAATATCAGAAAGGTGATCAGCACATCCTTGAGTTGCTCTGGGGTCAGACAGATCAGACCACAACCGCAGAAAGTAGTTACTATGTCTGTTATTGAAGAAATTGAAGGCAACATTTTGGATGAAACCGTACAGCACCTTAAAACATCAACCTGCGCCCTTGACGCACTACCCACATCTTTTTTCAAAAGTGTGTTAAACAGCTTAGAAGCAGATCTCCTAGAAGTGGTAAATGCCTCACTTCTCTCTGGGAGTTTTCCAAACTCCCTGAAAACTGCAGTTGTCAAGCCCCTCCTGAAAAAGAGCAATCTGGATAAGACCATCTTAAGCAACTGTAGACCGATCTCAAATCTTCCTTTCATAGGCAAGATCATTGAAAAAGTTGTCTTCAATCAGGTGAACAAATTCTTAAGCTTGAATGGATACTTTGACAATTTTTCAATCTGGTTTCCGATCGCATCACAGCACAGAGACAGCGCTCATAAAGATAATAAACGATATTCGCTTAAATACTGATTCAGGCAAATTATCAGTACTGGTACTACTCGACCTCAGTGCTGCATTTGACACTGTCGATCACAACATACTTCTTGACAGGCTGGAAAACTGGGTGGGGCTTTCTGGGATAGTCCTAAAATGGTTCAGGTCATACTTAGAAGGGAGAGGTTATTATGTGAGTATAGGAGACCATAAGTCTGAGTGGACATCCATGACTTGCGGAGTCCCTCAAGGCTCAATTCTTGCGCCACTCCTGTTCAACCTGTATATGCTCCCAATGAGCCAAATAATGAGAAAGAACCAAATTGCTTACCACAGCTATGCAGACGACACACAGCTCTACTTAGCCCTATCGCCTTACGACTACAGCCCCATTGGCTCCCTGTGCCAATGCATTGATGAAGTAAACAGTTGGATGTGCCAAAACTTTCTTCAGTTAAACAAAGACAAAACTGAAGTCATTGCGTTTGGAAACAAAGATGAAGTTCTCAAGGTGAACGCATACCTTGACGCTAGGGGTCTAAGAACTAAAAATCAAGTCAGGAATCTTGGTGTGTCTCTAGGTCAGACCTTAGTTTCAGTAGTCATGTCAAAGCAATAACTAAATCAGCATACTATCATCTGAAAAATAGTTCAAGAATTAGATGCCTTGTTTCCAGTCAAGACTTAGAGAAACTTGTGCATGCTTTTATCACCAGCAGGGTGGATTATTGTAATGGACTCCTCACTGGCCTTCCTAAAAAGACCATAAGACAGGGCAGCTCATACAGAATGCTGCTGCCAGGATTCTGAGCAGGACCAGAAATTATGAACATATCACACCAGTCCTCAGGTCTTTACACTGGCTTCCAGTTACATTTGGGATTGATGTAGTCAAAGTATTATTACTGGTATATAAATCATTTAATGGGCTAGGACCTCAATATATTGCAGATATGCTCACTGAATATAAACCGATCACTCAGATCATTAGGATCACATCAGCTAGAAATACCAAGGGTTCACTCTTAAGCACGGAGAGTCTGCTTTTAGCTATTATGCCAGCCGCAGCTGGAACCAGCTTCCAGAGGAGATCAGATGTGCTCCTACAGTAGTAACATTCAAATCCAGACTCAAACCACATCTTTTTACCTATACATTTACTGAATGAGCACTGTGCCACTGTCCGTCCGATTGTTTTTACTGTACTTTATTTTATTTTTAATTCCAAACTGTTTTAATTATTCTTATTTGTTTTGATTATTTAAATTTTTTCTATGTAAAGCACTTTGAATTACCATTGTGTATGAAATGTGCTATATAAATAAACTTGCCTTGCCTTGCCTTGCCTTACAATCCAACGGCCAATACAATTTGTCTATGTATTTATGCCAATACTATGCCAGTCACAACACACGGAAGGAGAGGCTTCATCGAAGAGGCTAGTTTGGAAGGAGAGGCTTCATCGAAACAGGAAATAAATGGCGCGTTCCAGCCACACAGGTGTGAGAGGTGCTGTAATAATGTAAAATATGTGAAAAATAATGTGTCTTTTGAACAATCAAGCATGAAAGAATATTTTAGAACAACCAAAAAACAAAATCAAGACTTCGTAAAAGGGCATTATTATAGGACCCCTGTAAAGCAATCCACACATCAGTAACTTGCAGGGTGTTTATTAGTGTTAATTGCATTACAACAGTGGTAAAATAAAATAAAATTGTCAAAGAACAATCAATTCTGCATGATCAATTCCACACCGCTCACATTTTGTGAATTAAATTTGGATGTATTTTCTTAAGAAAATGTGAAATGTAATTCTTCGTGTCTTATTCTTCCTTGAAATGTTTCTGAATCCAGGAGAGAATGTCCTCATCGATATGAATGGAAAGAGTTCCGTCTGGATTGATGGGAACAGCGACAGGGAGACGAATATTCATCCTTGACAGTGTCATCTAGAGCAGCCGGAACAAAAATAATTAGTTGTATTTTCTTTTTATATCTCTGTGAGAGTCATAATTTAACTGAAAACTATTTCACCTCAGGAATCCTAGCAATGACATTCAAGGATCTCTGACTTGGCAAAGCTGCAGTCAGTTCAATCTCTTTCTCACTGTTCGATGCTCTTTCTAGGCTAAAGCCTGTCTGGTAAGCCGCCATAGGAATGTGCTTAGACAGCCTAATTGTAAAGGGATGCACAAAGAAGAGCAGATTAAACCAGTGCCATTTTCTAAACTATACAATACATTTGTCATTCAGTGTTGCTGAACATTACTTTTTGGCATATGTGGTGACAATTATTGGCAGCCTCTCCCATTCCAGCTCTAGACGTGCAGCAGGGAATTCGCCCAGGACACCGGCTTCAGCTTTAGCAGTGACTGCATACTGTTGGCATTCTTGACCCCAAGCAACCTTGGCCTGAAGGACATTTGTGTTCAAAGGATGGTATTGATGTAAATTATTTCACTTAAGAAATTAATTTCGATAATAGTTCCAGTCTTACAGTGACTTTGTGCTTGCTCAGCAGGGCACCATCAGCACAGATCTTCATGTTGTCATTTTCAGCGATGGAGGAAACAACAAGCTGCACTCTTGCTGTTGGCTTGTCAAAGTATGCAGCAAGTTGGTAGCCCAGCAGCTTGTGGTCAACTCTCACAGCACGGGCAATGACAGCAAAAACAGGTGGAAGAGCATTTCCGAGGAAATTAGCCTGAAGCATAAACCATAATCAATTTAAGTGGAATTTAGTATAAAATGTCACCTTTGGGTTATATGTTATTAATGACACTAATTGATTCACCTGTTTCTGGAGAGCCTCAAAGCTAGATGCAGTGCTTCCACTGCTTACTGCCTTTGAGGCGCCGTGGGGTGCCAAGAACTGCAAGCAAAACACATTATAGACATGATAATTGATGATCTAAAAAGAAACAAGATTTTTAACAAAATAATTTTTAGTATAGTTACCCGGTCTTTGTGGAACTTCTTGAAGGGCTCCATGACCATGGCAGTCTGAAAATCCATATAACATGATTAACCCTTCAGAGTCTTGGGCTATTTTGGCCCTTTTTGAGTACTTTTTCATTTTTTTTTTTTTGCGACATAAACAAATGTTTACCATACTAATTTTTGGTATCATTTTTTTCAGCACATCATCACCTATATGACCAGACAATTAGTTTTTCACTTTGGTGTACTGTATCAACATACTGGACCCAAAATCACACAAAAAACACAAAATCCGAATAGAAAAATTATAGCTTTTCTACTACAAAAAACACAAAAATGCTCAATGAAGCATTTTAAAAGGTTTAAAATGTAGACACAAGTTGTAAATGTCAACAAATACAGGTACAATTCAGATATAATCAAGCTATATACAAAAAAAATATGATTTACAAAAAAAGCAGGTGTAGCCATAGGCTTTTTTTTTTTTTTTTTAGCTTTGCCACTTTAAAAAAAAAGTGCACACAATTCTACAGAGAGCTATATTTAAGGCCTTGCATTCCCAGAGTATGAGGGCTCCCAAATAGTGCTAATACAACATAAAAAAAGGTAAAATTGAGATAAAATCAAACTATATACAGCAAAAAGCAGGTGAGGCAATAGGCATTTTTTCTTTTCTTTTTTGCTTAGAAACTCTACAAAACACTTAATGTACAATTACACAGACAGCTACATTACAGGGCTTTCATTCCTTGAGTAAGAGGGGTTCCTCAATAGTGCAAATATACCATACTAAAGGTAAAATGAACACAAAATCAAACTATACATACAACAAATAACAGGTGTGTTTTTTGTTGTTGTTTTTTTTTTCATCTGTGCCACTCCTCAAAACAGTTTATCTAAATCTACTCCTAAACTACCTAAACTACTCCTAAACGATCTACACTATTCCCAAACTACTCTCAAAATCTACTCAAACTAGCAATAATATCTCTCTCTCTATATATAACGTATATATGTCTCTCTTTATCTACTCCGTAAATCTCCTGCCTTTCAATTTCGCGTCTTTGCTCAGTTGGCTCCTCCTCCAATCCGTAAAATGTGCAGCCTGAAGAGCAGAGTCAGCAGATTCACACGTTTTTCTCCGTTTTGTTTTATGACAAAAATCGACAAAGTTATTAGAATAAATGCAACGTCTGTCACATCCCATCTTGCGTTCTTTTACGAACGCGTCAATATACACGTCATTTTTTTAATATAAAGTTTAAATTATCATATCTCCGTTTTTACGTGGTCTATCAACACAAAACAAAAAGTAAAATAGAATTTTAAGCCAGCACTTTCGACAGAAGTGGACGACAGCGCTCAACGTGACATCGTTTTTTTGCTTCGACGTCTTAAACTGGACATGTGATTTGATCACGCCGGCGTGATCAGCGACCCGAAGAGTTAAGTGTAAATGCATATTTATGACACAAATATTGGCTTCCTAACCAACACGCTACTTTCCACGTACTCACCTTACTCCTACGAGAGTTTGACATGGAGGAGCTTGAACTGCTGCTGCTGCTGCTGCTGCTGCTGCTGCGGCTCCTGCGGCTGCTACTGCTGCTTTCAGAGGAGACGGACGCATTTTTGTCTTCAGTCTCCAGGATTTCCCTCAGTTTCAACAGGAAGGCCTTTCCTTCTGGAGTCTGCTCATCAATGAGGCTGATTTGCTTAAGGAGCCTCTCAGCAGCTCTGGGACCAACTTGGACTTCAAGCTCCAGTCTTTCAACTGCAGGACCTTCAGCTAAATCCAAAATGACAATTATTATTTTGTCTGAAAACATTTGAGTTTAATCAATGTAATCTTCCATGAATGAATACCTCTTGTCAGTGCAGCACGGGCTGAGTGCTGTCCAATTATGTAGAAAAGAGGAGAATTTCTGATAAAAGCAGCATTGCGAGAGTGCACCTCAACGCACCCCTTGATTTCAATGTATGGGACAGCAAGACAGAGAGTCTTGTGAAATGGAGCAGCAGCTCTCACAGGAGTCTCATCTGGTGTTTCAGAGGACTGAAAAGAATAATTGAGTATTATAACAAGAACAAAACTTAAAACTTTTTAAAACTTAAAACAAATTAATGCTCTGCATACTAACACATATACATCATATGTGTGTTCAAAATTTACCAAATAATCAGCAGTCTGGGCATTTTGCATGGCAGACTCAGGTACTAAGGGAACAATCCTCTCAGCGTTGGGCTCTTCAATGTTTCTGACCACAGCAAGAGTCTCAAAGCTGTTGGAACAAAAAAAGGTGAATCTCACTTTCAGAAACCTTTTGAATTGTTTATGAATTGATTCAGAATGTTTGCAACACTGGTCTGACTAAGATTTTATTACCTCGCATCAGCAATGTGTTCAGGAAGATCAACAGGCAGAGCCTCCACCTTGTAGTTGCCCTTGAGAATGTCTGCTCTTGCAACCACTTTTCCAGGGACAATAGTACGGACCTTTCCTCTTGCCATAACAGCAGCTTGGATCCAGGCAGTGTTCACTCCCATCACAGCAAAGGTCTGGAGAGCAACACTGAAATAAGAATAAGGGAGATTGTTTGTAAAACTGTTGTGTACATTATATCTCATCTTCATGAATGTAGCTTCAAAAGTCTACCTTGGTCTAGCTTCAGCTTGGAGTTGAACATCAGTCTTCTTGAGCTGCTCAAGAGTCATAGTCTCAATCTCCTCAGGGAGAGGAGGTGTAATGGTGGCCTTAACTAGAAGGATGAACAGAGCAACATCAAACTTTGAAGTGACTCCCTCATATCCAAGAAAGATTTAAAAATTCTAAGAAAAAAACATACCATTGAGACTTGCAGCAGCAACAGCAGCAGTGTACAAACTGAGCTCCATGGGCACACCAACTGCTGTTGGCAAGATACGACGCACTTCAGATGCAAGCAGGGGTTTGGCATACTGGAAGGCAACTCCTTCCTGCAAAGCTTTAAGGGCACGCTTCAACTGTTCACGTGGTTTGGGTCCAGTGGCCATCTGAGGATGGTGTTTATGAGAACTTTATTCTAATTGTGAGAACTATTTTTGAGACAGATCACAAAAAATATATTAATGAGAGACAAGATATAAAGTACAACACAGTACCGGTATTGCTTCTTCAATGATGGTCTTGTCAATGTTGAAATAAGCCACTTCTTGTCCAAGCAATTTGACATAGGCTGAAGCCCATGGCTGATTGGTTGGAAAGTCCTTCCAGTTTGTGAGCTTGAGGAGTTAAAACAGAGAAGTTATATACATTTTGCCTATATCATGTTTATTATATTACTTAAAAGTACATAATTATACTGTAGACTGGACATGAAAACTTACAGCTTTTAGTGTGCGCTTGATCCTTGTGATACGGTCAACACTTTCATCTGCAGCAGGAGATTTCAGAAGAGCCTCCTGGATTCCTTCAGTTCTCACACCGATCTGTTTGAAAGGATCAATTGAGTGAAGACTGAAAATATTTTAAAACCATGAATCAGTTTTTTTTTTTATGTCTTGGTTGTCCCACCTCAAGAACATCAGCAGCAGCTCCAGCCAGGTAAGCACGTGCTTTAGCTACAACAGCTCTGGGCAGGATGGTGGCGGCATCATTGATCATGTAGGCACTACCAGCAGCTCCAATCATAAGAGGAGCTGCACAGGGACAGAGGTAAGAATACATTTAATGTGTCAGGAGAGTTCTTTACACATTTTAAGAAACTATTTTCTTATTTAAACTATTTTTTTTAGCTCTCTCTCAAAAATGGCAAGACTCACTATGATAGAAGTCCAGCTGAATGGCTCTGCTGAAACGGAAGCTAAGCCTGTCCAGTTTGCGATTCATGAGTTTGATGGCAACATTAGCTGCACCCGCACTGAAATGGACAACCATAATTATCTCTGGATTGTGCTCAATTCTATCTGTTAAATTAAAATATTTGAAAGATTATTTGTTATTCTTACACAGATGCCATATCCGGAGCAGTGATTCTGGTCAAGGACTTCATGTGGGAATAGGCAAAGCTCGCAACATGCATGTTAGTCTCAGTCTTCAAAGCACCAGCAAGATTGGAGACGAGAGCCACTGAGGGCTTGGCCTCGAACAACACAATACAAGCAACCATACGCACTTCAGGGTGAAGAGCCCTGTCCAATACAAGCTGCAGGGCCACTGGCTGAACCTGAGGCAGAAAACAAGGTTAGTATATTATTGAATAAAAATGTGTGTAATCTTTACAGTAATTGATTCCTACAGTGTCTGACACTTACCAGTTTGTGCTCTTTCTTGGCAATGTTCCTCAGAGCCAAGATGGCATCAACCTGGACTTTAAGAGGCAGAGAAGTAGCTGCAGTTCTCAGTCCAGGTAGGAGCTTCATGATGGTTTTAAGACTAGCAGGGTGACCAGCATTGCCCATAACTTTCAGAGCCAAAGTGATTTCAGGAATGTCATTCTTAGAAATGGCCTCTGTAGCAATATCATGGATGGGCTGAGGAGTTTGAGGCACATACAGTTAGACAAATATAAAATACTATAGTATGTCCATGACAGAAATTTATGGATGTCTTGAGGTGTTTACCTTGAGGAGCTCGGAGGGGCAAGTGGGAACTGCAAAACAGTGTTTGGCAATCATGGAACCATATCCAAGCATGACGACTTCACGAAGAGCTGGGATTTTGGCGATTTTCTCGTGCATTGCCAAACTCTGTTCAGCAACATATAGAAATGATTAATTTGATTTAGGTAAGATTTGAAGAACAGCACTTTGAGTATAGTAAGATGTACTTACAGCTGTCAACTGGATGGTCTCCAAATCAGCAGTGACCATTTGCAAAGCAACCACAAGAGCCTGAATGAACTCAGGAATGGTAAGTTCACCAGCCAGAAACTTCTCCTTGATGAATTTTACAATGACTGGTGTGCCAACAGCAGGAAGAGCATCCAGAAGCCAGCGCCTAACAGATTCATTGTTTAAAATATATTCATAATAAAAAAATGCCCTTGAACTATATTCATATTAACTTATTGCTCAAATATTGTACCTGTAAACTGGTTTGTCTTTGAACTGAGCCCAGATGGCCTCAATATTCTCCAAGGTGGCAGCACGCAGGAGCTGGATGAGCTCAAGAAACTTATGTGGAGCATCATCATGGACCATGGCCACATTGTTTTCAACAAGGTGCTTTAAGACCTCAGTAATCTAGAAAGAGTAAGGGCAACACTCAGATGACATCTTCATGGATCAAAGGCTTTGACTTGGAGACTTTTAAAGATGTTAAGTAATGAATTATACCTGAGCGGGTGCATCACTGATCTTCATGAGTTGAATGGGGGTCTGAAGAATTTCAGTTGAAAACTCATACTGCAAGGATCCACGGGCCAAGTAATCAGCTTTGATTGGAACAACAGGCGTCTTCTCCATCTCAACAAAAGTCAAGGTTTGTCTGGAAAAAAAAATATTATTTATTATTTATTTATTAGTAATATTGTTACTTCATATTTTAAGAGAAATCTCACAGAGGATCAATCTTACTTTGCTTCCATCTGGGCAGCACCATGGATCTCATTGAAGGGTGAAAACTGATGCACTTCCTCAACTGTGGCTTCAGCGATCAGTACACCGGCGGCAGATGGTTTCATGATGTAGTTGTAAGATGCAGTTTCAATCAGACTCTTGACCCTCTGTTGGGTGAAAGGTATGTTGCCATTTGACTCTTGGCATTTTCATTATATTGAGTAAATATTTCAATTCTTTCTAGTCTTCTTCATTACCTCTGTGCATTCAGCACATCTCTCAGTGTATGCCAAACCGACGTCCTTCTTGATTCTCTCCTGACAGTGGTTCAGATCCTTAGACTTGGTGACAATAATGTGATTGGCCTTTGTATCCTCATTGATGACGTAGTGGGTCCTGCACACTCCCTGAACTCCATCCTTGAAGGAAAAGTCAAAGAATTAGATTGCAGAACTCAAAATAGATCAAAAACGTACTAGGATAACATTCTAACCTCTTGCAGCTCGTAGATGTTCTGGGTCTTCTTGAGGTTGAGCTGAATGATGTTGAGGATTCCTCTGTGCAGGTTCAGTACTGTAGGGGAGACTCCTGCAGGGGCGAATACCTTTCCAACCACACCATTAGCATACTCAAACTTGATGGGAATCTGAAGCTGATCAGCCAGAGCTGAGGTGAGCTTAGTGGCAGGAACAAATGGATCCTTGGGCCAAATGCCAGCATACTCGTGGAGTAGAGGATCCATGAGCTGTAAGGAAACATTTTTACTTTAAATGAGGGAATTGTTGCTATTGCAGCTATAGCTTAACACCTTTTTGCCTGTCAGTGTGGAACACCTAGAAAGTGTATAGTTCTCAATGGTCATTACCTTCATCATGAAGGTGTTCTCTGACACAGCACTGATGTGAACCTTGCTGCTGACTTTTATTCCTGCTCTGGCCAGACCTTCTTGAGGAAGACCACCCAAGAGCAGAGCCTCATACTTGTACACATAGGTCTTATCAGGGGCAAACTCAGGAACTGAAAAGTGTACAGTATTTTTGATCTTAGTCAATTGTTAGGGTTATATTTTTAAGCAATAATGCAGTCTAAATTACCACTTAAACAGCGCAGTCTCATCCCAAGACGTCATATAACTGACGTCTTGGGACGTCTTTTGACCATACGTCAATATCCGCCTTTTTAGGGTACCCTTAAACGTCGGTTAGATGACGTTATCGGATCCTAACTCTACCCCAGACCTAAACCTACCCCTAAACCTACCCCGTCACCTAACTGACGTCAAAGGTAAAGCGTCAGTTGTATGACGTCCCAGGATCGTCATAAACCAACGTTTAAGGGTACCCTAAAAAGGCGGATATTGACGTATGGTCAAAAGACGTCCCAAGACGTCAGTTATATGACTTCTTGGGATGAGACTGTGTTAACTTAAAACTCATTTGCCATATCATATTACTTACCAAGGTTGATCTGTTGAGCCGCTGAAAGAAACAGAAAAAAATTCTATGAAAATCTTGTTTTAAATTTGGTTTTCAAGAGGTTCTTAATTTTCCAAACAAGTTATTCTATAGAGCTAAAAAGAGAGAGAAAGAAAAATATATAAATATATTTTCACTTACCCACAAGGGCTACAGTCAGGGCAAGCACAACAGCTCTCATGGCTGATGGTTTGTGAAGAGCTACTCAGAGAAACGAACCTTTTATAGCATTTTCTTGCTGACCAAGTACTAATTCTTAAATTAATTATTAACCGATGTCTTTAAAGGAATATCAAATTGCACACATGACAAGACTTCTGTCAACTTATTTTAACATAAATATCAGTAGAGGTTAGGTTACCCTGGCCTGTCATCATGTCATTCTTCAGCCAATGTCCACAGTGAAATCATGCTGATCATTTGTCTTTTATGTTCAAAAAGGTGATTTTTTTCCCCCCTATCATATAAAATAATGCTGAAGCAACAAAATTATCTATGGAGGTATTATTACAGAAAACATATTCAATATTATTGTAAATTGTTATACAAATAATAATTGTGGTTAACAGCCTTGGATTGAAGGAAAATCTTAGCTATCAGTTTTGGGTTAGGTTACCCTGGCCCTTAATCTAAAAACTTGTTAAAGTCCATATTTATACATTTTATGTAAAGACTGGTGAAATAACTTTGGTTGAACTTTGGAGCTAGACGTGGAGTGATCTCTGGACAGTTTTATAATTGTTAATGCAAGTAATATTTGTTAAACACATATAAAAACTATTAGTGCAATCACAAAGAAAAACTGCAAAGTATTCAACAGACTGCATATGAGCTCGGCACCTCGTATTAAAAAGTCAACAGTGATAGAACCAGTGGCGGCCGGTCAATAGGGGGGGCTGGGGGTCCCCTTCAAGTTAGCCAGAGAAGAAGGCTACTTCAACATGTTAAAAATAAGATAACTATATATTGCAAAATAATTATGAAATAAAAATTTTTTTAGTCATAATATTCGACTGGTAGTCATGATACCACCTCTTAAAAAAAATTGTATTTCGTTTGTTTTGTGTGTGGGGGGCGCCGGGCAAATGGTTGTCTATAAACTTTGAAACGCTTGTGACTTGAGGCTGAGCTCTAATTGTCTTGTTTCTTTGGGGAGCAGAGCGCTGCACCCCAGACCCTCCCACTTTTGATTTTAGTCAATCAATATAGGGTATATGTCGAACGTCACATGACCAAACCGGAATTCTGAGCTGCGTTTAGCCCCGACAAAAGGTTACAAAACTTTTTTAAACGGAAACAGTGGTGCGTTGAACACCCTGTTCTGATTACGCAAGAGTTACAACTATGGCAGCTAAAAAGGCCATTCTTTGTGTTCTTTTTGAAGAATTTTGGAGCCTGATGAAATCGTTTTTAAGCAGATGTCTTAACAAATGTAAGTAGACCGGGAAGATTTTAAACCGTTCATTCATAGATGCGCAAGATCGCTGTGAAATTACAAACCGGAAGTCAAAAGACAATGAGTGCAGCGCTGTAAAGGCTACATAAGGTCTATATTGTCCACCAAGGCAGAAATGTACGTGTCTTGTGTCGACACGCCCCACGGAAGAGAGGGATGGGGTGAGCAGTTGCTCATTATCATTTAAAGAGACACATGCACCGAAACGGGTCGCTGTGAACAGAGCTGTTTTTGAGGAGGTAAAAAGGGCTTTGTTTTACCCAACCATTGAGGTATTTTAACCAAAGTATGTTACAAACTTTACATGAAGACCCTAAAGAATCATACCAACTTGTGGAAAATGGGCATCCGATAACCCCTTTAAAGGTGACCGGTTTGAGCAGATTTGGAAG
Source organism: Rhinichthys osculus (assembly GCA_029959095.1). Classification (NCBI taxonomy): domain Eukaryota; kingdom Metazoa; phylum Chordata; class Actinopteri; order Cypriniformes; family Leuciscidae; genus Rhinichthys; species Rhinichthys osculus. Next base: position 25,856,344 of record JARWKJ010000020.1, read on the forward strand.
GCTGTTTTTGATTGCTAAACTGGTTTTAGTTCTTCCCCACTCGCATGCAGATGCAGAGAAAGTGCATGCAGATGCAGAGAGAGTGTTCTGCATGGTGGGTTTGAACAAAACCAAAACTAGGAACAGTTTGGCTCTGGATTGAACGCTATCATCCATCATGACTGTGAAAATTGCTGGCCTTGAGCCACAGTGCTTTAATGCTGCGTTCACACCGGACGCGAATAGCTCGTCAAATTCGCTCCTACCGCGTCTAGTTATACGCTTGACCACTTTGAATCCATTCGCGTGTCAAGAGCGAAATTGACGCGTGTAAAAAACAAAAATTTGAAGCGGAATTTACGCGCATCAGAATCGAAACCCGTTGGCGGCCGTCTTTTTTATGTTGATCGAGCATTCATCGAGAGAGTCACCGCTCTGTATTTGCTCTGAATAACATATATTCTGAATACGAGAGCAGAACGGTGGCGTAGGGATCATCGTCGCCGTATTTATGTCCACCAGACCCTTCGGAGGCGAACCCAGTGTGGCGAGTTTCACCATTTGCTCGCTCCAGGAGCTGCGCCTGGATGACGGCCGCTGTCAGCGGTACTTCCGCCTGTCCCGCGCCCAGCTTGATGACCTGTTGTCCCGCATCGGAGCGAGGATCACCCTCGCCCTCATCCACCTAATCTGTCATTTATTTTTGTTTTGATGATAAATGAAGCCAGCCTCCAAAAGTGATTAATCTGTCTAATCTGATTTTCTCTCTCACACATCACTGTCTAGACACGGACTTATATTGGTTGTCTTTACATTATAATAATATTTCATATAATCTAGATATGGCATAAATAGCATTCAATAGAAAATGAATATGTCTCATATATTGAAATCAAGTTTTATGTGATAAAATATTTGCTTTGTTGTGCATTAGAACTACATTAGAACCACCTTCATATTACAAAATAATTTATTGGAGCATCCAGATACTTCACCACGTGACAGCAGCAAGCAGCTAGGCTCCTGATTGGTTAATGCGGCGCGAATTGACGCAGAAGTTCAGATTTTTCAACTCGGGCGGCAGACGCGAATTCGCGTCATGCGCGAATGAATCTGTGTGCTGCACATTTTACGGAGAACAGCTTCCAGAACCTAAGAAAGTACAATTCAGGCTACGCAGAAAAGCTTCTCCTGAAATGGAAATTTGCATTGACTCACGGTGCAGATCCACTTGTCCGTGCAACACTTCTGTTGCGCCGCGCTCCACTTTATTCCTATGGGTGACGTCACGCGACTTTAACGTGCCTGCAAAGGATCCCGGGAAGGCGGCGCTTCATTTGGAAAAATGCTGCGCGTCAAAAGCTTGCCGATGCCCATCTTTATGCAAATGAATTCCGTTGAACGCGACGCGACTATCCAATAGAAGTAGAGCATATGGAGACGGGGGGAAGTCTCTCGCAGGTCCTCTGTTCTAGACTGGCCGCTGACTCAAAACCACGCCCATAGCGGTAAACTTGAGGAACGCCCATCAATGTACAAATGTGGGGAGGCGTCGCGACAACACGCGACTGTCGTGTCCAAAAGTGGATCTCTACCGTTAGGGCCGTTACATAGTCAACGCGAGCAAGCAACGCGAGCGAAGCGAGCTACATGCTCTTTTTCATAGTACGCAAGCGTCACAGCGATGCGTGAAATGCAATACACCGATCACGCAACAGGGGGTAGTAGAGTCTAGAGTCGGGTCACGTGATATTCAGATCAAAATGGCAACTGAAGAGGAGTGCATATTGCTGATTTTACATCAGCGGCAACAAAGGCAGCACAGAGATAGGCGGTGGTACTTTTCCTCTTCGCCTGCCATTGTATTCAAATCTTCTTCTTCTGTAAACATAATAATATACCTTTTTATGTACATTACTTGCAATGTCGCCCCCACCGACAACGCATAGTATTGCGTGCATCGGTGCGTCGCGTATCAAAAACTAGGATGACACATTTGGCTACGCATCGACGCATAATGGCGGCCGAAGCGTAGCGATGTGTAGCCTTGCGCACGCGTATTTTTTACAGTTTCGCTGTACTTAGAATTTAAAAATGGCGGGCGGTGCAGAAGAACACGCCGGAAATGCATAGGAGGAAACGCGATGCTACCAAGCCGACCAATCACAGATCTTGCGGTCCGCGTCGTCGCGACGTGTAGTTACATTTTTGAGGAGGTGCGCGTCAGGTTATGGCGAAGGGTTAGGCGTATGGTACGCGTCTGTGCGTATGCTACGCCGTACCTACTGCGCGCACCCGACGCAGAAGTATAAATTGGCCTTGACGCGCTATTCGCGTCCGGTGTGAACGCAGCATAAGTGGGAGCCCCCTACCCCTGTCATCAAGGCATCAAAATGTGCAACAAACACTTACAACACAAAACACCATTCATAAGCTAAATGTGTACAGACACACACAAACACACAACTTGACATACATGCCCAGGCCAAGTTGTTATGACTGAGTATGTACATTGAGAACTGCTGTTCAGTTGGCTCGTCTGGGGCAAAATTTCTTTTTCTTTTTTGATAAATTTGTATTTTTGAAATATATGAAACTATTTTATTTGGATGACATGACGGGCAATACACAGCACCTTGCCTGAGCCAATCAGCGTCCAGAAACCTCGACCACGTGATCTGCAGAGGATAGGCAACTTCGCTCCTGGAGGGCCACTTTCCTGCAGAGTTTAGCTCCTCCAACCCTAATTAAACACACCTGAACAAGGCAATCAAGGTTTTCAGGATTACTAGATAGATACAGACAGGTGAGATTTTATCAGGGCTAGAGCTAAACTCTGCAGGACAGTGGCCCTCCAGGAGCGAAGTTGCCTATCCCTGCCATAGTGGATTCCAAGTGATCAAGGGCTTAGCACGTTCCAAATCAGCCTATTGCAAAGGTTCCGCCAAGTAGTGGGCACTCATGCAACGAAAGCAATGACGCACATCCGAGTGAACGAGACGGAGGGAAGTTAGCGATTTTGGACTGGAACGCAGCACAATGGCTTTGTGTGGTATAGTTATACAATGTCTCTTTTCAAATAAAATATAAGTCTTTACTTTAACTCTTTGTGTAAGGATTATTATATATACACTATTAAATTAGACAAATAATCAAATGTCTCTTCTTTAATTGGACATACATTCAGTCATGTCTGCAATTTACAAATATGTTGTCAATATCATTAGGATTAAGATAAAAAGAATGAATGCTCTATAAGTATTTTGGAGATCACAGTTTTTGCAAAGGTATATTGGGCTTTATTGAACTTTATGAAACTATAATAAATGAATATGTATTTTTTACTACAAGTAAATTTATTGAACACTTAAAATGATTTGCTATCCTTTTGCTCCCTCTAGTGGATGACATTAATATTGTGGGCTTCATCTCTGAATCGGATTGATATAAATGACTGATCATTTTTTTTAATGATTACTTTATTACTGATAATATACCCACATTAAACTCAAATTGACTGATTCATGGTACCTTATTTCATTATTTTAACAGTTGTTTTTTCAAGTAAATTTTTCAACAGCTAAGCAGTAATGATACATTATTACCGGTATATCACTTGTTAAATGGTTATTTAACAATTACATTCAGTCCTGCATTACTAACAGTGTGATTTAGCATGCTAATAAATAGTAACAGAAATTGCCCATATGGACGATTTCTTGATGTGTCATCAAAGCGGTTGACGTTGTCTAATTACAAATAAACAAATTAAGCTGAAAAGTGGCATTTTTTTTTCACATGTTCTGATAAGGAAATGATATTAGATTCATATTTTAAACCAGTCTACAGAATAAATAACTACTAAATAAATAAAATGGAAGATCAATTGGACTACATTTGATGATTGGTATGATAGACTTTAGACATAGGCTATCTGATGATGTTGACATGTAAACTCAACTTAACAGTGGTTCTCTTACGAGAGTATCTCTCGTACTGCGTAATAGCTTACGCTAGGGGAAAAACTATTTTCCACGAGATATTGAAGCCAAAAATTATCCTTAATTTTTTATTAATGTAAAACGCTTTGCAGCAGCAAGCAGACATAGGCGAAACAGCTCGCGCGCCTATTGGCTGCTCTTGCGGCAAATGCAGCAGCCTATCGAGAGAGACTCTGCGTGACGTAATGACCAATGGGGGCAATTCGCGCCCATATCGTCACGTCCCGCCAGAAAGGGCGTGGTCTCACCCTATAAATATGCTCGTTAGGCTGGTACAAGCTGATTTTCATCTCTTCAGCGACGCACACGCATCGCTGGATCCGGAGTGAGAAGCCGCGCCGTCGAAGCAAGCCTTTCAGCGGGACGAGCTCTGGAGTCGCTGGCCTCGCCGCCTTCAACTGCCGTACCTGCTGCGCTTTCCGGCGTACTATATCCTTTTATATACTCTGTGTATCTTTACTCTGCTGAGAGTGTTTGCTCGCTTACTTGACGCGACTCACACTTCTCTTCACAAAAGAGCTGCGTCTTTTTAAAGATGCCATCCTGTGGCTCGTGCCGCGCCCCGCTCAGCGATGGAGACCGTCACGTCATCTGTGTTTCCTGCCTGGGTGAGGATCACGCGGCCCTCGCGTTTGCCGACGGCGGATGCCCTCATTGCGAGCTTTTGCCTATGGTGACTCTGAGGACTCGCCTGGCATCATTCTCCGAGCCTTCACCACAGCCCGCCGTGGTGCCGCGCCGCAAGAAGCGCCGCGCCCAGCGCGCTCCCGAGCTTTCTCCAGCCCGCCAAAGCTCGCCGGTTCGCCCGCCAGCTTCGCTCGAGTCGCTCACTGACGGACAACGGCCGCCGCCTGCCGCCGCGTCCATCCGCGAGTTCGACGAACCCACCGAGGTGTGTTCTCTTCTGGCGTCCGATAGCGAGGATTGGGCGAGCTCCGTGGACCTCCCCTCCGCTAGCGTTTCCCGCCAGACCACTGGTAAGAGAACCGGGATTGAGACTGAGCTGATGCGTCTGCTCTCTCAGGCCGTGGAAAGCATCGGCCTCGATTGGGAGGCGCCTACGCAACCGCCGCGCAACAGACTGGACGGACGCTTTCTCGGAAATGACGAGGCTCCGTCAAAGTCAAGGCCCGCGCCCTTCCTCCCTGAACTTCACGAGGAAGTGACTAAATCGTGGAACGCCCCCTTCTCCGCCAGGCTGCGTACCTCTGCCTCTGCTGCTTTCTCCTCGGTGGATGGCGCGAAGGACAGAGGGTACCTTTCCGTTCCTCCTGTGGAACCAGCTGTAGCGTCTCATCTCTGCCCGCCCTCCGCTGGACGGCGCGCTCACACGACGCTACCATCTAAAGCCTGCCGAGTGACGTCAGCCATACACGGACACGCTTACACCGCTGCCGGGCAAGCAGTTTCAGCGCTGCACACTATGGCTATCCTGCAGATCTTCCAGGCCGACCTTCTCCTTAAACTGGACAAGGAAGGACCCGAAGCGATCTGCGTGGCGGACCTGAGAAGCGCTACAGACCTCGCTCTTCGCGCTGCTGAAGCCGCTGCACAGGCCATAGGACGGAATATGGCCTCTCTCACCGTGGCTGAGAGACACTTATGGCTGACGCTGTCCGAGATGACGGAAGCCGAGCGCTCTGTGTTTCTCGACGCGCCCATTTCACCAGGGGGCCTCTTCGGATCTGCCGTCAAAGATTTCGCGGACAGATTCATGGAGGTGCAAAAGACTTCGCAGGCTATGAAGCACTTCCTTCCGAAGCGCTCGAGCTCCGCTGCAGGCCGCTCAAAACAGCCGTCTGCTCGCAGTTCTCAGCCGCAGCCTGCACCGCCCGCCGCTGCCGCTTCACAGCGCCGCCACGCCCGAGACCAAAGACCGCGCTCTCGCTCTGCTGGACGCCGCCCCCCTCAGCGCGGGCCCCGGCCGAGGATTGAGATCAAGCCCGACGCCTCAAAATCTTCCTAGCCATTCTAGGAAAGCGACGGTGTTCAGATCCCGCTGCGGCCGGATTTCCACCAAAACTTCTCGCTCGGTCAGTTCCAAGCATCGCGACTGTCCCAGTGTATTTCGCAGTGAGCCAGCCGGTGTCTTAGCCCGTTTGCCTGCGCACAAAAGCCGTTTTTACGGCTACCCAGATAAATCCAATAAAGAGTGCATTTTCTGGTGTTCCGGCCACGGCCGATGGTGTTATGAGTGTTGTAAGAATGCCCACCCAGTGCCCATTCCCACACTCAGACACAGCCCGCCACGGTGCAGGGCTAGCACAAATAAAATCGACTCAGGTCGGTTGTGCAAACAATGTAGTGAACGCGCCCATGTCACAATGCCCGCTCACACTGCATGCTGCGTGTCCCTTGGTTTCTGTAAAAACGAAACCAACACACATTCAGTCGGCTCTGACTGACAATGTTTTCAGTGTAGTAAATGTGCCCGCAGTCCCGCGCCCACATTTTCTCACAGACACGCCGAATCCTACGGGATCTGCCCCGCTCACTTTTTCTGCACAATCTGCCATAAAAAAGATGAGCGCGGCCAGGCCGCCCGCTGTGATCAGCGCACCCCCCGCCTCGAACGCTGTAAACACGGTGTTGTGTTCCCAGTATACCAGGGCTCTCGAGCTGCCGTTTTGCCGCGACCAGAGCCCGGATTTAATTCTGCCTCTAGCTATTCACGCAGATGCGTGGTCAAAGCTTCACGGGGTATCAGAATGGGTGCTGAACACTATAAAGAGACGCTATTCGCTACAATTCGCTCGACGCCCGCGCCGTTATAGGGGGGCCTATACAGCAGATATTTTCTGGTACCGAAAAAGGATGGGGGTCTCAGACCCATTTTAGATCTGCGACAGCTGAACAGAGTGCTTGTGAAACGCCAGTTCAGAATGCTAACGACCAGGAAAATCCTCGCGCAAGTGCGCCACGGGGACTGGTTTATGTCAATAGATCTGAAAGACGCCTATTTCCAAATACAAATAGCGTCCCATCACAGGCGATTCTTGAGATTCGCCTTCGAGGGCCAGGCATATCAATACACAGTCCTGCCGTTCGGCCTGTCCCTAGCACCTCTTACATTTACGAAGTGCATGGACGCGGCGCTCGCACCCCTGAGACTTCAGGGCATGCGAGTCCTGAACTACTTGGACGATTGGCTGATTCTAGCTCGATCACGATCGGAGCTCATAGAACACAGGGCCGCATTACTCGAGCACCTCGAGGAGCTGGGCCTCACAGTCAATTGGGCGAAGAGCTCACTGTCTCCCAGTCAGAAAATTGGGGAAGCGGGTCTGTTTCGCCTCAGGGTCGACCTTCAGTGTGTTTCAGCTCTGGAACCTTGGAAAATAACCGACTGGTACCAGTCAGGTGTGAGTCTGGGGACCGCTTCGAGTGTGAAGGTGGTGTCTACGGACGCCTCCACCTCGGGGTGGGGAGCACTGCTCGAGGGCAGACCGCTAGCTGGCCTGTGGTCAGAACGGGAAAAGCTCCTTCACATAAACTGCTTGGAGATGATAGCAGTCGACAAAGCGCTACGGCGTTTTTGTCCCCAGGTAACAGGCCACCACGTCTTGGTCCGGTCGGACAACATGTCAGTGGTGGCATACATAAATCGCCAGGGCGGCGTCAGGTCACGAAACCTTCACAGGCTGACGGAACGCCTCCTGGTCTGGGCTCAGCACAACCTGCTCTCACTGAGAGCAGCGCACGTGCCTGGTCACCTGAATGTGGGACCAGACAGACTGTCCAGGAACAATGTTCCAGCAGGGGAATGGTCGCTGCACCCGCAGACGGTCCAGCTGCTGTGGAAAACGTTCGGCAGAGCACAGGTGGACCTATTCGCGTCCCACGAAAACGCTCATTGCCCGGAGTTTTTCTCGAAAAGCAAGGACGCGCTGGCTCATGTTTGGGCCTCAGGTGTTGGAACGAATCAGGGAGAACGGATGCCCAGTGCTGCTCGTAGCTCCGCTCTGGACAAACCAGACGTGGTTCCCTGCCCTGAGGCAGCTGACCAGCACTGCCCCATGGCCTGTACCATTGAGGAGAGACCTCCTCTCTCAGGCGGAGGGCTCGATTTGGCACCCTCGCCCGGAGTTGTGGTCCCTGCACGCATGGGCCATCAACGGGTACCCGCTAGCCTCCCAGAAGGAGTGTTAAACACGATCGCGCAGGCTAGAGCTCCGTCTACCAGGCGGCTCTACTCCTCGAAATGGTCTGTTTTCTCTGCATGGTGTCAAGCCCAGAGCTTTTCACCTGTGGAATGCGGGGTTTCGGAAGTGCTTTCCTTCCTCCAAGAGCTACTGGATAAGGGCAGGACCCCATCCACGCTCAAAGTATATGTGGCGGCCATAGCAACGTTTGCAAAACCGGTGTCTGGCCAGTCGCTGGGGAAAAACGACTTAGTCGTGCGTTTCCTTTGGGGAGCTCGGAGGCTGAACCCTCCCAGGCCCCCTTCAGTCCTGACGTGGGACCTTTCCACGGTCCTGGAGGCCATGGAAGGCGCCCCGTTCGAGCCAATCCAGCTGGTGGACATGAAACACCTGTCGTTCAAAACAGTGTTTCTCATGGCTCTCGCTTCAGTGAAGCGCATAGGGGACTTGCAGGCGCTTTCAGTAAGCGCGTCGTGTATGGAGTTTGGGCCTAATGACTCGAAGGTCATTCTCAAACCTAAGCACGGGTATGTCCCGAAATCCCTCAATACACCGTTTAGGGCCCAGGTAATTTCCCTGTCCGCCCTTCCGGTTCTCAGTGAGGAGGAGGACGCGAGTCTCCTTTGCCCCGTCAGGGCATTGAGAGCTTATGTGTCGCGCTCGTCTGTTTTCAGACAGACGGAGCAGCTTTTCGTTTTGTTTGGTGGGCGTTCCAAGGGACTTGCCGCCTCAAAACAGAGCCTATCCAGATGGATAGTGGATGCCATTGCGCTCGCTTACACTGCAAAGGGCCTACAGTGCCCCTTGGGTGTCAGAGCGCACTCCACGAGAGGCGTGGCCTCTTCGCGGGCATGGTCGAGCGGGGTTTCCCTGCAAGATATCTGTACGGCCGCGGGCTGGGCCTCGCCGTCTACATTTATAAAATACTATAACCTGGAGGTACCCGCCTTACAAGCTAAGCTTTTGGCGGTCTAAAATTCAGTGCTATCTGCCCCGCTGTGCGGCCCAGATGCTGAGTTTACTGCAGCCCCATGAGTGTTGACACACGTATGGTCACCCAGATCAGGCTGAAAGCTTTCACCCTGGCTGCGCGTTTTATTGTCATATGATAGCCCCGCTGGGTGCTTTTTTATAGGGAATGACGCTTCCAGCCTCTCTTCCTCCACTCTATGTGAGTTTATGGTGATTATGCACTACATGAGCCCTGGGCTTCGGCCCTTGGGACTTTGGTGTTGGATCCCTGTACGCACGGCGTGTTGCATTGTGTTCCCCTAGCGTAAGCTATTACGCAGTACGAGAGATACTCTCGTAAGAGAACGTACTCGGTTACTAACGTAACCTCGGTTCTCTCTAGAGAGGGAACGAGTACTGCGTATCTTGCCGTGCTTGGAATATGCTATGGTTCGCTTCAGCGATGAAAACCAGCTTGTACCAGCCTAACGAGCATATTTATAGGGTGAGACCACGCCCTTTCTGGCGGGACGTGACGATATGGGCGCGAATTGCCCCCATTGGTCATTACGTCACGCAGAGTCTCTCTCGATAGGCTGCTGCATTTGCCGCAAGAGCAGCCAATAGGCGCGCGAGCTGTTTCGCCTATGTCTGCTTGCTGCTGCAAAGCGTTTTACTAATAAAAAATTAAGGATAATTTTTGGCTTCAATATCTCGTGGAAAAGAGTTGTTCCCCTAGCGTAAGCTATTACGCAGTACTCGTTCCCTCTCTAGAGAGAACCGAGGTTACGTTAGTTACCGAGTACGTTCTCCAAAAATGAAATGAACTGTGCAAGCAAATTAAGTGCAACGATTTACAAACTATTGTTAGTAACTAGCTCCTTGTGCTGTGGCTCTCAATCTTTTTGATTGTCTAACACAATAAAGCAAAGGCCCCAAATATTGGCTACACTGTAAAAAAACAAAAACAAAAACAAAAAAAAAAACAGTAAAATTGTTAACATGTTTACTGACCAAATCTTTACAATTTAAACTGTCGTTTTAAATCCTGTCTTTGTCTTTTTTTTTTGACTTACATTTACTTGCAGTTTTCCAGTTGGAAACTTTTATTTGTAATTTGTCATATCACATAAAGGCAGGATGAAGGTGGAGATACTTTTAAAATTGGTCAAAATATAGATGAAATTCTAATTATTGAAGAATCTTAAAACAAATGAATGCCAGGGACATTTTGTTTCCAACAAAGAAGTAGTGAAGAATGGATTTGTACACAGATGAGTACTTAGATGTTACTGCAGATGCAATGGGGCAGTCTAATCATTTACAAATGTCTGTAGATGGCAATGTGTGACTAATCTGTCACTTTACTACTGTAGCAGGGGAATTCACAGTTAAGACCCAAGGACCAGATATGATGAATGAAGACCAGGGGCTCTATCATGCACTCGGCGCAAATGACTTTGTACACTGACGCATGTATCATTCCAATTTTGCACCCGCGCAAAGCGGACTTTTCCCTCCACAGACACACGTCGGTTAACTAAGAAATACACTTGCGCTCCCCGGGGCGGTTCAGCGCAAAGAGGAGGCGTGTTCCGGCGCAAACTTTCCCTCATGCTATTTTGCTGTTCTATAAAACAATTGCGCCACTGACCAGAAAAAAACTAGTCTAAAGTCAGTGGCGCGTTGCGCGTTGTTCATTATGCTATTTTAAGCGCGCATGCTTGGCCATAATATAGCGGGTGCACAACGCGCATACACTTTGATTCTCTCATCGACACAGATGCAGCATTTTTTATTTTTGCAAATCATACATTATAACAAGGAAAAATATTAACACATGAGGGAAATCATTGTGGTGTCCATGAAAATTTAGTTTTTTTCCTCCCACGCCTGTTTAACCGACGCTGATTTGTATGGGGATGGGAGAAACCCACCCACGATAGATAGATAGATAGATAGATAGATAGATAGATAGATAGAGAGATAGAGAGATAGAGAGATAAATGAATAGATAAGTCTGATTTGAACGTTGAATTTCTTGTTATTTCTGCGTGCATTCTACTTCAGACAGTCAATAAACAGTGCCGTCTGAGGGTGTTACTGCATGAGGGTTTATGCCATGTTTACAGGTGCACGCAAAACACGCAATACAACGTCACTTCTCTGTCTTTCACGGTCCTGACAAGAACGTCGGTCTCCTCGGCTGTGAACCGCTCCTGACGCGCGCCTGGTAAATCCGCCGTTATAATAGCAATCCGCCACGCAACATGCGCACCTGCTCTTAAAGGGAATGTGAGATGACGCTCTGATTGGTTTATTCCACGTTACGCCCAAACCACACCTATGAATAATGAAGCTACTTCAGACCAACCTCTTTTAGATTTGCGCCAGACGCAAGAGGCATTTATCCCGCCGGGAAAATAGCAACAGCGCCGGGATCCGCCCACAAAGTTACTTGCGCTTTGCGCTTTGACACTTTCGTTTCAGATCGGTAAAATAGGGCCCCAGGAGTCAAAGATGCAATCAATTGAATAACATTTTACTGAAGAATAGTTGGCAGTTTCATTAGCAGAAATCATCTTCAACACTCAGCAAGGAATTTAGGCCACTTTCAGTACACACTCAATACAGCAGCAATTATACTCTAACACAGGTCACTAAACTACGTCATCACGTCAGGTTGAACGATTCTGACTGGTTAAGACATAGATAAACTTGGAAAATCTCCACATATGGACAGAAGCATATCTCCATTGATTATCTGGGTGACAAGGATCCTGGTTTAAGCACGAAGTTACCCACCAAGGCCACGAATCAATAATATATATAAAACCAAAAGGACTGTCAGGATACACAGACTTGCAGAAGTACTGAGTAACAATAAACAGTCTTTATTCAAACAGATAGATGGTATATTGAAGAAGTATATTGCAGGCAGACCACAACCATGAAGACAATGATGATGAAGCAATGGAACACGGGTACGTTGCACCACACACACCCTACACACCAGTATAACACTGAGTACTAAATAAATTAGATGTTTTCTCTTACAAGGAGTAGGAGAACTGGAGACTGGAGACAGGCAGCTTTGGAGTCAAGGAAAGGAACACGGAGGTAGGTATCGCAGGTAAGGAATATCCACAACTTGGGTGAGTCCTAGTTCAGACCAATTCAATTCAATTCAATTCAATTCAAATTTATTTGTATAGCGCTTTTCACAATACTTATTGTTTCAGAGCAGCTTTACAGAAAGTGCATTTCAGAAATGTACATAGAAGAATATAGTTAGTTAATCATCATGTATTAATTTAGGGCATAACATATCGCCGGCGTTGAGTCGTCTCTTCACAGGCGTCGAGTCGTCTCTTCACAGGCGTCGAGTCATCTCATCGCAGGTGTTGGAGCATCTGAAGTCTCCGTGAGAGGCTGGATACAAACTGGAGCTGACGAACGCTATTTACCTCGGGACTAGCGTCCCGAGATAACAGCAGAAAAGCAGATGGGAAATAATTAGCGTAGCTGCTGTTCATAATATTAATGCAGTCGATCTGATTCAACAGTGGTATAAAAGGTAAGCATTATGTGAATGCTTGGCTGAAGAGATGCGTCTTTAATATAGTTTTGAACAGGGAGAGCGAGTCTGAACCATGAACAGTATCAGGAAGGCTATTCCAGAGTTTCGGAGCTAAATGTGAGAACGCCCTCCCTCCTTTAGTGGACTTAGATATCCTAGGAATGACCAGAAGCCTCGAATTTCGGGATCTTAAAGAACGCGATGGATTGTAGGGCGATAGAAGGTCCATTAAATACACAGGAGCTAAACCATTTAGGGCTTTATAGGTCAGTAGTAGTACTTTGTAATTGATACGGAACTTAATAGGTAACCAGTGCAGAGATGATAGAATCGGTGTTATATGATCATATTTTCTTGACCTAGTAAGAACTCTAGCGGCTGCATTTTGGACTAACTGTAGCTTGTTTATTGAAGATGCAGGACAACCAGCTAATAAAGCATTACAGTAATCTAGTCTCGAGGTCATGAATGCATGAACTAACTTTTCTGCATCAGAAACAGATAGCATGTTACGTAATTTAGCAATGTTTCTAAGGTGGAAAAAGGCTGTTCTTGTAACATACGAAATATGATTTTCGAAAGACAAGTTGCGGTCTAGTATAACACCCAGGTCTTTTACTGTAGTCGATAAGGTAACAGGACATCCTTCTAAATTAAAGTTGTATTGTAAGAGATTTTGTGGGTAGTTTTTTGGACCAATAAGTAATAGTTTTATCTGGATTTAGTAGCAGGAAATTACACGTCATCCAGCATTTTATATCTTTAAGACATTCTGTCAATTTAGATAAGTTAGTATATTCATCTGGTCGTGATGAAATATATAATTGAGTGTCATCAGCATAGCAGTGGAAATTAATTCCATGTTTTCTTATAATATTACCAAGTGGCAGCATATATATTGAGAATAGCAGAGGGCCTAACACCGATCCTTGCGGCACTCCATAGTCTACTGACGTTATCTTCGATTTTTCCCCATTTAAACAGACAAAATGGTAACGGTCCGATAAGTACGATCTGAACCAGCTTAATGCCTGTCCCTGAACACCAGTGTAGTTTTGTAGTCGATCCAGGAGTATTTTATGATCTATAGTGTCGAACGCAGCGCTAAGATCGAGTAGAACTAGTATTGAGATACAGCCTTGGTCAGAAGCTAAAAGTAAATCATTTGTAATTTTAACTAGCGCAGATTCTGTGCTATGATGCGGTCTGAATCCTGACTGAAATTTTTCATATATCTCATTTTCTTGCAAGAAAGAACACAATTGAGCGGACACAATTTTTTCTAGTATTTTAGACATAAATGGAAGATTTGAAATGGGTCTGTAATTTGCTAAGTTATTTTGATCTAATTGCGGTTTCTTAATAAGAGGTTTTATTACTGCCAGCTTGAATATTTTTGGAACATGACCTAAAGATAAAGACGAGTTAATAATATTGAGAAGAGGCTCTTCCACTACAGGTAACACTTCTTTCAGTAGTTTAGTGGGTATTGGATCTAATAAACATGTTGTTGGTTTAGATGCAATGATAAGTTTATTTAGCTCTTCCTGTCCTACAGTTGTAAAGCGGTGTAGTTGTTCTTGAGGGACGATAATTGAGGCTGAATCACAAGACACCATAGAGGATTGTACATTTACAATTGTGTTTCGGATGCTTTCTATTTTCTCATTGAAGTAATTCATAAAATCATTACAACTATACTGTAACGGAATATTTTGCTCTGGTGATGTCTGTTTATTTGTTAGTCTAGCCACGGTGTTAAATAAAAACCTTGGATTATTTTGGTTATTTTCTATTAGTTTGCGGAGATGCTCTGCCCTGGCTGCTTTTAGAGCCTTTTTATAACGTGACACACTGTCTTTCCACGCGATTCTAAAGACCTCTAAATTAGTTTGTTTCCATTTACGCTCTAAGTTACGAGTTTCTCTCTTGATAGCATGTGTAGTACTATTGTACCATGGTGCTTTAGTTTTCTCTCTAACCTTTTTCAATCTAATTGGTGCAACAATATCTAATGTACTAGAGAAAATGGTGCTCAAACTGCTGGTCATTTCCTCTAGTTCATCTGTTTGTTTGGGTTCACTGAGCAGCTGAGATAGATCAGGTAAGCTATTTGAGAATCTATCTATAGTGATTGGAAGGATTGTTCTGCCTGGTCGATAACGCGGCGCAACATGACAAATTTCAGCAGTACGTATTATACAAGTTACCATGTGATGATCAGTGAGATCGTCACTTTGCGGTATAATATCTATATCGGTTGGATCGGTTCCATATGATATAATTAAGTCTAGTGTATGATTTAGACGATGAGTGGGACCACTGACGTTTTGCTTGACCCCAAAGGAGTTTAATAAATCTGTAAACGCAGTCCCTAACGCATCATTTGTGTTATCTACGTGTATGTTAAAATCTCCAACAATTATTGCTTTATCGACATTGACCAATAGATCTGAGAGAAAGTCTGCAAACTCTTTTAGGAAATCAGTGTAGGGCCCTGGAGGTCTATATACAGTAGCCAAGGCTAGAGATAATAGGGATTTCTTTCTTACATCTAAGAGCGTAACATTTAGCACAAGTACTTCAAACGAATTAAACCTGTGACCTGTTTTCTGAGTAACATTAAGAATATCTCTATAGATTGTTGCAACACCGCCGCCACGACCGATCAGACGGGGCTCATGCTTATAACAGTATCCTGGCGGAGTAGACTCATTTAGACCGAAATACTCATTTGGTTTAAGCCAGGTTTCAGTAAGGCAAAGTACATCGAAGCTATTATCTGTGACCATTTCATTTACAATAACCGCCTTAGGTGTGAGCGATCTAATGTTTAGAAGACCTAGTTTTAGAAATTGTTTTTGTTCACTGATATTTAGATTTTCTGGTTTAATTACAATAAGATTTTTCCTAGATCCTACACGAGATTTATTGTTTGGCCTCACTAGACGAGGAATAGACACAGTTTCTATATAATGTTCTACACTACTTATATCAATTAAGTTGGGACAGCAAAGACTGTGAATTGGACTTTGACTTACTAGTCAGATGGTGTGCAACGTCTTGGAGATGTTGTCCGACAGAACAGCCGCTCCGATTCTGCTGGGGTGCAGGCCATCAGCACGGTAGAGCCTAGGTCGCTCCCAGAACAGATTCCAATTATTTACAAAGAGCAGTTTCTGTTCATTACACCATGACATTAACCATTCATTTAGAGCAAATAGTCTACTGAACCTTTCTTGTCCTAGTCGGTATGTGGGAAGCGGTCCAGACACGATGATCGTTGCCTCAGGCGCTGTGCTGCGTACCGCATCGATCAGGCTCCTGTAGTC
The DNA here is from genome assembly GCA_029959095.1 of Rhinichthys osculus. Taxonomy (NCBI): domain Eukaryota; kingdom Metazoa; phylum Chordata; class Actinopteri; order Cypriniformes; family Leuciscidae; genus Rhinichthys; species Rhinichthys osculus. Next base: position 25,872,329 of record JARWKJ010000020.1, read on the forward strand.
CTTCTTCAGAACCTCCGTCTGCCGCAGCCTGATGTCGTTCGTTCCCGCATGGAGGACAACGGCTCCGACGCGCTCGTCACCGTTCAGAATCTCGGGAACCTGTGCGGCGACATCAAGAACACGAGCACCAGGAAAGCAGTGAGTGCGCACCTTACCCTTACCTGAGGTAGCGCGGACATGACGGACCATGGAAGTGCCGATGATCACGGCGTCGTCGCGTTCCGACTCGTGAAGAGGGGAGAAGCGGTTCCGGGTGGAGATCTCGAAGACCGGGAGGGGCGGAGAGGTTCTTGCTCTGGTCCTGGCTCGTGTCTTCCGCTGTGGGATCACCCAGGGTCCATGGTGTTGTGTAGGTGCCGGAGTGAATGAAGCCAGAGATGATCGCGTCCTCCTGGGCAGAGAAACGCACGGAGTAGAGGAAGTCGGAGTCAAAAAGTTACTAACCACTGACTTGTGAGCATCGGCGCGTGACGTTTCAAGCGCTGATCGCCGATCCCGCAGCTCGGCTTGCCTCTCCAGCAGACCACGGATCTGTTTCTCCACCGATTCCAGTTCCAATCGTACTGAGATCAGCTCGAATGTATCCTCACCTGCACTCAGAGGTAACGTTAGACACACATCCGATATGTTCGCCATTATAACAGATAAATTAGACACACATCTGATATGTTCGACATTATAACAGTAAATTAGCAGTGATACTACCAATATCACTACTAATTTAGGACTGGAATGCTGGATATAACCTGTATCATTTCAGTGAAACGGGTGTAAAATCAGACGCTCGATAGGCGCGAGCCCACGCGTGAAATGCTAGTGGGCTAAAGGCTAGTAGCCGAGATTCGCAAAGTTGGATCTAAGTAGCGATATCAAAGCAATCCGATTGTTTTTTTATAGGGAATAGTATCGAGGATAGGTTCACACGATATAAAAATAGAAAGTGCTTGTTAATAAATGAGTGGTAAAGAAGAAAATCAAGGATTAATGAATCAATTCGACGGAGCTCTAAACACAAACAAACACCGCCCGCGCATGCCTGGTGTTACATAGCTGGTCTAAACATAGACCAGCTATGTTTACATGGACACCTTTTGATTCAATCGGATTTAAATCAATCCGATTGATGAATCTGAACACGGTGTTTACATGAACGATAAATAAAGTAATCGGGTTGATGTGCGCGTTAATGTGTCACATGCTTCAAATCGGAAATTGATTTTTCGACATGCACACACTGCACGAATATACTGCCGCTGTTTGCGCATAACTATTCTCCTCTATTGTTTCTTTATTTGTTTTTTTAACAGCAGACTTACTATTTTTCCGGTCATGATTTGGAGACAATGAGCATATGAACTGTTTTGCCGTGCTGCTTATATTTATCACGCAGTAAAACCCCGCGCCCAAAACCAGTCGTCTGCGGATGAGAGTCTGAAAAAAAGATGGGAATGGTGGGAAGTTGACCTGCTTCACTTCACAGACGCTGAGTGAAATGAGAATTTTAGAATAACGGGACACTCATTTAGATTACACTTAATTCAAAAGGAAGAACCGCTCATTACGCTATTTCAACGTCATTGCACATGCGCAGTCCTTTTAGTTTCGGTTTTCAATCCAATCAAGTGTTTACATGTTCTCTCGATCGGATTACAAAAGGAATAAACCATCCCTTTCAATCCGATCGAAATTCCAATCGGATCGAGCTCAATCAGATCGATTAAGGTGTTTACATGAAGGCTTTTTAGTCCGATTGAGCCGTCAATCTGGCTCAATGATTGGTGACAGGTTGTAATCAGCACTCCGGTGAAAGTGAGCCTTGTGAGGGAGTAAAGGTGGAGCGTGGCGGATCCCTGACTGTATACCCCCTCCACGGCTCGCTCCTGAGGGCCGGGGACCACGATGTCGATGTGGTCGCCCTCTGATTTGGACAGTTCTCATAGAAGGAGGTAAGTAGATCAGGGTCAAGTATGTCATCTCTAGGAACCCAATAACCCTCCTCTGGACCGTACTCCTGCCAGTCCACAAGGTACTCCAATCGACCACCTCGGTGCTGGGAGTCCAAACAAAACTGAACTGAGTAGACCCCTCTGTCTTCTACGATGGATGGCTTGTTGGAGGAACGTTGGAGAGTTCCCCTGACCATGGGAACAGGGGCGGTTGGTATCCGAGTATGCACTGGAAAGGAGTCTGGCCGCTGTTCCTCTGGTACAAGTAATTCTGAGCGTATTCTGCCCATGCTGGAAACTGGCTTCAAGAGTTCTGGTGGCTGCAGCAGAAGGTTTGGAGGAATCACCCGATTTCTTGGACCTTCCCTTCCATCTGCCCATTGGTTTGAGGATGGTTGCCCGATGACAGATTTGCGGTCACATCTAGGAGCTTGAAGAAGGCCTTCCAGACATTAGAGATGAACTGAGCTCCACGATCAGACTTAGTAGCTGTGCAAATAATATAGCCACAAATCTAAGTCCTCTGTCATCCAATCTAAAAAACACATATATTAAGAATCTGGGTTTTATCTTTATGAGAGAGGAGACATAAGCTTAAGTTGTAATGAATAGTTTTTCAATTGCGAAATATCGCTAAAACTATCTTTCAGTGATCTGGAGAAAGTAATTTATGCTTTTATTTCTTCACATCTTGATTACTGCAATGTTTTGTACCTGGGTGTAAGTCAATCTTCGCTGTCACGTCTTCAGAGAGTACAAAATGCGGCAGCAGGGTTGCTGACAAAAATAAGAAAGAGGGATCATATATCTCCAATTCTGGCCTCTTTACACTGGCTACCAGTTCATTTTAGAATAAAGTACAAGTTACTTTTGTATACTTTTAAAGGTCTGCATGGATCAGCACAAAAATACGTTTCTGAGCTTATGAATTTTAGTTGCTCTCACAGGGAAAGGAAGTAAAGGAGATTGCACTTTCTCAGTTGGTGCCCCAAAGTTGTGGAATGGTTTACCAATGTCAGATCATCTACCTCTGTAAACATGTTTAAAACTCGTCTTAATGCTACAATATGTAATTTTTTTCGCCGCTAAGGGGTCGCTAACCTCTTACAATAACAAAGGCGTTGGTTGATGACGCAAAGCATTTAAGTGGAATTATGGATCTTTTCGTCAAGCTGATGGATCTAACAATGTTTATGAATGAGTGAATACATTGTTTTTAACATGACTGTGGTATGAAGCAAGGCGTGATTGCTATTGAGAGACAGATATCAGTGCCAGATGAGAGTCCCGTGGATATAAAGGAATAAGGACATTTAATTCTACCGAACTACAAGTCACAGGTCGGGGGGTCGACTCAGTCTACACCCTCCCTTTAGCCAGTACCACTGAGGAGCAGACCAGAAACCAAGCAGAACAACGAGGTAAAAATTGAACAGACTTTATTTACTTAAAAGAATTTGTAAATCCTAATTTAAAACTTCTTCTTTCTCAGCATCCAATGGCTGCAGGGGATACCGGCGGGGCAGCAGGTAAGTGATCAGTACGGTCGACTCTTCCCAGACTCTCAGGTGCCAAAGGCTTACGGCTGTGAAGGGGACGTCGACTGGACAGCAAGTAGGTACTCCAAGTACGTTGGGTCCTTCCCCATTCGTCGGGTACAGAAGGCTTACGGCTGTGAAGGGGCGTCGACTGGACAGCAGGTAAGTACTCTCAGCACGGTTGACTCTCCTCAGTCCCTCAGGTGCAGAAGGCTTACGGCTGTGAAGGGGCGTCGACTGGACAGCAAGTAAGTACTCTCAGCACGGTTGACTCTCCTCAGTCCCAAAGGTGCAGAAGGCTTGCGGCTGTGAAGGGGCGTCGACTGGACAGCAAGTAGGTACTCCACGAACGTTTGGTCTTTCCCAATTCGTCGGGTGCAGAAGGCTTACGGCTATGAAAGGGGCGTCGACTGGACAGCAAGTAGGTACTCCAAGTACGGTTGGTTTCTCCCAATACGTCGGGTGCAGAAGGCTTACGGCTGTGAAGGGGCGTCGACTGGATAGCAAGTAGATACTCCAAGTACGGTTGGTCCTTCCCAATACGTCAGGTACAGAAGGCTTACGGCTGTACACCACTCAGAACAACAGATACCTGGGTTTCCTCCGTTCTCCACAACTGCAATGATGAATCAGAATACAGCAGGCTTTGGATGTGCAACACTCAGAACAAATACCTGGGCTTCCTCCGTTCTCCATGACAGCGATGATGAAACAGAATGCAGCGGGCTTCAGATAGGAAACACTCGGAACAGCAGATAACTGGTTTTCCTCCGTTCTCAACAGCAATGATGATGAAACCGAATGCTGCAGGCTTCAGATAGGAAACACTCAGAACAGCAGATAACTGGATCTCCTCCGTTCTCCAGAACAGCATCAATAATGAATCAGGATACAACAGGCTTTGGGTATAGAACACTCAGAACAACGGATACCTGAGTTTTCCTCCGTTCTCCACAACAGCAATGATGAGACGAAATGCAGCGGGCTTCAGATGGGACACACTCAGAACAGCAGGTAACTGGATTTCCTCCGTTCTCCAGAACAGCATCAATGATGAATCAGAATACAACAGGCTTTGGATATACAGCACTCAGAACAACAGATACCCGAGTTTCCTCCGTTCTCCCCAACAGCGATGATGAGACGAAATGCAGCGGGCTTCAGATGGGACACACTCAGAACAGCAGGTAACTGGATTTCATCCGTTCCCCAGAACAGCATCAATATTGAATCAGAATACAGCAGGCTTAAAATCCATTGTCACTTAATCTCTTCCTCAGAAAACTCCGGACTGTAACACAAGACAAGACCGATGGGCACGTGACAGAATTCTGTACAGTAAGCATGCCAGTGTTTCCCCTACCATTGTTTTTTGGCCCCTTTATATTGTGCCTTTTTCCCTCTTATCTTGCTGGTTCGTTTTGTGTGCTTTGTGGTTTATTCCTGTTTGCCTTGTGTGTATGGTTAAACCTAGTTCTTGTTGTGATATCGATCTTTCTGGCTCTAGTGTCTCCTTTTGTTTTGTTTTTTTCCCTTCCAGTCTTGTTCTACTTAGTTTTAGTCTTTTGTTTTTTCTAGAGATGCACCGATTACAATTTTCTAGGCCATTTCCGATTTCTCAGAGTTTGACCTGCCGATACCGATTTTAGCCGATTCCGATTTCATTTTTTCTAACCACTTTACAGCACACACAAATATTTATTTTCTCTTTTCTTTAGTAGAACATTTTACATTTTGCATAGAACATTTTTGAACAGTAATCGCTATAAAATAGGACTATATAAGTTACTCCTGGTGTGGGAAATTCACACACATCTAAAGTGCAGTGTTATGGAAGAACAATTTTCTTCTTTTCACATCCAATATCCAACCAAAAAAATGTGTTCATTTCAAAAAGAAAATTCATTTTCTTTTCTGACATATACTCCAAATTCTGTGCATTTTGGGCACTTTTGTGTGAAATCATATTTATTTTGTCCATCAAAATTGTGCTTTCACTTTAATTGAGCGTGAGCAGTGCAGCAAAAATAGACTCTGCGCCGAAACCCGCGCTTCACCGCTGCTCCTGCTCGACGCTCACGCGCTGCTCCTGCTCCCGGTGTGAATGCACTCATTGATTTACATGCATGCCGGAAATAATACGCGCTGCTCACGTTTGCGGTGTGAAACGGCCGTAATTCACAAGGTTTCCTACATGTGCGTTCCGTGTGCACGTGTGATGCTGATGTTGCGCGATGTTAATCATGCGGCACCCGAGTGCATTTGACCGGCATAAAATCGGCATATGTCAGACTGACCGGCCGGTCGCCGATCAAGGCCGAAAATCGGCCAATTCCGGTCACCAGCCGATCAATCGGTGCATCTCTAGTTTTTTCAATTGTGATTTTATTTCTACTTTAGATTATCATGTAGTTCCCTGTCAGTTTGTTTCTTTTTGTTTAATTTTTTGATTGCAAGTTTCAGTAACTTTATTCCTAGTTTTCTTTTGTTTTGCTTCACTAGTCATTGTTCTGTTTTAGCCTTTATTTTTATATTTCCTATTTAATTATTCTATTGTCTTGCCCTCCTATCTTGTTGTGTCTTGTGCTTGTCCCTGCCCTTTATCCCGAGAATTCCTGACCACTGTCATTCACTGCATTGCAGCTAGACTGGTGCTACAGCTAAGAGATCAAGCCTCTGGTTCTTGTGTTCCTGCCTGGTCTTCCTCACCATCATTCCACCTGGTGCTGCCTCTTCTTCTGCTCTCTACAAGCCCGTTGTCACCCAGGACTGGTTTCAGTGGTCATCCTCCTTGCCTGTCATCGTGTCGTCAGCCCTACTCTTCGAACTGTTTCATACCTCACTCTCCTTGTTGTGCCCTATCTACAGTCTTGTTAATAAAACCCCCCTTCACAGCTATTCTGCGCCTGAGTCTTTTCAGATTCTCGACAGTACCTGACACGCAAGTGCTTATTACTAGTCACACCGGTCAGTTTATTAGACGAATGAAACTTGTGCGGTAACACAGCGTTGTTTCACTTCGTCTAACAGTTACATTATCACACTGAACTGCATTTGAGTGTGTTGAAAGTTATAATGTTAATCTATGTTAGTTTGTTGGCTGTATGAGACAGTAATCAGTAAGCTAGATCAACATTAGAATAACATACAGATCATGTTCTAACATTTCATAATGAACTATATAACATTGATTAGTTTTATGTACATTTGCTCACCTGTCTAATAAAGTACATGCAACACTCTGTCAAGTAGAAGTTAGTCGCGGACGTGGAGCTCTCGGCATCTCGAAAATGATATTGATCCTCGTTTTAGTCCTCTTTTTGTCTCAAAGTCTGCTTGCCATGGTCCAAAATGTTTAAACAAAACAAGAACATAGTGAATGTACCACTAGGCGTAACCCAGTTGTCCATGTCTGTCGCCATGGTTACTATGGCTGTACGAGCGGAAACTGAGGGTAATGCGGATATGATGCCATTGACTGGCGACTCCCTCGCACCTGCTCAAACGTCCCGGTTCCTTGGTTAAAATCGCAATTTTCTCTCGATTTACAAATAGTTGGAAAAATTTGGGATATTGTAAGTAATCAACTAAACAAAATATATAACACTGGCCTGGTGGTTTTTGGATATTTTATTGCAAAATTCTTACATAGTGCACCTTCAAGACGTATTTTTTTTTTTTATGAGGCCTTTTAGTGTTATTGTAAAATGAAAGCAGTTCACACATTTCTGACACTTGCAGGGTATTTATTAACATTAGATTACATTACATTACACACATCACAACATTGTTAATGTATTCAATTAAACTGTCAAAAAAACAATAAATTCTACATAAATACAGCTCACATTTTCTTCTGAAAATGTAAATTGTAATTCTTTATGTCTTATTCTTCCTTGAAATGTTTCTGGATTCAGGAGAGAATGTCCTCATCGATATGAATGGAAAGAGTTCCGTCTGGATTGATGGGAACAGCGACAGGGAGACGAATATTCATCCTTGACAGTGTCATCTAGAGCAGCAGGAAGAAAATTAATTAGTTGTATTTTCTTATATCTCTGTGAGAGTCATAATTTAACAGAAAACTATTTCACCTCTGGAATCCTAGCAATGACATTCAAGGATCTCTGAGTTGGCAAGGCTGCAGTCAGTTCAATCTCTTTCTCACTGTTCGATGCTCTTTCTAGGCTAAAGCCCGTCCGGTAAGCCGCCATAGGAATGTGCTTAGACAGCCTAATTGTAAAGGGATGCACAAAGAAGAGCAGATTAAACCAGTGCCATTTTCTAAACTATACAATACATTTGTCATTCAGTGTTGCTGAACATTACTTTTTGGCATATGTGGTGACAATTATTGGCAGCCTCTCCCATTCCAGCTCTAGACGTGCAGCAGGGAATTCGCCCAGGACACCGGCTTCAGCTTTAGCAGTGACTGCATACTGTTGGCATTCTTGACCCCAAGCAACCTTGGCCTGAAGGACATTTGTGTTCAAAGGATGGTATTGATGTAAATTATTTCACTTGAGAAATTAATTTTTGATAATAGTTCCAGTCTCACAGTGACTTTGTGCTTGCTCAGCAGGGCTCCATCAGCACAGATCTTCATGTTGTCATTTTCAGCGATGGAGGAAACAACGAGCTGCACTCTTGCTGTTGGCTTGTCAAAGTATGCAGCAAGTTGGTAGCCCAGCAGCTTGTGGTCAACTCTCACAGCACGGGCAATGACAGCAAAAACAGGTGGAAGAGCACTTCCGAGGAATATAGCCTGAAAGCATAAACCATAATCAATTTAAGTAGAATTTAGTACAAAATGTCACCTTTGGATTATATGTTATTAATGACACTAGTTGATTCACCTGTTTCTGGAGAGCCTCAAAGCTAGATGCAGTGCTTCCACTGCTTACTGCCTTTGAAGCACCATGGGGTGCCATGAACTGCAAGCAAAAATAAGTTTTGTAATAAGTAATCAATATAATCTAAAGTAATAATATTAAAAGTAGTATTTTTAGTAGTTACCCGATCTTTGTGGAATTTCTTGAAGGGCTCCATGATCATGGCAGTCTAAAAATCCATATAAAATGATTCAGTGAAAAAAATATATTTATGAGACAAATATTGGCTACTTAACCAACACGCTACATTCCACGTCCTCACCTTACTCCTACGAGAGTTGGACATGGAGGAGCTTGAACTGCTGCTGCTGCTGCTGCTGCTGCGGCTCCTGCGGCTCCTGCGGCTACTACTGCTGCTTTCAGAGGAGACGGACGCATTTTTGTCTTCAGTCTCCAGGATTTCCCTCAGTTTCAACAGGAAGGCCTTTCCTTCTGGAGTCTCCTCATCAATGAGGCTGATTTGCTTAAGGAGTCTCTCAGCAGCTCTGGGACCAACTTGGACTTCAAGCTCCAGTCTTTCAACTGCAGGACCTTCAGCTAAATCCAGAATGACAATTATTATTTTGTCTGCAAATTTTTTAGTTTAATCAATGTAATCTTCTCTGAATGAATACCTCTTGTCAGTGCAGCACGGGCTGAGTGCTGTCCAATTATGTAGAAGAGAGGAGAATTTCTGATAAAAGCAGCATTGTGAGAGTGCACCTCAACGCACCCCTTGATTTCAATGTATGGGACAGCAAGACAGAGAGTCTTGTGAAATGGAGTTGCAGCTCTCACAGGAGTCTCATCTGGTGTTTCAGAGGACTGAAAAGAATAATTAAATATCATATGCCTTGCTGTTTTAAAACTTAAAGCAAATGAATGTTCAGAATACTAACACATCCATCATGTGTGTTCAAAATTTACCAAATAATCAGCAGGAGTCTGGGTATTCTGCATGGCAGACTCGGGTACTAAGGGAACAATCCTCTCAGCGTTGGGGTCTTCAATGTTTCTAACCACAGCAAGAGTCTCAAAGCTGTTGGAACAAAAAAAAAAAGGTGAATCTCACTTTCAGAAGCCTTTTGAATTGTTTATGAATTGATTCAGAATGTTTGCTACACTGGTCTGACTAATATTTCATTACCTGACATCAGCAATGTGTTCAGGAAGATCAACAGGCAGAGCCTCCACCTTGTAGTTGCCCTTAAGAATGTCTGCTCTTGCTACCACTTTTCCAGGGGCAATAGTACGGATCTTTCCTCTTGCCATAACAGCAGCTTGGATCAAGGCAGTGTTCACTCCCATCACAGCAAAGGTCTGGAGAGCAACACTGAAATAAGAATAAGGGAGATTGTTTGTAAAACTGTTGTGAACATTATATCTCATCTTCATGAATGTAGCTTCAAAAGTCTACCTTGGTCTAGCTTCAGCTTGGAGTTGAACATCAGTCTTCTTGAGCTGCTCAAGAGTCATAGTCTCAATCTCCTCAGGGAGAGGAGGTGTAATGGTGGCCTTAACTAGAAGGATGAACAGAGCAACCTTAAACTTCGAAGTGACTCCCTCATATCCAAGAAAAATAAAAAAATTCTAAGAAAAAAACACACCATTGAGACTTGCAGCAGCAACAGCAGCAGTGTACAAACTGAGCTCCATGGGCACACCAACTGCTGTTGGCAAGATACGACGCACTTCAGATGCAAGCAGGGGTTTGGCATACTGGAAGGCAACTCCTTCCTGCAAAGCTTTAAGGGCATGCTTCAACTTTTCACGTGGTTTGGGTCCAGTGGCCATCTGGGGATGGTGTTTATGAGAAACTTATTTCTAATTATGAGAATTATTTGTGAGACAGATCTAAAACAAATATGATAATGAGAGAGTAGACATGAGCTAAAAGACAATACCGGTATTGCTTCTTCAATTATTGTCTTGTCAATGTTGAAATAAGCCACTTCTTGTCCAAGTATTTTGACATAGGCTGAAGCCAATGGCTGATTGGTTGGAAAGTCCTTCCAGTTTGTGAGCTTGAGGTGTTAAAACAGAGAAGTTATATACATTTTGTCTATATCATGTTTATAATAGTTCTTAAAAGTACACATTTATATTGTACACTGGACATGAAAACTTACAGCTCTCAGTGTGCGCTTGATCCTTGTGATACGGTCAACACTTTCATCTGCAGCAGGAGATTTTAGAAGAGCCTCCTGGATTCCTTCAGTTCTCACACCGATCTGTTTGAAAGGATCAATTGAGAGAAGACTGACAATAATTTAAAACCATGAATCAGTTTTTTTTTTAAGTCTTGGTTGTCCCACCTCAAGAACATCAGCAGCAGCTCCAGCCAGGTAAGCACGTGCTTTAGCTACAACAGCTCTGGGCAGGATGGTGGCGGCATCATTGATCATGTAGGCACTACCAGCAGCTCCAATCATAAGAGGAGCTGCACAGAGACAGAGGTAAGAATACATTTAATGTGTCAGGAGAATTTTTTTTACACATTTTAAGAAACACCCAATAAACCATTTTTTATATCTCTCTCAAAAAATGGCAAGACTCACTATGATAGAAGTCCAGCTGAATGGCTCTGCTGAAACGGAAGCTAAGCCTGTCCAGTTTGCGACTCATGAGTTTGATGGCAACATTAGCTGCACCCGCACTGAAATGGACAACCATAATTACCTCTGGCGTGTGCTCAATTCTGTCTGTTAAATTAAAATATGTAAAAATTGATTTGTTATTCTTACACAGATGCCATATCAGGTGCAGTGAGTCTGGTCAAGGACTTAATGTGGGAATAGGCAAAGCTCGCAACATGCATGTTAGTCTCAGTCTTCAAAGCACCAGCAAGATTGGAGACGAGAGCCACTGAGGGCTTGGCCTCGAACAAAACAATACATGCAACCATACGCACTTCAGGGTGGAGAGCCCTGTCCAATACAAGCTGCAGGGCCACTGGCTGAACCTGAGGCAGAAAACAAGGTTAGTAAATTATTGAATGAAAATGTGTGTAATCTTTACAGTAATTGATTCCTACAGTGTCTGACACTTACCAGTTTGTGCTCTTTCTTGGCAATGTTCCTCAGAGCCAAGATGGCATCAACCTGAACTTTAAGAGGCAGAGAAGTAGCTGCAGTTCTCAGTCCAGGTAGGAGCTTCATGATGGTTTTAAGACTAGCAGGATGACCAGCATTGCCCATAACTTTCAGAGCCAAAGTGATTTCAGGAATGTCATTCTTAGAAATGGCCTCTGTAGCAATATCATGGATGGGCTGAGGAGTTTGAGGCACATACAGTTAGACAAATATTAAATATTATAGTATGTCCATGACAGAAATTTATGGATGTCTTGAGGTGTTTACCTTGAGGAGCTCGGAGGGGCAAGTGGGAACTGCAAAACAGTGTTTGGCAATCATGGAACCATATCCAAGCATGACGACTTCACGCAGAGCTGTGATTTTGGAGATTTTCTCGTGCATTGCCAAACTCTGTTCAGCAACATATAGAAATGATTAATTTGATTTAGGTAAGATTTGAAGAACAGCACTTTGAGTATAGTAAGATGTACTCACAGCTGTCAACTGGATGGTCTCCAAATCAGCAGTGACCATTTGCAAAGCAACCACAAGAGCCTGAATGAACTCAGGAATGGTAAGTTCACCGGCCAGAAACTTCTCCTTGATGAATTTTACAATGACTGGTGTGCCAACAGCAGGAAGAGCATCCAGAAGCCAGCGCCTAACAGATTCATTGTTTTCAAAATATATTCATAGTAAAAATTTCCCTTGAACTATATTGCTATGAACTTATTGCTCAAACATTGTACCTGTAAACTGGTTTGTCTTTGAACTGAGCCCAGATGGCCTCAATATTATCCAAGGTGGCAGCACGCAGGAGCTGGATGAGCTCAATAAACTTATGTGGAGCATCATCATGGACCATGGCCACATTGTTTTCAACAAGGTGCTTTAAGACCTCTACAATCTAGAAAGAGTAAGGGCAACACTCAGATGACGTCTTCATGTATCAAAGGCTTTGACTTGAAGACTTTTTTAAAGATGTTAAGTAATGAATTATACCTGAGCGGGTGCATCAATGATCTTCATGAGTTGAATGGGGGTCTGAAGAATTTCAGTTGAAAACTCATACTGCAAGGATCCACGAGCCAAGTAATCAGCTTTGATTGGAACAACAGGCGTCTTCTCCATCTCAACAAAACCCAAGGTTTGTCTGGAAAAAAAATATTTATTTATTTATTAGTAATATTGTTACTTCATATTTTTAAGAGAAATCTCACAGAGGATCAATCTTACTTTGCTTCCATCTGGACAGCACCATGAATCTCATTGAAAGGTGAAAACTGATGCACTTCCTCAACTGTGGCTTCAGCGATCAGTACACCGGCGGCAGATGGTTTCATGATGTAGTTGTAAGATGCAGTTTCAATCAGACTCTTGACCCTCTGTTGGGAGAAAAGTATGTGACCATTTGACTCTTGGCATTTTCATTATATTGAGTAAATATTTCAATTCTTTCCAGTCTTCTTCATTACCTCTCTGCATTCAGCACACCTCTCAGTGTACGCCAAACCGACGTCCTTCTTGATTCTCTCCTGACAGTGGTTCAGATCCTTAGACTTGGTGACAATAATGTGGTTGGCCTTTGTATCCTCATTGATGACGTAGTGGGTCCTGCACACACCCTGAACTCCATCCTTGAAGGACAAGTCAAAGAATTAGATTGCAGAACTCAAAATGGATCAAGTGTACTAAGATCACTTTCTCACCTCTCGCAGCTCATAGATGTTCTGGGTCTTCTTGAGGTTAAGCTGAAGGATGTTGAGGATTCCTCTGTGCAGGTTCAGTACTGTAGGGGAGACTCCTGCAGGGGCGAATACCTTTCCAACCACACCATTAGCATACTCAAACTTGACGGGAATCTGAAGCTGAGCAGCCAGAGCTGAGGTGAGCTTAGTGGCAGGAACAAATGGATCCTTGGGCCAAATGCCAGCATACTCGTGAAGTAGAGGATCCATGAGCTGTGTGGAAACATATTTACTTTAAATGAGGGTATTGCTGCTATTGTAACTAGATCTTGCTAACACATTTTTTTCTTAGTTTCCTGTCAGTGTGGAACACCTACTGTGTTTACAGTTCTCAATGGTCATTACCTTCATCATGAAGGTGTTCTCTGACACAGCACTGATGTGAACCTTGCTGCTGACTTTTATTCCTGCTCTGGCCAGACCTTCTTGAGGAAGACCACCCAAGAGCAGAGCCTCATACTTGTACACATAGGTCTTATCAGGGGCAAACTCAGGAACTGAAAATTGTACAGAATTTGTGATCTTAGTCAATTACTTTTACTGGTCATTACTTTTAAGCAATAATGCAGTCTAAATTACCACTTAAAACTCATTTGCCATATCATATTACTTACCAAGGTTGATATGTTGAGCCGCTGCAAACAGAATAAATAATCTGTGAAAATCTTTTTTAATTTAGTTTTCAAGAGGTTGACATTTTTTAAAGATTTTTTTCTAAAGAGTTAAAAAGAGAAGAAGAAGAAGAAGAAATGTATATAAATATATTTTGACTTACCCACAAGGGCTACAGTCAGGGCAAGCACAACAGCTCTCATGGCTGATGGTTTGTGAAGAGCTACTCAGAGAAACGGACCTTTTATAGTAGTTTTTTGCTGACCAAGTATTAATTCTTAAATTAATTATTAACAGACATATTTAAGGGAATACCAAATTGTACAAAAGACAAGACTTCTGTCAACTTATTTGAATATAATTATCAGTAGAGGTTAGGTTACCCTGGCCTGTCATCATGTCATTCTTCAGCCAATGTCCACAGTGAAATCATGCCAATCATCTGTCTTTTATATTCAAAAAAGGTGATTGTTTTCAATTATATCATATAAAATAATGCTGAAGCAATAAAATTAGCTATTGAGGTATATTACAGTAAACATATTCAATATTATTGTACATTTTTATACAAATATTAATTGTGGTTAACAGCCCTTGCTTGAAGGCAAATCTTAGCTATCAGTTTTGGGTTAGGTTACCCTGGCCCTTAATCTAATGTTAAAGTTCATATTAGTTTAATAATTTTATTGAAAGACTGGTGAAATAACATTGAATGAACTTTGTCCTTTTTCTAGATTAGGATGCTCTCTGCACACGCAAGATCATCTCGGTTACTATTGTAACCCTCGTTGGAGGGAGACGTAACGTCGACGTGATGACGAAATTAGGATCAATTCAAGAAGCCCTATCAACTTCGAGTATCTACAGAACGAGCCAATGACAGTTTGCGTGCGTGAAACGCGTCACGCGCCCCGCCCCGCAGCGCGGTTGTAAACAGGAAGCGGGCACACGCACACACTGTTTTTCGCTGAGGAGCTGAGATTGAGACGGCCGTGCAGCGATGGTCAGCAACCGTGGCGACGGGACGTTATGACAAATTGGGATCCCATGGAAAATGCCACGGTTGCTGCCACATCCAGCGCCCTACGCAGGACTCTCAGACCCCCAACTGGCTGGGGCGGAAGGCCTGCGTAGAGGGAATTCAGACTGCTGTTCCGTTATAACCCACACAGTGGAACTCTTGGATCACACTGGGAAAGCGTGCCTTTCCAGGGGAGAGGGACGCTGCGGAAGCCACATCCTGCCCGAAGGGAGGTGACGTGGAGAATACACATATTGACTGGCCGGTTAGGGGCAGTGCAACATATGGAATGTCACTGGGGTGGCTCCAGCCTGAGAAGGGGGAGGCTACACCGGACAGTGACGGCAGAGCAGACTCTGCCAAGGGAAAGACACAGGCTCACCGCAGGGAGCTGGTCGTGGAAGAATACGCATATGGGATCGCCGCAGGGATTACCACATATGGAACCCAGCCTAGCACAAGTTACACAAGCATACGAGCACTAGGCCTGGCGTCAGACACTCCCCAACGTCTGACTGCTGAAGGGGTGCGGAGGAACTCTACAGCGTTCGCCTAAGTGGGGAACTCGACTGGAGCAGAAAAGCGCACGTATCCGCTCCATGTGGAGGGGAGTGGCGCAGCAAGCCGTCACTAGAGCGGAAACTTCGGTGTTACCGGCTGATTGAAGCGAGCACACAGGAAGAAACCGGCTCAACACGTAGGCTATAAAACCTAGCGAACGTGTTAGGTGTCGCCCAGCCCGCAGCTCTACAAATGTCTGTCAGCGAGGCGCCGTGTGCCAGGGCCCAAGAAGAAGCGACACCCCTAGTGGAGTGGGCTCTCAACACGGGCGGGCAAGGCACGCCTTGGGCTTCGTAAGCCAAAACGATGGCATCCACTATCCAGTGGGCCATCCTCTACTTGGAGACAGTCTTTCCCTTCTGCTGGCCTCCGTAACAGATGAAGAGCTGATCTGAGGTCCTGAGGCTTTGCGTTCTGTCCACATACAGGCGCAGAGCGCGGATGGGACAGAGAAAAGCCAGGGCTGGGTCTGCCTCCTCTGAAGGCAGCGCTGGCAGGTTCACCACCTGGTCCCGGAAGGGAGTGGTAGGAAGCTTGGGCACGTATCCGGGCCGGGGTCTCAGGATCTCGTGAGAGTTAACCGGGCCGAAATCTAGGCACGATTTGTCGACCAAAAATGCATGCAGTTCCCCTACCCTCTTGATGGAGGCCAATGCAACCAGGAGTACTGTTTTACCAGACAGAATTTTTAACTCAGTTTGCTGATTGCAAAGGCTCGAAGGGTGGTCTCTGAAGAGCCGAAAGGACCAGAGACAAATCCCAAGAGGATATAGAGGGTGGACGAGGATGATTTAGTCTCCTCGCCCCCCTCAGGAATCTGACGATCAGGTCGTGCTTTCCCAACAACTTACCTTCAACTGCATCGTGATGTGCGGCGATAGTGGCAACATACACTTTAAGGGTGGAGGGAGACAGCCTTCGCTCCAACCCAAATTCCAGGAAGGAAAGCACAGCTCTGATCGAGCAAGTTCGGGGGTTCTCCTCATGAGAAGAACACCAGTCAACGAATAGGTTACACTTCAAAGCATAGAGGCGCCTCATAGAGGGGGCTCTAGCGGAAGTGATGGTGTCAACTACTGCTGGGGGTAGGTCACCTGGAACCTCCGCGTCTCGTCCAGGGACCAGACATGGAGTTTCCAGAGGTCTGGACGCGGGTGCCATAGGGTGCCACGTCTCTGAGAGAGCAGGACCTCTCTCAGAGGGATGGGCCAGGGAGGGGCTGTCACGAGGAGAACCAGGTCCGGGAACCAGCTCACTGGGGGAAACGCATACTTGCGTAGGCCCGGTGGGCCAGCTGTGTGCCAGAGCATACGTGCCGAGGGTCCCCTCGGTCAGGGAATTGAAAAACTGGCAGTGAGACGTGTCCGGAGCAGCAAACAGATCTACCTGTTCGGTCCCGAAGCGCCTGAATATCAGCTGGACCACCTGGGGATGGAGTCGCCATTCTCCCGGTAGCACCCGCTACCGTGAGAGCTCGTCAGCTGCACGGTTAAGCAGGCCCGGAATATAAACGGCACGAAGCGACCTCAGATGCTTCTGACTCCAGAGGAGGAGATGGTGGGCGAGTTGTGACATGCGACAGGAGCGTAGACCACCCTGGCGTTTGATGTATGCAACGGTCGCAGTGCTGTCCAAACGGACCAGTACATTCTTGCCTAGTAGCAGCATTTTGAAGCGGCCCAGTGCAAGATGTACTGCTAGCAACTCGAGGCAGTTGATGTGCCAATGCAGTTGAGGCCCCGTCCACAGACCTGAAGCTGCATGCCTGTTGTACGTGGCCCCCCAGCCGGTGGCAGAGGCATCCGTGGAGACCATAGAATGCCTGGACACTTGTTCTAGGGGAACACCTGCCCCAGAACCTGCTACCAGAAAGGAAGGGTCCGACCACAAGCTGAGAGTTTGGCGACATTGTGGGGTCACTTGGACCCGGCACGAGCCGCTCTGCCACGCCCATCTCGGGACTCGATCGTGGAGCCAGTGTTGGAGCGGCCTCATATGAAGCAATCCGAGCGACGTATCTCGGCTGCAGATCCTCTGCCCGGGGGAGAGTTTGCTCTTTTCCCAGTTGACCTGAAGCCCTAGGTGGCTGAGATGACTGAGCACCATGTCCCTGTGTTCGCACAACTCCTCTCTCGACTGGGCGAGAATGAGCCAGTCGTCGAGGTAGTTGAGAATGCGAACACCACGCTCACACATGGGAGCAAAGGCCGCCTCCGCGACTTTCGTGAAGACGCGGGGCGACAGGGCCAGTCCGAAGGGTAAGACTTTGTACTGATATGCTCGTACCTCGAACGCAAAGTGAAGAAACGGTCTGTGTCGAGGGAGCATTGAGACATGAAAGGTCGATGGCTGCAATTCAGGTCGATGGCTGCAAACCAATCTTGGGGACGGATGCACTTCTCAGAAAATGCGTTTCTTGAATGGCAGCCTTGAAACAAAAGATTCTCCGCCAGGCCCTCCACCGGGGGAAGGAGCGGTGCGTTCACCATCTCCTTAAGAGCAACTTGATCCACCTCTGGGTCGCCCGTCTCAGGGTCATTTGCACCTCCGCTTGCCTCCTGGTTTGGCAGCGACTGGATGGGCGTGGTCGACTTCCTGAGGCTTGCTCCACGCTGAGGCCTGGGGGTGGCTGCTGCTGGGGCTTCGCGGGAGCGGAGGACGCCGCAGAAGGTTGACCTCGACGACGAGCGCACGGAGGGGCTGCGGCCGGAGGACAGGTGGGAGCAGCAGCGGTCCGCCGGGGCAGAATGTGTCGGATGGCCTCCGTCTGCTTCTGGGTGGTCGAGAACTGCTGGGCAAAGCTCTCGACCGCGTCGCCGAATAACCCCACCTGGGACAGAGGGGCATCCAGGAACCGATACTTATCGGTGTCCCTCATATCGGCCAGGTTGAGCCAGAGGTGGCGCTCCTGGACCATCGCCTGACCCCCTCCACCGGGGGAAGGAGCGGTGCGTTCACCATCTCCTTAAGAGCAACTTGATCCACCTCTGGGTCGCCCGTCTCAGGGTCATTTGCACCTCCGCTTGCCTCCTGGTTTGGCAGCGACTGGATGGGCGTGGTCGACTTCCTGAGGCTTGCTCCACGCTGAGGCCTGGGGGTGGCTGCTGCTGGGGCTTCGCGGGAGTGGAGGACGCCGCAGAAGGTTGACCTCGACGACGAGCGCACGGAGGGGCTGCGGCCGGAGGACAGGTGGGAGCAGCAGCGGTCCGCCGGGGCAGGATGTGTCGGATGGCCTCCGTCTGCTTCTGGGTGGTCGAAAACTGCTGGGCAAAGCTCTCGACCGCGTCGCCGAATAACCCCACCTGGGACAGAGGGGCATCCAGGAACCGATACTTATCGGTGTCCCTCATATCGGCCAGGTTGAGCCAGAGGTGGCGCTCCTGGACCATCGCCTGACCCACAGAACGTGCGGTTTCCTTCGTCGCCCGGAGATCGAGGTCAGTTGCCACACGGAGCTCCCAGAGGAGCTCTGGGTCAGAACCGCCCTCGTTCATGTCCATGAGCGCCTGGGCCTGGTGGACCTGCAGGAGCGCCATGTCATGGATGGTGGAAGCAGCCTGTCCACAGGCCTTATAAGCCTTCGCCGAGAGACTGTACGAAAACCTACAGGCCTTGGACGGGAGGTGTGAATTACGCCGCCAAGAGGAAGCGGACGCAGGACACAGCTCGATCGCAACGGCACGCTCCACTGGCAGGATATTCACATACCCCTTAGCTGCCCCGCTGTCGAGGGTGGTGAGGAGGGAGGAGCCACTAGGACGGCTTCTTGCACTATACGGTGCCGTCCACGTCCTAGTGAGCTCCTCATGCACTTCCGGAAAGAATGGTACCAGGGTAGGCCCCTCCGATGCTGTGATTGACATCTGGTCATCAGGTGGAGCCCCAAAGGACACGGCTGGCCGTCCTTGAGAAGGGCCAGCGCATTCCTTTGGAGACTCCAACGGCGGCAGTGCTTGTGAGGCGTGAGGGACCCAATGAGATTGCCTCGGCGGGGAAGCCCTTGCGGTAATCCTCGGATCACCCTGGTCGTGCACTGAAATAAAGTTGGTAACCCTATTCACGGCCATCATTTGTAGTAGCCTATTGTAAGGAACTTAGCTCTGAGAAATATTAATAATCAACTATAACTTATTATATTAATTATTAATTATGAATATTTGGGTCAGTTAATTGGATTAACTTGACATGGTTAAATGAATATTACAATCAATTAATCAGTTCGTCCAACTAACTCTTTTGATTATTAATTTATTCTAAGAAAAGGGTATCTTCAATGGCCACAGAAGAATAATTGTTTCTTAGCATGTACAGCGCTTTGAGCATGTAGTAAGATCAAGATCGTAAAAGAGACTTTGTTTGCAAGCAGTGAATCAGAACCAAATACATAAAGTGCACAAGTTTTATTAACTAAATCATAAACATGAATAAACTAAACAAACATACATAAATACATGTGAAGGAAAAAGGAGTGAGAGATGGAATGATGTAACGATGGAGAAAATCCATCTAACTTTGAGAAGAACCAACAGCATTTAATTTTCACATTTCATTGAATTGAATACTTGCATTTGTAGTGGGAACAATTCTCGAAGTTGTGGAAAATTGAAGTCGTTGAGGGCTCGGGCAGTGGCAAGTGGAAGTTGTTTGAAAGTTATCTTTCTCCATGAGCACATTTGGTCAAGGCCTGGGGCCCTGGGCCCTGTTGAGGCCACGGCGAGCACCCCTGAGAAGTGAGGAAGTCGGAAGAGTGGGTGATTGGAGTCGTTGTTGGTTGGAGTCATGGTTCCAAACTCCTGAGATTGTCCGTGGTTCTTTGTGAGAGAGTCTTCTCTCTCCTGCATGAGCCCATATCTGGTTGGATCAAGGCCTGCTGGGCCCCGGGGGCCCCCGTGGAGGGGGAGGGGGTTCCCCAGTATCACCAGAAACAGTGTTGTGGCTGGATGAAAAACAAAGAGAGGGATGTCACATGTGGACTGTCCCTAACAAAGCCTGAGAAAGATCCAACCCCTAAGGGTTGACTGGACCAATAAGCAAGGTGACATGTCCGAGTGGGAAGGTTGCTCTAGTTAATTTACGAGTCTTTGTCCCAAGCATGGTTATACCTTCATTAATGCTCAGATAGATATAACACATCCACACTGCATTCTAGAAGAAGCTGATGTACATCAAAGTGTGAGTCATTAAATGAGGATGAATTAGGTAGGAGGAATGATACATGTGAGGTTACATTGATCGTTAGTTGGTTGTATACCAAGGTACATACCATAATATATACATAATAGTACACAAGACAGTAAATCATTTACACAATGATATGAAGCATGTTAATTTATAGATCAGTTAGTCTATGATTAATGCAGCAAAGTCTGTTTTAAAGAGGGTTTCTGTCTTCCCATTGTCTCTCTCTTGTGCGCGTGGCCACATTCCTGTGGAGGTCGTAAAATCTCCTTATCAGGTTATCAGTTTCATTTGGGATGTCAGTTTTGGAGTTTCATAAGCCTTTGTATATAATGAATAATTAGTGTGTGTCTGATGGGTCCAGACCCTACACTACTAACTGTTTTCTCAAGCGTTGCGTTTTCTCATTGTTCACTGTGTAGCTGCTTCCTGAATCGTTGCGCTTATGCATTTGTGGATGTTAACTGAACATGGAAGCTTTAGCGTTAAGTTCTGCCGGGAAGACTCAATTGCTACGTCACTTATTACCTTCTCATCTATCCAATCGTGTCAAATAATTGCGGTATAAAAGACCAGTACTTACACATGTTTGAGTTCGCAGATGCTGACGCTTTCGTTCACCTCCATTCTCCCCACCACCACCAGGATGGTCCCTTCCCCTCCATCCTCCCCACCACCACCAGGATGGTCCCTTCCTATACCTCACAGGGGGTCGGCTTATGCCCCTGCCTTCGTCTTCAGGCAGGAAATGCAGAGTCAGGACCCTCGGATTGTGAGCTATGGACGGGGCCTACGTCAAAGAACTTTATTGCTTGCTGGGCTATCAATAAATGTATTTATTGTTACACTATTTATTCTCCCGAGTCTTTCTGGTAGAACTATAAGTCAGCCACGCTGTTAACTTCTGAATATTATATTTCATTCTGGTGCGCTTAACGTTATCGCTACTGTGTAATAGTAGCAATAGCGTTCACAGTCTCTTTCACTGTCATCATTTGTAGTAGCCTATTCACAAACTGTTTGCTCAAGCGTAGCGTTTTCTCTGAGTTCACTGTGCAGCCTGCTCCCTGAATCGTCACACTTACAGATACAGTTAACATCCACAAATGAATAAGTCAGCTACGCTGTTTACTTCTGAATATTATATCTATCTATAAATGACAGGTACGTCTTTCTGTGTGTGTGTGTGTGTGTGTGTGTGTCTCTGTTATTCGTATATCTCTCAAACCATTAGTCCGATGGATTTCAAACTTGACAGGTGTCTTGCTATGGGCACGATCAGACTGCACACTGAGTGGCCACTACCCCTCTCACACTAAACACTGAGTGGCCAATCCCCCTCCATTTTACTTGTTGAGGCACATGACTATTGTTAAGTTAGTTTCAGTGTCCAGTGTGACACTAAGAGTGGCCACTCCCCCTCACACTGCACACTAAAACTAACTAGTTAATAGTCATATGCCTCAACAAGTAAAGTCATAACATAATGATACCTTTGCAAATCATTAGCTAATGATTAATTAAAGCAGACAACTGAAAATTGAAGTGCATAGCGTTGACTAAATGTGGTAATTAACACATTAATTTACACTATTAGTTAATAAAATATGTTATTAAGGAATTAATACATGATGACACATTTAATTAATAGCAATTCATTTATTACTCAATCTATTAATCATATAGACTCTTTATTAGTTGCTGATGCAGTAATAATTAATTAATGGTTTAGTTCTTCATGAGTTATACATTGACTCATGATTATCTGTGCATTAATTAAGTATGAATTAATGCTTATTAGTGCACCCGTTGTTACATGTGTGTCCTGTGTTTCCCCCATTCTTTTTGTATTTGGATCAGTCTTGTTTCCATTTTCCTGCTCCTCGTTACTGTTTAGTTAATTCACCTGTTTTCCTGTTATTATCAGTACATTTGCCCCAGCTGTACCTTGTTTCCCCAATCTGTTCTATGTGTATTTAAACCCTGTGTTCTCCCTCACTCCTGGTCGGTTATCGTTTGTGTATGGTGTGTTTATGTTACCTTGGTGTGTTTATCCTCTGCCCGTCTGCCTGCCTATACCTGTTTCTTGAGCAGTTTAATAGTAAAGTTTATTGAATTGGAAATCTGGACTCTTGTCTTCATCTACCTTCACCACACCCGTAACAGAATAACCAACCCCAACGTGAGCTGGGAGCTCGCTGGACAGATCGCGACTTTGGCTCTGGATAGACGCGATCTGTTCCACTTCACTTGGAGTTTTGTTCCTCTCGCTGCCTCCTGCTCTCTGGACAATGAGGCGATTAAGGCGTGTTACCGGCTGGGGGCTAAGGTGGTTGATCCCAGGGAGATTCCAGATCTCTCTGGTCTGGACTGGAGAGAGGCACTCTCCAGATGTCTGGAGAGCTTCCTCCCATGGCACGCCATGTCACCGCTGGTCCCATCCAGCCCTGCCGAGCCTTCACCGCTGGTCCCGTCCAGCCCGGCCGAGCCCTCGCAGCTGGTCCCGTCCAGCCCTGCTGAGCCTTCGCCGCTGGTTCCGCCCAGTCCAGGGCCTTCATGCTGATTCCGTCCAGCCCAGAGTCTTCACCGCTGGTTCCGTCCAGCCCAGAGTCTTCACCGCTGGTTCCGTCCAGCCCAGAGTCTTCACCGCTGGTTCCGTCCAGCCCAGCGTCTTCACCGCTGGTTCCGTCCAGCCCAGAGTCTTCACCGCAGGTTTCGTCCATGCCTGCCGAGCCAGAGCTTCACGTCACGCCTGCCGAGCCTGCGCTTCACGTCAGCCACGCCGAGCCTGAGCTTCACGTCAGCCACGCCGAGCCTGAGCTTCAAGTCAGCCCTGCAGAGCCTTCTCCGCTGGTCCCGTCCAGTCCCGAGCCTTCTCCGCTGGTCCCGTCCAGTCCCGAGCCTTCTCCGCTGGTCCCGTCCAGTCCCGAGCCTTCTCCGCTGGTCCCGTCCAGCCCCGAGCCTTCTCCGATGGTCCCGTCCAGCTCAGAGTCTGTCCTGGTCCCTGAGCACGTTCCTGAGCCTGTCACTATCCCCAAGAAAATTTGGGGGGGGGGGCGGGGGGGGGGGTGGGGGGGGTATAGGACCCCGCCATGGCCAGCCGAAGGGTCGTCTCCTCCATGGCCACCCGAAGGCTCGTCTCCTCCATGGCCACCCGAAGGGTCGTCTCCTCCATGGCCGCCCGAAGGGGCGTCTCCACCCTGGCCGCCCGAGGGAAAGTCTCCGCCCTGGCCGCCAGCACATCCTGCTCCGCCCTGGCCGCCAGCACATCCTGCTCCACCCTTGCCGACAGCACATCCTGCTCCGCTCTGGAGGCTTCCTGCTCCGGTTTGGCCTCACCCCCATCAGCCTCCAGGGCGCACACTGCCCTGCCCCACCGCCCCGCCGCCCCTATTGATGTTCTATGGCGCGAGGTCGCGCCTTTTTGGGAGGGGGCTTAATGTTACATGTGTGTCCTGTGTTTCCCCCGTTCTTTGTGTATTTGGATCAGTCCTGTTTCCATTTTCCCGCTCCTCGTTTCTGTTTAGTTAATTCACCTGTTTACCTGTCATTATCAGTTCATTTGCCCCAGCTGTGCCTTGTTTCCCCAATCTGTTCTATGTGTATTTAAACCCTGTGTTCTCCTTCACTCCTGGTCGTGGTCGGTTATCGTTTGTGTTTGGTGTGTTTGTGTTACCTTGGTGTGTTTATCCTCTGCCCGTCTGCCTGCCTATACCGGTTTCTTGAGCAGTTTAATAGTAAAGTTTATTGAATTGTAAATCTGGAATCTTGTCTTCATCCACCTTCACCATACCCGTAACACCCGAATTGTAAAGTGTTACCAATTTTTCTCTCAGAACAAACAACAATAAATAGGAATGACTGTTTTACACAGAGCGCTTGCTGAAGACCAGAAGCTGACAGTGCTGTGTTGCTCCCTTTGTAGCTTCCTACACCGTCACACATCACAGGTGACGCAGCACCAATCAGGATTGGACAAGTTGATATAGCTTCCCTCGAAAGGGAAAATTTTTATCTACCACAGCCTTTTAAATACATTCACTGATAGTGTCTTTTTTTATTTAATATTTGTATGTTATTATTATTATTGGTTATATTTATTATTTGTTGTTATGTATTTGCTTTATTTCCCATTCAGTTCATGTATCTCTTTACCTAAATAACTTACTGTATGTTATTTTACTTATGTTTTGTAAATGCCCTGTCATGCCATAAAAGTTTGGACTTTATGACTGTATTTTTTGTAGGCTTAGGCTACCCTAGTATGTTACGATAAATGAGTTTGAATAATTTGTCATTAGCCTATTAATATATATATATATATATATATATATATATATATATATATATATATATATATATATATATATATATATGTGACCCGATCTGGCGAAATGAGTCGGAAGTCGCAACGTTCTATTTTAAGATATGGGCCGATTATGTGGAAAAACAATGAAATAATAGTTTTTTTTTTGTGTGCTTATTTCAAAGAACAGACATTCAAAAATAATCTCCCATAGTTTCGTAGTCCAGATAATTGAGTAAAGGTATCTAAATTACTATTAAAGTTTACAAAGTTTTACTAAATTCGCTGGAAATGAACATTGCTTTTCTCAACTCCTCGCGTCACCTCTGAGCATTTCCCGGGTATCCCCTGAAACTTCACTATCTCTGCTCTTTAAATGGTGTTACACGTTGTATAGAACCAATCAAAAAGCTTAGAAATGTACACCAACGCTGATCATTTGTCGATGGGAAGCCGTTTCGACTGACCGGCACGCGATTGGTCCAGTCACCCTCCTGTCAGACTCGCAGCGAGCGCTCTGTGTAATAAACAAGCTAGCAGATCTCCTCAGAAAGATTAAATATTATTAATTTGAGAAATGTCGCTGTCAAAAGCGAGCAAAGTTGCCAAAGCGTCATCAAGCCCCCTGGCCATTGCACACTGAGTCCGCGTTTTTTTCGTATGCGTTTTTTCGTATTGATTCGGTGGCTCCGAATTGTCAAAACACCATTCAAACTGCTTGCTACGGATGCGAAAAACTTACGATTGTTTTTATATAACGGATGAAAGTGTCGTAGTGTGCAAGCGTGATTGACATAACGTGATTGACAAATGTGAATGAGTGTAGCTATTTATCTGCAAGGAGAATTCATTAATGTGTTTGATTAACCCAATATTTGTTGGTATCTCCGTTATGAATTTGTTACGCTGTTATTGTCAACCAGGGCCGGAGTGGGACTCATTTTCAGCCCTGGAGTTTCATGCCTTAGACCGGCCCACTTTAGTTCCCGTCTGACTATATTAAAATAATGTAATTGAAACCTCAGTATAGCTAAGTCTGCAATAGTGCAGTGTTCTGTACAGCCTTGTCATTCATTGTATTTAAAAAAAATATATAAATTTCTATTCAGTGCAATAGCCGTATACAGGGTTTTATAAATACAGAGGTCCAAAAAGTGATCTTGCTGGGGGTTCGGGGGCATATGCCCACCCAGACAAGTGAAGTAATACAAACATATCAAACAAAAAAGATATCAACAAAAAACGGGCAAAAAACTTTAAAAGCGATTTTCTCAGGTTTTCATTTGGAAAAAGAGGGCAGACGACCATAATTCAAATGTGTATATCTTTACAACCATTCAAGGTATGACTTTGACTAGGATATCAATTAAAAGCTTAAGGTCTCCTCTTTCCATTAATACCAAAATCTCAATTTTTAAATTTGGGTCACTGTGACTCATTTTGCTGGAACAGGTCACATATATATATATATATATATATATATATATATATATATATATATATATATATATATAAATAACTGATATATGTTAAAATAATATTTAAGCTACAAAAAAGAGTTTGTAGAGTTTGTTTCCCATAAAGTCTTTTTAATTAATTCACTGATATTGTCACATATATGGTGGTATTGAATAAATGCATGACGCAGAATATCTCACGATAACTTCTTTTAATAAACTTGGACAATACACACTAGAATAACAGAACTGAACTGAACAGGGAGTTCCCTTTCGAGGGAACTCGCGTTGCGTCAACGACGCTTCGGGAACGTCCCCAGCGTGAATGCGTCTGAGCATCAATGTCAACTAGTCCAATGGAAAGAATGAGCGTCACGGGCGGGTGACGTCATGACCAGGAAGGGATAAAAGCACATCCGGTGCAAACCGGCATTAGCTTCTGTGCCTCAGCAAGCGATCTGTGTTACTCTGTCTCTGTCTATTTATTGTTGTCTGTTCGATATTATTGGGAAGAGTTATGGCGAAACAACTTTACAAACTCTGTGCTTCTCCCTGGCCGTGTTATTTAACGGGTGGGGACACACACGAGCTTTGTGTAGTTTGTTTGGGAGTGGAGGATGCGGTGTCAGCCTTCGAGGGGGCTGATTGCCAGCATTGCGAGATGCTTCCGCTCCGCATGCTCCGCTCTCGCCTGGCGCTTTTCGAGGAAAGTGGCCAGGCTCGCGATCCTCAGGGTGCAGGACCCGAGAATGCATTCCTGTGGATCGCGAATAGGATCTCTTTACGGGGTTGGAGACGGGTCCGCGGATCTTATCTCCTCCCTTTCCACGAGGGATCCAGTGCTCTCTCGCCGGTCTCGGAAGCCCGAGCTGCGGTCTCTTCCGCCCGGGGAGAGAAATCAATGCTTCAGTGCTCTACCTCCGAGGAGGTAGATGTGCTGGGCATTGAAAGTGACACAATCATTGGGGAAGTGGATTTGCCATCTCTTTCCCCAGCGTATGAGAAATATATATAGCCTATATATACTATATATATATATGATAGTTTATATATTATATATAAAATAAAGTGAATATATATAAAGAATGATAAAAAAATAATAAGCTGGTGGAGGTGTTTACTAAGGCTGTAGATAAATTAAATATTTAATGGCCAGCAGAAATAAGGGGGCACTCGTCCTAAAAATAAAATAAATTGAACAAGTTTCCTTCCCTCTATTTTTCCACCTCCATCACGGGGAGTATCGTCCCTGAAGGCGTCGGCTTCTCTCACTAAACCATTAAAGAAAACTATTTTTTAATCTAGTGGGAAAAGCATATATGGCAGTGGGTCTAGCATGAGCCTGCTTACACACTATAGCAGTGCTACAAGCATATCAGGCTGACCTGCTGCGGTATTTGGACAGAAGTGAGGGAGTTTGGCCCGATGGGGTTTGAGAACT